>CAWUFW010003723.1:0-1200000 GCA_963921515.1 Calotriton arnoldi
AGCAAAGTACAAACCAGACCCAGGATGGGCCAGGAGCCCGCATACACCAGAGTCACAATAAGTAGGGGCACAGCAACACACCCATCGGCATGGCCAATCCGTCCCATGCCACATGTGCACAGCACACAGTCCCATTGCCAAGCACACACAACTACAGATGCTACAGCCACACACACGCCTCCGGGAAACCCATGTACGAGATTGCACGAACTGTCAATGTCAGACGACAAATACATACTTCGCCAGGTGCAACACAATAACAAATCTCATTCTCTCCACAGGTGACGAACTGCTGGATGCTGGGGATGGAGCCAGCAGCCAGCACAGCCAGCCTACAAGCCCCCAACGAGGACACACGGATCTGGAGGATCTGTCCTCCTCTTCGGACACGGACAACCAAGCAGGCCCATCTGGTGTGGCAGGGCCCAGCCGCTCCCCAGGACCCCTCCTACCCACCAACCCATCATCCAGGGCTGCTGAACATTCACAGCCCCCTGCTGCCACTGTCGTTGCGGCCACACCCACGGTCATTGTGGCCACTACCACTGCCGCAACCGCCACCATCGCCGCACCGACCACCACCGCCGCCACCACCGCCACGTCTTCGCTGGCACCAGCCCCAGCGCAGGTGGTGGCCCGGACGACTGGATCCACCCTGGGAGCCACAGCGAGGACCGTGGTGAGCAATGTGGCTAGTGGGCAGGCCGGTGGCAGCAGGACTGGTAGGAGGAGCAGGGTCAGGGAAACGCCAGCCTCCCCTGGGAGCCATGCCCTGCCTCACATGGCCAGAGTCCTGGGGCCTATGAAGAGGCCCAAGGACAATGGGTCCGGTCTGCTTCAGACACGCGTGAGGTGCTGGGGGTGCTGAGGTCCATGGACGCCCGTATGGGCCAAATCGTGGACCTCATGGGACAGCTGGTGGTGGCGGTGAGGTCACAGCCAGGGACAGCAGCTCCCTCCGCCACCACCTGCCGGGGCGCAGGGTGGAGCAGCAGTGTCCAGTTCCCCTGCGTCCACAGCCAGTGATCACACCTCAACCACCAGCATGTCGCAAGCAGGCACCCCCCTCGCAAACATGGAAGGGGCCGTCCGAAGAGGAAACAGATCTCCCGGGAGGACTTCGCACGCTCCAGTCGCAAGTGAGGCAGCCAGCCAGCCTTCCGCCAGCCTTTCCTTGACCAGCCACTGCATTGACTTGGACTACGATCCCACTCCACACAGCCATCTGGATGGCATGTGTGTGTTGGACTATGGACATAGAACCAGTGGGTACACCCTGATCATCATGCAGCCATGACCGACAGCTCATTGTCACTGCACGCACCACTTTTGTCATCACCTTACACACAATCACATGTCACAGTTTGTAATAAATGCACCTTTTTCACTAACTGCTGTTTGTGCCCTGTGTCTTATTTGTACGGAATACAACGGCCACCTTGGGCGGAAAGGCACCTGATGCGTGGCATGGCATTTGAATCCGGAGGACCTGTAGGGACCTAGGGGTGGGAGACAGAACAGGAGCACATTCAATGAGTGTGTCACACACCCATCACACAGTACATGTCAACAACTACAAGCAATGTACACACATCGCACAGAGCAATAGGGCACAATGCCACAGCCACCAACAGTGGCATACTACCCTGGCCATGGAGCGTTGACACACAGCACGCAGTGAACAAACGGCCACCCTGACACAGCACACACACACCTGCACAGATACAGCCACATCAGCCGTCGTACATGGACACTCACCGTCAAGTGAAGTAGCGGGCGATGAGCTGCTGCCGCACATTACCAGCTTCCTCCTCTCCGCTGTCCTCCTCACTCGAGCTGTCCTGGTCTGCGGGCTGGGGCCCTGGTTGATCTCCGTCATCCACGATGAGGGGGATCTGCTTCCGAATGGCCAGATTGTGCAGCATGCAACACGCCACCACTATCCGGCACACCTTCTGTGGGGAGTACGCCAGCGCACCCCGGTGCGGTCCAGGCACCTGAACCTGGACTTGAGGAGGCCAAAGGTACGCTCGACCACACGTCTGGTCCTCCCATGTGCCTCATTGTAGCGATCGTCTGCTGGGGTGCGAGGATTCCTCAATGGACTGAGCAGCCATGCCCCATTCGGATACGCAGAGTCACCTGGGTGTGAGGGACACAGAGAACCGTTGCTAATCCAACTGGACAGGGGACAGCATCGCACAGCCAGCACGCTACACCACTCCACATACTCACCGACAATACAGGCACGATCCTGTTGCATATTGGACATCAGTCGTGGCAAGATGCTGTTGCGCATTATATGTGCGTCATGGGCCGAGCCTGGGAACTTTGCACACACGTGGGTGATCACCATGTCCGCAAGGCACACCACTTGCACATTCAGGGAGTGCGTGTGCTTCCTGTTGCGGTACAGGTGCTCAGTGGCCTGTGGTGGAACAAGGCCGACATGTGTGCAGTCAATGGCTCCAACGACGTGTGGGATTCTGCCAAGGGCATAGAATGCACCCTTCACTGCCGCCAATTCACGAGCCCTGGGGAAGCGGATGTACCTGTTCCGGTACAGCATCATGGCTGCCAGTACATCCCTCAGCACCTTGCTGAACATGGGCTGGGACATCCCTCCTCCAATGCCCACTGTGTGCTGGAATGACCCAGTGGCGAAGAAATGCATGGCGGCCATCACCTTAGCCGTGGGGGTGACAGCAGTCGGATACACCCTGCGGGGACGGAGATGGGGTTCTAACATGGCACACAGTCGATGCAGGGTTGGCCTGTCCAGCCGAAACTTCCTAATAACCTCTGTATCGTCCATGTCCGCCAGCAATTGGTATGGGCGGTCAATGTTCGGTCTCCGCCTAGGGACAATGGCAGAGGACACATGTCAAAGCAACACGACACATAGCAATTTCGCATACACATCACTGACATGACTGAGTAAGCACAGGAGCCACAGCCCAGCTGTCAAGCTGGGACGGCACGGCCACAATACACTTACACAGGTCTCCCAACAATGGCAATGGCTAGTGATACAAACCACTGCCATGTGCATGCACATGGGGATCCAGGCCCCAATGACTTGCGGGGCGTGCTGATGGGGACTGACTGCATATCCGTCAAGCGGCAACGCCACGGCAACATGAATGTCTGCTGAGCATGGAACTGCTTCCGCGGCTGGATGAGTATGGCACACGACGACGACGATGTGGGCACAGGCTGAGCGGCCAAAACAAGTGGGACCTGTGGCACGAGGGGATATGAGACAGTAGTAGGTGTCAGCACTGCACCCTATGTACAGCACTGTACGGATCACACCTCCCGAAACATTGACAGGTGTCCACATTGACAGCCCCATGCCAAGACGGCTGTGTGCTTGCAGTCACACGTCACAGGTGAGAGGTTACATTGCACGTGCCAGGTGGCAGTCGTACATAGTGGGAGCTGGCATGTGTGTGCATGTGTCTCCTGTTCAGGATCCACCAGATGGGCGCTGACTCTGTACTGACCATTGGACACAGCATGTTCCGTGGAAGGCTTGTGTGTGTGGGATGGTGGCACTGGATGTGCCGCCGTTGGGTGGGGGGCCATGCACAGGGCGGGTACGTCGATGATTGCGCATTGTTGGTCACGGTGGGTGCACCCACTAAGATGTGTTGCCCTGTGTTCAATTCCTATGTCCGCATGATGATGGACTGTAGATGTGGGCAGACTACACATTGGTCGATGTGCTGTCCCTATGCATGTGCCTTCACACCAGGCACAGCTGCCCCTGCACATGTGACCCCTGCTGGACTCGCTGCTGGGTCTGTGGAGCTGATGCACCTTCTGCGCGTGGGGCGGGCAGCTCTCCTCACTTCCTCATTGCGCATGTCATGACTTTGCCGCAGGTGACATGGATCATGGAGGGCCCACATGTACGCGTGGGTAGGCTACACATGATTGTACACTGGTCGCCACCCCCAGTCAGTGTTTCGAATGGGAAGGTTGTCGTGCTGGTGGTATGTTCGATGTGGCGGATTGGCGGGCCTAGGTGCGGGCTTACATTCCGGACATGGGGGTAGTTGTATTGGCGACTAGTTGCAGTACACACGGGACACGTCTCTTCCTTTCCACATCTGGGTCATCCCTTGTACTCACTGACAGTGATACAGTCATCTTCGCCCCAGCCCTCATGTCCTCCCCTCGCTCCCCAATATGCATGCTCACCTGCGAGGCTAGCGCTTGCACAGGCAGCCCCAAGCTCGCACCAGAGAGGGCAAGGAGTGTATGTGTGGGTCCAGTTGCACGAGTGGGCTGTCTCAGGGTATGATGTGTCGCGGGACGCCGTCCACCTGCGTGGTGCCCCAAATGGTGACCCGGCCTGCATGGACTATGCATCACAGTCTTCGCCTTCCGGATCCGCCACCTGCGACACCCAGTGGCTGTGGCTGCCCTTGCGGCCAGGCCGCGTCCGTCTGTGGCTGATGGCCCACACATTCACTCTTTGGCCTCTCTGGGGAGGGCTCGGGGGTGGTGGCGCACGCGCTTGCACTTAGTCGCAATGGCATGTGGCGTGGTTGGTATGATGGGCAATGGATGGGATGGTGCGAGCCACCTCCCGTGACGTCAGTGCTGCTCGTGCTGTGGTGCGTCCCCCTACACTTCCATCTGACTTGTGCCATGCTAGACGTTGAGGTTCTATTGCCTGCGTGATATGACCAGGAGGAGCGCGAGGAGACCTCTCACACACCATGCTCCACTGCCATCCCGTGCCCTGTATCGCCTGTGCGGATTGACTATGTTGGGGTTACACCTGGTCGACTGGGGCTGTGTGTGCCTTGTCAGGGGCATGGCGGGCGCACAACAGGATCCAGCTTGTCCACAGAGGGTGGGCTGAGGTGCGCCCGGTACCGCTTGTACGTGTGCCCGGCTGCTGTGCACACACGTGTTCACTCCCCCGACAGGTGTCCTCTCACAATGCCCAGGGAAGCGGTGGTGTACTGTTCATGACCCCTCCCAACACGGCGTGCTCCAACTTGGCATGTGCGCATCTACCCGTCGCACCCACCCACCTGAGCACTGCGTCCATACGACTTCACACGACACATGTGTGTCTTCCACAGTAGTGCTACTCATTTGCGTTGACATCCAATACCAGTGGACTACATGGTCATGTCACGACTGCTGTGTACTTCACATACTCTCATCCTCTCTCATTCGTACTTGTGAAATGAGTCAGCGGAGACAGTTTTGGTTTCAAACATTATATTGAGTCTTCTGTCCTCTGTGATGCAGTATAGTGGACACTACTGGCAGCGGGATACATGTTGAGGATATACTGAGCATGATTGCAAATGGGATAGGGTGTGGGGTTACATGTGATTGGCTGTTGCATGTGGGATGTGGGCTTCAGAGTGACATCTGCTTGGCCAAGGCTGTGCTAATGTACATTTACGTATAGCTGCGGAGCTGCGGACTTTGACACAGACGGTATACATGTAGCCTACCAGACCGCTTGGCATCATGGGCACAGTCCATCTCAGTTCCATGTGACAGGTTTGCTGCGGTTGTTCCTCATGCACGCGTGCATGTGAGATGACATCAGGGCATGTGCTTGCGTGCATGCAGCGGCGTACCACTTGTTGTTGCACTGTGGTGGTTACTGGACATGTCACAGTCACTGGGGTCGTGTTGTTGTTGTATGCACTTGTCGTCCATGCAAAGGTCCTGGTATGGGATTCCCGGGGCGGGGGTGGGAGGGGTGCAGCACCCACAGACTCCAGGCGACCTATTCATGTCCACTGAGCGGTGTGTGTGTCCATGGGCGCTGGATCCATGTCGTGTCCTGGTTGTTCGTGCAGTTCCGTCCATGTGGGTGCGATACACAGAGCCCATGCCACTGCCTCCCACGATGCATGCGGTGTTCCTGGATGTGATGGGGAACAGTGTGCATGTCCCGGTCATATCCGATGTCATGGCGATGTCGTTGATGGTGTGGTTACAGTTGCCGGTCGTTTGGTATGGCTGTTGTGGTGGTGACTGGCCAGTCCGTGCGGAAGCTAAGCATGGGTGCGGGGTTGGACATCATAGGTCACTCGGGGAACCTGCGTTGTGGTCCGACGTATTTACAGGTTGTCAGGTATGCGATGCCGTCCAGCAGGGCTTCCATGTCATTGGTGGTGTACATGTTTGCCAGCCAATGAAGCGGATGGTGGCTGTCAAGGTGTTGTTCGTAGGTTGTCCCTTGGAGGACCATGATGGGGCATGCTGGGTGACATTCGATGTAGCTGTTATCGATGATCCGTCGTGTGGAGGCACAGTGGTCCCATTTCAGTGCGGGTGCGATGTTGGCCACATACGCCATGCCCCCATAGGCAGAGCAGGCCCTGTCGTGTGCGTCCAGAGGGAGGAGTAGTGGTAGCAGGTCCGCCTTCAGACATGCCGGGTTGGAGAGGCATATCTCGACGGGATGCTGGTAGGGACACCTCCGACAGTAGAAGACGGGCATGACGCAGCTGAACAATGTGATGCGGTAAGTCAGTCGGTAACTTACGTTCAGCAAGGACAAGAGATCGCATCCCAATATATGAAACAGGTTGGTTTTGTACAGCTTGAGCTGTTCGGCGTAGTTGGGTAGGTGTGTTGCTGTTGCCATTTCGCAGCGGTGCGTTGTGGTGGCGTGCTCCGGCTGTGTGTGCAGTCTGCAATGTGCACGCTCCGAGGTTGCTGTGAGCTCTGTGTAGTCGTAGGGAGACAGGACTTGTGTTCTGTTGGCTTGTTTGGAGGACACGGGTCCTCATCCCACATGCTTCTCAGACAGTTCAAGGTCAGTGATGTGTGACTCCTTCCAATTAACTTGCATGTGGCCGACATGGGGGAGTGTTTTCTTCTTTCTTCCCCGTCCGTTGTGTGCTTCTGTGATATGCGCTATCTGCCCTGTGGTCGGTCTCCTCGGCATGCCTGTGTTGGTCTATTCTTGGACAATGGCTGTATTCACCGGCTTCTGTCGTAGGGGCTGTGGTTTCGGAGTTGGAATGGAAGGTCATTCAGTGCTGTCTGCTCTCCCTTGTGTGGGCGGCAGGCTGCCTTTCCGCTCTGCGTTGGGCCTTGTGTGTGAATGTTATTCTTGGGCCACCTGTTGTCGGTCCCCGGGCTCTTTGGTGTTCCGTTTTATATGTCTTGTTCATATGTGCAGGGTGGTATGGGTGTTTCTGTGTGGTACTGGCGTTCCTCTTCCCGAAGGGGCCCTGCTTCTCCTAGTTGGTGTTGCCGCCGCTGTGTGCTACGCCATGTTTGTTACACTGGGGTGTGTCCTGCTGTTGCGTGTCTTCACTGATATGTGTGCGTCGGTTGTGTGGCGTTGGGTGTTGTCCGTGAATTGGGCGTTGAGGACATGTCTGTGGCCGGCCTGTCACGTGTCATGTGCGTTCGGGTGGGGCTGATGTGTGTGCTGCTTGGTTGTGTCCCTGTGTCTGTGTGCGACGCATGCATGGCGCTGCGGTTGGCCTCTGCGTTGTGCGCATGTGTGGCGGCGTCATCGGCGCTTTGGGGCCGTGACGGGGTGGTTGGTTCCTAGTCCCAGGTGGTGTGTACACATGTGTTCTGCGATGTTACGATTTGGCCTGTGTGTCATATGTGGATGCGATGGTGGATGTGTAGTGTACACGCGCTAGTGGGGGGTTGTCCGCTTTTTCCGCCTCTTGCACTGTGTGCGCTGTTTGCGTGCACTTGTTGTGTGTGTGCTCACCTGCGTCTCCGCGGTACGTTGCGCCCTTGGTGGTGCATCAGCAGAAGCATGGGGAGGGCCTGCAGTGCTGGATTCATGCTCGGGGAGCCGCTCTTCGTTGTCCGTGCTCGGCGTCCGTGTTACCGCTTCGGTTTGTCGTACGGTATCTCTTGGCCGTGGGAGCCGTTTGTTTGCGGCATCGTAATTTATGCGCCGGGCGGGACGTGTTTGGTCGGACGGTGTGTGTCAGTTGGGCTGCGCCGCTACATGTACGGGCGCACTTTGATGGCGGACGGTGTTGCTGGCTTGCCGGCGGTGTTTGGCCTACTTTTCGCATCGTAATTGGGCGGGCGTGTGGACTGCTGCGTGCCGGCGGTAACTGGTGGTTTTTGCATCCGCCAGCACGGCGGTGGTGCTTCCGCCCGCCATCGTAATGTGCCCCTTAATTACAATTAAATTACTTCCCACCCTATTCCCCTATAAACCCACAACCCGCTACAGAACTTAAACGCAAAAAATAATTAAAATTAATTTATAATTCCTAAAAATTAATAATTAATTTAGTATAATTAAATTACTTCCCACCCTATTCCCCTATAAACCCACAACCCGCTACAATACAAAAAAAATAAAAAATAACTTAAAAAATAAATTTATTAACATAGAAAAAATTGTATACATATATTTTTAAACAATTAAAACACGTAACAAAAACACATATAACACATACATATTAAAAACATAACAAAAATACATAACAATAATACAAATATCGATATTAGTAACATCGATATTAGTAACATCGATATATTTGATTTCGATATTACTAACTTCGATATTATTGACATCGATATTAAGTAATTCGATATTACTTACCTTAGGATCGATATTCTGTCCATCGATATTCTGTCCCATCGATATTCTGTCCCTTCGATATTTAAACTTCGATATTATGGTATATCGAAATTTTATTTTCGATATTTTGACTGCCCACCAAAAGAAATATATGAGCAAGTGACACTACAGATACATCATGGTTTGCTACATGAAAAAAAAGAATGCCAATGCACATCATTTAAACCTATTTGAATGTACATCAGTGGTCAAGCTGGAACAGGAAAAAGTTTCTTAATTAAAGTTTTTACCAGTTATCTACACAAAACTACTGGATGCCATTTATCTTGTGTTGTAACATATCCAACTGGATTAGCAGCACACAACACTAAAGGGATTACTTTACATCGATTACTCATGCTACCAGTTGAACATGAAAATAAATTGGAATATCACAAGCTATCTGGAGAAGCTTGTTATGAAGTGTCAAGAGTACTGAAGAAAATGAAACTTCTAATCATTGATGAGGTGAGCATGGTCTCAAACTTAATGCTTGCCTTTGTACATTTAAGAATGCAACAGATTTTAAAAACAGATTATGATGTTCTATTTGGAGGAAAACATGTAATTGTATTTGGCGACCTACTACAACTTACTCCTGTGAAAGGGCAACCTGTTTTTAAAACACTTGTCTATGAAGACACTAGGAAATCTTTGGGAAGTACTGGAAATGTCAACATTTGGTCTTATTTTGAATATAAAGAACTTATTAAGAATATGCGACAATCAAGTGATGAACATTATAGAAAAATTCTTCAAGATATAAGAATTGGTGTTTTGACAAACATGGCAAAGAAGCTTTACAAAGTCGGCTTTTAACGAACTTGTTTGCAAATGAAAACATAGCACCTGGAAATAATATTCAAAAAAATTGGAGAAAAGAAGTTTATAGTTTGCCTAATGCCAACACTGCAAGAGTGTTCTACATTCAATCAAGAACTTTTGAAATTGGAAAAACAACCAATAGTGAAAATGGAAGCTATTGATAAAATGGAACACAAAGGAGTTACTATTCTTCTCTCAGAGAAATTACAGTCAAAATTGGATTCTTTGGAAAAGTCGGTGTCTAAGACTGCAGGTTTAGAAAAGACTTTATATATATGTGTAAACTGTCGGGTAATTTTACGGCGTACTTTAAATGTAGAAGAAGGTTTAGTAAATGGAGCAATGGGAAAAGTTGTTGACTTTGTAAATTTTCAGAACAGAGATTGAATTGAATTTTTGAAGATTAAAATTGATCAGATTGAAGAGGTAAATCAGATTGGACGTTGTGCTGTTCGTTTTTTGCTTGTAAAAGACTTGTATGTTCATAAAAAACAGTATCCTCTTTCTTTAGCATATGCAGTAACCATTCATAAATCTCAAGGTTTAAGTGTAGACAGTGCTTTGGTAAATATTGGAAGTACAGTGTTTAAAGAGGGTATGGTATACGTTGCATTGTCTCGAGTAAGAACATTATCTGGTTTGTATTTGATTGATTTTGATGAGAAAAAGATTAGTGCTGATGTAAATTGTGTAAAAGAGTACAATCGGTTAAGAAGACTTTATGCTCCTAACTTAGGTGAATATCCCGTGTATGAGAAACGTGTAGTGTGTCCAAAACAAAAATATGACAAATATTCTACTGAGATTCAAAAAGAAAACAATTCAAGAGAATGATGAAACTGCAAAGAAAATGAAAATGGACACTGTTGATGATATTGTAGGATACCAGTTAGAAAATAGTTCAGGTATCAACTGCTACGCTAATGTAATTGTAAATGTTGTCTTTTATCTAGAGGATCTTCATCATGAAATTATGGAAAATCGAGAAAAAAAGATTCTGTTCTTTACTGCATATATTTTTCAAAAGTTGGTAACTGATAGAACTAAAATCCATACTGCTTCTGGCATTCGGCATCTTTTGGATATATGTACTGCTTCATTGAAATTTACATTGAATATACAACACGATGCCCAAGAATTTCTTATGTTTATGCTTGGAGTATTGGATGACGAAGGAATAGAAATTGAAAATTTATTTGGACTAGGTTACAGATGGGATCATAAATGTGAAGAGTGTTCATTTTTTTTTACTACTGAAATATATTCTATTTCTATTTCTATTTGAGAGATTTATAGAGCGCAACAGCTGCCCCGGCCAAGAGGCGTCCCGGCGCTAAACAACAAATTAGGAGACCACAGCGCAAAGAGGGAGCCAGGAGACCTACACAGTGGGAAAGAGAAAAGTTTTAATAGCTTTCCTAAATTTGACAAAATTACTGAGACCACGAATATAGAGAGGCAATGAATTCCAAAGAATAGCTGCTCTATACCGGAAGGAACGCCCACCGGCCCGGGTCCTCCTGACCCGAGGAACCACTAGTAGATGTTGGCCCATAGAGCGAAGCTGACGGGAGGGGACATAAAAGGATAGCAGATCCGTCAAAATGCTGGGGGAGGCGGCCTTCGAGATTTTAAAGGCAAAACAGAGAGCCTTGAACTCGATCCGTTGAGCTACAGGCAGCCAATGGAGGCGGCGAATTGTATTAGCAACCGAGCAGACTCTACGTAGACCCAGAAGAGATCTTGCCGCAGCGTTCTGAACTCTCTGTAACCTGAGTACTTCCGCCTTGTTAGCCCCCAGATACAGAGAGTTTGCGTAATCAAGCCTCAATATAATCAGGGCCTGGATAATAATCTGTCTGGTCGGGGCATCAAAGAAGCCCAAAATAGGTTTGAGACCGCGCAGCAAACCAAAACAGGTACCCGCCACCTTCTTCGTTTGGGTCTGGAAATTGAGAGAGGCATCCATCCAAACCCCCAAATTCTTCACCACCTGTTTAGGGGGGAGGTGCCTAAATTCATGGGCCACCAATACTCATTCCATAACCCATGATCCCTACCCACCAGCAACACCTCTGACTTGCTAGCATTCAGCTGGAGGCAGTTGGCTGTCATCCACCCGGCAACTGCAGCAAGATCGCCTTGAAACTTAGAGGCGTCGTGCTTAGCGTTGCTCGAAAGGGCTACCACCAGCTGCATGTTGTCGGCGTAGGAGACCACAGTCAGTCCTCTGCTTTTGGCTAATACAGCCAGAGGTTGTACATACAAATTAAAGAGCAGAGGGCTCAATGAAGAGCCCTGTGCTACCCCATGCTTGATAGAGAAGGTGGGCAAGGTAAAAGGGGGAGCAGTCACCTGAAAAGTCCTGTCGGACAGAAATGACGCCAGCCACTTCAGAGCAAGGCCACCAATGCCAGCCTCTTCCAGACGGCGCAACAGGACAGCATGGGACACAGTGTCGAATGCGGCACTGAGATCCAAAAGGATCAGTGCCGATGTCTGTCCTGCGTCCATGGCTGTCCAGAGGTGTTCCGTCACCGCCAGGAGCGCTGACTCAGTGCTATGGCCGGGGCGGAAGCCATTTTGCGAGGGATCAAGAATATCGTTGGTGGTCAAATGGTCTGAAAGGATGGAATTAATATATGCCTCTGTGATCTTAGCAGGCCATGGAAGTAATGAGATTGGCCTAAATTGTTCTGGCTTTTTAGGGTCCGATGAAGGTTTTTTAAGCAACGGTATCACCCTAGCCTGTTTCCATGCTGTGGGCACAACAGCTAGGCTTAACGATTTATTAATCACTAGACCTAGGAGAGGAGATATAGAGGGTAAAATTTTCCTAAAATGGTCAGGTTTCAGTGGGTCGGCCGGTGAGCCCGATTTAATTTTAGCACAGAGGGCAAGTAGGCGGTCCAACTGAATCTGAGGGAAAGCCTCTAAAGTGGTAATCGTATCCTTAATAGGGATAGCAGGGCGGCCGGATTGGGTCGCAGGAAAAATTTATAAATGTCTTCTACCTTTTTCAGAAAAAATAAGGCAAGCTCCTCGCATTGTTTGTCCGAGATAATCAGTGGGCCAGCGCTCCCCTCTGAGTTTTAAGACTTGAAACAATAGAAAAAATACTCTTTGCAGGGTTGGTGCTGTTCCTAATTTCTTTGGCATAGAAAGCAGCTCGCTCTATATGAATAGCCTTGTGATAAAGCTTTACAGCATCCCGATAGAGAACTTTAGATAACGGGTCAAAGTCCCTTCTCCAAAATCTTTCATATTTTTTGCAAGTTTTTCACAGCGCAGCTAATTTATCGTTGTACCACGGATTCGATTTGGAGATGCGGTTCAGGGACCATTTAGCTGGAATCAGCTTATTCAGCGGTTGTTGGATCCAGTCTGAAAAGGCCGAATTAGCCTTGTCAGGATCCATTAGTAACACTGGAGCTGTAGCGGATAGCTGGGCTTGAAATTGATCCCAATTTAGTTTGTGCCACGGGCGTTTAAGGGACCGAGGGTTATTTATTTGGCGCACAGGCACAGTGTCCTGAATAGACAAGGAAATTAAGAAATGGTCAGACCAACCCACAGGAACCGGCGGTTGGACCGTGAGGGACGAAATGTTAGTAAAAACAGGGTCAAGCAGATGACCAGCCAAGTGCGTAGGGCCAGAAACATGCTGGACGAGCTGACAGGCCGCCAAATCCGCCACTAGGTTAGCCACCTCCGCATCACAGTGGTTATCGAAATGAAAATTCAAGCCTCCTAAGACTGTAAGATTAGGGGTGTTAACTGCCAAAGTACTGACGGTTTCAACAAGGGCTTCCCTAAAAGCCTTGGATGGACCCGGGGGACGATATACCAGTAGACCAGTCATGGTATAATTGGGATTAAAAGCAATTTTAAAACAAGCACATTCACAGTCCACAATGGGCTGTTTGATAAAGGTACAGAGATAACCGGTTTTAACAATAACTGCAATACCCCCACCTCTCGTTTCTCTGTTCAAAATGTGAATAACATAACCCTCCGGGAGTGCTAACCCCGGGATTGCCACTGAATCCTCAGAGAGCCAGGTCTCAGTCAGAAACAGGGTATCTGGAGATTCTGTTTCCAAAAGGTCATAAACATCAACCCAATGTTTGGCCAGAGAATGACAATTAAGAAGGAAAATGGTTGTAGATTTGCCTGGAGGAGAGGGACGGGCATGTGGAGCTACTGGGGTAAACGATGAAAAGCCACAGCCTCGGCAGCTAAAAGGACCTTCTAAACCATCGAGACTATGGGCCTGACACCCAGCAGACGGCGTCCTAAGTGCTAACAACTCATTCTGGGCATAAGTATGTTGAAATTTTGTAGGTTTAGCAACATGTCTAGCATCTGGCGACGGCCTGGCGCAGATGGGCTTGCCTTTGGCACGCCGGCGGCGCGCCCGCTGCGCGCGTCCGCTGCGCGGCCGGACTGACATGTGCTTTAAATATGCCCCCGGTAGCGGAAATGGAAAGAGGAGGGCGGAGCCACGTCCCTCCACACAAACAGCCCAAGCTGCGGTGGACCGGGGACTGGCTATAGTGCAAATGCGCAAAAAGTGAGTAGAACAGGATTCAAAGCCCGTAATTTTAAAAATATCTTAAAAGTATCCCTTACACAATGCAAGCGCTGGCAGGCAAGCGCGCTGTCTCCTAATGCTGCGCCGTCGGGCTGACATGTGCTTTAAATATGCCCCCGGTAGCGGAAATGGAAAGAGGAGGGCGGAGCCACGTCCCTCCACACAAACAGCACAAGCTGCGGTGGACCGGGGACTGGCTCGAGTGCAAATGCGCAAAAAGTGAGTAGAACAGGATTCAAAGCCCGTAATTTTAAAAATATCTTAAAAGTATCCCTTACACAATGCAAGTGCTGGCAGGCAACTGAACTGAACGATTCATATACTTGACGATACCAGATTGCAAATCAGTGTCTTTTAACAAATTAGTAAAAACAGCTAATCAGAAATGTTGTCAACATTATATATAGAAAGATATGGAAAATATGTCATTTTAATGCTACAACGTTGTAGAGCAAATGGAACAAAATTGGAAACCAATATTAAATATTTTGTGGCAAGTCAAGTATCAATTTCAGGAAGAACTTTTAAAGCAGTAGCTATTATTTTTCATGATGGACCTACTACAACATCTGGACGCTATACTGTGTATTTGAAGTGCAATAAAGGATGGACATACTGCAATGATGCTCATTTGGAATTCAAATGTAGGTTGCCTTACTAATTACCAAATTCATATATCATATTTTTGATGCCAAAGTTTTGAAAACATTATTCGGCCTATTGGGAAGATGTGAACATGAAATAACGAGTTTATTTTGGATATTTTCAATGCAAATAGATTTGGAAACATTATTCGGCCTATTGGGAAGATGTGAACAATTAGTGTTTGGATTATTGTTTATGCTAATTCATATTGCATTTGGAAAATTGTGTTTGAAAGAAGTAGTTTATATATTTGATCTTTATATTATACGCGATGTAAATGAGAGTGTATATTTTACAAAATGTACTTGAGAGAAATAAAAGACTTAGGGGCCCATTACGATACCCGGCGTAAAAGAATCCGCCAGGCATGGAAGCGGCAAAAATCCGCCTGCACACACCGTCTGAACACCGACCACGCCATTACGATTACACAAACCGAAAACCGCCATCGGCGGAAAAACCACACAAGATACCGCCCGCCATCGTCGGAGTCAAACCGCCCGCCACGGACGGAAACACGCACGACAACACAAAACCGCCCGCCCTCACGGCCGACACACCGCACGTGAGATTACGATCGCACCGCCATGAGCGCGGGAAAACTACAAATATACCGCCCGCCTGCGCAAACAACGCCGATGAGAATCGACACGGCAGAAGCCATGGCGCCCACGTCCCTGCACAGAAACCATCCGCTGACAAAAACAATCGCACACAACATGGCCAACAAGTCCACACAGCAAGGCACGCACAAATACACAAGCACAGTACACATCCCGAAAACACCCCCTGGACAAACAAAAACTACAAAGGCCAGAACCCCAGACACAACACACCTGAAAACAACAGACCATGAGGACACACCCACATAGGTAAGTACAAAAGCAGCACTCCCACAGACCACAACCCCTTGCAACATTGCAAACTAGAGAGGAGAGGAGAGGACACAGTGACACAGCAAGGACAGCAGCACACCACAGAAACGCACACATCACAACCACCACCACCACCACCACCACCACCACCACCAAACACCGGCACCACAAACCCCCTGCACATTACACAACACACACCGCACCAGCACCACAAACACCATGGCACCACAAAGAATGCCCAAGTTCACGCCCATTGAGCTGACGGTCATGGTCGACGAGATCATCAAGGTGCACCCACAAATCTATGGGAACATGGTCCAGCACACACCACTAGCCACCAGAAACAGAATGTGGAACCGGATCGTAGACCAGGTCAATGCAGTCGGGACCCTGCCCAGGAACAGAGGAGAAATAAACAAACGGTGGAATGACGTCAAGAGCCTGGTCAAGAAGAAGGAGACCAAGAACAGAGAGCTGGCAGCCGTCACTGGCGGAGGGAATCCCGTGCTCTTCAAGACCTTCAAAGCGTGGGAGGAGAAGGTGCGAGTCATCATACATCCCGAGATCCTCGCCGGATTAGCAGGGGGAGTGGAGGCTGGTAAGTACAAACTAATGTATACCAGCACACCGCTATGTACTCACATGCACTACCACCATGCCACAGCTCCCAGGGACAAACACCCCCATATCCAGCACACAATACACAACACATCACACACACATACAACAGACACCACCACACACAGCCCAAACAGAACAACTGTAAGATGCGTGGGGACATGTGTACACTCAGCCAGCCACGTAACCACCAACAGGGCCCCAAATATGCCAGAAGCGCCACAACGAGCACCCACCACACCCATGTGCCCGCCATAGCTGCACTAACCGACAAGTAACAGGTAAGTGGCAGGAACACAAAGTGCAGTGGGTGGGAGGGTGGACAGCCCAAGTGCAAAACACACCAGGCCCCTAGTCCCACAGCACAGCAAGGAGGAGCATCCCCCACACCCCACAGCCACGTGTCAGCCACCGCAGTGCACAACGACAGCCGAAAGGTAGACATCACGGTCCACAGCAATCAGTGTCAGTGGGTGTCCAGCCACCACCACGACCCACAACACCCCCCCACCCCCACAGACCTGCAACATGGAGCACCCCCGCTTAGAACCATGTGGCATCCAGTACAGTGCACGCCCGAACAACCTGCAGGTGGGAAACTGGACAGGGCTGGATTACTGGAGGCATGAGGACCGTAACACGACCAACACATGGGACATGTCACGTAGCAGACGAACACGCAGCACCGCCCACCGTCACGAACAAGTGAACAATGTGCACACGGACATGAACCACAGACTCACACCTCACATGACCCATCACAGACACAGCAACACCCAAGGAGCCACGTCTGCATGCACAAGCCACACTGAATATAGTACCACACGGCAGCCACTGTGCAACTCATCACACACAACCGAAACACCATTGAAGTCCTGTCCATGTAGCCCCTACTGCCTGTCAACCACACACCCCACAACTACGCCTATGTAAGACAAACAACACTAGACGCAACAGAGCGGAACAACATAAATGCACACGAACACCACTGAACCCATCAAACACACAGACACACCATGCACATACAACATACCATCCATCCCATCCGTCAGCCCCAGTCTCATGAAAGGCATGTCATCCGCACAGCTGCCACACATACAGCAGTCACGCTAAGATACATGCCCATGACCAACCATGTGCCAGAAGTCAATGAAGCGCACGACACACTGTGAGCAACAACACACAACATGGGCCACACCCCCCACGAGCACTGCAGTGATGCACATGGCACAGGGCAGCACGCACACCAAGGAGATGGGACAACTGCAATACGTTGGCTGGCACACAACCATCACTCACTCATAACGATGCGTCCAATGCCATGTCCAGTAATCACAACAGACAGCAAATATGCAGGCCATGTCAGGCATGCACACACCTCAGACCATGCACTGTCATGCTGCCACAACACATCTCACGTTCGGCACCCATGGCTCACAGCATGTACCCCAAAAGCATATTCCCTCCCAAATGCGAATCTGGGGCATGGCCCCCATGTTGCCATATGCGTTCCTAAGCGTTCCATTTGAACCCCAAAAGCATATTCCCTCCCAAATGCGAATCTGGGGCATGGCCCCCATGTTGCCATATGCGTTCCTAAGCGTTCCATTTGAACCCCAAAAGCATATTCCCTCCCAAATGCGAATCTGGGGCATGGCCCCCATGTTGCCATATGCGTTCCTAAGCGTTCCATTTGAACCCCAAAAGCATATTCCCTCCCAAATGCGAATCTGGGGCATGGCCCCCATGTTGCCATATGCGTTCCTAAGCGTTCCATTTGAACCCCAAAAGCATATTCCCTCCCAAATGCGAATCTGGGGCATGGCCCCCATGTTGCCATATGCGTTCCTAAGCGTCCCATTTGAACCCCAAAAGCATATTCCCTCCCAAATGCGAATCTGGGGCATGGCCCCCATGTTGCCATATGCGTTCCTAAGCGTCCCATTTGAACCCCAAAAGCAAAGTACAAACCAGACCCAGGATGGGCCAGGAGCCCGCATACACCAGAGTCACAATAAGTAGGGGCACAGCAACACACCCATCGGCATGGCCAATCCGTCCCATGCCACATGTGCACAGCACACAGTCCCATTGCCAAGCACACACAACTACAAATGGTACAGCCACACACACGCCTCCGGGAAACCCATGTACGAGATTGCACGAACTGTGAATGTCAGACGACAAATACATACTTCGCCAGGTGCAACACAATAACAAATCTCATTCTCTCCACAGGTGACGAACTGCTGGATGCTGGGGATGGAGACAGCAGCCAGCACAGCCAGCCTACAAGCCCCCAACGAGGACACACGGATGTGGAGGATCTGTCCACCTCTTCGGACACGGACCACCAAGCAGGCCCATCTGGTGTGGCAGGGCCCAGCCGCTCCCCAGGACCCCTCCTACCCACCAACCCATCATCCAGGGCTGCTGAACATTCCCAGCCCCCTGCTGCCACTGTCGTTGCGGCCACACCCACGGTCATTGCGGCCACACCCACGGTCATTGCGGCCACTACCACTGCCGCAACCGCCACCATCGCCGCACCGAGCACCACCGCCGCCACCACCACCACGTCTTCGCTGGCACCAGCCCCAGCGCAGGTGGTGGCCCGGCCGACTGGATCCACCCTGGGAGCCACAGCGAGGACCGTGGTGAGCAATGTGGCTAGTGGGCAGGCCGGTGGCAGCAGGACTGGTAGGAGGAGCAGGGTCAGGGAAACGCCAGCCTCCCCTGGGAGCCATGCCCTGCCTCAAATGGCCAGAGTCCTTGGGGCCTATGAAGAGGCCCAAGGACAATGGGCCAGGTCAGCTACAGACACGCGTGAGGTGCTGGGGGTGCTGAGGTCCATGGACGCCCGTATGGGCCAAATCGTGGACCTCATGGGCCAGCTGGTGGTGGCGGTGAGGTCACAGCCAGGGACAGCAGCTCCCCTCCGCCACCACCTGCCGGGGCGCAGGGTCGAGCAGCAGTGTCCAGTTCCCCTGCATCCACAGCCAGTGAGCACACCTCAACCACCAGCATGTCGCAAGCAGGCACCCCCTCGCAAACGTGGAAGGGGCCGTCCGAAGTGGAAACAGATCTCCCGGGAGGACTTCGCACGCTCCAGACGCAAGTGAGGCAGCCAGCCAGCCTTCCTTGACCACCCACTGCATTGACTTGGACTACGATCCCACTCCACACAGCCATCTGGATGGCATGTGTGTGTTGGACTATGGACATAGAACCAGTGGGTACACCCTGAGCATCACGCAGCCATGACCGACAGCTCATTGTCACTGCACGCACCACTTTTGTCATCACCTTACACACAATCACATGTCACAGTTTGAAATAAATGCACCTCTTACACAAACTGCTGTTTGTGCCCTGTGTTTTATTTGTACGGAATACAACGGCCACCTTGGGCGGAAAGGCACCTGATGCGTGGCATGGCAATGGAACCGGAGGGCCTGTAGGGACCTAGGGGTGGGAGACAGAACAGGAGCACATTCAATGAGTGTGTCACACACCCATCACACAGTACATGTCAACAACTACAAGCAATGTACACACATCGCACAGAGCAATAGGGCACAATGCCACAGCCACCAACAGTGGCATACTACCCTGGCCATGGAGCGTTGACACACAGCACGCAGTGAACAAACGGCCACCCTGACACAGCACACACACACCTGCACAGATACAGCCACATCAGCCGTCGTACATGGACACTCACCGTCAAGTGAAGTAGCGGGCGATGAGCTGCTGCCGCACATTACCAGCTTCCTCCTCTCCGCTGTCCTCCTCACTCGAGCTGTCCTGGTCTGCGGGCTGGGGCCCTGGTTGATCTCCGTCATCCACGATGAGGGGGATCTGCTTCCGAATGGCCAGATTGTGCAGCATGCAGCACGCCACCACTATCTGGCACACCTTCTGTGGGGAGTACGCCAGCGCACTCCCGGTGCGGTCCAGGCACCTGAACCTGGACTTGAGGAGGCCAAAGGTACGCTCGACCACACGTCTGGTCCTCCCATGTGCCTCATTGTAGCGATCGTCTGCTGGGGTGCGAGGATTCCTCAATGGACTGAGCAGCCATGCCCCATTCGGGTACGCAGAGTCACCTGGGTGTGAGGGACACAGAGAACCGTTGCTATTCCAACTGGACAGGGGACAGCATCGCACAACCAGCACGCTACACCACTCCACATACTCACCGACAATACAGCCACGATCCTGTTGCAGATTGGACATCAGTCGTGGCAAGATGCTGTTGCGCATTATGTGTGCGTCATGGGCCGAGCCTGGGAACTTTGCACACACGTGGGTGATCACCATGTCCGCAAGGCACACCACTTGCACATTCAGGGAGTGCGTGTGCTTCCTGTTGCGGTACAGGTGCTCAGTGGCCTGTGGTGGAACAAGGCCAACATGTGTGCAGTCAATGGCTCCAACGACGTGTGGGATTCTGCCAAGGGCATAGAATGCACCCTTCACTGCCGCCAATTCACGAGTCCTGGGGAAGCGGATGTACCTGTTTCGGTACAGCATCATGGCTGCCAGTACATCCCTCAGCACCTTGCTGAACATGGGCTGGGACATCCCTCCTCCACTGCCCACTGTGTGCTGGAATGACCCAGTGGCGAAGAAATGCATGGCGGCCATCACCTTAGCCGTGGGGGTGACAGCTGTCGGATACACCCTGCGGGGACGGAGATGGGGTTCCAACATGGCACACAGTCGATGCAGGGTTGGCCTGTCCAGCCGAAACTTCCTAATGACCTCTGTATCGTCCATGTCCGCCAGCAATTGGTATGGGCGGTCAATGTTCGGTCTCCGCCTAGGGAACATGGCAGTGGACACATGTCAAAGCAACACAACACATAGCAATTTCGCATACACATCACTGACATGACTGAGCAGGCACATGAGCCACAGCCCAGCTGTCAAGCTGGGACGGCACGGCCACACTACACTTACACAGGTCTCCCAACAATGGCAATGGCTAGTGATACAAACCACTGCCATGTGCATGCACATGGGGATCTAGGCCCCAATGACTTGCGGGGCGTGCTGATGGGGACTGACTGCATATTCGTCAAGCGGCAACGCCACGGCAACATGAATGTCTGCTGAGCATGGAACTGCTTCCGAGGCTGGATGAGTATGGCACACGACGACGACGATGTGGGCACAGGCTGAGCGGCCAAAACAAGTGGGACCTGTGGCACGAGGGGATATGAGACAGTAGTAGGTGTCAGCACTGCACCCTATGTACAGCACTGTACGGATCACACCTCCCGAAACATTGACAGGTGTCCACATTGACAGCCCCATGCCAAGACGGCTGTGTGCTTGCAGTCACACGTCACAGGTGAGAGGTTACATTGCACGTGCCAGGTGGCAGACGTACATAGTGGGAGCTGGCATGTGTGTGCATGTGTCTCCTGTTCAGGATCCACCAGATGGGCGCTGACTCTGTACTGACCATTGGACACAGCATGTTCCGTGGAAGGCTTGTGTGTGTGGGATGGTGGCACTGGATGTGCCTCCGTTGGGTGGGGGCCATGCACAGGGCGGGTACGTCGATGATTGCGCATTGTTGGTCACGGTGGGTGCACCCACTAAGATGTGTTGCCCTGTGTTCAATTCCTATGTCCGCATGATGATGGACTGTAGATGTGGGCAGACTACACATTGGTCGATGTGCTGTCTATATGCATGTGCCTTCACACCAGGCACAGCTGCCCCTGCACATGTGACCCCTGCTGGACTCGCTGCTGGGTCTGTGGAGCTGATGCACCTTCTGTGCGTGGGGCGGACAGCTCTCCTCACTTCCCTCATTGCGCATGTGATGACTTTGCCGCAGGTGACATGGATCATGGAGGGCCCACATGTACGCGTGGGTAGGCTACACATGATTGTTCACTGGTCGCCACCCCCAGTCAGTGTTTCGAATGGGAAGGTTGTCGTGCTGGTGGTATATTCGATGTGGCGGATGGGCGGGCCTAGGTGCGGGCTTACATTCCGGACATGGGGGTAGTTGGATTGGCGACTAGTTGCAGTACACACGGGACACGTCTCATCCTTTCCACATCTGGGTCATCCCTTGTACTCACTGACAGTGATACAGTCATCTTCGCCCCAGCCCTCATGTCCTCCCCTCGCTCCCCCAATATGCATGCTGCACCTGCGAGGCTAGCGCTTGCACAGGCAGCCCCAAGCTCGCACCAGAGAGGGCAAGGAGTGTATGTGTGGGTCCAGTTGCACGAGTGGGCTGTCTCAGGGTATGATGTGTTGCGGGACGCCGTCCACCTGCGTGGTGCCCCAAATGGAGACCCGGCCTGCATGGACTATGCATCACAGTCTTCGCCTTCCGGATCCGCCACCTGCGACACCCAGTGGCTGTGGCTGCCCTTGCGGCCATGCCGCGTCCGTCTGTGACTGATGGCCCACACATTCACTCTTTGGCCTCTCTGGGGAGGGCTCGGGGGTGGTGGCGCACGCGCTTGCACTTAGTCGCAATGGCATGTGGCGTGGTTGGTATAATGGGCAATGGATGGGATGGTGCGAGCCACCTCCCGTGACGTCAGTGCTGCTCGTGCTGTGGTGCGTCCCCCTACACTTCCATTTGACTTGTGCCATGCTAGACGTTGAGGTTCTATTGCCTGCGTGATATGACCAGGAGGAGCGCGAGGAGACCTCTCACACACCATGCTCCACTGCCATCCCGTGCCCTGTATCGCCTGTGCGGATTGACTATGTTGGGGTTACACCTGGTCGACTGGGGCTGTGTGTGCCTTGTCAAGGGGCATGGCGGGCGCACAACAGGATCCAGCTTGTCCACAGAGGGTGGGCTGAGGTGCGCCTGGTACCGCTTTGTACGTGTGCCCGGCTGCTGTGCACACACGTGTTCACTCCCCCGACAGGTGTCCTCTCACAATGCCCAGGGAAGCGGTGGTGTACTGTTCATGACCCCTCCCGACACGGCGTGCTCCAACTTGGCATGTGCGCATCTACCCGTCACACCCACCCACCTGAGCACTGCGTCCATACGACTTCACACGACACATGTGTGTCTTCCACAGTTGTGCTACTCATTTGCGTTGACATCCAATACCAGTGGACTACATGGTCATGTCACGACTGCCGTGTACTTCACATACTCTCATCCTCTCTCATTTGTACTTGTGAAATGAGTCAGCGGAGACAGTTTTGGTTTCAAACATTATATTGAGTCTTCTGTCCTCTGTGATGCAGTATAGTGGACACTACTGGCAGCGGAATACATGTTGAGGATATACTGAGCATGATTGCAAATGGGATAGGGTGTGGGGTTACATGTGATTGGCTGTTGCATGTGGGATGTGGGCTTCAGAGTTACATCTGCTTGGCCAAGGCTGTGCTAATGTACATTTACCTATAGCTGCGGAGCTGCGGACTTTGACACAGACGGTATACATGTAGCCTACCAGACCGCTTGGCATCATGGGCACAGTCCATCTCAGTTCCATGTGACAGGTTTGCTGCGGTTGTTCCTCATGCACGCGTGCATGTGTGATGACATCAGGGCATGTGCTTGCGTGCATGCAGCGGCGTGCCACTTGTTGTTGCACTGTGGTGGTTACTGGACATGTCACAGTCACTGGGGTCGTGTTGTTGTTGTATGCACTTGTCGTCCATGCAAAGGTCCTGGTATGGGATTCCCGGGGCGGGGGTGGGAGGGGTGCAGCACCCACAGACTCCAGGCGACCTATTCATGTCCACTGAGCGGTGTGTGTGTCCATGGGCGCTGGATCCATGTCGTGTCCTGGTTGTTCGTGCAGTTCCGTCCATGTGGGTGCGATACACAGACCCCATGCCACTGCCTCCCACGATGCATGCGGTGTTCCTGGATGTGATGGGGAACAGTGTGCATGTCCCGGTCAAATCCGATGTCATGGCGATGTCGTTGATGGTGTGGTTACAGTTGCCGGTCGTTTGGTATGGCTGTTGTGGTGGTGACTGGCCAGATCCGTGCGGAAGCTAAGCATGGGTGCGGGGTTGGACATCATAGGTCAATCGGGGAACCTGCGTTGTGGTCCGACGAATTTACAGGTTGTCAGGTATGCGATGCCGTCCAGCAGGGCTTCCATGTCATTGGTGGTGTACATGTTTGCCAGCCAATGTAGCGGATGGTGGCTGTCAAGGTGTTGTTCGTAAGTTGTCCCTTGGAGGACCATGATGGGGCATGCTGGGTGACATTCGATGTAGCTGTTCTCGATGATCCGTCGTGTGGAGGCACAGTGGTCCCATTTCAGTGCGGGTGCGATGTTGGCCACATACGCCATGCCCCCATAGGCAGAGCAGGCCCTGTCGTGTGCGTCCAGAGGGAGGAGTAGTGGTAGCAGGTCCGCCTTTAGACATGCCGGGTTGGAGAGGCATATCTCCACGGGATGCTGGTAGGGACACCTCCGACAGTAGAAGACGGGCATGACGCAGCTGAACAATGTGATGCGGTAAGTCAGTCGGTAACTTACGTTCAGCAGGGACAGGAGATCGCATCCCAATATATGTAACAGGTTGGTTTTGTACAGCTTGAGCTGTCCGGCGTAGTTGGGTAGGTGTGTTGCGGTTGCCATTTCGCAGCGGTGCGTTGTGGTGGCGTGCTCCGGCTGTGTGTGCAGTCTGCAATGTGCACGCTCCGAGGTTGCTGTGAGCTCTGTGTAGTCGTAGGGAGACAGGACTTGTGTTCTGTTGGCTTGTTTGGAGGACACAGGCCCTCATCCCACATGCTTCTCAGACAGTTCAAGGTCAGTGATGTGTGACTCCTTCCAATTAACTTGCATGTGGCCGACATGGGGGAGTGTTTTCTTCTTTCTTCCCCGTCCGTTGTGTGCTTCTGTGATATGCGCTATCTGCCCTGTGGTCGGTCTCCTCGGCATGCCTGTGTTGGTCTATTCTTGGACAATGGCTGTATTCACCGGCTTCTGTCGTAGGGCTGTGGTTTCGGAGTTGGAATGGAAGGTCATTCAGTGCTGTCTGCTCTCCCTTGTGTGGGCGGCAGGCTGCCTTTCCGCTCTGCGTTGGGCCTTGTGTGTGAATGTTATTCTTGGGCCACCTGTTGTCGGTCCCCGGGCTCTTTGGTGTTCCGTTTTATATGTCTTGTTCATATGTGCAGGGTGGTATGGGTGTTTCAGTGTGGTACTGGCATTCCTCTTCCCGAAGGGCCCTGCTTCTCCTAGTTGGTGTTGCCGCCGCTGTGTGCTACGCCATGTTTGTTACACTGGGGTGTGTCCTGCTGTTGCGTGACTTCACTGACATGTGTGCGTCGGTTGTGTGGCGTTGGGTGTTGTCCGTGAATTGGGCGTTGGGGACATGTCTGTGGCAGGCCTGTCACGTGTCATGTGCGTTCGGGGTGGGGCTGATGTGTGTGCTGCTTGGTTGTGTCCCTGTGTCTGTGTGCGACGCATGCATGGCGCTGCGGTTGGCCTCTGCGTTGTGCGCATGTGTGGCGGCGTCATCGCCGCTTGGGGCCGTGACGGGGTCGTTGGTTCCTAGTCCCAGGTGGTGTGTACACATGTGTTACGCGATGTTACGATTTGGCCTGTGTGTCATATGTGGATGCAATGGTGGATGTGTAGTGTACACGCGCTGGTGGGGGGTGTCCGCTTTTTCCGCCCTTGCACTGTGTGCGCTGTTTGCGTGCACTTGTTGTGTGTGTGCCTACCTGCGTCTCCGCGGTACGTTGCGTCCTTGGTGGTGCATCAGCAGGAGCATGGGGAGGGCCTGCAGTGCTGGATTCATGCTCGGGGAGCCGCTTCTTCGTTGTCCGTGCTCGGCGTCCGTGTTACCGCTTCGGTTTGTCGTACGGTATCTCTTGGCCGTGGGAGCCGTTTGTTTGCGGCATCGTAATTTATGCGCCCGGGCGGGACGTGTTTTCGTCGGACGGTGTGTGTCAGTTAGCTGCGCCGCTACGTGTACGGGCGCACTTTGATGGCGGACGGTGTTGCTGGCTTGCCGGCGGTGTTTGGCCTACTTTTCGCATCGTAATTGGGCGGGCGTGTGGACTGCTGCGTGCCGGCGGTAACTGGTGGTTTTTGCATCCGCCAGCACGGCGGTTGTGCTTCCGCCCGCCATCGTAATGGGCCCCTAAATGTAGTTGAAGAATGTAATTTAGAAACTGTGGATAGGTAAACAGATAGTTACACTTGTTCTAAATAATGCTCAACGCTGATTTATTATTATTTTTTTTTACAATCTCATTGATTGTCTTTTTTTCCCCCGCTGTTGTATGATGATCTACATTGAAATCACTGTGTATGGTGAAATTCATTAGAATCTGAGAACAGCAAAAAAGAGAAACTGAAAATGTTATGTAATTCTAAAATTATGTTGTGTTCTTAAAACTATAATATTATATTCGATAACAGTTTTTCTACTTCTTTTTTACAGACGGTAATGGTGAGTTTGAAAAGATTTTAAATTCAGTTTACAACAAAACTACTGTTAAATAGTTCCACTGAGGTTTGTATCTACATTAGTAAAAAAGGTAAGATGAAATAATGTAATAAGCATGATAAGTGAAATAATGTTTACAGCAGCTTTTACTGCACTCATCCATTCCTTCAAACACTACCCATGAACTCATCTATACAGTTAGGCACTATTCCCACACTCCTCCAATCACCCAGGCAATATCCATACACTTCTCCAATCACCTAGCCAGTACCCATACACTTATAATATCACCCAGACATTACCCCTGCACTAATGCAATCACCCATGCATCAGCTATGCACTCTTCCAATCACCCAGGCAATACCCTTGCACTCCACCAATCACCCAGGCAGTATCCATGCACTCCTCCAATCACCCAGACATTACCCCTGCACAGATGCAATCACCAAGGATTACTCATGCACTTCTTCAAACACTCAGGCAGCACCCATACACTCCTCCAATCACCCACGCATTATCTCTCCACTCATGCAATCACCCAGGCATTACCCATGCACTCCTTCAATCACCCAGCCACTACCCGTACACTTATATAATCACCCAGGCGCTACCCTTGCACTCCTCCAATCACCCAGGCACTACCCCTGTACTCCTCCAATCACCCAGCCAGTCCCCATGCACTTATAACATCACCCAGGCATTACCTTTGCACTCCTCCAATCACCCAGGCACTACCCCTGTGCTCCTCCAATCACCCAGCTAGTACCCATGCACTTATAAAATCACCCAGACACTACTTATGCACTCCTCCAATCACCTAGGCCCTACCACTACACTCATGCAACCACCCAGACATTACCCTTGCACTCATGCAATCACCTAGGCATCACCCATGCACTCCTTCAATCACCCAGGCACTATTCCTGCACTTATATAATCAACCAGGCACTACCCTTGTACTCCTCCAATCACCCAGGCACTACCCTTGTACTCATACTATCACCCAGGTACTACCTATGTAGTGATGCAATAACCCAGGCAGTACTCTTGCACTCCTCCAATCACCCAAGCACTATCCATGCACTCCCCCAATCACCCAGACATTACCCCTGCAGTCATGCAATCACCCATGCATTAGCTATACCCTACTCCAATCACCCAGACATTACCCCTGCACTAATGCAATCACCCATACATTAGCTAAGCACTCCTCCAATCACCCAGGCACTACCCTTGCACTCCTCCAATCACCCAGGCAGTATCAATGCACTCCTCCAATCACCCAGACATTACCCCTTCACACATGCAATCACCCAGACCTTACTCATGCACTCCTTGAATCACTCAGGCAGTGCCCATGCACTCCTCCAATCACCCAGACTTTACCCCAGCACTCATGCAATCACCCAGGTACTACTCATGCACTCCTCCAATCACCCATGCACTACCTATGCACTCATGCAATAACCCAGGCACTACCCTTGCAGTCCTCCAATCACCCAGGCACTACTCATGCACTCATGCAATCACCCATTCATTACCTGTACACTTGTGCAATAACCCAGGCACTACCCTTGCACTCTTCAAATTATCCAGGCACTATCCATGCACTCCTACAATCACCCAGGCACTATCCATGCACTCATTCAATCACCCAGGCACTACCCATGCTGTCATTCAATAATTCCGGCAGTATCTATGCACTCCTCCAATCACTCAGCCAGTACCCATGCACTTATAAAATCACCCACGCATTACCTATGCACTTATGCAATCATCCAGGCACTACCACTGCACTCATGCAACTACCCAGGCACTACCTATGCACTCATACAATCTCCCAGTCACTATCCATGCACTCCTCCAATCACCCAGGCACTACCCATGCACTCATGCAATTACTCAGGTACTACATATGCACTCATACATGCACTGAGGCACTTCTGCTGCACTCATGCAATCATGGAAGCACTACCCATGCAGTCTTCCTATCATCCATGCAGTACCCGTGCACTCATGCAATCACGCAGGCACTACTCATGCGCTCCTTCAATCACACAGGCACTACCTATGCACTCATGCAATAATCCAGGCACTACCCTTGCAGTCCTGCAATCATCCAGGCACTACCCATGCACTCATCCAATCACCCAGGCACTACTCATGCACTCATGAAATCACCGAGGCATTATGTATGCACTCCTTCAATCACTCAGGCAATACCTATGCACTCCTCCAATCACCCAGACATTACATCTGCACTCATGCAATCACCCAGGAATTATCTATGCACTGTTACAATCAGTCAGGCAGTATCCATGCACTGCTCCAATCACCCAGCCACTACCCATGCACTCATGCATTTACTCAGGCACTAGCCATGCACTCATACATGCACTAAGGCAATTCTGCTGCACTCATGCAATCATAGAAACACTACCCATGCAGTCTTCCTATCACCCAGGCACTATCCATGCACTCCTCCAATCACCCAGGCACTATCCATGCACTTCTCCAATCACCTAGCCAGTACCAATACACTTATAAAATCACCCAGACAGTACCCATGCACTTCTCCAATCACCCACACATTATCCCTGCACAGCTGCAATCACCCAGGCATTACCCATGCACTCCTTCAAACACCCAGCCCCTACCCACACACTTATATAATCACCGAGGCACTACCCTTGCACTCCTCCAATCACCCAGGCAATACCCCTGTACTCCTCCAATCACCCAGCCAGTACCCATGCACTTATAAAATCACCCAGGCACTACCTTTGCACTACTCCAATCACCCAGCCAGTACCCATGCACTTATAAAATCACCCAGACACTACTTATGCACTCCTCCAATCACCTAGGCATTACCACTACACTCATGCAACCACCCGGACATTACCCCTGCAATCATGCAATCACCCAAACATTACTCAAGCACTCCTTCAATCACCCAGACATTACCCTTGTACTCATGCAATCACCTACGTATTACCCATGCACTCCTTCAATCACTCAGGCACTACCCATGCACTTATAAAATCACCCAGGCACTACCTATGCACTCCTCCAATCACCCAGGCACTACCCTTGCACTCATGCAATCAGCTAGACATTACCCCTACACTCATGCAATCACCAAAGCATTAGCTATGCACTGCTCCAATCACCTAGGCACTACCCTTGCACTCCTTCAATCACCCAGGCAGTATCTAAGCACTCCTTCAATCACTCAGCCAGTACACATGCACTTATAAAATCAGCCAGGCACTACCTATGCACTTATGCAATCACCCAGGCACTACCACTGCACTCATGCAATCACCCAGACTCTACCTATGCACTTGTGCAATAACCCAAGCACTAGCTATGGGCTCATAGAATAACCCAGGCACTACTCTTGCACTGCTCCAATCACCCAGTCACTATCCAGGCACTCCTCCAATCACCCAGCCAGTACCCATGCACTTATAAAATCACCCAGGCACTACTTATGCACTCCTCCAATCACCTAGGCACTACCATTACACTCATGCAATAACCCGGACATTACTCCTGCACTCATGCAATCAACCAGACATTACTCATGCACTCCTCCAATTATCCAGACATTACCCGTACACTCTTGCAATCACCCAGGTATTACATATGCACTTCTCTAATCCCCCAGACATTACCCCTGCACTCATGCAATCACCTAGGTATTACCCATGCACTCCTTCAATCACTCAGGCAGTACCCATGCACTTATAAAATCACCCAGGCACTACCTATGCACTCCTCTAATCACCCAGGCACTACTCCTGCACTTATATAATCAACCAGGCACTACTCCTGTACTCTTCCAATCACCCAGGCACTACCTATGCAGTCATGCAATAACCCAGGCAGTACTCTTGCACTCCTCTAATCACCCAAGCACTATCCATGCCCTCCTCTAATCACCCAGACATTATCCCTGCAGTCATGCAATCACCCATGCATTACCTATACACTACTCCAATCACCCAAGCACTATCCATGCACTCCTCCAATCACCCAGACATTACCCCTGCAGTCATGCAATCACCCATTCATTAGCTATACACTCCTCCAATCACCCAGACATTACCCAAGCACTAATGCAATCACCCATGCATTAGCTATGCACTCCTCCAATCACCCAGGCACTACCCTTGCACTCCTCCAATCACCCAGGCAGTATCCATGCACTCCTCCAATCAACCAGACATTACCCCTGCACACATGCAATCACCCATACATTACTCATGCACTCCTTGAATCACTCAGGCAGTACCATGCACTCCTCCAATCACCCAGACATTACTCCAGCACTCATGCAATCACCCAGGTAGTATTTATGCACTCCTCCAATCACCCAGGCACTACCTATGCACTCATGCAATAACCCAGGCACTACCCTTTCAGTCCTTCAATCACCCAGGCTCTACTCATGCACTCATGCAATCACTCAGTCATTACCTGTGCACTTGTGCAATAACCCAGGCACTACTCTTGCACTCTTCAAATTATCCAGGCACTATCCATGCACTCCAACAACCACCCAGGCAGTACCCATGCACTCACAAAATCATCCAGGCGTTACCCATGCACTCATGCAATCATTCAGACACTATACAAGTAGTCCTGCAATCACTCAGGCAGAATCCTTGCACTCATGCAATCACTCAGGTAATTTTTCTATTTTTAACCAGTATATGTGGTTCTGTAAGAACCGCTTTATATTTTTTATAGAATTTTTTTTTGTATTTTCTAACAATTTTTTTCTTTTTTGGTGTTTGACTTTTTTAAACAAAACAAAATTGAGGACTCCAATAAAACTGTTTAGAAAAAAGGCCCCAAAATTTGGGAGCAGATTTTTAAAAAAAATTAACACTTATGTGCTTTAATTGCATTAGTAATGACGTCAATGCATTGCTCCGCGATGCAGAGTTTTGCCTCACATTTCTTACAACTAATGGTGGCAACCAGTAGTTCTGGAGCATGTGTGGCCTCGGTGTTGGTGGAAGTCCTTGTAAGGATGTTGAAGGAGCATTTGGATCTTGTTGTGCTGCTTCATTCCTCTCCCTCTGCGTAACTTCTCTCGCCAGATGCAAGGGGTGGATTGTCTCCGAATGTTTTTTCATGGATGATGTTCCACATGAGTACTTCTTGTCTGAACCTCTCGAGAGTACTCTTTTACAGATCTTACAGGTAACTTTCCTTGCATTAACCTTCTTCTCTCCCTCCGGCACAGTGAAGAAGGCCCAAACCACACTTTCCTTTCTTTTTTTTACTGGCTCTACTATATCATCTTCTTCTTGTTCCAGTGGGTCTTCATCAGGATGACTGGATGCCATTGTGTAAATAAAAAGTCAAGAAACACACAAAAATAGAAAAATGAAGGAAGGTAGAAGAAGCAGGTCTTGTCAGGAAGTCAGACAAATAATAAAAGGAATAAAACAGGTGTTGGATCCTCCCTCTTACAGAATGAAAATGTTTTAAACCAATCAGAAGCTTTCTTTTCAGGTCATATGGAGTCGCGCAGGGTGCGCGCACCCGTCGCGCACAAGTCGCGCACCTGTAAAATTTCGTATACATAATTATAAAGTATAAATAGGTGTTTATAAAATATTTTTTAAAGTATATTAGTGAAAGTGTTTATACAAATCTGATATTTTAACTTTGTATAGTGATATTTCACACTTTGAAAATTACGCCGAAGTTGCGACACCTGCGCGACCCCGGAAATACGTGCTGGGAAGGATCGCGCATCCTACGTGCACATGTTGCGCACTCGTGAAATTTCGTACAGTTCATAGTAAAGTCAAAAATGCTGTTTATAAATTGTTTTCTAAATTATATTAGTGAAAGTCTTTAACCAAAACTTATATTTATAATTTCTACAATGATATTTCATACTTTTGAAATTATGCCGGAGTCATGACTCCAGCGCGACCCCGGAATGGGGCGCCAGCAGGGTTTGTGTACCCTGACTCCGCACACCCATCGTGTAGGTTCGCATAGGGTGCGCGACTCCTTTGTAAACATTTTTAGAAAAAAGCAAGCATAACAATACAATAAAACAACTTTCACAGTATTAAAAGCATTATTTCAAGAAAATATAAATGTAAGTTGTACATATAAAAAACTGAGTATATTTTTAGTAGTGTATGATATATATATTTTAAAAGAGTGATTTTAATTGTTGAAGATTTTAGAAAAACTAAGTATATTTAAAAAAAAATCAAAAATATAGTTCCAATCATTTTTAAATAAAAGCAATTCAAAAACACTTACAAATATTGTAAAAAGGTAAGGTTAGAAATAATTTTATACTTAAGAATTACAATTTAAAAACCTTAGAAATTCACTGAAAAAACCATAGGTTTCAGGGACATTATAGTTAGAAATTAGCATTTGAAAAACCTTTGAAATTCACTGAAAAAACCATAGGTTTCAGGGACGTTATAGTTAGAAATTAGCATTTGAAAAACCTTTGAAATTCACTGAAAAAACCATAGGTTTCAGGGACGTTATAGTTAGGAATTAGCATTTGAAAAACCTTTGAAATTCACTGAAAAAACCACAGGTTTTAGGGATGTTATAGTTAGACTGATATTTCACTCGTACAAAACCAGAGAAATTCGGCCGTTATAGTTAGTTGAGCTAACTATAACTCGCGCCCCCCCACAATGCACTGCTGATGACATCACATATTAATCACTCATGACATGGTCAGTGACATCACTGATGACATCACTGATGACATCTCAAACGACATCACTGATGACATCATCCACGTGAAAATGTGATCCACCTCCTCACACCCTAATAGAAACTTTGATATACCCTCTCTAAAATAAAGACTATTATTTTTGAAACCATAGACACATCAATACCAGTTACTACATACTCTCACTGATTCCTAGATCTATAGACACATCCACACATTTACCCATACAGTCACTCATACATGCAGTCATTCATCAATACAGCACTATCATATACACTGATACAGCTATACAGACACTCACACAGTGTCACTCAGACATAGAGGTACTCAAACACTTACTCAGTCACCCAAAGAATCAATCACACTGCCATTTACTCACCAATATAGTAATACACACACTACGTCACTTATTCATACAGATACTAACACAGACTTACTCTCTTATATAATCACTGACACAAGCACACACTCATCCATACAGCCACTGTCACAATGACTCACTCTCACATATAGTCATTTATATAGTCAAAAACTCCTTTCAGATATGTAGTTACTCACACATGTACAACTGAGACATCTAAAAACTCACCAACAGGCCTATACACACATTCACCTACCAATACTGCCCTTCAGAGGAGCACACTTGAACCCATACACTCAGTGAATCAGTCACTCACACATCTATGCATGGAGTCAAACAGCCCCACCCACCCACACAGACACTCACACACCCATACAGATACTCAGACAACAAATCAATAATCCATATAGACACTCATATAGCTACTCACTAACCCATGGAGCCACTTATAGACCAACTGACAGACTGATACAGACATTCACACAGTTTAGTCACTAACCCATGCATTCAGTAAGAAACTTTAAATCACTCAATTATACAGTCAGTCACGCACCCACTAAATCATCCATTCAGACACTCATACACCCACTCATTGTTCAATAAACCTTAGCATATATATATAAAAAACATATTTAAACTTTACAGAAACACAGTCACTGGATGATGTCATCAGTGATATCATCAGTGATGTCATTTGAGATGTCATCAGTGATGTCAACAGTGATGTCACTGACCATGTCATGAGTGATGTAATATGTGATGTCATCAGCAGTGCATTGCGGGGGCGCGAGTTATAGTTAGCTCAACAAACTATAACGGTCAAATTTCTCTGGTTTTGTACGAGTGAAATATCAGCCTAACTATAACGTCCCTGAAACCTGTGGTTTTTTCAATGAATATATATATATATATATTTCCACCAACAGATCCCTCTGTGTCAGCGCGCTCACGATCGGTGCGAGTACTGCAGAAAAGGGATCAAGATCTGCATTACGTATTGCCACCAAGTAGAAAGAATTACTCGCACTCCAGGAGGTTAGTATCAAGACTTCTTTACTTCAGTATGATACAGCCAACACCATCAAGTCCTCTCACAAACCAACGCGTTTCGACCACTCTGGTCTTGCTCACGGTTAGCGGTGATCCACATTTTAGGTCTAAATATACACAACTGCCCATGTAGCCATTATGGTGCATTATGGGAAATGTGGTTCCAATTGATATAAGTGGTAATATTTACAGTGCACATTCTTTGTATTCAAAACTTTACTAATGTGAATCCATGTTAACTATACAGGCTATATTTATGTCTTAGTGCCCCAAATATCATTTATTCATGTAATTGTTACATTTTAGACTAAAGTTTTTCATTTGTGAGCATAGTGCCATTTAATTTCTCTTCTAGTCCTCTTGCAGTTGTGACAATTATTACTTAGTGTGAGTATTTACAAGTGCACATAAAGTTCTTCGTCCCCATTCAATCCGATTGGCTGTTTAGTTTGGAATCTGATGATCATTCTTGATTCCAAACGTCTCAGTTTTTTAGTTCTGTCTCCTCCTCTTTCGTTTGTAGGGACTGTTGCCAGACCCCAGTATTTCATTTGTTGCCATCCGTAGTTTTGATGTAATTTCATATGTTTGGTCATGGCATATGTTGGATCATCATTTTGAATTGCACGGATGTGTTCCAAAATCCTCTTTTTAATTGGCAGATTGTGCTACCAATGTATCTGCATCCGCAATTACATTCCAAAACATGTACACAGCATATGTACTTTCACAGTTTATTTTTTCCTTTATTGTATATCGTCTTCCTTTTGGGTCAGTGATTTCTTTTTGTTTTCTCCGATCTTGCAAGCCTTACACTTTTCGCATTTTTGAAACCGACTTGCAGATCTGTTAGCCACATTTTCGTTTTGGGTTTTGTAAAGTGACTATGTACAATTTTGTCTTTGATTGAAGGAGCTCGCTTGTATGTTATACTGGGTTTGTCTTTTAGTATTTTTCTCATGTCAGGATCTTTTAACAGTATATGCCAATGTTTGTTCATTATTTCTCCGATGGCATAATTTTCTTTACTGTATGACAGGATCATTCTTATATCTTGATTTTTCTCCTTTTATCATCTCTTGTGGTCTGTAAGGTTTGTTCTCTGGAGATTTGTTCTGCCTTCTTTCTTCCCAACCTAACATCAATTGGTTTGTATCCTCTTTCTAGGAAGTTTTTGGTTGTTTCATCCATTTTGTATTCCAGTTCTTTATCATCAGAGCAATTGCGTTTCATACGTAAGAATTCACCGTATGTTATACTTTTGATTAATGATGTTGGGTGAAAGCTTGAGCCATGGAGTACGCTGTTAGTGGCAGTTGGTTTTCGATATGTTGTCGTTTTCAATTTGCCTTCTTCCTGATATACTTCAATGTCAAGAATTGTATTCTTGTTTTGCTGGAGTTGTGAGTGAATTGTAGACCTTCAGCGTTGGTGTTTAACTTCACTATATATTGGCTGAATTCTTCCGACGTGCCACTCCATATAATAAACAGATCGTCAATGTATCTTAGCCATAGTATAATTTTTTCGGTGTATATATCCATATTTTCACTCCAGGCTATTGATTTTTCCCACCATCCCATTGTGAGATTCGCGTAACTGGGTGAAAAGGACACGCCCATGGCGGTTCCGCACATTTGGCAGTAGAGTTGTTGGTCAAATATGAATATATTATTTCGTAGGCATAGCTCCACCATTTCTTTGATCATTTTGGAGTGTTCAAGATATTTGATATCTTTTTGTCCTAGAAAGTATTCTACGGCTCCAAGTCTGGTGTTGTGATTGATTGATGTGTAGAGTGATACTACATCAATTGTAGCTAGCAGATAGTCTTCTTGCCAGTGTGTTTCGCTCAAGATCCTCAAAAAATCACCTGTGTCTTTGATGTAGGAGTTTAGCGTGGTAACCATTGGTGCCAGAAAGGAATCCACATATTTTGAAAGGGGTTCATAGAGACTGTCACAGCTTGATATTATCGGTCTTCCTGGTGGATTGATCAGTGTTTTGTGGATTTTGGGTAAGAAGTATATGGTTGGGATCGTAGGGTTGTCCTTGGTTAGGAAGTTCACCTCATCATTGGTTAGCAAACCATTGTCTGACCAAGTTTTAAATTTTGATTGTAATTCCAATGTTAATTGATTGATGGGATTTGATTTTAGTTTTTTGTAATTTTCAATGTTATTTAGTTGTCTTAGTGCTTCTTTTTGTATTGCGTCTTCACCATCACCACAATATTCCCGCCTTTATCGGCTGGTTTGATTTCAAGGCTCTCATTTTCCATTAATTCTTTCAGTGCTCTCCTTTCCGCTTTGGTTAGATTTTCTTTTTCTTTCCATGTTTGTTAGTTAGATTTTCTAGATCTGATGTTATAAGTTCATAATAGAGATCAATTTTGTTTCCTTGCGTTAAGATGGGACAGATGGTGTTGGCTGTATCATACTGAAGTAAAGCAGTCTTGATACTAACCTCCTGGAGTGCGAGTAATTCTTTCTACTTGGTGAAATATATATATATATATATATATATATATATATATATATATATATATATATATATATATATACATACATATATATATATATATATATATATATATATATATGTACACATATTACCTATTGTCGATAGCCAGTAGGTTGTTATAGTTAGGAACAAAGGTTCCATAGGAAAAGTGTTTTTTGTTTTGGCGCTGCTTGAAGAATCTTCACAAAACTTTAAAAAATGTCCCCTTTTTTGGTTCAGCTGCTTCTTTGAAAGTTTCAGGGTGATCCGTCAAGTGGGGGCCAAGAAAAAAGGGGGGTCCCAAAACACGTTTTCCCCATGTTATGTCTAAGGGGATTTTAAATTTTTTGAACACGACTACATTCCAAAGAGCTGCATGAAATTACACCAAATTTGGCAGAAAGATAGATGTTGGTCCGGAATGCATGCTTTTTGTGATTTGGTGTGAATCAGTTCAGTAGTTTAAGAGATATTTAAGTTTAAAAAATATAGATAGCTGGGAGCTCAAAATCCTACTGAAATTTGATTGGCTTCAACGAGGAAGTGTTGGCAGCCATCTCGGGAATTGGCTTGAAGCCGATTCCCACAAAAAGTAAAAAATAAAGAAAAGGGTGCAGGGTAGGAATACCCTGACCCCCCAGATATGATGGGGGTCTCCACAAGGACCCTGCAGATTCGCGGCAAAATTGAAAAAAAATAGTGTGGGCTCCCGCGCTTCATTTAAAGGAATCCCCTGGGTGGGACGAATCCCGGGGGCATACCAAAAATAAAGGAGGGGGTGCATGGGGCCTCCCTCCTAGGGGTTAATCAAACCCCAGGGACCACCACCTCCCTGGGGTTTTTGATTTAAATTATGCGGGGTGCCCAAAAGGCACCCCTGCGACCCGGAGACCACCACCTCCCCGGAGCTTGTTCAATTATTAAATGGGGGCCTCTTGGACCCCCCAGCCCCAGGGAACATCACCTCCCTGGGGCTTTACAAGTAAAAATCCTAGGGCCGCGTAAACCCCTGCAGCCCAAGGGCTGCCACCTCCTCGGGGCTTTAACTTTTATTAATGGGGAGCCACGCGGACCCCCCAGGCTTTTTGTTTAAAGAATGTGGGGGGCCGCATGGACCCCCCAAAGCTCCGGGGACCCCCATCTCCCCGGGGCAAATTCAATGAAAGGAGGGGGCCAAGCGGCCACCACCTACTTGAGCCATAGATGGCCCTGGGGACCACCACCCCCCAAGGCCGGCTCCTGCTATGTCCCAGGGTGCCCTCCCCAGGGACATAGCTGTTTGCTATGGCTTGGCGGGAGCTTTACCACTCCTGCCAAGCCATTGCAAACGCTGCTCCACTTTCAGCAAGCAAGAGTATTAAACATTTTCTCGCTTGCTGAAAGCAGAGCAGAATTGCTTTTGGAGAGGGGGAGGTGCATGTTCAGCAGCTCCCTCTGTCAAAAAGCAATGCCGGCTCCCGCAGGATGCGGGGAGCCGGCAGGGACCATGGGGGCCTTAAGGCTCCCCCACGGTCACCATCAGTGACAATTGAACAACAGACAGCAATGACAAAGAATCAGGCCCCGGGGGATGGGGTCCTCGGGCTAAAATCAGACTGGGAGGGGGGCCGCACAGACCACCTCCCCATTGAAAAAAGGGCTGGCCTCAGGGGATGGGGCCCCTGGGGCCAAAAACAGTCCAGGGAAGGGGGGGCCACGCGATTGTGAGGAGTGGGTCCTTTTTTTTCTTGCGAGCAGAGTCCATGGATCTTCCTTTTTCTTTACCTTGAGTATGAAAATGCCCCCAATCACCTACAAGGGCTGTTTTGGCCCCACTCCATTTTCCTTAGTAGTGTGAAGCTCACCTTGGTTTTCTGCAGGGGCGAAGTGGAAGGCACAGATGCTGAATCCCAACTTCCCTCACCCACCTCCTTCACCCAACCAATTCAAAGCAAAAGAGGAGGAGGTGGGGAGGAGTGTAAAACAAAACAAGGAAAGGGAGAAGGAGTAGAATCCACTGGTCCATCAGGTATGATGTAGCAGTTGTTTCCTAATGAACAAAAAGGCATGAAAACTAAGTATGCTCCTAGAACTACAAGAAGGCTATATATAATGTGTGGCTAAGGTAGGAATATACCTTTTGAACGTTCTGAGGGTAGGATAAGGAAGATATGAACAACTAGTACTTGAGACTGTTACTGTGATATCTAAAAGGTAGAAATATATAAATTCATCATTAGGACTGCAGAAGTTAAGCATTAAACAATGATAAGTGTGAAATATACTAACCTTAACGGAGACCACTATCTGGATTCATTAGACCCATAAAAACTAATACTATCCTGAACAACTAGGAAAAAACCCAGACAGGATAATAAAATGAAGCACAAAAAAATGGTGCTGGGTCAGGATAGGCTTAACCAAGCAATACAAAAATAATATACTTATACTTTTCTCTTATTTTACAGCATAAGAGAAGAAGCAGGTATTTTAAACAAGGCAGAGAAGTGACTCCATGCTACTGAAGAAAGGCAGAAATGAGATACGTAAATCTTTTTTAGATAAGGCGTATTAATATGTATAATACCGTAGGCTGAGACCAATGGTTCTTTAAATACTTCTTTTTTTTCAGGTACAGGAAAAACAGCGTTAGGGAAAGCTGTTCGAGAGGAGAAGAAACGAGGCTGGCCAGCGAGGGAGCGCTGACACTGCAACAAGCCCCGGATGCAAAGCAATGACCCGGAAGACAAGGCTGTGGAAGGCATCGTGAGAGGAATGCCTAAGGATGTCTTTGCTCTCCGACGCAGATACCGATGTCAGGTAAGTGCGGGTGAAAGTTTTCAGGGAAACAGAGGGAGGCCTAGTGGGGGGTCTGTGACGGAACGCGAAGCATGTTTCCGTCAGAGACCTCCCCCTTTTGTAGGTCTCATATACCACCTTCACCAGCCAATGTGTCTCTCTCAGCCAGCAGACCATGTACTGGAGGCTGCAGGCAGGGCAGTTAATGAGGCTGCGGGTGGGGAGACCCAACAAGTAGTATGCAAAGGTCTTCCCGCCTTTTCCCACATTGATGGACAGATTTCCAATCTAGCTTCTGTAGATGAGGATTTATGTTATCACAGAATTGTGGATCAAGACACTCAATGAACAATCAAATTGCCGAAATTACATGCACACAAGGTCACTGGGTCGTGTAGTTTCCACTAATCAGTAGCAACTGTGTGCTTGTGGACTAAGTAAACTTAGGATGGTGCCAGACTGATTCCATGCACCTCCACAAGGTATGTTGTCCCTTGGACCAGCTAGCTCACCGTGCCACCATAAGACCCCCTAACCTAGACAGGGAGCAAACAGTTCTTGCAACTAATGAATATGACAACCCTGCTCCCTCAAGAACCATGGTGACAGACCTAGGACCTTTCGCTCAGACACTCATGCTCTCTTTCGCTCAGAGAAATATACAAAGAATACACGAAGGGGAGTTTTCAATATTTATTGAACCGAAGTGATTCTTGTATAGAAAGCATGTGCTGCAATGATCAATAGACAGAAGCAGACGAAAGTTATAATAAGTGTCATGACAGTGAATAAAACGAAGAGTTCAGCCATCTTGCTGAAACAACTTATATATGCAGGCATATACAATATTATACCAATCTAGCATATACGATGGACCAGCTCCCTAAAATGTTCTGGGAAGTTGGTACGGAGAAGTGCCTGTATCTCCGAAGAAGAACAAGCCACCTGAAGATCAAACATCTCCTTGGCCGAAGATAAGGCCTCATCTTTTTGAAACAATAAGGCTTGCAGTTTGCTCAGGGTGTCAAAACGCACGTTGATAAGATTATTTGAAGGCCACAGCATATCCTACCTAACAACACGGGCAGGCAGAAAAAGGACTTCTGTACAGCATGTAACAATGGAAGATACGGTCACCACATAGGCAACCCCTAGCTTCATCCCACAGCAGCCTTGACTGTTCAACATCAACGTAATCTGAAAGTCAGACGTGTCACGGCCACTGGAGACCTTTTCAAGTAGCAAGACAGGTTCACCACAGGCGCAATGCGTGTTCCATGGAATGAAATGTCCCTGCATACTATGGACCCACTTAAAGTATTCTTGTAGTCTGAGCCATTGAGAAAAACTTCAGTATCCTTATTCCGACACCAGAAAATGAAAGGAAGCTCCCATTGTTTGTGTATAAACCCCTCACCTAATGCTTCATATCTGCCCACTTGTTGGTGTTGTAGACCGTACTGAAAGTGGAAAGTCGAAATTGGCAGTTTAACACACCCATGGATTCTCCAGTCTTACGATGCTATTTCAGCAATGGTAAAAAGTAATTTCTCTAGCCTTTCAATGTGTAGCATTGTGTCTTTCACATCTTTCTGTGCCATAACTACCTGTTGTTCTGAAGGATTGTATTGTATTGTATTGTAATTACATTTATATAGTGCTTACTACCCCTGACGAGGCGTCGAAGCGCTTTTTCGGCAAGTAGCACGCTACTCCGGGACCCATAGAAGATTAGTGTTGAATTAGTATAGTGAAACATGCAAGTAAATTTTAAGTGGTGGATAGGTTAGTCAGTTATTTGGATTCGGAAGGATAGCAGAAGGATAGAAGAGGAAAAAAAAGGTTTGTATTTATATAGCGCTTGTTACCCCTGATGGGGTGTTGAAGCACGCTACTCCAGAAACCCATAAAGGATTAGTGCTGAATTAGTATGGTGAAATATGAAAGTAATTTGAGTGGTGGATATTAGTCAGTTTTTGGAGAGAGAAGGGTAGCGGAGGGATAAAAGGGAAGAAAGGTTTGCATTCATGTAGCACCTGTTACCCCTGATGGGTGTTGAAGCGCTTTTCTGAGCGAGTAGGACGCTACTCCGGAACCCATAGAGGATTAGTGTTGAAAATTAGTATAGTGAAGTATGAAGTAATTTGAGTGGTGGATATGTTATTCAGTATATTTGGATAGAGAAGGGTAGGTTGCGGGATAGAAGAGGGAAAGAGGTTTGTATTTATATAGCGCTTGCTACTCCTTGATGGGGTTTTGAAGTGCTTTGTTGGCGAGTAGCACGCTACTCTGGAACCCATAAGGATTACTGTTGAATTAGTATGGCGAAACATGAAAGTAATTTGAGTGGTGGATATGTTAGTCAGTTATTTGGATTGAGAAGGGTTGGGAAGGGGTAGAAAAGGGAAAAAGGTTTGCATTTATATAGCGCTGGTAACCCTGATGGGGTGTTGAAATGCTTTATTGGCGAGTAGCACGCTACTCTGGAACCCATAAAGGATTCGTGGTGAATTAGTATAGTGGAATATGGAATTTGAGAAGTGAACATGTTAGTGTGTTATTTTGATTGAAAAGGATACTGGAGGGACAGAAGAGTGAGATTTTTTTTTTTTTCTCTTTTTTTTTTTTGAGGTCATAGCAGTAGGAGGAGGCTTTTGGATGAGTAAAAGGGGTTTTTGAGGGGAAGAGTCAGAGGGAAGAGTTTAGAAAGGTTTGTTTTGGGGGATCGGTATAGTAAAAAGAGGTGTCAGATGATGCAAGAAGGGGTAGAGTAGGAGAGAGTATAGAAAGGATTATTTTGGGGATCATAGTAGTAGTATGGGGTTTGGGATAAATGAGAGTGTGGATGTAGAGGATATATTGATAGATGTATAGGGTGAGAGATAGGGTAGTGCATTGGAAAGAGTAGTAGAAAGAAGTTTGAGATGAGTCAGAAGGTTGGGCCAGAGGATATATTGAGAGAAGTATAGGCTGAGAAAATAGGGTAGTGCATTTGAAATGCTAAATTAGAAGAAAGTGATAAATATATAGATCCATAAGTACATTGAAAGTATATAGATGCATAAAGGAGGTAAGTATATATAGATTAAAGATATTGATAGAGGTACAGGATGAGAAATAGGGTAGTGCATTGGATATGCTTTTTCAGGAGAAAAGTAACAGACACACAGATCCAAGTACATGGAAGGTACATAGATGCACAATGGAAGTAAGTACATGTAGACCAAAGATGATTTTTATTTATTTATTTATTTACAACAATATAATTATTTTACATGTTTATACAAAGCAATACACAAAGATAGGTACATATCTATAGTGAAAATAAATGCTTATATACAGAGGAATATGCTGTAAATTTCTGTTTGCATATGGTGCTTATGTGGGGAAGAGCCAATTCTTGAGTAGTTTTCTGAAGATAAGGTGGTTGTCAGTGGATCTTATGTTGTGGGGTAAAGAGTTCCATAGTTTGGCTGCTTGAACAGAGAAGGATGTGCCACCCATGGTTTTTTTCTTGTATCTTGGGATTTTGAGGCGAGATGCCCCTTTAGAGCGTAGGTTCCTTTGTTGAATGTGTTTGGTGATTTTATTCCTGATGAAGAGCGGTCCCATTCCAAGTATTGCTTTGTGGGTGATACAAAGTAGCTTGAACGTGGATCTTCTGGCAACCGGTAACTAATGCAGGGCTTTCAAGGCAGGTGAGATGTGGTCTCGCGGTTTGATATGCAAGAGTAGTCTGGCAGCCGAGTTCTGAATCCGTTGTAGTCTTTTCATGGTCGTTAAAGGTGATCCGTGGTAGAGGCTATTGGCGTAATCGAGTTTGGACAGAACAAGGGAGATGGTAGCTTGGACCTTGTGTGGAAATCCCAAATGAGGGAAAATTCATCGCAGCGTTTTTATAGTGACAAAGCTTGATCTTGCTAGTTTGTCCACTTGGGCATTCACCGACAGCTTGGAGTTCATGGTCATTCTGAGGTTTCTTACTTTCTTCGATACTTTAGGTGGTGATCCCAGTTCCTCAGGCCAGGCGGCAAGCGGGTCGTAATGTTTCCAATCGCCACACGTGAGTATTTCTGTTTTTGAAGCATTCAATTTGAGATGGCTCCAAGTCATCCACTGATCCACAGCCCTGAGACAACTGAAAATTGGGGATTTTTCAATGTCTTTGGGGCATTCCAGTTGAAGGAGTATTTGTGTCTCATCTGCATAGTTATAGCACGTGAGGTGAAATTGATTGATCAGTACCGGTAATGACTTCATGTAGATGTTGAAAAGCATGGGCGAGATCATAGAACCTTGAGGTACCCCTGCTTTTGTGGAGTATGGTTTGGACAAGAAAGGTGGGGTATGGATGGCATTAGTTCTGTTTTGAAGGTAGGACGCGATCCAGTCTAGAGCAGTTCCCTCTATGCCGGCTTCATAGAGTCTTTGTTTCATGGTGTCATGGTCAACCGTGTCAAAGGCAGCCGAGAGGTCCAAGAGGAGTAGCGCAGCAACCCCGCTGCGGTCAACTGTATTCTTCAGGTCATCCCAGATGGCAAGGAGGGCAGAATCAGTGCCTCTTCCCGGACGGAATCCTGTTTGGAAGTCTGAGAGTATGTCATTCTCTTCAATGAATTGTGACATCTGGACGAACGCTGCTCTTTCTATCAGTTTGCCCAGGAAAGGTCAATTTTTAATGGGTCTGTAGTTGTCAGGGTTCCGCGGGTCCAAGTTTGTTTTCTTCAGTAAAGGGCGTATGTGTGATTTTTTGAGTTCTTCTGGAAATATTCCGGTAGTTAAGGAATCGTTGATGATTCTTCTTACTGGAGTGGCAGCAGAGGTTGTTAAACGAATTGTCTTGAAAGTTTGTGGTGGACAGGGGTCAGAAGGGCTGCCGGCAGGCCTGCTTGCTTTGACCAGGTCCATAAATTCATTGTGTGAGATGTGTTGGAAGGAACGGAGAGGCTGGGTTAGAGTATTCTTGGATTGTTGTTTTGTACAGGGGTTAGTGCTGGTGCTTTGTTTCTGTTTTAAGTATGAGTCCAATGTGTCTGCTTTGTCTGTGTAATGATTTGCCAGTTTGTGAAATCTTGATTAGCAGGATGAGTTCCTTCTAGGCAATTTGGTTTGCGAAATTCATTGAGTGTTTTATAGAATTCTTTATTTGCACATTTAGCATTTTGAATTCTGTCTGAATAGTACCTTTTCTTAGCTTTTTTGATAGCTGACTTGTATAATCTGTTAATTTTTTTGTAGGTGAAGTTTGTCTTGTTTGGCATTTGTTTTGAGCCAGGTACGTTGCAGCTTTCTAATTTGTTGTTTTATGTATTTTATTTCTATGTTTCTCCAAGGCGCTTTTTTCTTTTGTGCTGTTGTGTGGTTTTGAGTGGTATCAGGATGTCAAAAGCTTCCTGTAGCCACTCATATAGCTATTGAACAGAAGTTATTGTTTCCAGATTTGTACTTGATGTTAGTTGTGTTTCTAAGTGTTCCAAATTGAGTTTGTTCCACGGCTGATAGGTGGTGGATGTAAGCTAGTTTTAGGTGAGTCCCTTAGTGTTGTTTTATGTTGGAAAGCAAGCAAGTGGTGGTCTGACCATGTGACTGGAGATATAGTTTGAAAGGTAACTAGTTCAGTATTAGCAAAAATGACATCTAGGATATGTCCAGCGACGTGTGTGGGTTTGTGGACAATCTGATGCAGGTTCAGTGCGTCTAGGCCAGTGATTATTGTTTTTGAATGGGTCATATTGGGTTTGTCAAACCAAATGTTGAGGTCACCCAGAATGCATAAGTTGGAGTGTATTGTTATCAGGTTTGAAACTGTGTCTAGAAGTGCATCTGGGAATGTTGCCTTGCTAGGTGGAGGTCTGTAAAGGAGCAGGAAGTTACAGGATGAAGACAGTGTAGTATTGCATCTTGTTAGAAGAGCCTCACAATTCTTTATGGAGATGTCATCAACTTTAGTGATATGTAATGTTTGCCTGAACACAACAGCTAGACCACCTCCTTTTTTGCCTATATGATTTTGGGTGATCGTTTGATAGCCTAGAGGAATGGCTTCATGCAGGACTGGAGCCATATCTCCCAACCATGATTCAGTTATGAATAGTATGTCTGGTTTTGCATCTGTGAGAAGGTCGTAGATGTGATGTTTGTTTTTAGAGAGGGATCGAGCATTTATTAGTAGACAGTTTAGAGAATGGCCTTTGGTGATAGTGAGACTTTGTTTTGTAGAAGAGTGATCAGTATTGTGTGGGTTTGTAGCAGGTGTGTTTTTAGTGCTGGCATTAGCTGTATTCGGATAGCAATCGTGTAGCTGTTCTGTATCATGTTCCTCATCCAGCATGCTAAGAAGGCATTTTGATGGGTCTGCGTGTGTATGTGGTGGAGATGGTGTTTGAGAGTGAGTTGGTGTGCTGTGTTGTTTTCGTGGTGTAACATTGTTGTGCAGTAGACATGGGGAAGCAAAGTTGTGAGGTGTGGCACGTCGCTTATGTTGTTTGCGTGTGTTTATGGCGGAAGGTGTATGAGTCAGGGTGGTGGTGCAGCATGTGGGTCATGTAGTAAGGTTCTAAATTGTCCAATGGATGAGAGGCGGTTAGAAGAGAGTTGCTGTGTTGCTGTATCTGTGTTAGGTCTTGTGGAAGAGAGAAAGCTTGGCATTGGAGTTTGTTCCTTTGTGTGGTTTCAAAGGTGGATGTATGTTTGTATTTTGTGATGGTAAGTATTTTGAGGTGTTGCGCTTTGAAGATCTTGTTGTGCTGGTGTGTGTGATATGTTTTGTTTTTGAGGAGTAGTGAAAAGTGGTGCTGGTGTATTTGTTTCATGCAATGGATTTTGTTGTATAGTATTGTTTGTGAGAGGAGGTTATAAGGTAGAGGGGGTGGTGATGTGTTTATGAGTAGAGTGTATGTTGTGTGTAGGAGGGAATGAAGTAGAGGTAAGAGTGTTTGTCTTAGACTGGTTTGTTGCAAGAGTTAAAAAGTGTAGTGGTGTGCAGTGTGTGTGTTGTGTGTTAGTGTTATTATGGTAGTAGGGAGAGGAGGGTGTTGGATGGACAAATGATGGAAGGATGAATATATGTTTGTTAGTGATAAAAGGTGGTCTGTTAGGTGTAATTAGAGCTGGGAGCGTGTGTCTGGATGGGATGTAGTTATGTATGGTGTTGAATGGGGTTGTGTTAGTGATGAGTGGATTGGTTAGTGGTATAGGATAGAGTTGCGTACTGTTTGTAGGTGATGGTGGGTATGTGTGGTAGTTGGGATAGAAGGGTGTATAGATGTGGTTTGGTTGGGTTTGTAGTGCATGCTGGTACATTGGTCTGTGCATAGGGTTGTGTGTGGTGTACATTTGGTGTGAATGTGTTACTATGTTTGTGGATGGTGTGGGGTGGCTCTTACTGAATGTGAACATGGGCAGCATTTCTGGCCCTAATCCCGACCAGGCTCAAACAGGTAATTGCCCTTGTCCTCTCCGCCCTTAACCTCGACGCCCGGGCTGAGATGCCCTAAGCCTCAGCCTTTTATAGCCCTAGTAATCAGGTGACCCCTTCAGCCAATGGGAACCCTAGCCCTAACCCTATCCAGTCACAACACTAGCCCTAAAATCTAGAACCAATAGGATACAATGACCTTACAGCCAATCTCATCCCTAGTCCAAGCACCCAATAACTTTCAAAAACCCTGATCTCTACGTCCAATAGAGGCCCTAGCCCTACCAGTAGTCCAAACCCAAGTCCAAGCAACCAATGGCACAGGAAGCCCTAATCCCTACTTCCAATAGAAAGCCTAACCCTACTCTTAGTCCCACACCTAGTCCAGCAACCAATAACACCAGAAGCCCTAATCGCTACTTCCAATTAAAGGCCTAACCCTAGCCCTAGTCCCACCCTACTCCCAACAACCAATAACACAGGAAGCCCTAGTCCCTACTTCCAATAGAAATACTAACCCTAGCCCTAGTGCCAACCCTACATTGATTGAATCACAGACCCAGAAACCAATCAGAACCCTCAAATGCCCAACCAATGAGGACACTAACCCTAATCCAATAGAAACATCAGATACAACCACCAATTAGTGTACACATGTACCAACCACTAGCAGACTATATAAGGTCCCAGCGACCTCAGACAAGGTTTGCTGGCCAGGGAGTTGGGAGCTGCTTCTCTTGTTCAGAATCTCCTAGGAGACAGACAGGCTCAATCCACACTTTGGACTTCTGCAGGTAAGGGCCTAACTTGTCCTCTGACAATAGTGTTTGTATAAAACTTTACTCCCTCTCCTGGCCAAAAAACGAAGTGCAGAGTCCCTATTAAACACAGTTTAAAGAGCACACAGAAGATCACTGCTGCCTCAGAGCACCCTCTGATGTAGAATATCCCTGTTGCGGGGGGGAGGAAGGAGGGGCTGGTTTCACTGACTTGTTAACACAAAATGGTGGCTGGGGGTGCACTGCTTAACATACAGGTCTTAGCACAGACACAAGGGGACATTTGGAGGGAAAACTGATAGTCACCGGGAATGAGAGGGAAAACTACAGAGATTTAGGACTGCAAATCCCACAATTCAACACGTTAAATGGAAGCAATCATGGGCAGGAAAAACCACAAGTTTGAACACAAAACATGTGATTAAATATGCAATCACGGGCAGGTTAAAACTACAATTTTAAACTGTAACAACCACAGGCAAAGACAGTAATCACAGATAGGGAAAATCGTTTTTTAACTTTTTTAGGAAAGAGAGAGCACTAGTCTGCCTCCTTACCACTTCCTGGACTCTGCTCACTGCAATCTGGGGCACAGGTAGGCTGCAACTCACAAGATGGAGGAGAATGATTTGGGGTGCACCCAGCAAAGCCTTAAGGGGCCTGGGCAGGTGTGAGAGGAGGGCTCAGAGTTGCCTGGGAGCTGAATAGCCAATCACCAGTCCTAGGTCTGATGACCTGGGGGTGGGGCTGGGAAAGGGGAGCTGCTTCTCTTGTTCAGAATCTCCTAGGAGACAGACAGGCTCAATCCACACTTTGGACTTCTGCAGGTAAGGGCCTAACTTGTCCTCTGACAATAGTGTTTGTCTAAAACTTTACTCCCTCTCCTGGCCAAAAAACTAAGTGCACAGTCCCTATTAAACACAGTTTAAACAGCACACAGAAGGATGGTAAGGTGAAAACAGATTTGTTATGTTTATGTGTTGCCACGGCACGTTGCCAGAACATAGTGTCTGTAGTGTCCAGCTCAACAATAAAATGTACCTAAGTTGGGACTGCCCATGTTGTAATGCAGACAAGTCTTGCTGAAGCACATCTATTGTGGATGTTACAATGTTACCTAGAGACTAAATTCTAGATGATAAAGTAGTCATGCCATTGTCCACTACTGCAAGAGCCTGTTCTAAGTTGGCCCTGTCAATCTCACACAGCCTTTCAGCAGCTTCTTTTTGAGATATTTTCCACATCTTATTATAGACAGAGTACAGTAAGTGCTTTTGACGTGGTTTCCGAGGACCCAACATGAAGTCTTGTAATTCCAGGTCATCAGATAAAAGGGATAAGTGCTGTTTTACCTGGGACAGTGCTATAGTTTTTAGCCAATCAAGGCACAACTTCCCAACACTGTAAGGGGCATATTTACAAGCCCCTTGCGCCACTTTTGCGCTGCCGTTGCGTCACGCATGTGACGCAGCGGCGACGCAAACCATGCGCCGCGTTGCGCTATATTTACAACGTGACACATCTAGGGAGATGCGTCACGTAGTAAACCCTGCGCCACATGAAACCTGCGTCAGGTTTCATGTGGGCGTACCGGCGCAGGGGGGGGCGTTCCGGCGCAGGAACGCCTCGGCAAAGTGACGTAGTGAAATCTACAAGATTTCACGCAGTCACTTTTCTCGACGCTGGTGCGTCAAATCCTTACGCCTGCTTCAAGCAGGCGTAAGGATTGACGCACCATGTTAGGGATAGGGAAGGTTGGAACAGTGCTGGAGTTGCGTCGCGCTTGCGACACAACTTCAGCACTGCGCCAACCTTCCGCCGGCAGATGCGTCACGCATCTGCTTATCCTTGCGCCACGATGCGCCGCATTGTAAATGCGTCGCATCGGACGTGGCGCAAGGGTAAACTTGCGTGACGCATTTTCCCTGGCGCATCCCTGCTGATATGCAGGGATGCGCCAGGGAACGTAAATATGCCCCTAAGTTGTTACCACCCCTGATTGTTCACGCTGCACATATCGCATGTCAAGCCTATTGGCTGTAAATCCCTTGCTGTAACCTAGGAATCTATCCTCAATCAATCAATCAAGCATTTGTATAGCGCGCTACTCACCCAGAGGGTCTCAAGGCGCTAGGGGGAGGGGGTCCGCTACTGTTCGAACAGCCAGGTCTTGAGTTGCTTCCTGAAGGAGAGGTGGTCTTGGGTCAGGCGGAGGTGGATGGGTAGGGAGTTCCACGTCTTGGCAGCCAGGTAGGAGAAGGATCTTCCTCCCGTTGTGGCTCTTCGGATGCGGGGACGGCGGCGAGGGCGTGGTTGGTCGATCGTAGCTGGCGGGTGGGAGTGTAGAAGGTCAGACGGTCGTTGAGGTATCTGGGGCCTTGGTTGTGGAGAGCTTTGTGTGCGTGGGTGAGGAGTCGGAACGTGATTCTCTTGCTGACGGGGAGCCAGTGCAGGTCTCTCAGGTGTCCGGCGATGTGGCTGTGTCGGGGGATGTCCAGGATGAGTCGAGCTGAGGCGTTCTGGATGCGTTGGAGTCTTTTCTGAAGTTTGGCTGTGGTTCCGGCGTAGAGGGAGTTGCCGTAGTCCAGTCGGCTGGTGACGAGGGCCTGGGTGACCGTCTTCCTGGTTTCGGTGGGGATCCACCGGAAGATCTTCCGCAGCATGCGTAGGATGTTGAAGCAAGACGAGGAGACGGCTTTGACTTGTCTGGTCATTGAGAGGGAGGAGTCCAGGATGAAGCCCAGGTTGCGTGCGTGGTCCGTTGGTTTGGGTGCGTTGCCCAGGGCAGGGGGCCACCAGGAGTCGTCCCAGGCGGAGGGTGATGATCCTAGGATGAGGACTTCCGTCTTATCTGAGTTCAGTTTCAGGCGGCTGTTCCTCATCCACTCGGCTACGTCCTTCATCCCTTCATGTAGGTTGGTTTTGGCGGTTGTGGGGTCGTTGGTGAGGGAGAGGATCAGCTGGGTGTCGTCGGCGTAGGAGATGATGTTGAGGTTGTGTTGGCGTGCGATGGCTGCGAGGGGGCTCATGTAGACGTTGAAGAGGGTGGGGCTGAGTGATGATCCTTGTGGTACGCCGCAGATGACTTCGGTGGCCTCGGAACTGAACGGGGGGAGGCGGACTCTCTGGGTTCTTCCGGCGAGGAAGGAGATGATCCACTCCAGTGCCTTCTCTTGGATTCCGACGTTGTTCAGGCGTTGCACTAGGGTGCGGTGGCAGACTGTGTCGAACGCTGCGGAGAGGTCCAGGAGGATGAGGGCCGCTGTTTCCCCGTTGTCGAGCAGGGCTCGGATGTCGTCGGTGGCTGCGATGACATTTGGCAGTGTCTTGCGCAGCATGTTATCAATAGTGTTCATCGTATGGTGTTAACTGCTGCCAGTTGTAAAATGGTGTAAGAGTGGGAACCCATTGTGTGTTCAAATCTTTTATCTTGGCTAAGCCAAGACATGTTGTCTGTTGCACAGATTTGTTCAAGAATATCATCTGTTGTTGTAATAAGCATGCCCTAAATAAATCCTCAGTACCCTGAACATGACAATCTTTAGTCCCCCAGATAGATTTTACATCTACTATATCCCTCCAAAAGTGGAAAACTTGCACAGAGAGCTGGGAAAGGAAAGAAACAGAGTGTCAGCCTTCGGATACCTCGGGATTGATGCGATGCAAGACAGGTCCACCTCTTGATCGTCTCAATTCAGCTTGCTAAGAAAGCACAGAATGTTGATATGATCAAGCGAGGGAAGGAAAGGAAGGGGACAGTGGAGAAGGAGACCTAATAACAAAAGAGAAGAAATAATTAATTATTCTCACCTACAAGTGTTACACTACTGGATTATATAAATAGTTATCCAAATAATCCTCAATCACAAAACCTGTAACAAAAATTTAAAAAGTATACAAAGAACAGGCTAACGGTTGTGGCATTCAATTGTCTGCACTCTGGCATCTGATTCAAAACAACAATGTGCTCACTCTCTGGGTCAACCGTTATAAAAAACCCACTTATATACAAATTGCTTCACTGGATGGAGGAGCACATAAACAACCATAAATACTCAATACTTTATATGGTATGAATTAATAGTTTTCAATAATTCAGTGCAAGAGTAATAAGTAATTCCAAGGTATTAATTCCAATAAAGTGCATAGAGCGCAATCAAAATAGCAAATGGGGTGGCATGAAAAATAAAAGAGCAGAGAAACTTCTTCATATTCTTTTCTTTCTTTTTTCTTTATTCTTGAGATGTAAACATTCTATCAAAAGTATGTACAGCTTGATATAGAACCAATACAGCCTACGCGTTTCGTCCCTTTTTCTCAGGACTTCTTCAGGGCAAGCAAATCATATTTCATGCAGAACTTGTCCAGTCCCCAGTTACCCTTTTAACGTAGAGATTTCTCCATGTAACCCATGCAGTAGTGTGTCAAAACTATGTATGTTTTTATAAATCTGAACTGTACATCATTTTTACACCATGCCCGAGTATAGCCACAAGGTAATTTCCTTTTCTTTCCTTTTAAAACCGTAATCTGGTGTAGTGTCCTTTCGTTCACCTCTTCTAGGAACTCCCTGTTCTTTATCCTTTTAATTATGACCCCCAAACGCTCAATCTGCGTTTCGGATGCTCTGTCCGCATCCGTGGCGGGGCCTCCTCCGGCAAGGTGTATACACCAGATTACATACATAGTTTTGACGTAGAAAGATCTTTCTTTGCAGGTGACAATGCAAGCCTATAATAAAACGAGGCTGGGCCTGATGTGTCATACCCAGAAAAGTAGTCAAGCTTCTGTGCAAATGGTTTTGAACCAGCCCTTGGTGGTGTAGGGCAGTGTTCCTATTGTGTAAAGTTAAAAACCTCATGAGGTGTACTAGCCATCTGTAGAAAATGATGACCGTAATGTTGAAAACAAAACATCTCATCAAAATTAGCCGTGCCATCATATAACTCATCAGAAGAAAACACTGTTGAATGTTCTAGATCTTCTAACATTTTATATAATGTATCAATGTCCTAATCTTCAGAAATGGAACTGGGGGATGATAATATAATTCAAATAAATTTTAGACAAATGTGGAATTTGTAACAGTTCAGTGGGACCTTACTCATCAAATGATACCTTATCGCATACAATCCCATCAGGAAATGGAACAGCTGAAATGTTCACCAGGAACAAGTTTCTCCATTCACGGTGTGATGATGCCGTGTGGTTTCAGAACCAAATTTACTATGTTTACTGCAGAGCATTCTGGGACAAAATATCTGTTCAAGAGATGATAGAATACAGCCACAGAACCAATCCAAAGGACTAGAAACGTAATGCAACCGTAATCCAAAGGTGTAATCATTGGGAAACAAAGTGCGTTCTTTTCACAGATAGAAGACATGCACCTTCAGATCAAAGAGCAAGGGTGGTGGCAGCGGTGGTGCTTCCCATGCATCAGAAGAAACATCATCAAAGTTGATGAAGTACCCAGAAGCCATCCAGTTTATCTTAGGCAGCTCCGCACGTTGGTTCAAATTAGATGAAGACTCGATTTTCAGTACATTGATGTAGACCTTGTTCTTTTCAGGATTCCGAATTGAAATCTGTGTTTCTGTACTTGTTGACTTCACAGTTGTCATTGTTTCAGAAACAGGTGGAAGACATACTTCATTGTTATTTATTGTTGTCTCTTGTTGAAGAGAGCAGGCTTCATTTGTAATTAAAGCTTCCATCTGAACCTCCTGAATGGCAGTGAGAGGAGATTGGTAGCTACCCAGGAATCCACTCGGCTTACTGTTGAGAATCAGCCACATAGTATGGTTTGATCAGATCAATAAAGACAAACCTTTTGTCTCTGCGTCCTGCAAAGGGCAAGAGAAGCACAGTTTGTGTACCTTCAACAGCCAGGACAGGTACAGGCACTATGTACGATGGCCCGAATTCTTTTGTGTACACAATCTTTTCTTGAACAAGATCTCCGGTCTCTGGGATCCAGCCGGATCTTGCCGTAACTACTTCCACCGCTCTAGTGGTGGTGTATTTTACTTGAACGTTGCTTTGTTCATCCCAGAAATCTTTCAATTCCTGTAAAACAGCCAAACGTTCATTGATGTCAAACAGTGTTTCCACCGCCACTGTGCTGGCATTACCGAGGTCTGTGACCCACGTCTTAACCCCAAACAGGATCTCATAAGGAGTCCGACCACTCAGGGATTTTCTTGTCATATTGTTCAAAGCCCTCTGAACCCCATATAGGTGATGGACCCAATTGCAACTAGAGCCTAATTCCCTTCCTGTTAAAGACTGCTTTAAATCCTGCTTTTTCTTCTCCACAACGGCGTTTCCCTCGGGATGGTATGGAGACGAGAAATGCAGGGTCACACCCAAACTTCCCATGGCCTCTTTGAAAGCCCCAGAGCTAAAAGCCAGACCCTGATCAGAATGTAGTGTGCCAACTGCTTATTTCCTGATAAAGACTTGCAGATCCTGTATAACAGTTCGGGCATCAGCAGATTGCTGTGGCCATACTCACAGGAATCAAGAGCACGAATCCACTGCCACCAAGACATACTTGTAAGCCCCATCAGATGATAAGGGGCCGCAATGGTCCAAATATACACAAGCCAAGTGTGTGTTTGAAATCAGCAGAGGTGTCTGGGATAGGCGCGCCATGTGGACCCCTACACCTGCTGACAGATGTCGTACCTCAGAACAAAGTCCTTGGTCTGTTTGTAAATGCCCGGCCACCAATAGCATTGCTGCAATAGTGAAATTGTAGCAGCCACCTCTGCATGTGCAGCCAGAATTAATCCCAGTCATGGCATGGGCACTGCAAGAAAGATTTAATAAATCCCATGTGGATGCCTCTCCCCAGAATACAACAAGTTGTAATCTGAAACACAGCCACATTGACTCCTACTGCACAGTGCATTGCGAAGTGCAACCGTGTCCCCTCCTGACTCTGAGGCGGGCAATCTTTGATTTTATTTTAATTGAATCTGTAGCCCATGTGAGCAAAACAGAAAATTATGCAGTCTACTCAAGTTAAGTGTTCCATCAGGCCATCGTCTTTTAAGTATATGTCATCAACATATGACAATGCCTGGTAATCAACATTTTCAAGTAGTTCTGTAACTCTGGCTGTGAATAGCCCAGGGCTATTCTTATACCCCTGTGGTAAATGGCAAAATTGCTTTTGAGAACCTACCGTGGTGAAGGTTGTCAAATATTTGCTTCCAGGTGCTATATTTTTGCAGAAGAATCCATTCGAGATATATAGTGCTGTTTTATATTTTTACTTTACAATGTTATTCATTAGTGCAACACTGTGTGCATTTTATACTGCAAATTTGTGAGTTGCTGATTTGACGTGTCTGTAATCTAAAACTAGATGATGTGATTGATCTGGTTTCAAAGGATTGTTCATTAAAGAGGTGAAACTCTCAATCAAACCTTGGTATTTAAGTTGTTCTAGGATTTCCCTAACTTGATTTGCTTCATTTTTTGGGGGCTAGTGCTAAAGCCCACTCCTTGGCAAATGAGTGTTTGATTGATTCTGGAACAGGTCGGAGAAGGCTGGTGAAATCACTGTTTTCCCCTTTGGGCAATCCATTATGAAGTCAGGTGGCCAATCTTTTTATGCCAGTAAAATATCATAACCCTGAATGAGTTTCTCCCAAAAGAGAACATTAATAAACCTAGGTATATCCTCTTCCAACCGTAGTTGGATTTTGTATAAATGATGTGGAACACTTACCCTGGTATTCAGTGTTTCCACCGTAATATACTCACTCAGCGCCACTCCCACCAGATAATTCATCAGGCTCTGGCAAACTTTCATGACTTCTGCTGCACTGTCTAGCATTGTCAATGCCCACTCCCTGGTCATAAGCAGATTCCTCAAAATCTGGAGCATGCCTGACCTGAAGTACAGCTACCTTCTTCGTTTTAAATTGAGGTTTTGATGTTGTAGTCTTATCTTCCTGTTTAATTATGTAGTCAGACGAGCACTGTGACTCCTTCCTTTGTTGCACGTGCTCTTCTGATCTCCGCTCTGAACGTCCTCCTCTCTCCGAGCGTTTATCGGATGAATCCTGGAAGGAACGAAAGGAAAGTGTATCAATATCCTGATACCTATCAGGTGGTTTTACATTATCATGGTTACATAAGTTGGAGCGTTTTTCAGTAAATTCCAGTGTAGGAGACCCACCTCATGAATTTGTTTTATCCTTGTTTTTGTTTTATTGGCCCACTTCTTTTTCGTTGAAGAGTCAGGTGCTTGCTTGAAGTTATCCTTTTCCAAATTACTCTTCAATTGTGGTTACCCTGGTCTGGCTCCCAAATTATCTCTACCCAGCGTAGCATAGGTTTCTCAGATAATTTTAGGTAATTGGAGCTCCTGTTGTGCAGGAGGCAAATCCTTTAGGTGTTGGTGTATAGCTAACGCTGCTGCTTCCCCTTTAATGTTACTCAACATTATGACGGTCTGCAGCAAAGTTGCCCATCAGTTTCATTCCTAAGTCCAGGGCTGATGCTGCCCCGTGCTCATTCTGTACCTGTTTTAGTACCTCATGTAACACCGCCAAAGAAGGAGTACCATGTGTTCTGCTATATACTGCAGCAAAGACCATACCCCAAGTGGCACAGCCTTCTACTGGGGGAGCCATCCTCATTTGCAAGCAAATAGTATCCTGCGTTCTCCTGTGGATTTGTATGAGGAAATACAGCGTCAAGCTGGTTTGTATTTTGTGCGATCCAAAATGAAATGTCTTCCCTTTTTTGTGGGAACTTTTCCCATTACTGCATTTAATGTTTGTGTGCTAATGCCTGGTGTAGCTAGATGTGGTGCTACTGCTTGAACAGTGTGCCCAAGAGTTAGTGTTAATGTTTGCATCATGAATCGTGCAAGACTTCTGTATATTGTTACTAGATTATCATATAGTCCCCGCCACTGGCCTACGGCCAAGTTATTAATACTAAGAAGTGGTGTGTAACCGGCTAGGACTGGCAATATTGTCCCCTCGTTGCTGAGTGGGCCCAGTCTCACATTTTGTGTACTATGGGGAAGAGTGCCATAAAACCAATTAGCATGTTCTTTGTAAGTTAGAGGTACTTCTATCTCCTCAGATGGAGTGTGTTCCTCTGCTATTTCGCCTACTTCATATTTGTGAAATACCTGTGTAGCATCACCTGCAGCAGGGAATTTAATCTAGGAGTAAAATACCTCTGTTCTAAATGCTTCACGTGCTTCTACCATGAAGGTAACGTCCCCACCATTTGTGAGGCCAAGTTGTAGTAATTTTTGAGTGACTGCATCTCTGCATTTTTCAGAAACGTTTTTTGCCATGATATGTAAAAAATGATTTACAGAGTTTGGCTAACACAGTGGGAATTATATATTTTCAAGCTTGAATTTACCAACAGCCAATACACAGGAGATACCTACTCAGATCAGAAGGATTCTCCCTACCACCACAGGCGTCTCCCGTTTAAAAGGTGTGCAGGGATCTCTGAGGAAGCATGATTGAACAACTCAGTTGATTCATACAAAATAAGAAACAAACCAATGTTGGCAGCGCCATGTCGTGCAGTTGCCACTAATCAGTATGAACTGCGCGTTTGTGGACGACATTATCTTAGGATGGTGCCAGCCTGATTCCATGCACCCCACAGGGTATGTTATCCATTGAACCAGCCAGCTCACAGTGCCACCATGAGCCCCCCTAACCTAGAAAGGGAGTGAACAGTTCTGGCAACTGACAATAGACAGAAGCAGATGAAAGTTATAAGAGTTCCACCATCTTGCTGAGACAACTTATATATGCAGGCATATACAATATTATAACAATCTAGCGTTTTCAATATTTATTGAACCGAAGTGATTCATCTATAGAAAACATGTGCTGCAATGAATAATAGACAGAAGCAGATGAAAGTTATAATAAGTGTCAAGACAGTTAAAACAAAGAGTTCCACCATCTTGCTGAGACAACTTATATATGCAGGCATATACAATATTATAACAGTCTAGCGTATTCCAACAATGCAAACCCTAACATATGTGTCTAGGGTGTGAATGTATGTTCTGCCAAGAAACCCCCTTCTGGATGATCTAACCCCCGTTACCTGGTGGGTAAGAGTGTAGGACCCCATCTTGGTCACGAACTGGACACCCCTCACCGAGATGTCAGTCAGCTGCTCAATGAAAGTTTCAGCATGCAGGGACCCCTTGAAAGCACTAAAAGTGTGATCAGACTGCCATTGTTTGTATTCCACAGAAGGCTGTGTCACCATATGGACTTAATAATAAACACATTTGTATACCACATGTGAGGGCCTTGCATACAATGCCAAGGCAATGTGATAGTATTCTCATTAAGTTCTTCATGCTAGCAAGGTTGGTGTTTCCAAGAAACGAACCCAAGCATCACAAATGCAAATGTGTGTCAAAAGTCGATGTGACAAAGTGGAGGCAACTTTAGGAAAGAACTGTGTACATGTAAAATGACACTATTTCCTACCAGACCTAAGTCAGACACATGACAACTGGAGACCTATACTCGTGGTCCATTACGCAGCTGTAGTGTAGAATATGCACTAGTTATTACCCAACAAGGTAGAACTTACTAATTAACCAGTAGAAAGTACTCTTGTTGGTTAAACTTATCCTGCAAAACTGTGGGCTCTTGTTCAATAAAGGTGTTGGGATGGGTGAATACAATGTCAATGAATGTCATAATATGTGCAGGCCTAACAACAGCAATGTCAGTAAATGCAATATGAATGTATGCCACCGCCTGTGCCCACATTACCTCATCAATTCTCGTCAATGCAATGTGATGTATACCGTAACTTGTACTCACACAGCAGCGTTAACATCAGCAATAATTATCCCAATGTATGTCATAAGCCATGCTTGTACGATAATATTATTGTTGCCAATAAGACAATGTCAATGTACGTTCAGACCAAAGCAAACATACCTTTGATAACACCAGTAAGAACATTGTCAATGTGCAAGATGACAACTGTAAGCACAATGTAGGTAATGTCGATAAAAATGATACCAGTGGCTGCCATATTATGTCGGATTCATCCAAGGTGACATCCTCATCAACCTCGAGTCAGAGATATATGGTCAGGCAGGTCCTGCGACCCATGCCCACACTTATCGAGTAACAGGTCACAGGTGGGGGTCCCTCATAAATTACAGGCAAAGACACACCCAGGGAAAACCCTGATCGATTCCACAGAAAGATAGTTGCACCACAAACAAGTCTGAGGTAATTTGCCCAAATAAAACCCATTTGACCAAACTCTTGCACTCCCCAGAAATACCACAAAGCTAGATACCATATGTAGATAGGTACACTCAACCAATCAGGACACTACATGCACACCACATGTAAGGATCACGTGCTCCTCACACCGGACTTCTGGACACATACGTACTGGCCCACCTTAGCTCTACCTGAGGTTGAGAGCCATCTTGGACCTTATCAGATGCGTACATGTGATTGATTTAAGACTAACATGCTCTTCAGGAATGTAGAGAACATTTTATTAGACCTCATGAACTGTATACATTGACAGCCAAAACTTTCTACATCAAGAGATTTTGAGCATCTGTCATTTAACTGTTTACACAAAGTAGATTACAGCATATCTATGAGCCTGAATTAGGACATCTGCAAACCCTAGCTTGTCCTTGGTTATCCATAGCTTAGTCTTTGCTTTAGGGTCATGAAGACAGTGTCAGGAAAAGCTAGGGATTTGTTTACTGTCCATAGCCTAAACAAAGGTGATTGTCTCTAGACGTGGTTGGGCCACTTAAAGTAGATGCTGGCTTTGATCAAGGTCCTCTAGAAAACTTGTGACAGAAATGTGCTGAGATTTATTGCGACTTCTTCTGAGTACCAAAGTACTCATACCTCACATTATTCTATAAACAACAAAGCAGCCCCCACACCTCCACTGCGCAGAAGGTAGACTTTTTGCCTTTTAAATTACCCCTCATGGGTAAGGGGATGTATGTTCAAAAGGCTGATGGGGAAGATGCCGGTTACTTGTGGAATGCTTTGAAAGTGATCATGAAGGGGTCTGCAAGAGAGGGGGCTTAACCCTGTGTCCAACCCCTCCTCCCTCCGCCCCATCCCTTTTCCCAGGGTATTGCTGGACATAATTCAGAGCCTTGTTTTAGATGTTAAGCACCTGGCCTCCAATAAAAACTTTTTGTCTTTTTTTTAAGGCAGCTAGAAGTTATACGGTAGAATGCAGATCTTAGCAGCACATTCATTAACTCTCTAAGCTTTCTAATGGACTGGCTGAGGCAGGGTTTCATGGCCTTGTTCTGCATAGGTGCATTTCCCTCCTCCATTTTTCTGTTGGTCTTTAGCTCATCAGCAGTACAGACTTAGAATTACAAGTATATACATAGAAGAAGAGTTGTCCGCCTGGCTGAGCTCGGCTGTGGATAAGGTTGTCCCCATTAAGGAAACCAAAAATCAGTGGAAGTTGCCAAAATCTCTGTGGTTCACGGAGTGGCTAAGGATTTTAAGACAGTCCTGCCAGTGCCAAGAATGCTCCTTGCAGAAAAATTATGACGAGCAGGAAAAAACTACATATAAGATATCTATTAGGGAATATAAAGTAATCACTTTTCTGTAGTAGGAAAATTGATTCTGCTAACTACCCGGAAGAACTTCTTAAAGTCTCTTTTAACATAGAGGGCTCCCAAACTTTCTGCAACAAATTGGTGGAATTCTTTCCAACAAAAATCATTAATATTTACAAAGAATTTGATTCCCTCAGTATGGAGGCTCATAATTCCTCATAGTTGGATGCTCAATCTGAGTTGAGCCTCTCAGAGACAAATGGGGCTAAGGAGAAGCATTTACTGGCACTATCTTTCTTACCACATCTGACACACAAACAAATGAAGCTATACCTTCTCAGCATAAAAACCGGATCTCCTTTTGAACCATGCTGCCAAAAAATACTACAGTCAGCACTATAACCTCTCCACTGACATCTGTTATGAACAAAGTCATCAGCTGAGGATGCTATCCTAGCTTATGGAGAGAGGCGGCCATTAGGCCATTACTGAAAAAGCCCAACTTAGACCCCAATGACTTAAAAAATTACTGCCCAATTTCCCTGCTCCCCACCCATGCCAAAACCTTTGACAAACACCTTAACCACAGGTTTACGCCTATGTGGAGGAACAGGGACTGCTGGATGTGTCACAATCTGGCTTCAGAAGCACCAACAGAACCAAAATAGCTCTGGTATCAGCAACTGACATTATTATATCCCTGGTCGATGTAGGGCAGTATGGTGCACTGATCCATTTGGATCTGTCCACAGCCTTTGATACCATCTCTCTGACCCTGCTTACAGAATGACTACAGGAACTGGGATTAAAATGTGTAGCACTAAAACTGCTCACTTCCTTTCTTAAGGACAGATTGTGAATCACTTTAAGTCAGACTCATTCACCTTGAAGTGTGGGGTACCTCAGGGTTCCTCACTGGACCCAACTTTAACTTATATGTCTCCCCATTGGCCAAACTGATAAAAGACGGAAGTCTTGATTTTTGGTAACCAACCGTCCATATGGAACAATAATTGGTGGCCGGAAATGCGGGGCACACCACCCACTCCCATTGACTCCGTGAAAAATCTGGGAGTGATTCTGGACAAGAACCTGACACTTGATCTTCAGGTCAACCGTACAGTTGTGGCCTGGTTCTCTGGATCATAAGGACACTATGGAAAGTTTTCCCCTTTATTCCGCTACCAGCGTGCAAATAAGTAGTCCTGACCCTTATCTCGCCCAGACTTGATGATTGTAATGTGCTCTATCTCGACATTAGTAAGGCGGCCCAAACAAATCTGCAAATGGTACAAAAATACAGCTGTGAGACTGACTCTAAACATCCCTACATATCAGTTAGTCTCAGTAGAATAATCAAGCCCCATTGGTTACCTGTGAAAAAGCTCATTATGTTTAAAACATTGTGCATTGGGCATAAAGCCCTATATACCTCAGGGCCTTGAGGAATCAGAACTATGTTCCAATGGTATGCCCCTATTAGGCAACTCTGCTCAGTAGATCAAAATCTGGTTGCAATCTCCATGTTTAGGAAAACAAGATGGGGAGGTGCAGCCTTCTTGGTGGCCGCAGCCAAGCTCTGGAACTCTCTCTCTTGTCATCTGACTTGTTTAAAGATTCATTCTTCTTTCAGAAGGAACTTAAAAACATGGCCCTTTACCCTATAAGGGAGGCCAGGTAGTAATCCAGAACATAGAGCCTGCTATTCTTGCTGACTTTTCTCATCAGAACTAACTACTCTTTAGCACCTTGACACATGTGGACATTTGTGCGCTCCTATAAATAGACCTCATTTAATTTAATTTAATTTCATCATTTTGGTGCAGGGCTAGGGTAATGGTCGGTACCTAGTGATATTTAGCTCAGACATCATGATACCAGGGCACATTGGGATTCTGATATTAACTTGGCCACATTGTGTGAGACAAGAATATGGTTTATGACAGTTTGAATTCTATGTGCAGCCTCAAAATCATGTTTAGAATGAACTCTTATTGATTCCATGATGCACATAATAAATAACGCAGGTCTAAATTCAAAATCAAATTCAACTCCTCCTTAAAGTCCTTTAAAAGGCGAATGACCTTTACAACAAAGTCAAAACACCGCAATACATTTACTTCGCGGTCATTACAACGCAAGTACTGGATGGCGCTCTAGACTAAGGAATAGTGGGATTTACTATTCCAACACCTTCCCTACTGATACGTAGGCTGGAGTTGGAATAGTAAATCATACTATTCCTAAGTCCAGCGCCCTCCAGAGCAAGTCGTTGTAACGACTTGTGTTGTAAAAACCGCGATGTAATGTACCGCGATCTAAATGATCGCGTTGTATCGTCATACATCCGCAGATTGGTGCTGCTTTTGCTGGGGAACACCCTCTCCCTAATACCCCCTTAAGAGGCACAAAGTGTCTTTATCTAGGGAGCTCAGCCTGCAGCTGGCTCGTGTCTTACCAGCTATGGTTCTCTGTGCGTACTCTCTACTGGCTGGGAGACGTCTCATCCACCTCCAAGTGAAACTTGCTACACATTCTATGAGTTCCAGAGGCAATTTAGAGAATGAATGAAACATGCTATTTTTTTAATTTTAATTTTTTTATTTTAAGGTTTAGGTTGTTTTTGTCATTATTTGTTAACCTCCATGAAAAATGTGTTCAGTTTGGTGTGATTATTTTAAAGGGGATGTTTGTACGCACAGAGAACCATAGCTGGTAAACTACCAAAGACACGAGCCAGCTGCAGGCTGAGCTCCCTAGATAAAGACACTTTGTGCCTCTTAAGGGGGTATTAGGGAGAGGGTGTTCCCCAGCAAAAGCAGCACCAACCTGCTGTTTCCCGCCCTATCATCACTCATGGCTGAAACTCAGTGTAATATTCACTATGTCATAACTGGATGTCGTTTAATGCCCTGCTGCTTTCAAACTGCCCTTGAGTAAGCCCAAGGGAAGGGGCATTTGGTGTTTGTGCAATCCTACATTAGATGAGAAACATGGCAGCAAACTGGAACCCGCTATCATTCCAGTGCCCACCCTGAACCCAAATGTTATTACCAACTCATGTTGCCTTGAAGTAAAATCAAAAAATACTTTTTAACAACCCTTTGGAAAGGTCATGCCTTGAAACCTCTACTGAAGCTGGTACTTGCAGTTGCGGCTCCTCCACTACGGCAGAGGAGCGTTGCCCCACTGCTCATGGAGTAGTGTCAAAGAAAAAAGAAAATGATAATAACAGAAGTTATTATCATTTTGTTTTTAGTATAGTTAGGTTAGAGCAGGGCGGGGCTTGCATCCCCTGACGTCGGGGAGGAGGAGCGGTTGCTGCACTCTGAAGTGCGCATGACACTTTGGCCATCCGTCTTGGCCTGGCCAAACCGTCATGCGCACTTTGCATGTTTTACACCCAGGCTGCATCACAGCCTGGTTGGAGAACATGCCCAGGCTCCTTGTCCCTGTCTGAGCACCGAACTACGGCGCTCAGACCAATCACAACGCTGCATTGCAGTGCTGTGATTGGCTCAGGGGAGCCTGGGTGCTTACCAATCACAATGCTTATTGCAGCATTGTGATTGGCTCAGGGGAGGCTGGGTGCTTCCTGGAAGACACGTGGAGAGACGGAGGAGAGACACAGCAATCAGGTATGTGAATTTTAATTTTTTCCGAGCTGACCCCCCTCCCTGCCCCGCCACCCCCGTACCGTACCGGCCACCACTGGCTGGTAGCAATGGTTAACTGTGTTTCAAATGCATACAAAATGATGCTTTATACAATTTGAAATACTTAATTCAGTGCTGGTTTAAAAGTAAATACCAGAGCTCACTATATCTTCCATGTGATTCCATATCACGTGTGATTCAATCAGCCTGTCCTGACAATAACCCAACATCTGTTTGCATTCTAGGACTTGCAGTTTTGACTTAAGATTTAAAGTATGGGATGAAGGACTGCCTTTGTCAATATGAAACATGTGGTGGTGCTCTTTTATTAAAGTTATAAAAGACACGAATATTCTAAGATATGTTTTACCCCTTTTTAAAGAGTCTGGGCATATTTCACATCAAATATTATGTCTGTCATTTAACTTATGTGATTTACAAACCAGTTATTTCCGTGGTGGGTATTACATTGTTTTTATGAATCGGCTTGGCTCTTGGAGCCAAGCCAGACCCATGGATCTCCCTGAGAATTTTCTGGCTAGCCCACCTTAAAATGTAGGCAGCTCCAAATTGGCGCAACCAGATTACAGCAAAAGGCATCAAAAACACCCCTGTTTCTAGTGGAGGGCATTAGCAAACCTGCAAAATGGAAGTATCTGCTTCCAAACATTCCGCAGCAAATAGGACGACGTTGAAGAACTGGAACAAGGAGTCAAAGATCCATGAATGTGTGAGGGCTGATTACAGAGCAGCAACCAGCGAATCATTTTATGGTGGTGTTATCCCTTTATGTAAACATGACAAAAGGACTGCACGCATGCGCTTTGAATATGTTCTTAAGAAGATAAGACGGGTTACTTTCAAATCTTTAATTTCCAAATGTATGAAAGATAATATTTTTGTGGCCAGCAAACGTTTTCTCCTGATTTTCCCATATATTTGTACACTGCCTAGTTCGATTTCGATGTGCTCGATTTGAGTATCTGAGCACATATTTATGAAGTCGATTTTTGGAATATAAAGGGTAGTTTTAATCTGGGAAATTACTTTATGCGTCTGCTCAAAGTATGGTCATAGATATAAAAACTCAAATGTATATTTATCTCAGTTACCAGATGTGGCGGTCTTGCTGCACTGTGTGTACGACCTACAGCACTGCAGGAGTATACAATAATGTCAAGTGTTTGTATGCATAGATATTACATTTAACTGCAAATATACAAGATGATTCATGACTACTCACATACATATTTACCTTTTCACGTTGCTGTACGTGTGGAATTAATACCCAAACATTTGTTAATGTAAATATTTCGTTTAAAGACACAAACAAGAATGCTAAGTTAAACTATGCCTGAATTTTACCCCTTAAGATGTTGCGTACAACAGTACAACAGTACTAAGCAGTGGGTTTAAAACACTGAAGGAAGGAGGTTACCAACTAGACTAAAGGTTAATCTTACAAAACGATGCTACTGTGTTAATTCACAGTTAACACCTCCACAACGTTAATCTCAGGTGTAATGTACATTATTATTATATGAAATTCAGGGGCATATTCACAAGGCAATATCGCCGCGTTAGCGGCACTTTTCTGCCGCTAAAGCGGCAATATTTTTATCGCAATATTCACAAGCTGTCGCTAACAGCCGTTAGAGACAGCTTTTAGGCGAAAACGACCATTTTAATGATCGCGATTTCTGTTAGCGATAATTATCGCTAATTACATGCAAGGGAGGCATTCCCGTGCAAAATCTGCCGTTAACCCAACATCGCCATATTCACAAGGGGATTCCTTAATTCCAGAGGACCAAAAAAAGTGGCTCTAACCGCAACTAGAGGCAGTTTTTTAAGACCAGAAAATATCTGGTCTTAAAATGGAGATACCCATTGGGGCCTTATGTCCACATGTTATGTTGCTGGACCGCGCTGCAAGCAATGTTGCTGCGCTGCCCTGCTACAAAATTACAGGGCAGGACTGCGCACCATCAATAAGATAGTGCGCATTCCTGTGCCTCAGTCATGAAAAGTGTTGCAGCGCTGCAACAAGACAGCGTAGCAACACTTTTCACTACGCCCTTCTTGCGACAGCATGGATGCACTGTACTCACTGGACAGCGCTCCATGACGCAAGTAATGACAGATACATCTGGAATCCTGACGTATCTGTCTGCGCTAAAGTCACGCATTGCTGCAGTTGTGTCACAACCATGACGCAACTCCAGCAATGCATGGGGCCAGCCTATCCCTGTGGCACTGCGTCACCCTCACGCCTGCCATCAGGCAGGCGGAAGGTACTGACGCAGTGTCGTTCATGAGGGGTGCCCGAATGTCGGCGCTGTTGGAGATCCATCGGTGGTGGTTGTGCGCTGCGGTGTCATCGTTTGCAAGCATTGGTGGAGTGTTGGTGCGGAGGGAGTTGACGAGACATTCTTCGGTGGCCTTGATCCAGCTGCGAGGGTGTGCGATGATGGCGGTGGCATCCAGTGGGCATGGTGAAGACGTGATGTATACACTGATGGTTGGTCCAGGAGAGTCCGGTGGTGTGGCTGTAGTTCAAGGTCCAGCTGGTGGAGGAGACGTGCTCGAACGTGTGTTCTGCTATGTTGCTTGCTGCGGTGACTAGCTGCTTGACTCTGATGTTGTTGAACTTCCCAAGGAGGGGTGTTGTTCTGGTCACTGGGGTTGTCCAGGTAGAACTTGAGTCCGCAGAGTAGGATGTTGTCGGTGGATGGGAGAGCCTGTTCTGCAATGAGGTCCACAATGGTATTGGAGAATGGGTGTCCATGTCCCGTGGGCCCTGCAGATGAGTGTGCGGCAGAGGATGTTTTAGGGGTTGTTCTGGATCTGGAATTTGAGATGTTCCATGTTCACCCTTGGGTCATTAGAGTGCGTGGTCAGTCGGAATGTGCTCCGGTAGTTGATGGCAATGCCTCCTCCTTGACGGTCATGGTGCTCCTTGAGGGTGATACTTCATCCGTCAGTGATGGCGATGGCGATGTCCGTCCCGGAACAGAGGTTGGTCCTGGCAGGTGAGGTGGCGTCCAGGGTTGATGGCGAGGAGGGTGCTGGCGTTGTAGGGGTGGAGTGTCCAAGAGGAAGTCTCCTTGGTGCTGAGCGTGGTCCAGGGACAGATGGACGCAAACGGGATAGCCTATGGGTTGTCTTTGGCATGGTAGACGTCCAGTACAACGCAGGCAGTATATCATTAACTACGCAACTCCGACAAAGCAGGTGCCTTAACATCGCATTTGAATACAACGCATTGTGAGGTCAGTAATGGGGTAATATTTTGCTTTTTTTGTGTGGGTATGGGTTTCGGATGTTGGATCTGAAAATTTGGGTGTGCATTTGGGGTAAAATATGAAAAATGGGGTGTGCATTTGGGGTAAAATATGAAAAATGGGGTGGGCATTTGAGGTAAAATATGAAAAATGGGGTGTGCATTTGGGTAAAATATGAAAAATTGGGTGTGCATTTGGGTCAATTTTGAGTTTTGGGTGTGTATTGTGGGATCAAAAAGGAATTCCTGGGTTCACGCTTGGGATTGGGGTGCAAAGGTTAGTTTAGGGTTGCACTCACTGGAGTGGGAATAGTGATGTTTATGTCTCCGCTATGCAACACCTACCCTACTGCTGCTATGTGCCTAGTATTAGTATGCATTGGAATGGAATGCAATGTCATGTCATGCGTCGTAACTACGTATGTGCCTTTGGCACACGAGTGTTAGTCCCGCTGTGCATGTGCGCACAGCGGCCACAATTGAGAAGTGTTGGGGGGCCTTCTAAGTACGTTCTTTTGTCTGTGTGTGCGTGTTGGTGCTTGTGATTATCTGCTCGTCTTTCTGTGTTTAATTTTGAGTGACTCTCTTGGTTTTGGGTTTGCGCGTGCGTGTGTGCTTGCGCTTATGTTTGTGTGCCTGTGTATAGTTGTGTATATGTGCTTGTGCGTTTCTCTTTGTGTCTGTATGTGTTTGTGTGTCGCATGCTTAGGTGTGTATGCTCGTCTCATTTCCTTGAAGGTGCATGTGTGTTTGTGTGCATATTTGTGTGCGTACGGAAGTCTCTGTCCGTATGTCCCTAGCTGTATGTGTTGTGCACTCACTGGTGACCACAAATGCTCCCAACACATGATGTAACCGTGGCAAACACGTTGTAATCCACACGACCACAGCGGGACAGTCACAGCAGCCTGACAGATGCTTCAAGCACTAATGGGCAGTCTAGTGCCATTCGAATTCTCACTCCATTGTAGGCGCTTCGCAAAGAAAATGCCACGCTCAGGTGCGAATGTTGACGTTAATTTACAGTGTGCGTGTTTATATTTACACACTCAGGTGTGAGTATGTTTACATATGTGTGTGTATAATTTTAAGTCTTTGCAGTCAGATTTCACCAAATAGTGGTGTTCGCTTGATGGACAGTTGTCTATCCACACAATATGACCCTGAGGGAAAAAGGTTCTTGGCAGTCTACAGTAGCTGTGCCTGGCGACGAGGCCACGCAGAGCGGATCACAGCTTGTTGCCGTTCAATGAATGAACTGTACATCATTGTAATCATTCCGAGTTTAATGAGGAACACTACAGCGTTTAACCCCTTGCAACACAGCTGGAGAGGCATCGCGAAACACAGGCAGACGTCACTGTGACGTAAGAGCAGAGGATAATTATCGGTGTGACGTCAACAGAAGAGAAAAATTAAGGGGAATTAACCCTGCAGTGGAATTTATAGCAATGCATTTTCAAACTGTCACTTTAAGTGATGAATGGAGCTTTATTAATGATAATTCTGCTGAATTGAGACCATTTAATGTCGCAGATGGATATGTTGCGGGGGGGGTTAGTTTGCGCTCTCTCATCAGCTATGCCCCCACCTCCCTGCCGCGCAGGGGGGTACCCTGAGACATGTCAGACACATCACCCGGTGCAGTCTTTATTGCAGGAAGCACCCCAAATCTGCCTCATTTCAGCCTGACGCCAGCGGATCTCAATCCGTTTAGCTGCTTAATGGGACCAGCAGAACCCCTTTATGCCTGTTTGCTCTTCACTTCGTCACGAGAAGAGACACTTTCTCTGACGCAATTACCTGTATTTACAGCCCAGCCTGCACGGACCAGCGAAGGCGCCCTGAGCTGAGGTGACCTCGAGTCCCTGTCTCAATGACATTATGCTAACGACCGTAAACAACACAACACCCTCACTGGAGTCTGTGGGGCATGATCTCAAGCAGTTATCGCCGGGGGGAAGATGGGACTTTTCTGGTGATAATGGGAGGATTGCAAGGTATCGCATGCTAACGCCGGATTGAACATCGCCATCGCGATGATGTTATCAGGAGTTTTCACCCCCATTCCCTGTTACTATCGCCATGTAGCGACGGCTTGATAATACGCTGCTAACATGGCAATATTTTTCAGGGTTAGATGGCGATAAAAATACTGCCGCTAACTGGCGTCGGCGATAGGTATCACCAGTCATTGAGAATATCCCCCTCAGTTTTTAAAAGTCATGCTTTATGAAACATTGTGAGGATAATATTTGTGAGACTATCGGTAATATCACAATTCAGTAGTCAGAATTTCAAACATAAGCAAAGAAAGTAACCCCTTAGTGATAAGCACCCTTGTCCTCTCATGCTAATCCCTTTTTGGTCTGGCTACAGACTACTTTAGCTGTACGATTTACTTCATGTCATTAATTATTCACAAAAAAATGCAATCCGAAATACAGGGACACAGTCCTTTGAGACAGTCATTTCCCTTGAACTACTACCTTACACATACTCAATGTATACTGCTTTCCATTTATTTAAAAAAAAAATCTCCAAAGCTCGTCATATATGCATTCACACCACATTGTATACAACTCTTGCATTACCTTTCAAACTCCCCCTTTCTTTTTTAATTCAGTTGTACTCATGAACTATACACCAGTGTATACATTATTAAACAGCAAAGTAAAAAAATGCCTTTTATACAACAGAGTATTATCAATTGATAATAACATAATATTACGTTGGGGCCTGCAATCCCTGTATAAAGGAATGTCTCTAATTTCCTTAATACAGGCAACCTGTGATGTCTCTAGTCACCAGTAATAAAGAAATGACACAGCTGCTCAAATGTAAGAAGTTATTACAGCTGAGTTCTGATATAATAATACCTGCTGCCAAAAGCAGGATATGGAGCATATTTAAAGCTGCAGTTCACACTGTGAAAAAGAAACCTTTGTTTTCCTTCTTACGTTCGTTTTGTTTCTAAATGAACAGTGATCAGAATAAAGGAGATATTTGTGGCAACATGTTTATTTTTTTCATTCTTTAGGTAATTATAGGAAAAAAGAATCTCTATTCATGCTACTACACATTCTTAGCTAGATCAGTTTTTTTAATCTGACTTACATTAAACTAATTCCACTATCCATTTGCAATAAATATCTAACTGCTTTTTGATATGCTTAATTTTGCACTTCCTGTCTGCAAACATCCAGTCTCTGACATGTGGAAGAGCAAGACACCAATGGTTTAAGTGGCTTGAGGGAAGAGTGATGCTATGACCATTTGTTACAAGGAATTATGTACCCCTTTATACATTATAAAGAGAATGCACATTACCTCGGAGTTCCATGACCCTATAAAGGAACTCACCCTTTGTACTCGTTCCTCTATATGTTCTTAGAACTCCTCAGTGACTTGCAATATTCTTATAAGGTATGGCGGGGCATACTTAATCCCATATATAATTTACGATCCAGCCCTAACAGCATTTGTATTTCTATTGATTCTTTGTGATATATCACATATTATTCTGCTGCCTGTGCAACTGTATTGGCCTTCAAATAACAGCATTTCTGTTCATACACATGCAATCACATTTATACAGTCTTGCACAGTTTGCTAATACCAAATTAGATTATGATTCACTCATTTATATCAACAAATTTATAGGAACGTTATACTGTACGGGGGTCTCTAGTTGGCAGATGTAGGTACCACTGTCCAAATAGGGACCCTTGCTTCTAGTCAGGGTAAGGGGGATAAACACTTTAGATAACCCCTGCTCACCTCCATGGGTATCTTGGCACGAGCAGACAGACTTATCCCAAAGGCAATGTGTAAAGTTTTTGTACTCAAAACACACAGTATTACAGTGATAACACCACAAATGGACACCACACCCGTTTAGAAAAATAAAGTATCTTTATCTAAACTCAATAAGACCAAAGCGACAAAAATCCAACATACATATAATAAGAATATGACTTTAAAAAGGTTTCAAACAACTGGGTCCATAGAAAACTATGGATGCGTGATTTCTTACAAAGTACCTGTAGATGGGTCAAAATTCACAAAGCCAAACAGCCGCAGAGATGGGAAGCATTGAGAAACAAAGAGATGCGTCAGTTCTTGAGACCTTGGGTAGGCGATGCAACAGTTCTGCTGCACGCAGGAGAAGTGAATGCTGGAATCAGGGGTGTAGGGGGAAGTGATGCGTCGACTCCAAGACGGTTCTGGTCCATGGGTGATGCGTCTGGAAAACTTGCCGCACAGGTGCAATGGTTGGAAATCCTGGATGTGTCGGCCATCGATGCGGAGGCGTCGAGCGGCGCTGTGTTGGTTTCTTCAGCCACGATCCCTCGATGTGTCGGTTCTTGCAGCATCGACAGACGATGTATCGGTTCGGCAGCAGCGCGGCGATGCGTGGAGATTCATCTTGCACATCTGTGCTGCATCAAAAAAACAGCCGCAAGAAGAGCGATGCGTCAATTTCTTCAGTTCTTTAGGTTTCTTCCAGCTCCTAGCAGCAAGCACGACCTCCAGAGGCCCAAAACTGGAACAGACACCTCCTGGCAGATCAGTACTCTCAGCAGCAGAGTTCAGGTGAGCTGGGGGTGAAGTCTTTGTGTCCCTGAGACTTCAAAACAGGAGGCCAGCACACACAGGCCCTTGGAGATCTTCTTTAAGCAGGTTCAAAGCAAAGTTCCATTCTTTGTCCTTTCCTTGTCAGAAACCGCAACTGCAGGCCAACCCAACACAGCACACAGCAAAGGGGCAGTACTCCTCCTCACAGCTCCTCAGCTCTTCTCCTTGGCAAAGGTTCCTCTTGAGTCCAGAAGTAATCTAAATTTCTGGGGTTTCAGGTGTAATACTTATACCCCAAAATGTCTTTGTTCTCTTTGTGCAAGGGTCTCTGAGCCCAGTCCAAACCAGTTCTGTCCTCACTGGTGCAGTATGACCACAGGGAGTGGAGACATCATTGTGCAAGGGAGACAGGCCCTATTCAGGTGCAAGAAAAACTCCTCCCACTACTCTAAATTCAGCCAAGGTCTATTCAGCTCAGCTCTGAGTCATCCAGGAAGGGCCAGGCACACCTCAACCCCCCCCCCAGTGGTTGTCTACAGTGAATGCACATCCCCAGCCCCTGTCACTCCAAAGCCAGACAGTCAATACACAAACAGGCAGAGGCACACAGAATGGGTTAAACAAGAAAATGCCTACTTTATAAAAGTGGCTTTTTCAAACACACAATTTAAAAACCATCTTTACTTAAATATGTGTTATTAAATTCTGAGTTCAGAGAGCCTAAACTTTATTTCTCTATCTTGTCCCAGTGCGAATTTATACTTGTAAGATATTACACATTATTTCACATTCTATCCTATGGGACAGATTGCCTTCCAATAGTGAAAAACGAAATTGTCAGTATTTCACTATCAGTACATGTCCTACCTTTCACATACTGCACCCTGCTCGGGGTGTACCTTGGGCCTACCAAAGGGGTGCCTTACATGTAAGAAAAGGGAAGGTTAGGGCCTGGCAAATGGGTAAACTTGCCAAGTCAAACACAAGGAGTGTCTGAACTGGGGTGGCAAAGTGAGCTAAAGAATGATGATGGATTCAACCCAGATCTGAGACTGGGGGTGAGTGCTTGAAAAGTTTCAGCACTCCGTCCATCATCTCTTTGTGTTTGCTTTGTTCGCCCTAAGTTGGCAGGGTATGCCCAGACGTGGGTCCCTTGCTCACTTTGCCACTGGATACAAGCTAGCCTGGCTGATGAGGGCTGTTTGCCCGAAACCGGTCCCAGGATGCTTGTTTCCGGTCCAGGGAAGACATGGCTTGGCAGTTCGGGCTGGACTGTTCCCATGAGGCACAGGGTCAAGACTGATTTGCATATAGCTGTGTCTGAACTGGGGTGGCAAAGTGAGCTAAAGAATGATGATGGATTCAACCCAGATCTGTGACTGGGGGTGAGTGCTTGAAAAGATTCAGCACTCCGTCCATCATCTCTTTGTGTTTGCTTTGCTCGCCCTAAGTTGGCAGGGTATGCCCAGACGTGGGTCCCTTGCTCACTTTGCCACTGGATACAAGCTAGCCTGGCTGATGAGGGCTGTTAGCCCGAAACCGGTCCCAGGATGCTTGTTTCCAGTCCAGGGAAGACATGACTTGGCAGTTCGGGCTGGACTGTTCCCATGAGGCACAGGGTCAAGACTGATTTGCATATAGCTGTGTCTGAACTGGGGTGGCAAAGTGAGCTAAAGAATGATGATGGATTCAACCCAGATCTGTGACTGGGGGTGAGTGCTTGAAAAGTTTCAGCACTCCGTCCATCATCTCTTTGTGTTTGCTTTACACTTGCCAAGTCGACATGGCAGTTATCAAAATGAGCATAGACACTGCAGTGGCAGGTCTGAGATACCTTTTCAGGGCTACTCATGTGACACAAACAGTGCTGCAGGCCCACTAGTAGCATTTGATTTACAGGCCCTGGCACACATAGTGTACTTTACTAGGAGCTTAGCAGTAAATCAAATATGCCAATCAGGGAGAACTCATTTTAATAACAATTTACAAAGGGAGCACTTGCACTTTGACACTGATCAGCAGTGGCAAAGTGTCCAAAGCATCTAAGCCAGCAAAAACAAAATCCAGCATAGCATCAAAAATATAGGAGGTAGAGGCAAAAAGTCAGGGGAAACCACACCAAAGATGCCAAGTCTAACATATACTATTACCAAGTTTACTTTCATCCATTTCCTATAAAGAACGATGAGGTGTGGGGACCCTGCAAATCATCTACCCTTATTTTGCTTGTTTGCATCTACACCTAATTCTAACATGTTTTTTTCTCACTCAATACTTGTAACCAGCACAGCCATTCACTATTTAACTTATGCATTGTACTTTCCATGTTCACTTTGTATTCCAATATTATGAAATAAGGGAAACACATGGGACATACAGCATTGCACATTAAGTCAACATGGCTGTGGATCAGTGACAGAATATCGGAAACACAAATATCGTGTAGACAGAATGTTGCAACAAAAAAAAGGGCAAGCATATTAAGAACGTAGGAGCAAATAGGTAAGTATAAATTTACTATTCTTAACTCCAGATCTATGTATCTTGAAGATATATATTTATCGTCAAGGTACATATATGTGGATTTATATATATAGTAAAACTTTACTTACCCATAGAAAATGACCTACACAATAGTCTGTCTCACAATATTTGTGTTTCCGATATTTGTCTAAATACCCATGTCCACACTTCCATTAGGTAGACATTGGGAGAGACAATCAGAACCCAGTCCTGGGCCAGTCTCCAATACTCTGCTTAAAATATTTAATTACCACTCTACTTCATTCAGGACAGTGTTGTTTTCATGCATCATTTTCACTAATATAGTATATTCAATGTCATGTCTTCTTTTTCTAGTGTTATCCAGAGTTTTTTATGATCAGTAGAGTTGAATGCCAAATAATTATCAAAACAATTAAAAATAATGCATATTTATTGCAAATTGTAAATAGCCTAAAGCATTGCTCTGCTGTCCCAATACACTGCGGAGTCCTGTCTGTGCATCAACTAAAGTTTGTTTGGAGTCCAGCCATACTTGTATTCTGTTCACCACAAGTCTGCCAAAGATCTTTCTAATAGAGCCCAATAAGGATATGGGTTGATATCTGCCTGTAATTCTTTCTACACAATGGTAAGATAATCACATTTCACCATGATACTTGAATGTGGCTGATTTTTTTAAGAGGAGTAAAAAAGTTCAATGTCATCCAGAATTCTCTTCATCTGTCTTCTTCATAAAAACACTGTTATCAGTTGGTCTACAGCTGTGCCTTATGGGTCAAGCCAAGCATTGGGTGTTCTGCACTAGAGTTTCCAGCTGAGAATAGACAATGCTTAAGTAGGCACTCACTACTCAGGAGTTATTTCTCTAAATTGTTTTCCCAGAAATCTTGTATCTAGCTATGTGGTTGGAAATGCTGTAGATTAATGGTTTACTGCTTATGAGATTGCCTTAAGGATTCATAAGAGGTGATTTGTGGAAGAAAAAAACAATCCATTGTGCGGAAGGGAACTTGAACCAAGAGGCATCAGAGTAAGTTCTATGCCCCTACACAAAGTGGTCCTTTTTCACAAGCTTGGTCTCACTCTGAAAATATCACCAAACGTTGAGGGACACCTCAACAGCATTAGAAGATTTTGTAGATGTGTCATTGATGGCAACAGAAGGTTAGGTGAATGGCAGCAAAGTAAATGATTATAATTGTAGGAATGTGGAGTATTACGTGGTGATGCTGGTTAAACTGGCAATACTGTGCAAAACTGTCACAAACCCAAGATTGTCCTCGGATTCACATTAATAAATCCTTAGCTTAGTCCTTGTAGTGTTGCAAAGAGCAGTCATACTTTACTAGAGGAGCATGTGTTAAGCATTTCAGAGTACAAACATGGACGATAAGTAATTACATGATTCAAGATAAATCCGACATCAATTTATAAAAATAGAGTGTATCTGTATCTTAATTTAAGCACCAAAATGAACGGAATAGCATACATATAACCAGCATTATAGATTTTAGAAGCAATATAAAATCAGTGCAAATTAATACTGTGAAAATGTAACATTTAAATTAATGAGAATAACACTTGTGACAATCAGTCCCTTGCAGGTCGACTTGTGTGGTACCCTTGCAGGGTAAAGGTGATGCGGGTCCCAGTACCAGGCCACAACAGTCAGTACAATTTTACCTGACCCATGGAGCCTGGGTGCAGAGTTGTCCTGGCTGTCTCTGTAATGAACGGGAGCTGGTGGAGAGCTGCTTTTACTTCTTACAGGGTGCTGTGAGAGAACAAGATGCAAAAACACAACAACGGGGTGGTTGCTGACATTTGTCAGAGGTCGGATGGATTTCCCTGTAGATGTAACATCCAGTGAAGGGGTAAGTTCCGGACTGGCAACCAACAAGCCTTGGTAGAAGTAATCCTTGGAAAAAGGTACTTTGATGTCCGGTGGTCCCAGGGAGCACAAAAGCTGCCTGTAACTTTGTGGAAGGCAGGACTATAGTTCCCACAATGCACTAGAGTATCTGGATTTGGGCGATACCATGGAGAGCCCAATGGCCAGCTATTCTTTAGATCTGGAGTGCTGTTCTACCTGAAGTTTGCAGGGAACGAGCATCACTAGTCCAGGAGAGTCTGAGGGTGCTTCAGGTTTCCATTGGGGTCCCTCTGTCTGGTGAAACTGAGCGATAGCCAAATAGCCAAGGACAAATCACAATCAGACAGTTCCAGGTCATTGCCACTGGTGCAGAATATCCCTCTTTTGCTTTGTGCAAACCTTTTGTCGCAGACATGTGTCTCTTCTTCTGACCTCTTTGATGCAGGTTGTTCAGAACTGAGGTTCTGGTATCGGGGGTGGCCCTTAAATCCTAGATTTAGGGGACTTAGGTGTTTGGGAGCAAGTAGCCAATGGCCTGCTAGTCCCCACAGCTAGTTCATCCCTGGGATGAGCATATCCGGGAGTATGGGTCACCTTTTCTTACCAGAACCCTCTATTGTGCCACTTCTAAAAATGGCAGAACCCTTCCTCCAGTGTACAGAGCGGCCTGCCCACCCTGGAGGTGTGGCTATTCTTCTGGGGGTGTACACCTCATTGAAAATTTAATTTACCTCCTGTCTGGGTCTAAACGTGGCTGGAGAAGGGGGATGGCTGTTTCCTCATCTGGGAGTATTTCCTGATGCATATCAGAGGAGGTGCAGCCTTTGAAGTTCACTGCCTTGATGTGCCACTTCACTAGCTTGCCTGGGATAGAGGAGGTGTGACCTACTTCCTGCCAAAGCCTTTGTTCCTGACTCCTGTGAGTGACCACACTGCCTGGCAGGAGCTCAGAGTCCTGTCTTGGCGGCAGCAAGCATGGGAATCACAGGCTTGCCAACCAGAGCACGGAGAAACTGTGGCAACTAGCTGGGCAACTTCTAAGGTAGCCACCTGAGTGCATGCCCTCAACTCAAGACTTGTGTCAGGGGTGAGAAGGAATGTTGGCAGGCCTGCTGTCAGTAGCTTATTGTGGTCACTCAGAGAAGCACAAACAGTGCTGCAGGCCCCTGGGATCTCTTTCCTACCCATGTCATGGGTACCTCTGGTACCACACACTAGGGACTTATAAGGGGGTTAAAGTCCTTGTCAATTAAGAATGCCAATTTAGACATAGCAGTTTTAGGGAGAGAGCACTGGCACTGGTGTCTGGGCAGCTATTCGGAGTCATAACCATCAGCATTGGAGCAAAAAGTAAGGGGGTGAGCAGACAAAAAGAGCACTTTCCCAGAATAATGGGCTGTATACTTTGTTAATGAAAGAGTAAATTTTTAACTTTAACAGAGCTGCAACAGCACTGGATATATTCTATGCTCACTGATCCCAGTGAGTTTGTGAAAAAGGTTGACCTCTGGTTTATCACCAGATTGTCCAAGAAGGTGCATGTGGTTTCCACACAAAAGATACTTTAGTCCCTCAACAGCTGAAAGAGGAGAGACAAGGATAATACAAAGAAGTGCTCTAAAAGGCCCCTAAAAGACTAACAATGAGGAAGTTACGGTTCACTTGTGGCAGGTATAGTGTTAAACCAGTTTTATCCAAGATTACCGGTTATCAACCTTGCCATTTTCAATTTCTGAGTCAAAATAAACAATCACATGGCTGAGAATCCTGACAGGATCACCACACCACCAAACGCTACTTCTCAAGCATCTTCTTCCAGTCCAAATTATCTGAATTGAAACTTTAAGGAAAGCTGTGGAATGCAGGAATATGCCACAACAAAAATTCACCCCCCCATGGGAGCCTGTAGAAGGGAATTACATTTATTGTTGGGTTAACAAAAACCATTGCAGTAAAAAGCACATATACATATAGTTCATGAAACTAACTCTTACTAAAATCATCAAATCGATCAAAAGGCAGGTGAGGAAGAAAAGTGCTTAGCCAAACACCCCAACAAAGACCCTTGCACAGCTTCTGCCTTTCTGTTATTGATATAAATAAGTTATAGTGACTGCTTTGCCTGTTCAGCACACAGTAATCCTAAACAGTCGATTTATCTCTTTGCAATTGTACAGTACATACTATTGCAATTCACTATACATTTAGGTTCATGGATTTTTATGGACCCTTTAGTCTCACAGAAGGCTAATATACCAATCATGTACATAGGGTTAGCCTCTTGATCATTGGGTTTGTTGTTAAAGTTACAATTGCACAACTGGCCACCTAATAAATAAAATACCATAAAGTTCCATGCGCTGTGCATTCTAGTGTGTCCGTAGATTCATTACGCTGCACCCTCATTCATGTCTCCAATATGATGCCAGTTACACTAGATGGGTACAAACCATAGCCAATGTATCCTTTAGTGCTGAAGGCATGACAGGGCGTAGAGTGCCACTTTTACTTTCCCCAGCTCAAATATAGCTAGATCCAAAAAATCCAATAAATGGCTCATACGATGTAGATCTGCCCCACACAGGACTCATTTATTGCAGCCTTAATTGACCTTACACCCTTCCATCTGAGGGGCAATAGGAATGGACGTAAGCAGACTACGTGTGCTATTGATTCTGAACTGTATCCACACCCTCTGCAACAAGCACACACAGCACTGTTCTTCCATGATTGTAATGTTTTGAGGGGGAGCAACATGAACCTCATTCATGTACATTTATTCCTTGTAGTTCATTTAATATTTAGAGGACAATTTAGTTGCAGGGACAGCGAGGGATAGGATGTTAAAAGAAGCTGTGCTCTTGACAAAGTGGTGATGGTCTCTATGTTTTTCTTAAATAAAATAGCTTTTCTGTTGACTTAGCAATATTTTTAAAATGATTGTATTCAGTCTCATTTCCCAGTTCTCCCATAGCTGTAGCTCTTTTAGGACTTTGTCCAAATATGGTATGCCAATCTTGATGTTTATATTGAGGAATTCAGCTAGATGTTTTCTTATCAAGCTTTTTAGTGACACAGTTGGTGTATTTCTCAGCCTTCAGCAATAGTTAAAGAATTGTAGGTCAGCTTGTGTTGTTAGATTAATGATTCCAAACTCTGGGCCTAATTTAGATCTCGGCAGGGGGGTTACTCCATCACAACATTGATGGATATCCCGTCTGGTTAAATTTAAATCCTGTTATATCCTATGAGATTTATATTTCAGCAGATGGGATATCCATCACTGTTGTGACAGAGTTACCCGTCCGCCGAGATCTGAATCAGACTCTCTATCTGGTGTGCTTTTGGTAAGCCAAACACAACCCTAATTGCACCTGAATATATATTTTCTACAATTTGATGTGGATCTTTGGCCCCAAGTTGGAGATCCACATAGAATTGATGGTGCCAGTTTTCTTCTGAATACCTCTAGTACATACGTTGCCTTTGGGGCTGTTTAGATTTTTAATTAATTTCCACAGTTTATTTTGCAGGTGGCAGGTACAAATGAAGATAGCTCTCAGCTGATTTTTTTGCAGAAGTGTTAAATCTAACCATACACCTGGGTATAGAAAGCTTTCGATGATGATATTCTTTGGTCTCTTATCCATCATTTGTACTTGGTCCTGGAATTGCCAAATTTCAGTATTTAGTTTTTCAACAGAATTCATTTTAATCCATTGATTTGGCTGTTTTGCTGGAGGTCATTTTATGCCCACTGGAGGCCAACTGCCATTCGGCCCCGCAGTGCTGTATCATCTGCATACTGTAGTAAAAGCACATTTTGCCTCTCTAATTTTGGAAAAAATAATTCAGGTTCGCCAATGATGGTAATAAATCTGCAGTATATAAATTGAAAAGTACTGGCGCCAACACGCAACCTTGTTTCATGCCCCAATTCCTTGGGAGTTTCTTGGGGATCGATATCCTATTGCCCAGTTTTTTATGGACCCATGTGTTGGCATGTAGAAGTCAGATCGCCTTAAATAGTTGCTCTGGTATTCTCCAGTCCTTCAGCTTTCTCCACAGGGTGTTCTCATTGACCTTGTTGAAAGCTATGCCGTAGTCTAAAAAGCATACATACAGTGAAAGATTCTGGGTTAAAGCCTTGTTGACACTTAAATTAATAGCTGCAATGTTTTCAAAGTTTCACAGCCTTTTTTGAAGCCTGTCTGAAATATTGGAAGAATGTTCCAATTAGCGGCTCAATCCTCAAATTCATTCAACAAAAGTCTGGCAAATACCTTAATTTCAGCATTCAAAAGAGATACAGTTTTGTAGTTCAGAGGATTATTTGTTGGCCCCTTCTTGTGGATTGGGTGCAGAATTGAGCCCTGATAATTGTCCAGAATGGTGCTCGTAGCTAAGATACCTTTATTGAATGTTAACAAAGGGGTTTTTCAGGTGTTCAAGTCTTGTTTGAAAACTGCCCTAGGTACACCATTCAGACCAGGTGCTCCATTGCTTCTTAGGGATGATACTGACCCAACTATGTTAGAACTAACGATCACTAGAGAGGAATCAGTTTTGATGAATCATCTGCTCTTCCTTCTGCCAGTGGCTTTTGTTTTCAGTGCCTCCTGAAGTTTGTTCATAAGTCACAGTACCAATCAAGCTTCTGAAAGGGCTTACAGATTCCTTGGGCGACGATTGAACATGGAAGAGGTTTAACAAATGTTTCTCTCATGACTTTGCATCAATATTATTTATCGAAGTTTGGGATGATTATAATTTGTGAATCTGTATCCAAAATGCTGTTTTTGTCCCTGATATGTGCCCATTTGTTGATATCGTACTATCTCCTGACTTCAAATCCCATTTTAGATTCCCAGCATTTTATATTGTGTTTACTTGGTAATAGTTTTATAGTTGATTTGGTATTTGCCCTTAGCTTGCACTTGTGATGCTGTTTTAGCTGTTTGTTAAGTTATTTATGAACGATTTTTAACTCCTCTGTGGACCATGCCCATTCATTCATATTTTTACTTTGCCTACAATTGTCCTGTTTTCGCATAATCGTTTGATTATTTTTTGTTTTCTGATAATGATTTCATAATATTATCCCAGAATGGGATTGTCGATTCCTCTTTATTTGGATGACTCTTTTCGGTTAGGAGGTCACCCCTTCATACCGTTCCCGCTCTACATACTTATCTTGTGAATAAGCATTCCATCTGATTTTATGCAGACTGACATTTTCATCTTCAGAGATTATTGTCTTAAATTATTCATTACATTAAATGTGGATGCTGATCGCTTTTGTCATGCGCAGCTATTTGAAAGGAAGCTACCTGCTCCAAAAGGCGTGGGGTTGCTAGTGTATGGTCTAATATTAGGCAGAATTGCCAACTATGTGTGCTGGCGTAGCAGGTATGTCGGTCTTAGAGTGGCCATTTATGTTTATCAACCCAGATCGAAAAGGGTTGCCCAGAACTTAGTATTACTTCTGTCCTCATAATAGAATTGTGCGCCATTTCTGGAATTTGTAATAAACATTTATTTAATATAGGGCAAGGACTTGCAGGCCCGCCTGTGAGTGTACCTCATTTAAGTCCTCTGTTACAATGACTTCATGATCCGGGTGGGACATTTGTTGATGTTTTAAATTATGAAACGATGTGTTCTGATTTAGTTCTTTCTTACTGGATTTAGTGATAACTCTACGCTATAGAGGATTATGTTTGTGTTCTGGCCATTTTGGAAATTAATGTCAGTCACTAGAATATAGTTTGAGGAGATCTCAACCAATGATCATGTGAAGTTCACCATAGATGAGATGCATGTAGGCAGTCACCCAGATAGCCTACCATACTCTGAGAGTTTTGCTGCTGGTTTTATCTTTTTTTGTTTTGGTTTTTGGTTTTATCTTTGTAGTGTACCCTATTAGTGCCCCTGCGTTTTTTACCCACGTTTTGTCTGCAAACAAATTATTGAAAATTCATTGAGCTATCTCATTAGATTAGTGTCCGTTTTTTATTTGTTTGCATCAGCCACATTCCAGGGGAGCAGTGATAGCCGATTATTATTGGCGTGGTTATGCCCTGAATTCTTGCCTAGCTAACACTTGACTGTGGTTGATGATACAATTTCAGGGAGCAAGCCCCACTCCTTTAATTCTGATTCATGTGCCTCTTTATAATGGCTAGTTTTGTGATGGAATAATATGTTCCACATCCTTATCTGAACAATGGAGATATTCTATTGAGAGCCTGGAATGTCTAGGTCATTAACCTATATCACATTCATCATCACAACTTATCAATCCCCCACACAAAGGAGAATTGTAACCCAACTTCTGGAACATGCACTGCTGACTTTATTGCTGAAGAAGTCTAATTGCAATTGTTCTGTAGTTCACCGCTTGCAGACTAACCTAAGGAGTCTTTTGCTTAGACATTGTTGTTAACTCAGCTGTAAATACAGAACTCTCAAACCTACCTAAAATAGAGCAAGCTGTTGAGTGACTTCCAGTCCATTCACTTCTCATAGCAAGTCATGGGCACACCTCTAATGAAAGTCAGAGTAGATCTGCCTCCTCTATTGGCCTATGACAAAACTTCAACATTGATCCTCAAATCTTTGAATGGAAGTTAGACTCATGTGAAAGTAAAATACACTCACGTGGGATCTCAACAGAACTTTTGGTCATTCAATGGGTCACCTGCTATCAGTTTGACAGAGTATACCTGATAAAGCAATCTTCTTATCTACCTCAAACAGCATCACCTGAAAGGTCTCACAACAGTTTGTACTGCAGAGACTCCCAATGTCAGCTACCCAAAACACAGTTTCTGGCCATCCAGTGAGATAGAAACATTTTGGAGGCAGAATGCTAAGTCCACAAAGCATCACCCTATGGTACTGATTTACTCTGATATGTTGACATGAAGCAAAATTTCTACCATGTAGGAAAACCCTGAAAATACATATGATCAGCGAGCCTATGGACCACAACCTAGCTTATTGTTCTCAGTTGATTTCCACTGTAGCTTGCTTTTCCTTGAAGCAACCAATGTCCCTCAGAATATGCAATCTCTTAGAATGTTTTTATACCATTTTAAGGCTTTCCATACTCTTTCTGTTCTTACCCATAGACAGTATTTTGAAACTGTCCTAGGAGAGTGTCATAATATACTAAAGCAAAAATATAATGATATAAAACGAGATGATTATATGTCTTAATATCAGTGGTTACACTGATATTATAACAAAAAAATCTAAGGAACAATGATTAAACCACATACATCTTCAATCTTCAAGACTACTGATGCTAATATGTTAGAGATGAAACTAGTATAAATGAAGTATCACATAAAGATAGGAGAAAATGTAGTTTGAATAAATACATAGCACATGTGTCAGATAATTTGTGCTACCATGTGTTGTGATCCAATTTTAAACTCAATTTAAAATTACCTTTTGCAAAAATAGTCATTTGTACTTTGAAGTTTATTTTGGTGTCTTCCACAATTAAAGGGCTGTAGGTGGGTAATATCATATATACCAGGAAATCTGAGCATGTGTACACAATCGAAAATTTCTTCCGGTTGACAAAACACATCAAATAAAAGCAATAGATGATGGGTGAAAAGAGCTTACTTTTGATTGAATTATTCAGACTGTTCAAACCCTTTGTTTAGTGTATCTGTCCCAGGATCTCCCTAGATACCAGAGTGCAAATCAAAGAATTTTAAATCTTACTGAACTTGACAAAATAAGTCAACCTAAACATTTATATTGAAGTAAATGCCTAATAGCAAAGCCAAAACAAAAGTGATGCTGTATATGTCAAGATGCTGCCTGAAATTTAAGGAATCTTTTGGATTGTTTGAGTTATTTGGGAGAACTGATTACTTATCATGCCATTAACTTAACTGTAGAAATTAATCTTTATACAGTCAGATGACTAATGGTAATATCTTTATAGGGATGTCCATTGTAGCATGAGCACCCTACATCAATCAAGTCAAAAAGCGCACAGAAAGAGAGAAAATGAGAGGGAGAGAAAAGAAGCCAGGAAGAGGGAGAGATGGTGAGAGGGGTAGGAAGAACAAGTGAAAGGGTAAAAAAGAGAATGTAAGAGAGAGTTAGAAATAGAGAGTTATTAGACATATGAGAAAGGGCACGCATTTGCAAAATAGGTATCACAGTGGGAAAAAGGCACAGACATTGAAATTAGACAGAGGCAAGGTGAGTGTGCATCCTGAGAAAAAGAACAACACAGATATAGGGCACATACTTAACAAGAAATACTGATTTAGCACTGTATGATGAGAGTGAACACACACTGTATACACACAGTGGTTGAGAATGAGAGAAAACAAAGACCGTGCACCACAACTTATATGATGTTTCCGTGCCCTAATGTCTTAATTGTGAACATTAAGGAATCCTATGATGTGAATTCTGCCATAAACTGAAATCCATTTCATCAAAAGAAGAATTTGGTAGGCTACAACAGGATAATTCGTATGTTTAAGTTGGATTGACAAGCGAGCCTCTGTACTGAAGAAAATACATTCAGTTTGCTGTGGTCAAATATGTACTCCACCATCAACAGAACAGATAACCTTTGTGCACTGCTTCCCCACCCCACCAATGTTCTAGCGAGTAAGGTCTTCATAACAAGTTGGGTGAAATTCAAGGGGTTGGTGAGTTATCGACCACACCTAGTAAATACCATTAAAACAAGACAAAATGATTGCAAGCTGTGCTAAGTACCTCATTTTCTAAGTTGTCAACATGAAAACGAGTCATAACATGAAGAAGAGGCCTTTAACACATTGAAGTCCACATGTTGTGCCTTTTCCCTGACCCTTCTGATGAATTTTGACAGATTTGACTTGCCGGAACATATCAGGGAAAACAGGATGGTGTGCTGTTATCACAGAACTCAAAATGCTAATCTCTGAGCAAAATCCTATTTGCACAGGGGGTCAGAACTGACAGGGAAGGAAAAATGATAATTAAAAAAAAAAAACGTACATTTTTCCCGCTGCCTCCAACTCCGACGGCCATGGCGGCCTCGGAGCTTTCCCAGCAGTCTCTGGGAAGACAGAGGCTGCTCAGCCAATCCTGGTGCTGCTCTCCTAGGAGAGCAGCGCCAGGATTGGTCTGAGTGGCCTGCTCTGCTGCTCAGACACTGCCTGTGAGCCTGGTGCATTTCTCCAACCCGGCTGTGAACAATAGAAATAGAAGTGCGCATGTATGTTTGGCCGGTCTAGGACGGACGGCCAAAAATACATGCTCACTTCTCAGTGCCACCACCTGCCTGTCATGGCCTGGCCTCACCCTGCCCTGCATGCATGTGAGAATCAGTCAAAGAAAAATAAAATGATATTGTTTCATTATCATTTTATTTTTCTCTGACTAACTCTGACGAGTGGGGCAACACTCCTCCGCCATTACAGAGGAGCCACCCCTGATTATGCATGACTATTGAATAAATGATCTTGTTTAGACTTTTTGTGGGATCTGACAGATATGTGACATTGTGAAACATCTATCACCTGAGTATTTTGAGGATGTTTATTTAGGCAGAGATACTTTTTTCAGGCAATAATCTAACACCCAAACTATAAACCCTCAAGCTGGAAAGCTGAATAACTTTCCAGAGTGTGATAAAACTATTTGCATAATTCAGAAATGTCAAAAGACTAAAGTTTCTGGTAAATTATACATTTTTACAATTTAAGAAATTGGCAAACATCTCTTTTTCAGCAGCTGTGAAAACACAAAGGGCATCAGCACTCTGAAGTGGTTTCATTAATTTTAGTTTAGATCACACAAAAGTATGTTTTTGACACAGCATTTATTAGCAAGAGAAAGAACTTGTTTTTGCAGAAATTTTCACAGTTTAGATTTTGAGCCCATATGTTAACACAATAATACAGATGTATTATTATAAAGAAGTTATCACTTATGACTCATCCAAACAAGAACAAAGAGCAAGCACATTTATTCCCCCATTATAATCAGAGATAAATTAATCCTTCTATTTTCGAAATTGTACGATATTAAGTTTCATTTATCTGTGATGAAGTTGTATTTTTCCTCTGAATTAAGTTTTATTAATGTTACGATCTTAGAAGTGAAACTACTGTTTTGGGATTCATCATAAAGTGCATGCTACAAAAAACATAAGCTCATTTTACTGAACTTCGTGATGATCTATTTTCCCTGAGTTTGATTTAGATTACAATGTTTAGATATTGTACCTACACCTATAATTTTCAAAATATTGCAATATAGTCAAATCTCTGCCTTACTTGCTGGAACATATACAGGGAATGGGGAAGAGTAACTATTACTGTAATTAATTTTCTAGCTGAATTACACCAGATGTGAATTTGAATAAGAGCCTTGCCGAATCATTACAAGTTGGCCAGACTTTGTTGAACCGATAACAGAGGGCTGTAATTTTATACCACCGGCCGGTATCTCTGCAACAAACCTCAGCCATCACGAGATTTTTACCGGAAATGGTAATTGACTGTTCCAAACAGGATTTTCCAGGTGCTTTACTGTGTAGTTGACAAAAACCCAGACATTTTCTGCTTAAGGAGGCAGAAAGCATTTGAGGGACTGTCATCAGTGGTGAACGGCACACTTGTGCCTATCCGGGGGAATATGATCTGCTCCACACAGACTGCTGCAGGGGGGGCAGGCGGCATAAATCATACAGGCCGGTGTCTCCAGGCATGGAATTATTGGGTCTAAAATTTTCAGACCTCAAAAATCTGGGCCTGAGCTCACTTGTGGACCAGAGTTATTGCACCTGGAGTTATCACTCTCGGTGAAATAACACAAAATGTAATGAACCCTTTAAAGGAAAGAAACGGGCGTGTATATTTGATTTCTAATGGAGAAAGAACAGACACTTGTTTAAGAGGTCCATGTGCACGTCACTTTCCTGTTTTTAGATTATAAAAGTTCTGTGCAAGAGCATGATTCTGTTTAGCAATGGGTGAAGGGACTGGCATGTTTATGTCTAATGACTATGCAAATGGGCCTTTGTTATAGCTGAGATGGCGGCTCTACTGTTTTATAAGCTGTGTTTTAGGTTCCTTTATTTCAGCAACCGGGAGTGATGTATTTCTAACAGGAAGTCTGCTGTGTGAGTTTGTACATGAGTTTTCCTGATTTTTCACTCCGATACTAAACCTTCATTAGAAGTTCAGGGCTAAATTCTAATCCAGAATAAGAGTCCGAATAATTATCAAACCGTCACAGTTTTCCCTGATAGATTCCTGATAGCCAAATATGCCAATTTTTCTTTGGGAGTGGGAGGTGGGGGGGGGGGGGGAGCCATACAGCATTAAGTGTGTTAAATATTGATTCAGCATGTTGTGTCTCATTTTTAAGTAGAATGTCCTAATAGGAGTTTTTACTAGAGGTGGGCGAAATTCCGACGTTGAAAGTGAAACAGGAATTTTGTAATTTTGTTTCTGCCTATTGAGCAGCATTAGTGCTGACCCGCTGCTTCATGGGCAGGAAAAACAGTTTTCGAAGCACCTTCAATAGCTTTACAATGTATTATCTTAATGCTAACTTCATTATTGTAAATACATTGCCCAGACTCCTGGCAGTACACTTCAAAGCATCTGCCCCAAATGGGAAGTCTGTGTGCAGCTACTGCCTGCAGGGTCCTCTTGTCAGGCAGGTGCGGCGATCAAGCTCCTCTCCTGGGAAAGCACTGTCAAGGGTTGGCCATTATTATTATCTTTAAGTAATTATCATAACGTTGACAGTGCTGTACTGAACAAAAAATCCTTGTTCCTTGCATTCCCCAATGCCTGAGAATGAAGAATTCTTGTTTTTCAGCACATTTCCCTGCTATCCTCCCTTTTCCTAATTAGGGGCAGATGGATAAAGAAACAGCCCAGATGGCAAAAAGGGAATTTCACCCACCTCTAGTATTTACCACTCCTAGTAAATACTTCACCCCAGGGAAATGGCATTTACCAAGTATGGTAATTTTCCTACCCTGTTCTGCACAACTGGGAATGAGGTCCTAAGAGTATTGGAGCATTGGCATGGTGCAGTTTTCTCCCCATATTCTATTATTCATTTCTGAGCATTTTTTGGCATGGAGGTCATGGTCTATTAAGCTATTATCAATAATTAAACATATTTTGCTTTGCTGGGATCAGTAACTGTGAGAAGCCGGAGTGAACCTCTTCCCACACCATTTCAATAATGCATGTCGAGTGTTTTTTGCCGCAGCGTAAAGGGGTGACATGCTTATTCAAGTGGGCTTGGGAGGTCTCTTTGCTTACCTCCAAATAGCAAGGAGTGGTGGGCCACTGATATGTGAATGAAATATTTCTTTGAAGAGATGTAAAATCATTTCCTTCCCAAAATGAATTAAGGATGTAATATGATGGTTCTAGTCCAGAATTCTATGAGGGGAAACCTGCATTACCATGAAAAGCAAGGGGGTATCTTACAATGAAGCAGTAAAATGTAGCCCTTGTTCTGCACACTTTAAAAGAAATATTTGGGGCCACACTTATCAACCTATTTTGCATTCACAAATGGTGCCAATCACTAAACTTGACCGTTTGTGAATGCAAAATAGCCTTTCAGAATGTATGAAAGGCATTCACAGGCTTTATTTAGGTAACCGCAAATATTGAGATTCCCTAAATTCCATATTGTGACTCGCAAAATGCGAATCACAATTAGATCATCGCAATTGTAATGTAATAACCATTCGCAATTTGTGAATGGTCAAAAAAATGCAATTTTGCATGTGCAAATCACCACCAACTCCAATCAGGTGGTAACTAGGTGCAACCTATTTAAACAGGCCCAGAGTACCTCAGCATGTTCCACAATGGCTGCGCTCTATATAATTGTGAGAAGGATGAGGATCCAGGCTGGTGTGCAGAGGAGGAGGAGACAAGCAGATTTTCAGAACATGCATTACATTGTTAGGGCAGACAGGGGAGGAAATCTATAACAAGTATAGGTTAAATTCTGCAATAATATTAGACATAATAGTTGACCTGCAACCACAACTGCAGTACCACACTTGCAGGACCAATGCTATTCCCACCCATGTGCAGGTCCTATGTTCCCTGCACCTCTAAGCTTCAGGGAGCTACCAGGGGGTTATAGCAGCAGCAGGAGGAGGTCTCCCAAAGTGCACTGTTGCGCTTTTTCAATGCATTCCTGGCAGCAATGTTGGACAAAATCTATCAATGCATACGATTCCCTAACACACCACAGGACTTGCTGCTAACTAAATTGAAATTCTATCAGATAGCACAATTTCCACACAACATTGGCTGCATTGATGGGACACATGTAGCAATATGTCCCCCCTCTGTGAATGAGTATATCTTCAGAAACAGGAAATGTTGCCATTCACTAGATATACAAGTGATATGCAATGCCACACATATCATCACTGATATAGTGGCCAGATTCCCTGAAGTGCACGATTCACTAATTTTCTGCCATAGTGGAATCTACACTCGTCTACTTGGTGGTGAATTTGGAGAAAGATATTTACTACATAATCCATGTAACACAGTTCAGCATTTACTATGGGTGCATTGACACATGACAGAGATGAATCATTTGCCCTTTTCTTTGTAGGAGGCAGTGCATATGCTGTGCGCTAATTCATCCTCACCCCATATCTCAATCCATCCACTCCAAACGTGCACTGTTACAATGCAGCACATAGAAGTACACGTAGTGCTATTGAGAGGACCTTTGGGCTGCTCAACAGTCACTTACTCTGTCTTCATAAAAGTGGTGGCGAACTACAATACAGTCCTGAAAATAGCTGCACAATTGTTGCTACATGTGCCATGTTGCACAACATTGCTATGACAAGAGGCATACCCCTGCACCTGTCTGATCCAGAATCAGATGATGACAATGAGCCATGTCCACCATGCCAACCTGCAGATGGTTCAAGGGCAGCAGAAGGCAGACAAAGATGTACTGAAATAACGTGCAATTAATATTGACGTAAGCAATGATGAGACAATACACTACATGATTTTGCTGCTAGTGAACATATTTATTACCTTGACTTCAGGTAAACTATTCTCTCATGCAAAAAATAGTTTGTGAGGGCAAAAGCGCAACTTGTGCAAAATCAAATCTGTCAGCACTGACCACACAAATATGAGGTTGAGACACCAAATGACATACTGTGAGTCAAGTCCAAAGCATGTTTTCCATTCATGCACTCCACTAGGCTATTCAGTGGGCTCTGTACTCTCTCTTTGTCAAGCCTCTGATACGGCTTTATGCCTTAAACTGTGACGTCTGCTTTCCGTCACAGGGGCTGTGGCACTACTGAGGCTAGTTCCTAGCAATTGTAGCAGTCTCCATTTGCTCTACTGCATTTGTGACTTGCACCAAACCCCTAGCAACGTCTCCATTACAATGGGCCTTCTCCACTTGAATGGCCATAGTGCTTCTCAACAGCACAGCTGTTGCATACGTTAGGCAGTTGACGGATCTTGTACACCCATCCAATCGGCCCAGTAGTTGGTGATGACGCCTGCGGTGGGTGACATGGTCATGCTGCATGATGCTGCAAAGTTCCCTGATTGCATCAGTCATCCGTTTGAAATTTTCTGCCGTCACTCTCTGACCTTTCTTCACTGATGTGTTCAGCTGTTTGATGCTATCTTTGATGTCACACATGTTGTGATTCATTTACACCAACTGTGTATGCATTGATGTCATGTGCTTGCATTGCAGGTGCTGCACCTTGATCATTGTTGTATCCAGGCCACAGAAGACAGAGGATCCCTCACTTTCCTCTGATGGACTTCTTACTGTCACCCTCCACCTCCTAAGGGGAATGTTGTAGCGCCGCATGCAGGACTAAGGTCTGCGGATGGGTCTCTCGTTAGCTTGTGTGGTGGGCATGTCTGCTTGGCTGTCATCTGCCTCTAGCCCAAAATCAGGGAGTGGTGCCACTGTTGTCCAGCGTCTTGTTGGTGCAGGTATTGTGAGTTGAGGGACCACAATATTTTCTTCCCCTGACCGTGCCTTAGTCTCCTCAGATTCGATATGTTCTGTTTCGGCAGCATGTGGCGCAGGTATTTCTGTGACATGAACAGAACTAGTTTAGTACAATGTTTGTACATGTATTTCTCAATTCACATTAATTTGACTTATACATTTCTATTGCATTACACGGTGTGTCTACATGTCATATGCTATGTAAACTTCAATGCGTCTACACAGTGGAAATTGGTTTTTACCTGTATTTTCGCTTGTATTTTTGACTACTACTCCCATAATACATTGGTGGGTAGCAGGGAAAATGTGAACTGAAGAGGATTTTACACTTTTAAAGTGTGCCTTCCTAAGTGGTCATTGTGTCACATATAGCTTTCACATGTTGTAAATCATGCATCTTACCTTTGCTGGCACTGGGCGTGTTTGAGGTGTCTATGTCTGTGACTCCGACAATGGCTTCTGAGTTGACTCCACCATTTCCTACAAGGGTGTAGATGCTGGCTGGTTGGGTGGTCCTTCACTGATTTGTCTCACTTCTGCAAGCCTGCTCGCTACTTTCTCTTTGGCTCTTGTTCATAAATCACACCAGCACTTTCTGATCTCCTTGACCGCTCGCTGCGTAACACCCACTGCGCTGATTTTGACCTGGATGTCCTTCCAGATTTTGCGCTTTTCTGACTCCGGGACATGGAGTGAGTTTTTCCCAAATAGCTTTTCATGGCTCTTCACTACTTCTTTATTGAGCACCTCCAGTTCCTGCTCAAGATTTAAGTTTCCATTTGCGCCCTCCTGCCTCTTTGCCATTCTCCTCTGATCCCATGCTGTGTGTAGGCTGCAGTGATTGTCCTCAAAACTGTCTCCTTGGTGCTGTACTCCTAAAGTCTGCCTCCTCCTTTGGCTCAGGACACTGCAAACAGCATGGAATGCCTCAATTACTGATTGTGAGGTCATCATGCTGCACCGAAATGCGACATTCGCATTTTTGCAATTACCTGGATTTGTTTCCTTTTGCGCCCTCCTGCCTCTTTGCCAATCCCCTCTGATGCCATGCTGTGTGTTGGCTGCAGTGTTTGTCCTCAAAACTGGCTACCTGGTGCTGTGCTCCTACAGTCTGCCCCCTCCTTTGGCTCAGAACACTGCAACAACATGGAATGCCTCAATTCCTTATTGTGAGGTCATCATGCTGCACCGAAATGCAACATTTGCATTTTTGTGATTAAGTAAATTGCGATTACCTATTTTAGGAATCGCAATTTGGTATTCGCAAATTGCGAATGCGAATTTTAAGGAATCACTAAATCTTTAGTGCTTCCTTAGATACATCGGATTTTGCAATTACCAAATAGCAATTCGGTAATATTCTCTATTTGGTAATCGCAAATCCAGATTTTGATACATGTGGCCCTAGGTCACATGTATCGCTAATTTTCTACATTTATATACTGTTCCAAAGTTCTAGTTAAGTTTCAATATCTTATCCACTGGGCATTCACCCTCCAACGTTGTGTGTTTGCAGCGATAAATAGTGATGTAAATTCCTTTTCTTTACACATTCTTTTCCTTACAAAAAATATAATTGAACATAAATCTATAAATATGTCCTATCACATACTTCTGCTCTCTTTATCTGCCGCCATGTCACTCAGATTTTTCCAACTTAAAAACATAACTGTCCCCAGGATGCATATGACATGGCATCAACATCTAAGTTATTATTTTGACATCATATATGGACTGTTTTCAGTTCAACAACTCAACATATGTGGATGCGATGCAGCTAATTGCTGATATAACAGAATTGTTCTGCCTTTCTCAGGACATCAATTAAATGTCTCTTTCTATTTAAATGGTACTATTATCTCACTAATAACATTCATCCATAGGTTCTGAGTAGATCAATAGTGCATACATCACTTTTACCCTAATCCAAACCACAATCACTTGGCATGTGGGTCAAACATTGCTTAATGTTGGGAGGATGGTTATTCTTTCCACTTTATTTTTTCAATGTGATTTAATGGAAGCTCTCCCCTGGAGGACATTAATTCCTCATTGGAGAGCTAGTAGTAGTGTATTTGTATTCCATGTTCATTTCTTTATTAAAAAATTGGTGGACTTGACAGAAAACTGGGCTTCATTTTGTGTGTCATTTGTGTGGCAGTGAATGATCTGTGCTGGGACAGAATTGCAGATTCTGGATATGTGGCAGAATAAAAACTGTTGTTTGACTTGCACTTTCTTGTATCGAACCTGATGATTTTCTTGCTGAAGGCTTTGTGAAATTATCAAAATTGTACTGTAGTTTGCAGAGTATGTGATGTCTTCTCTATTTATGTATTTATTTTGAGTCTTTTATAGCGCAAACTAGACCCGTGGGCTTCAGAGCACTTTACAAGAATTGCATGTATTTGGTATTGGAATATAAATTCATCACCATTGTGTTTTTTCTAAATCTTCAGAAACTGTTTGGCAAGCACTTTGACTGCATCCTCGTCTGTGGCTATATTATTTGTGTTCCAGTACTGGGCAGTGACCTTAGGGCTGATCTGACTTCATCTTCTTGCAATATTAATATTTATTGTTTGAAGCTAATCATGCATAGGGTATCTCAGATGTTGACATTCCTACTGTAGATGTCTTTCAATATCTCTTTGTTCTTCATAGCATCAGCTATCATTAATTCATTGTTATTTTTCAGCATTTCAAATCACAGTTAGAAGTTCAGTTTCCTAATCTTTTTAAGTACAGACTTTGATATTTGTTTCCATCTTCAATATTCCTCAGTGTCCTTGCAGATTTTGTTGCAATACAAGGTCCATATTTATAAGCCAAGTTGCATCACTCTTGCACAATGCAAAATGGTGCAAGTGTGATGCAACTCCAAAGTGCAATTTATGAAGTCACGCAAGGCCACCTTGCGTGGCCCTGAGTGGCTTCATAAATCTGGAGTAATGCAGCGCAAATCGCTGTGTTGCATTACTCTGCCCTGGGAAAGCGCTCCATGGGTGTTGTATGGCTGTCCCCAAGCAACTCCCTTGGTTTTTCATGAATTTCCAGTTTTACCAAAAGTGGTAGACCTAGGAACGCACCAAAAAGATACTCCTTCCCAGGGGAGGCGTCAGGAGGAGAAATATCTTTATTTATCCCCGTTACTTCCTCTTTCTATGAGTATGCAGCACACATAGATATAGGAATATGCCTCTCAGGCTTAAATCCTGCATGCAAGTCAGCGCTAGGCAGTCAAAAAGGCAACAGTGCAGGGACAAAGGCAGGAATGGGCTGCATTCTTTAAATATGGTACATTCCTGTCCTTTCCCTGTAATGCAGCACAGCAAGGTGACTTGCTGTACTGCGCTGTGTTGCGTTACTTTGCCATATATATGGCCCCAAACCTTTGCCTCTACAAACTGCCCACTGAATTTCATGATGATATTCTATCATCACCATCTTTTTTTGTTATTTTGGCTTCTCTCCTTTTAAGAGCAATGCCTACAGTCTATTGTTTATTCTGTCATCCACTTCAACTTTCTTTTAGCCAGCCCATTTGAAATTCCTCCCCTGTTTCTGTAGAGTTGAGAAAGCCATGCCTACTTGGGGAATTATCATTGTTCCAGAGGATACATAAGGATCAGTTGCAGATGATGTTCTAATGCCGAGGAGAAATTTTGGGCAACCCATACAATTGGAAACTGCAGACTAGTGTGGGTGAAGAACCAGTCATGAAACTGTGGAAATGTTTTAATCCGTAAGCTTTTAAACAAGAAAAGTTTCCACTACAAGTAACCTAACAAATAAGTAAACAAGCAAAATCATTGTCTTATACACAAATTTCTTTGGGGTGTTTCTTTATTTCAATGCCATAAAACAATACTTTGAGAACTAGTGCCAGGGCCTTGTTCTGTTTAATTTTAACGAATGTGCCAGTCTGATCACCAAATGTAGTTCCGTGTATCTGTTATTGTTTGTGAATTATACATTTCGTTTCTTTCTTAACTGCAGTATTGCTTTGCTGCTGCGGTTCATGCAGGGCTGGACTGGCCGTAGCGGGCACCGGGTGTTTCCCTGGTGGGCTGCTGCCATGGTGGGGGCCAGTTTTGGGCCCCTGGGAGCCGTTTTTGTTACCGGGGCGGCAATTTAGGCCCCATGGTAACAAAATCGGCCAAAACCGGCCCTAACAAACAGCTCGGCCGCACTCCCCCCCTCCCCTCCAGGGGGGCCGGCAGAGCAGTTTGCCAGGGCCGGTTTTGGTTCCCAGTCCGGCCCTGGGTTCATGTACCACATGCCTTTGTCTGGGATTGCTCCTTGAGCCAAGCTATGAAGGGCAAAAGCCAGCTATTCCTCACAGAACCTGGCTTACTGAAAAGAAATTAGATTATTTTAATTCTGTGGAAGCTCAACCATAGCTCACTTCAAGACTGGATCCTCTCTAGCCATGTAGTTTAACAATCTGGCCTCTAATATATATTTCATTCGAGTGAGTTGTGGAGTTGTACTTGTTCATGGCCTTTCACTTTTGTGACATCCTGCAATTAAAATAACACTGTTTTTTTGTAATACTGTTCCCATTTTCTTTCATCTTTTTACTTTTTTTCTGAAGTCTTATTTACTCGCTAAACACAACAGATGCTGAAGCTGCTCAGTTGCAATCGAGGACGAGATCACTCGATTCAACATTGTTCTCCAAAATAAAAGCAAGTCTGAACTTCAGTGCAGCTTGAAACAAACATCAAACCTCAATTTCGTGCTCTAAATCCAGTATTATCTAATTAAACTATGACTCTCTGGTCTGAAACAATGTATACAGAGGAAATTCCTCAATTAGTTCTTCAAAAACAAATAACGTATAACAATATAAAGTTGCATGAAAATGTTTTCATTAATCAAGTCTTGTAAAGTAAGAGTCACACACATCCGATTTAGTGAAACACTGTTTCCACAATGGCGAACTTCTCAGAAATGTTAATTCACATCTAATTTCAGCAGAAAAGTTCTGCTGTTCTGAAAATCAGCTCGCTAAAGCGTGGGGGACAACCCCTTGCTCAAAATATATTCTAGAAATAATGAAATCAGGATCTTCTCAATGCTTTGTTGGACAAAACAATATACACACAAATCAACCTAATGTCATACCTTAGTGTGGATAAATGCAGAAAAATCATACATCTTTATTTTTGTATCACATTTTTTTTATTTTAAATGTAATCAAAAAGGAACATAGAACACGAATATATGTACTATTACCCCAGCAAGATGGTTACATGGCACAGGTAGTTAAAGTATAATACCTGCAACCCAAGTAACTTAGTTAAGTCAAACACAGGAAGAGGGTGCACAGGTTGTGCACAGGTTATCAAAACACAAAGTTTGAAATGCAGGATCCAGATAAATGGCTTTACAATTTATCCATATGATTCTCAATCTGATGCACCTCAAAGCCAACACATTCAGTTTTGTGTCTGCATTTGTAAGTGGGAAGGATTAATTTCAGTAAATTGAAAAAGAATATCCCACTTAGTTTATTATTTGCATATTGCAGGATATTCAGTTTCTGTAGCATGCTTTTAACTCCTTAACCGCGGCGCAAATTCCGCTGCGGTGCGGGAGTTCTATTGAGTGGGCGGGGCCGCGTCGGCCAACGGATGTGCGCAGCACTAGCGAGGTAGTGCTCGCGACGGCCATTGGCCGATGCGCGCACGGAACGGGTTAATCACTGACCATTTTACAGTACAGACGTAGTTTCTTTAGAGTTCTATATATTTATGGCTTTACATTTCTTTGGTAGGATGCCTTTCTGTAATAAAACCCCACCCTCAAATAAACGACAAGCCTCGCATTTAGTGCAAATTACTTGAAGCCACCTCAATGTGTGCCCCACCTTGCACCCATAACAATATTTAACCCCTTGAAGCCCAATACCCAATATAGAACAGCTATGGGGGTATTAAACCTTGTTTATGCTTTCAAGGGCTAATATAATTCTGAGAAATTGGGTGGTTGGGTGAGGGGGCTGAAACCCTACTCAAGCAACAGCCACAATCCTTGTCAGGGTGAACCATAAAAAGTCACTAAATTAACCTGTGCATAACCCTCTGGTAGCTTTGCACAAAAGCAGTCAGTCTTAACTTAGAGGCAATGTGTAAAGTATTTATGCAGCACTTAAACAGCAATAAATTGAAAACACAACAGAAGAAAAATCACACACCAATTTAGAAAAATAGAGCAAATATTAATAAATGATTTGACACCAAACAACAAACATCCAATCAGTAGAACAGAAGTTATGAATTTTTAAAGTTTAAAGTGAAAAATAGAGCCTAAAGGATCAAAGTGCTAATGATGGACATCTAGGCACGTGAGACCGGGGCTAAGTCGATAGTCATGGCTGACTGCGATGGAGCGCAAGTCAAAGTGAATTGGGCCCGGTCTCCGCTTAGGAACAAAGATGCCAGAGAGAAGTCAGACCAACAATTTTTTTAGAAGAGAGTTGGTTAGTGTACCATTTCGGAATGGAGATATAGAAAATTCTCAGAAACAAACCAGAGTAAAAAGAGAAATTAGGAAATATTACATCTGAACATTCTGTGTAGGTTTATACATTTCTGATCTGCAGTTTGTTCATTCTTCTACAGTGAAGTGTGCTATGCATGAGTTAAGCATGAAGGAAATTTATTTAATATCGCATGATCATTATCTTGTTTCCATCTTATGAAAAGTGCATTGTGTATTTTTTTCATTTGTTCATATCTTCTTTATGTATGGTTTAAGATTCATATTATATTGTAAAAATAATAGTGCTTTTCAAAGTAAATTTATGTGGTGTTGAAAAGGGGGAGATGTTGTGGTGATTTATTACATGCGCTATCTGCAAGCTGTATATCTCATGCAGTGTTGTATGAACTAGTGGTCTATGTTCTAGGTAGAATGTTTGAAACTGGGGACAGTTGTCTCCTGGTGCTGCTATGATTGAGACTGAATAAGTGCACTGCTCCCTGTGACTTCTCTATGTTTCTTTATTACATACCACCTCTACAGCCAGGCTCCATGTCTTCCTGTAAAAACAAGTTTTGCTTTTAGAACTTTCAACTTGTTATGATTTCCAGACTCACCTCATTTGCCTTTTGGATTGTCTCTATATTCTTAGCTGAATGTGAGGTGTAGAGAGTAGGAATTGAGTTCCAGCAAGAATACCTTCTAATTTTAAACTGTGGTAGGCCCCTGTCTAGAGATGGTTACATGGGCTTTTGACCTCCAGCATGAAATTTAAGTGGCCCTCTCAAGTATTCTTTCCCTCCAGGAATAAGAAGACAGCATTACACTGGGGAAGTTTGGAAAGTAGCTTCTGCAATCCTTTCAATGCCAGTTGCACTTTCACCAGGATTCATCAAAACTGAAATGTAGTCTTTCTTTCGCAGCTTGAATTTCAGACATGGTCTTTTCTCAAATGCTCTATTCACACCTGGCAATCTCTGATTTAAACCTTGTGTGCACATATTTAATAGTTTGCTTGAAAGGGTGTAATGTTGTACAAACATGCTATGATTATCCTTTCAGTCACATGTGGTTCTGGTATCCTAATTAGCTCAAAGTATATTGCTCTTGCCTTGCCTTCAATGTCTTTCAAATTTCTAAATCTTCCTCTTGTTTAGCCACTAGAACAGTAACTTTCACCAATGGTATTCACTCAAATTTTCCAATCATGTCAAACATTACCCTGTGGATTTCTCTCTCGTTTGCAAAAAAATGTAAACTATAGCACAAAGGTGCTTGTGGTAAGACAGTCCCACACACTATCATGAGGAAAAACACATAATAAACTTAGTGGACTTAGCTTGTGCTGCAACCTACAGGCTTCCTAGAGGCACAGTATTTGTCCAGAGGGTCTGCTCCCTTCAGCTTCTCAACACAAACCATCAAGAACCTGAAGACCACAGTTTTTAAAGTCTTGGCTTTCAAAACAACAGCTGAGTCATCCTGGAAATCTTGCAAAACTTGGTTTTCAAAGTGCATGCAGCTTGCATGTAACAGACTTCTTCCCTTTGACTGTCACCACAATGTAGAGAGCCTTTAAGGAGGAAAAACTTCTTTAAATCCATAATCCTGGGACACGATCTGAATGCTCTGTGCTCAAGGAAATATTGCATTTTCATTATTTGTAATTTTCTAAAGATCTCCTCAATGACAACCTTGATCTCCTGCAGCCATTCGTTGTCACCAAAGATTGCTCTAAGATAGGCGGAGTCCAAGACCAATCCCCTAAATCATGTTCCCATCTTTGCATCTTTGACTGCGAGGTGTATGGACATTAACTAATGTGAATAAAGTAAAAGTTATGACAAACTTTGGAAAAATACAAAAAAAGAAAACACAGTTTGACAGAAGGCCATGCTGCATGTTGCTATTTGTGAGAGTTGTAAATAAAATCTAAGAAGAAAATAAATAATTATATATGACTTACCGCAGCACTAGAGAGAATGTCTTCCAGCTTAGTTGCAGCAGAGGATGCCCATTTCCTACTCAGAGATTTATACTTCCTATTGGGCCTCCTTTTCTTTGGCGTTCCTAAAAGGAGGAAAGAAAACAACAGTGATTAGTAGTGATTCCTAAAATAAAATTAAAGTGCATGTAAACAGGCAAACAAATTTACTGCTTGAGTAGCCAATCCAATTCCCCTCTTTAACCTTCAAAACAGTTCCCTGCCATACAAATTAGTTGCATAATTACAAATCATATTGCTCCACTGCTACCTTTATATGTTGTCACTATTGTCAGAATAAAGCAATCTACAGTTTAAAGACAATAAAATTGTACTGCACCTTGCAGAGACGAAGACTGTGCAGCAACAGGAGAGCCATGGAGGAGTCCCACCACCCTTTGGATCTTTTCTCTGCCATCTCCATGTTTTGTCCATCAACTTAAGCCTAAGGGTTCCTAGTTCCCATGCTGCCTGCAGTGCAAACATCCTAAATAACCAACAGTCAGTACTGGGCAGTATGACTTGATGCGCTCTCCTCTTCCAGATCCCTGACCTGAAACTCTCCCTGACCTGCCACATTAGTGTCAGTCTGGACCAAGCATGCCCCACCCACACCTACAATACGTAAAGAAACCATAATGTAAAATCTCTTTAAGTGTACATTACATTCAATAATTTATATTAATTACACTGGCCCTGATAGTGTCAGAGAAGTTATAGTTAGGTTAGACTTTCTATAGGAAAGACAGTTGTTTTTTTTGTTGGAAGCTGGCTCTCTATATAGTGTACTAAAACAAAGTACACTGTGCAGATGGTCCTGTGAATCCCATACTGGTTTACAGAGGCAAAAGTAGATAATACTAAAGCTCGATTTGTGGTAGTGTGGGCGAGCAGTTATGCTTATCATAGGGTAGTGTAAAGCATTTGTTCTACTCACAGATGCAATAAATGAGACACGCACTCAAGAATAAATTTGAGACAAATTTATAAAAATAGTATTGATTTTTATGTATTTTTTAAGACCAAGAACTTTGATTTACAGAAAGTACTTTCAAAGTTACGATTTGTAAGAGTTCACAAAATATATCACTTTTGTGCACAATTACACACTATTATAGTCAATAGGGAAAAGCAGAGAAATGCATATAAAATCAGGCAATGTTTTCATGAACTTCACCTTCTCATTTTAGGTCGATAGCAGGACCAAGTCCAAAGTTCCAGTGTCAGAAAATCGGGAGCGTCCTGGATTCGGCCGAGAGCAGGGTGCCGAGGGTGGTGGTAGCTGGTGTGCTTCGACGAATGGGGGCCACCTGGAAAGACATTGCACAGTAGGACTTAAAGGTAAGTCCGATGGGTCCCAATCAAGGGAGGAGGTTGCAAAGCTCTCAGGACCACAGGAGCACAGCTGGGTCATTGTTACCGGGGCTGGTCGGGCCAGGTGCAGAGCAGATAGGTCAGCCGGGTGACGTGCGTCGAGATGTCCTCAAGGATAGGAGAAGCCAACTTGGAGAGGTGATTTCGGGACAGCTGGGCCACTCACAATGTGGGTCTCAGAGGTCTCAATGTCTCTTGACGGGTGCTTGCTTCTAGGGTAGTTGGAGTCCGGCACAGACTCTTCATCTTGCTGTTTGCTGAAGGGGTTCTGGTGCCCTGGATGTTGGTACGGTGAGGCTCCAGTAGGTCTTGGTGCCTCCAACCTTGGTGGGGAGATAGATCTAACCCTCCGGAGCTGATGTACCTCTTCATGTTCAGGGACTGCTTCGGCGTCGCCAGGGAGCAGCAAGGCCACAAACTGGACTTAGCGGTATCAGTGCCTGCGGTGTGCAGGGGAGTTATACCTTCACTCCATGGGAGGTTCTTGGTGATTTCTCAGAGGCTGGAGGAGCTCCGGGGTTCTTGGAGTCTTCACAGGTTAAAGACGAGACTGCACAACCATGATTGTCAAGTTCTTGAGGCAGCAGGCAGGGTTTGGCCACAATTTTCTCTGCAGCAGGGCTTCAGTTCTCGGGCAGCAGCTCTTCTTTGTCCATGTCTTATTCTTGTCTGTTGAATCTATGGTTCAAGGTCCAGGGATGTCACCTAAATACTAAATTTGGGGGCGATAAAAGGGGAGGTAGGTAGTAGCCATGGGCTACCTATGTTTAGGGTGTTAGTGCAGTTCCGCTTGATGAGTAAGAGTTCACCATAGGGGATATTCTTTATTAGGCTTCTGAGATGATGGCTACCTGCGTGTAATACCGAGTTCCCAGGCGTCGGCTTACGATATAGTCTGGTTAATAACTTCTTATTCTCTACCCACTCTTCCAGATCTAAATAGAAAACACTCGTATTACTGTTGTTCTCAGAGAAAACTAAGTTTAGGTCATTTTGATTGAGGGCGGCTATGTATGTTTTTGCAGATGGGCGAGTCCCTATCCAGACAATAAATAAGTTGTCTATATAATGGGCCCACAGGGCCACAATGTTAACCCATTGGTCAGGCCCTTCCGTCCAGGCCACGTGCTTCTCCCACCAGCCCACAAACAAGTTTGCGTAGCTGGGGGCGAAGCACATGCCCATCGCGGTCCCTCGTTGCTGTTGGTACTGTTGTCCTGTAAAAATTAAGATGGTATTTTCAAGGCAGAACCTTATCATTGTTAGTAGCATGGTGTTGTGTTCTTGATATTTCAGTGCTCTCTTATCCAAGAACTATTTTACAGTGTTTATGCCCTTTTCATGTTCTATACAGGTATAGAGGCTAGTTATATCAAGCGTTATTAAATACATGTCATCCTCCCATTCAATGCCCTCAATCAACTCAAAGTTTTTTGAATATGCTTGACATAGGAGCATAAGTCTTTCACCAAAGGGGATAAAAAAGAGTCAATATAGACAGATGTATTCTCCAATAGACTATCTTGTGATGCCACTATTGGTCTCCCTGGAGGAGTAGACATACAACAACAACGAGGAACCACGATGGGCACGTGCTTTGCCCCCAGCTACGCAAACTTGTTCGTGGGTGAAAATATGCGGGCGATCTCTAAGAAAGATCAAAGTTCTCCTGTTGCCCAACATTTTGAAATGGAACATAACAGCAACTGTGACCTGCTCAAATTCTTCTGTATAGACTAGATACAGAAAGATGAAAGAGGAGGGGACAGAGTTAAAACATTACATAGTTTGCAGTCTAAATTAAGGGTGTGCGGGAACCTCCGCTCCGCAGACGGAATTCACAGAGTTTTCCCACTCCACAAAAGTTCTGGAGTTCCACAAAAACTCCACCCACTGCTGCGGAGCGGAGTTCATTCATCACGGGCACGCACGCTCGACATGACATTGAAGGCGTTTTGACTAATTTGACCTCTGTAGCATAGTTTCTAGTACTGTCCACTAGATGGCGATATTTCCTCACAATGTGAACGTTCCTCAACATGGCAAATGGCATGCACTGTTTTTACTGGAGGTTCCATTAATACATGATCATCGCCGAAACCACATTCAAGGTAGTCAGTTAATGTAATAGCTTGTGTGCACAAAATTAACAAACTAAAACTACAGTGACCGGCAGGAGTGTGTGACCCAGGCTGCAGATTTCTTTTACTCTACAGCACAGTGTATGTGTTCTACTTCTATACTGCACATCTCGCTGTGACTCTATTAATCTACAGATTCTATAGTCATCTGTGTCCCCTGCTGCACGTCACCCTTTGGTGCCAGATGCACAAACTACACATCACTTAGTAGTCACCACTTGCGAACAACACCCAATGCGGCCCTGGTGCTCATAGCACTCATCGATCCCTTCCTGCACATTACCCTGCGTTCCCCTGGTACATACACATCTGGTACACATCATCCTGTGGTCCCCTAAAGACGACAACAGTGTGCCCCTTTGACACATCACCCTGTGCTCCTCTGGGGACCATCGCCGTATCAATCCTACTGCGCATCTCTCTGTGCCTCCTGAGTGTTATGTGCACATTATTTACCCTAGTGTGCATGGTTGCCCATGTTTATTTTGGCCTGTTTATGCTTGTTTGTATATTTGTGGTCTGTATGCATACATGGCTGTCTGTCTGTTAGTCTGTATTAATGGGTGCCTGTAAGTGTGTTTGTCTCTCTGCTCGTTTTTGTGTTTTATGCTTAGTGCGTTTGTGCACATTCAGTATACAAAAGCCAGACATATTGCCTTTGTCTATGCTTGTTTACCGTTATAGTCAATTGAATTAACTTGATTTTTTCATTGTTCAAAACGAGAAGTTTTAACATTTGCATCAATAAATAAATGGAAAAATAACCATGCAGTTTGTGGTTTTCATTTCAGATAAAATAGTGAGTGAAAATCATAAAAAACTAAATGTAACAGCAACAAAATATCGGAAAGTCGCAATAGCTAATAAAGAAGAAAGCCTGTGTGTGGTATACATTCGGAATCCCGTTAGGCCACCTCTGTAAAACATAAACGTAAAAATAGCAGAAGAAGTTAGAAGATTGTAGCAGTCAGATGAATAGTAGGATTGGGACTCAGCGGCACTGTGGGTTCAAGGAAGTTTTTCGCTGGGATTGACACATAAAAAAATCACCACAAGCAGTGACATAGAGTGGAAATGTTGACACAGTTGCTGGGTTCTGGCAGTGGAGCTGCTGTTATTTAATATTCCTTATTGGAACTTTTTAAAACAGTCTTAATATACTGTGATATTATACTTTATATATTATGTGGCTGATTGAGTTTTTCTTAGGCATTTATCACAAGATTTTGAGAGCCCTCTCACAGGAGATTAGACAGATAAGTACGGTTTTGCTTCAGTCGTCGCTGTATTGTGTTGTAGAGTATACGGATTACTAGAACCCGGAGTTTGTGACACGACACCCAGTCCCCTCCAGGAGTGGTCATGTCATGATAAAAGGGCCCTGGCGTGTTGCACAGAAGACCATTGGTGTCTGAGCAGGTGGATAATCTAACGAGAGGACTAGGTATTGACTCATGCTTTAAAGTGATGTTATTGTGGCCTACCCGGTGCTCATGTGACCACATGGCGTAGCTTGTAGCTCCTTCTGAGGGGATTAGTCTCAGATTACTGTGGGCTTTCAGGGCCAAAGGCCTTCATGCAAATCACTGGGCATGCCCTCCACAGACATTGCCTGCTGTTGGAAAAACACTGCAGACCCGCTCTGTTTGGACGCTTTCAAGCTGCAGAAGGGGCACGAACATGAACAAAAATTGGGAAAGCGATGGGTGGAGGGACTCGCTGCATCTTCTGGTATTAATTTTCCTTTCTGGGGGCGAAGCACCCAACCAGGCCTTTTCCGGAGTAATGACATTACTGGCATTTACCACAAATGTTGACGAATGTGTCCACCTTTAAGGTGTGTCGATTACATTTGTACATATAGGGGCTCGAAGCCCTACCAGTCTGCTTCGTGCCTCTGTCATTAAAGGCATGTGTTGGAGCATAATTTATAGAGGCCGCTCCCGACGCCAGTTAACTTGCATTAGATTGCAGAGTATTCAAAAAGTGCTCATTTGCGCAGCGTCACATTAGAGGCCCGATGATTGCAGCACAAATCAAATGAGGTCTGAGAGTGCCATGCACCGGATGCGCTCTGTATAGGGGCAACTGCAAGGTCTCTGCTTGCAGGGCTACAGGAAGTAGGCCGCAAAAATATACACAACGAAACCCTGGTCTCTAGTCTCGGGAAAAGGAACTAAGCCTGTTTGGCGAAAGATGTTGTTTTAGCTCAAAGGATACGGTTTGGGGAGAGAAAAACAAGACTAAGAAAACTGCATTCTTCAAATTTTTTTGTGGGCTCTGCATCTATTAAACGATATGGATCTCCCGCTTACTAGATCACTTAACTTAAGTAGTAACGTCAATTTTGATGTACCTACCTCATAAAAAACCTCTGCTGTGCATGCAGGTAAACTCTTTTTGGACAAATCCATATGCACATCCTCTGGCTCACTCACAAATATTGATGTAGTTGTAATCTACTTACCAAGCTGGCAGTATTTACTCACATACTCCCAGACAGTATGGAGTTGACTTACTCCGCCAGCTCGCAGAACTTCGCGGAATCTCGCGGAGTTTTTCGGTAACTCCGCGAAATTCCGTGGAGTAAAACTCCACGAGCTCCGCCCAGGGCTAGTCTAAATATATAATAGAGCTACAAACTAATGTCCCCCAAGGAAATGTGGGTCCACATAGGGCAGTAGGACAACAGTCTCTTGAGGCAAGAGTCTTCCTACCCTTTGAGTATAATAACCCCCGTTTTTGGCAAATACGTTCTTGGGATATCTTTTGGAGTCTAAATTTTGTTTCATAGGTTTATGCATTCAGGGTTTGACTGAGGAGGAGTTTATGGAATACCATTGCAACCATGAATCCTTTATTCATTTAGGGGGTATTGTGATTATGAATTGGAATGATGGCACTTTATCATATTGATCTTGAAATTATGGTTATTATAATCATGGATCCTCTCCCTGGTACCCCCCTTTTTTACAACATTGAAATTGTCATCAAGACTAATGAAATTAAAATATTTTTATAATGCAAGGGGGACTATGTTAGTATGAATCGGGATGATGGTATCGCTGTATTTTTGATCATAGGATATATTGTTATAATGAATTGTGTCATCAGATTCAGGGATCACCTCCCCGTTATCCCCTGTGCCGTTTAATTTGAAATAGAGATTTGTGATATATTTAAAATTATTGTGAATTTAAATTATGCCCCAAATCATGAAATATCGATTGTTTTATATGTAGAGGACTGCTGCAATACTCTAATTATAGAACATAGTTCCAAGATGGCCGCCACAATGATATTGTATCGACGGGACTTGTCGGGCCATCATCGATTTTGATGAAATGTTGTGCGTAACGCATTCCTCTTTTTGCTTAAAATGCTAATGAACTATTGATTACACTGAGATTGAAAAAGGCGTCATGCCGAAACGAGTCTACCTGTGAGTGCACTCGTTACTGGCTATGCAATTAAGGATGCCAGAGTTGATGCCTGTTTAGAGGCTCACCACCACAGGAGTTGCACACGGGACGTGAGGTGCGGCGGAGGGTGAAACATATTAAAGGACGGATATATATATATATATATATATATATATATATATATATATATATATATATGTAAACATGCCCGCCTTTTTATTAAAAAACAATTACATTAGGGGAGGGGGCCGCGCAGCCCCCCTCCCAGGCCGATTTCAGGCCGGGGGCCCTCATCCCCCTGGGACCTAGCCTTTTAAAAAAAAATAATAGGGTGGGGTGGCCGCGCAGCTCCCCTCTCCTGGCTGATTTCGGCCCTGAGGAGCCCATCCCCCTGGGCCCAGCCTTTTTAAAAATGATAAATGTAATAGGGGAGGAGGGCCCGGCCATTCAAAAATGTGCAGTCTGCCTCCCCAGGCTGATTTGGGATCCACAGACCCCAATCCCTCAGGGCCTGTCCATGGTTTCATGTGTGCCCCCAGGGCACCCAGTCTGTATTGGGACCACAGGGGAGCCTAAAGGCCCCCCGAGGTCCCTACCGGCTCCCGTCCTTCTGCGGGAGCCAGCATTGCTTTCAGACACAGGGAGTTGCTAAACATGCAGCTCCCTGTGTCTGAAAGCAATTTGTCTGTTTCTCTGCTTGCTTGCCAGTGGGCATGGAATCAGACGACTTATTTTTTTTATTATCGGTGGGAGCCACTGATCTAGCATTATAAAAAAAAAATCAATTTTTGCCCTCTGGGATCACTGTGGGACCCACCCCCCCAAAGAGGCATAGGGGTCAGGATATTCCTAACCTCCCTTGTCTCTTCTTTTTATGTTTTAAAGTTTTTTGAGGGACTCAGCTCAAGCCGTCGCAAAATGGCTGCCAACACTTCCTGGTTTGAAATGTTGGCAGCCAATCAGATCTCAGCACGAGATCCGGAGGGTTCACATTGCCTTCGCTTCCCTATATATACAAAAATAAAATTCTCTTAATATCTCAAAAACTACTGAAAGCATTTATGCCAGTTTACAAAAGGTCACTTTCTGGACCAACAGCTACCTTTTCCCCAAATTTGGTGTAATTCTGTTCAGCAGTTTGGGCTGTAGTCATAGCTAAAATCTCCATGGGAATTAACATGGGGAAAACAAGTTTTGGGACCCACCTTTTTTCTCAGCCCCCACTTGATGGATCACCATGAAACATTCAAGACAGCAGCCGAAGTGGGTGTGATACTAGTTTTGAATTTTTCACGAGGATTCTTTAAATGACGCCAAAGTTATTGGCAGATGAAAAAAATGCTCTTCCTATGGAAACTAGGTCCTAACTATAACTAACTATTGCGACCGCCAGTAGGTAATCTATCTATCTATCTATCTATCTATCTATCTATCTATCTATCTATCTATCTATCTATCTATATATATATAGAGAGAGATAAATATAGATATATAAACATATATATATATATATTTATATATATATATACACATATATATATATACATACATATATACATATGTATATATATATATACATATGTATATATATATACATATATATATGACATATACAATTTTAAACAAACAAAACCACTGAAATTCACTAGTTGTAGTTATCTCAAGTAACTATAACTTGTGCCCTAAAGTAACTAAAACTCTCAACCCCGCCATGCACAGTGTTGTCATCGATGATGTTGTTTTAGATCTTGCAGTGGTCTTTATCAATGATGTAATAGAACATGACATAAGTGGAGTAATATGTGAGGTCATAAGTAGTGCATGGAGATGGTGCAAATTATAGTTACTTTTGGGTACAAGTTACAATTTCTTGAGATAACTATAACTAGTGGTCGTGAGAAGGTGTGGGATTGCGTCCAACCCTCATGCACAGCAGGGGGTTGGCCACTGGGCCTGGTGTCCAAACCCCCGTCATGACTGATTATGTGATGTTACAGTGTAAAAGGTACCATTTTAAATAAGGCAGACCTACTGACATTGGCAAAGGGTCAGAATACCAAAATATAAAAAGTGAGCTTTAGGAAGGGGTCATCATATCAACATATATAAAGCAGACCTCTTGTCTTTGTAAAAAATTACTAATAAATATAATCAAACATATATTTCATTAATTCACATAATACAATGTTTAATAAAAGTGATTGTCATAAAACATTTTAATAAAGTTTTATTTTCAAAAAAGCATCATAGTATCTTTGAGTCTTTCTTTTAACATTTTTCAGCCCACAAAATGCAGCCATAAAAACAACCACAATTAGTCCCTGCGCTCCAGCTGAATAGCATAGAGCTCCAGCTTAAAAAAAATGGTAAGTTCTCCTGGGTTCATGGATTAATGTTACTGGGGGCTGATACACTTCCTGTAGCCCTCAACAACATTATGAAAAATGATTGATTGTGCCCCTGCACCTTCTAGGGGCACCACCAGCATCTAAATAATGTAAACAAGAAGCCTTTGCAGGGCTTTATGGGATGCTCTTCGCTTAAGCAAGTGAATAATAAATGAGCAGCTACTCCTGCTCATTTATTATTTATTTATTTATTGGATGTCCCAGTGACCACCTGGGGCACCCAGATGTTTATTTTTTGTTGGGGGCCGTGGGAGAGTTCCATGTAAGTGGCTCTATAGGCTGTGCAGGAGCCATCAACACTTTTTTTAATTTATTTTTTTAATTTTGAAAATGAGGTGCCCACCAAAGGAACCCCATAGCCCCTGCAGCCCCACCTGATCCCTGCTAGCAGAGGAGCCAGAAAAATCTTGTTTGTATATTGTTATTTTTTGCTGGGGTGCCACGGTGTCCACCCTGGGCACTCAACACCATTTTTAAGGTTTCACCAGTCATAGTAATCTCAAGTAACTATAAATCGTGCCCTAAATTAAGTATACCTCTTGCCCCATCCATTCACAATGTTGTCATCAGTGATGTAATTTCAGATATTGCAATGATGTTAATGATGTTATAGAATATGCCATGAGTGATGTAATATGTGAGGTAATTAGCAGTGCATGGCGAGACCACGAGTTATACTGACTCTAGGGCACATTATGGAAGATTGTGACCTAGAATACAAAGTTAGCGGGGACATCCCCTTTTTCTAGGTTGTCACTTAATGGATTTTCCTGATAGAATAAGCGTTCAGAATTTATTGTTTTATTCAAAGTTCAGAGTTCACCAGAGTGGGACAAGAATACAAAAATGCTTCAGTTCTCAGAGAATTTTCCCTGTGAAAACTAGATTAATCATATATTGTGGAGGAGCCATACTTTTAGAAGTTTACACAATTTAGACAGATTCAACTTGTAACCAAGGAAAAGGACAACGAGTGCCACTTCATAGCTGCAGCCAACAGGAAGGGTAAACCACAAACTGTTTTTTTTTTTAAAAACCCATGTACATTCAACAAAAATTTATAAAAACAGATACCAATCAATCACGGTTAGCACATTACCAGTAAAAATTATGGTACATTGTTGAGTGGTTAGGGGAAAACAAAGCCTTTGAAACAGGCACATAGATTTAAAAATAATGCTATTTGAAAGGAAGCCAGTGAAGAGAACTCAGGGCCAGGATAACCGGCTCCATTGGGTTTGAACCCAAGGCCAATCTGCAAGCATAATTTTGTACTGTTGGACTTGGCCGTTTCTGCAGGGTCATCCCCAAACTTTTTGCCTTCAGCCTCCTGTTTTTTTACCCTTTTCTGTTGGTGTTTAGGAATCTGCTCCCTTTACCACTGCGGCCCAATGCTAAAGTGCTTGTTCTCTCGCGCTTAAACCTGGTGGAATTGGCTGACACCCAATTGGCACATTTAATTTACTTGTAAGTCCCTGATAAAGTGGTAGTAAATCAAATGCGACTAGTGGGCCTACAGCACTACTTGTGCCATCCACTTAAGTAGCCTTTTGAACATGCATGAGGCCTGCATTGCAGCATGTGTGTGCAGTTTTAAACTGTAATTTTGGCCTGGCAAAATAAAGCTCTTGACAGACCCAAACCTCAATTTTTAATATATACAAGTCACCCCTAGGGTAGGCCTTACACGGCCCAGAGGGCAGGATGCAATGTATTTAAAAAGTTGCACATTTATTTTTATGTTTTACATGTCTTGGTAGTGAAAACTCACAAATTCATTTTTCACTACTGTTAGGCCTACCTCTCTCATAGGATGACATTGGGTTTCCTTATACATTTAATATGTGGTAACTTTCAATTAGTACAGATAGGAATGTCTAGTTTGGTGTTTATGTAATTGTGATTTAAAAGCCTCTTTAATGGTAAAGTTGGATTTAAGTCACAGTTCTGAAAATGCCACTTTTAGAAAGTTGAAATTTTCTTGTCCCCACAATTTGGTGCCTGCAGCCTGGAACCTGAGTCACATTACTGTGAATAGGTGGCAGTTGCCTTTGTGTGTAGCTCACAGTTGATCTTTGTGTATTGCTCCCAGGCAGTGAGTAAAAGGGGGAGAGGTGTTGGCATGTTGGGCAATCTCTAACTTTATGAAGGGGAGGAGCTGTCACCTACCATACTTTCACATCACGAAAGCTGTGCCTGAGCACACTAACAAAGGGTTCGACACTAGTCTTTTGTGACCCAAGACAAGCTGAGACCTGGGCAGAGAGTCAGGAAATTCCAACAACTAAGGGTGTGGAAACCTCCAGAACCTTCTCCCACTTCAAAGTGGGCACCAGGTATAAATATTGGAACCCCAGACCCAACTATTCAGTACACCTGTGGGCCTGTGGAAGGATCCAAAGGACTGCTGTGCTGCTCTGCCAGGAGGACTGATACTCCGTTGCCATGCTGCCTAAGTAAGAAGGACTGGACCTGCATCTTGATCCCAGGACCACCAGAGTGAAACCAAGGGCTAATTGGCTGGACTCCTGATCAGAGCCTCAAGGACAGAAAAGGCTCCGCCCACAGTGGTCCCAGGACCTGGACTCTGTCTGCTGTCAGTCCTACTCCCCCAAGTGGTGCCAGTCCTGGACCCTTGGAAGTGAGCCTGAAGGATGTTGTGCCAGCCCATCTGCGGTCCTGTAAGCAGAACCAACACAGCACCGCGAATCTCCTCTCAGTCACTTTGGAATAGCCACAGCACAACGCATCCACTCAGTAGGCCCTCGCATCGCAGCCTCCTTAGCACCACCACTGTGCAACGCATCCTTGATGCAGGTCCACGCATTGCAAGCCCCTAGTTGACGGTTTCCTCGATGATGATATAGGACTCCGCATCCCAGCCCCAGAGCATCTCCAAAACCGCCGGTCCATGACGCATCTTCTATACAGGGCTGCACATCGCAAGCCCCTCGACCAACGCATCTTAGATGTAGACAGAGGACTCTGCATCGCAGCCCTGCAGCTTCCTTAGAACTGCCGCTGTGTAACACATCCTCGACATGGGATCTTCCAATGCTCTGCAAACCAGGATTTGAGGTACTTTGTTCTATAAGCCTAACTGGGTCCCTGTACCCAGGCCGTGCTCCACCGTGGTCAGCCTGAACTAGTAACTTTACACCAGACTGGCGCGGCACGATTTTCACTTAAATTTTAAAGTTCCTATATCTCTGGTTCTATTGACCTCAAATAATTTATTAAATTTTACTCTATTTTTCTATATTGGCATAGGATTTTTCTTGTATTGTGTTTTCACTTTATTACTGTCTGTGCTGCATAAATATTTTACACAATGCCTCTAAGTTAAGCCTGACTGCTTTTGTGCCAAGCTGCCAGAGAGTTTCGCACAGGTTAATTTGGGGTTGCTTGTGACTTCAGCCTGACAGAAATTCATGGCTGCTGCTTGAGGAAGGTTTCACCTCCTCCACCAGTAATCCCAAATTTAAAAATTTACTAACTGCAACCTCATGATCAAATAAACAGGTAGATACCACTGCAGTACTCCAGGCATGCTGACACATTCCAGGCATGCTGCTACAAAGGTATTTAGAAGCTGTATCTTATGAGCAAAAAAAAAAAAGCAGAGGCATCAATGAATGAAGTTGAGACTGGGATAGTTGTTATGCCTAATTTTTCAACAACTTGTGCATGTGTAGGCTTCGGGCCTAGGGATGTAGCCAAAGTGAAAAATCCCTAAAATGTGAGGGTTTCATAGGAAGGCTAAGTCTGGTCCTGTCACTATTAAGTTTTCGGTAGCTAAGATTGACTGGCATTGCACACCCATATAGCAAGCATTCCCTGTAATCCTAACAATGATTTGGGTACACTCAGCATATAGAAAAAGGATAACCCCAAAACTGGATTAAATGAGCCAGTGGGGTCGATTAAATAGCAATGAAACATAGGGGTTTAGCAAGATTTAGGAATATGTAGCCAAACAGACAGAAAAGCAAGACAGTGCCAGCACTTCCACCCAAAGCTCTGAGAATCCTTCCACCAAAATTTAGTGGCTCACAGTGTCAAAAGCTGACGAAAGAGCCAGTAGAATCAAGGCGGCTGGGATATTAGCATCAACACAATATCGAAACTTATCTAAGCCTGACACAAGTGTCAACTCTGTTCTGTGCCCAGGGTGAAAAACAATCTCTGGCTGGATGTAAAAGAACATTATTTTGTTTGAGAAAAATAGTATTTTTTCAGCAATTTAGGCATATTTTGAAATTGTGACATTGGCAACAATAGACTAGATTATCTGGATCAAGTGTGGCTTCTTGTAAGAGGAATATCAGAATCCAGTTTCAAGGGTTTTGTAACTTTGCTGGAGGATAAGGAAGTGTTTTTAAAGGCTCTAGCCCAACTGCCATTTAAGAGTACATAGTTCTTGGAAAGTTGTGGTGACAGGGAATCCAGAGGGGAGACAGATGTACTAGCATAAACTAATTTAGGAACATCCTCCTAACTTGAAAGAATAAAATGAATGAATGAGGCATCTGAATGTGGGATTGGAACTTCAAGTGGATAGTCTAGAAGGGAGTGCTGGTCTCAAAGTGAAGTCCGAATAGTAGCAATCTTATTGTAAAAAAACAGTAATGAGGTTACATCTTTCTTCTGAAACAAAGGGATCCACAGATTTAGGACAACTCTGTAATCCATCGATATCTGAGAGGATAGAAGCAGACAGATATAATTTGTGTTTTGCTATTGCACTAGGTTGTAATTCAGGCACCAAATGTATAGTCAAATATGTTCTAATGGCAGATAAGTTAGTTTTAATGTTAAATTTACAATGGGATAGGATACATTGGCCCTTACATTGTGAACGTTATCATCACATTTATGTTAATTACCAAAGGGCCTATGATAGTTTAAGAAACAGGGGTGTTGGCACTATATAACTACACTGTGTAAGACACAATCGATTTCTGTTTTCATACTGTCCAGAAGGTGACTCTAAGCAGTGTGCCAATCTAACGAGATGGCATGATACGTTCAGCTAATTTAAATATATACACATATGCACACACACACACACACAGACATATATTTATATATATGTCTGTGTGTATATATTAAAAGGAATACTGAAGAAAAACTGGAAAATCCTTCAACTTGACCCAATGGTAGCAAAAATCATGGGAACACATCCCAATATAACATTCAAAAAAGCAACTAATCTAAAAGATCGATTAACCCATAGTCACTTCCGCAAAAGAAGAACAAACCAACTCAATGGCTGCACACAAAGGGATTTGTGAAATGCCACAGCTGCAAAGTGTGCCAAATTGCTAAAAACACCCAAGAAATCAAATTGGCTAATGGAAAAACTTGGAAAATACAGGAACTGATTACATGTAAAAGTCAGTTCGTAATCTATGTAATTGAATGCCTGTGCCCGTTGAAATATGTGGGGAGCACGATATGCGAACTGAAAAAACGTATCTTGGAACACGTTAGAGCTACAATAAATAAAGATCGTAGTAACGCGGTAGCTAAACATATGGAACTACACCACGGAGGTGATTGGAAACTATTAAAATTCTTTGCTATTGAAACTGTCAACCGCCTGGAAAGAGGCGGAGATCGAGAAAAGAGACTAAGACAGAAAGAATCTCGCCATATCCTTGAGTTAAGATCTTTTGCGCCACACGGTTTGAATCAAAGTGAAGAACTTTATGTACATCTATGAAAGTACCCTCAATAATGACTTGGTTTTGCTTTCCGAAGAAATGTTTTAATTATTCACTATTTTTCTTTTTCTTTACTCACCCCCCTCATGTCACTTGTCTATATAATTTTGGATAAATGAAAACTTGAACATATTGAACTTATTAAACACATCATAATAATAATTGGTTCATGAAAACAATGCCACAATAGGAATACACGTGAAGGCCAGACAAGGTTTTCTTGATAATGATGTACTCTCCACTTGAGGAGACATAGAATAATATAATAATATAATGGTTGGATGAATTGAATATAAACCCACCAGAGGGTTTTAATAGCCATCAGTGTATATTGATAAAATAGTTGGTATTGTCTTTGAAAATAAGGACATATGATGCACTGGAAGTTTAATATCTATCATGAAGAACAAAAGTTTGATTAATGATCGGTTTGTAAATGAATGAATTTACCGATGTGTATGATTTTATTTACCTCACCACAGTTTAGCACTTTAATTATGAATCATGTTTAGAACTACAACTCCCATAACGCCCAGCAATGACCAACAGGAAATGATGCAAACGTATGAGACGGTTGATATTGGTTGCATTGTACCAGTGGGCGTTACCGTGATCAAGGTCTCAGCGAGACCGAAACGCGTTGGTTCTGATGTTCCTATGGAAGTACTTGTTTTTTTATTTAAAAGTAAAATAATCTTATTGAACCATCTCTGGAGTGCGACCCAGTCTTTTTCCCTTTGGAAGAGGAGTGTTTGAAAAAAAAATATATATATATATATATATATATATATATATATATATATATATGTTCCACAAAAACGGCTCTTTTCTCTGCATTCGGTGCTCTTTGATGGTGCGAACAGTGGAAACGGCGGAGCCAGCCGTTCTTCAATTATATCAAATATTTCTTCACAGAAATGTTCCACACACACTCACTGGTAAGTATTTGTTGCAATCTCAGTCTTTATTTAGGCAGCAGCATTGTTCGACAAGTCCAAAAAACCCTACGCGTTTCCAGTCTGTCCACAGACCTTGCTCACGGGTAGCAAAACGTTTAAACATTACTTCTATTTGAATATACCACATGATGTTACATCACTTCCTGATTAAGTATCGCTTTGCATTCTGGTATTTGTAGTGCAGTGATTATTGTGCAATCAAATAAACAGTGACAATAGTGAATATAAAAATATACAATTTGTACTATAGTGGTGCAGTGTGATTTTTGTTCACCTTTCAATTTACGATAAATAGAACCATCACGAGAGATAGAAAAATAGAAAAATAGAAAAATAAATTCATTAGAAAAATATATATGGAAAAATATATTTAGACTATATTAAAAATTATTATTAGAAAATGGAAGATGGGAGGGGGGAAGATTCTATCTATTCCGTATCCACGTATTTCGTTGTACATATCCCCTCCAATGGGTCTCACATTGTGCATTTGCAATTCAGTAAAGATTAATCTTTCTTTCATTTTGTTTTTACATTTTGCAATGCATGCCCTCTAGTGGGCTGTCTTCCACAATTATCCAACCCATTGTCAGGTTTCCCTATTTGACTTAGATTACATTTCATCATATTTCCTTATACCATCCCCCTCTCTATTGGGTCATGGTGTTGATAATTTAATTACTAAGTCACAATACACTGAACATTATTTTTTCTTTTTTTCTTATTTATCCTTTCACAATACTTGCTCCCTAGTGGGCCCTTTATTCCAATGGTTAAAGCCTTTGACCAATTTAACCGATATTATTTAGGTGAACTAAAAAGTCTAATTTGTGACGTGTGTTTAAAATCATATATTTCATCAGTTACATTTCGGGATTACATCTAATTCTTTGTATGTAACTACCAGATTCCTATATGGAAAGAGAGACTGATTCAAAACTAATACAAGTTTGGGTAAACTATACAATTGTGTGAGGTATCATATTCATATAACATGGTGTTACTACAGTTCGTTGGGGCTGTTGATTTGTACACTCCCTACAGGTGTGAGTACATCTCCTCGTCCTTATTGAGACCAGATAGGGCACTAAAGTTCTAAAAGACAGTATGTGACGCGATTCTTCTGTCTCAAAGTCTTTCACGATTGCCACCTCTCACATGGCGATCAACCATCTCCACAGCATAGAACCTTAGTTTCTTCCAGTCACTTTCATGGCACTTTTCCATATGTTCTGCAACAGCATAACTCCGGTCCCTGCTTGCTGTTGCCCTCACATGCTCAAGAATGCGCTTTTAGTTTCGCACACCGTACTTCTCACATATTTGAGTTTGCAGGGACACTCAATTATATAGACGACAAATTGGCTTTTACAGTTGATGAGTTGATTAATTTTCCACTTCTTTTGGTTTGCCATTGTGATTTCCTTCATGTTTTGCACAATTTGACAGACTTTACAAGTGGAACATCTGTAAAAACCCTTCACATCTAGCCATGTCTTCTGTTTTTTAATTTCAAAGTGACTGTGTACTAGTTCATCTTTGAGGTTTTTGCTCTCCTATATGTGATCTTCGGGTGGTTTCCTACAATTTTAACCATAGTCGGATCTAAGCACAATATATTCCAGTTTTTACGTAGAATTTTTTTCAATTTGTTTTGATTCTGTGGAAGAGTTGTGATCAGTCGGATTGCATCTTCCTCTTTGTCTTGCTGTGGCTTTTTGTTTTTTATAATGTCAATTCTTGACTGTGTTTCAGTTCTTTCCAGACAGGATGTTAAAACATTTTTGTTATATTTTCTTTTTCTGAATCTCATCATTGATTGTTTACTGTGTTTTTGCCATTCATGTTCCTCCGAGCAAATCCGTCGTATCCTCAATAGTTCACCACATGGGATGTTGTTGACTAACGTGGCTTGATGGAAACTCTCCGCATGTAACGTCGCATTACTTGCTGTACTCTTGCGGTGTAGTGTAGATTGTACCATATTTTCCATAATATAAATCTCCGTGTCCAAGAATACCACTCGGTTGTCGCTTATATTGTATGTAAAGTGTAGGTTGGTGTTGGTATTGTTTAAGATGTTAAAATATGAGTCAAACTCTTCTTCAGACCCATCCCAGATTATGAGAAGATTGTGAGGCACGCATAACTAGGACTGAAAGAAAATCCCATCGCTGTTCCATCCTTTTGTAAATAAATTTCATCTCCAAACATGAACACATACAAGTTAATCACAATGGATGTAATCTCGCTATACACTAACATCCACAACACAATTGGTATGGCAGCATGTAAGTACTTCTTAAAGGAACGGAACATACACTTTGCAAATCACAACGCAATGATAATGGAAATGATTGAGTTATGTTTGACCCAAAATTGTTCATGTTTGGAGATGAAATTTATTTACAAAAGGATGGAACAGCGATGGGATTTTCTTTCAGTCCTAGTTATGCGTGCCTCACAATGGGTTGGTGGGAGCAAACGGTGGCCTGGAATGCGGACAACGACCAATATGTGGAGAAGATAATATCTTGGATAAGATACATAGATGATCTTCTCATAATCTATGATGGGTCTGAAGAAGAGTTTGACTCATATTTTAACATCTTAAACAATACCAACACCAACCTACACTTTACATACAATATTAGCGACAACCGAGTGGTATTCTTGGACACAGAGATTTATATTATGGAAAATATGGTACAATCTACACTACACCGCAAGAGTACAGCAAGTAATGCGACGTTACATGCGGAGAGTTTCCATCAAGCCACGTTAGTCAACAACATCCCATATGGTGAACTATTGAGGATACGACGGATTTGCTCGGAGGAACATGAATGGCAAAAACACAGTAAACAATCAATGGTGAGATTCAGAAAAAGAAAATATAACAAAAATGTTTTAACATCCTGTCTGGAAAGAACTGAAACACAGTCAAGAATTGACATTATAAAAAACAAAAAGCCACAGCAAGACAAAGAGGAAGATGCAATCCGACTGATCACAACTCTTTCCACAGAATCAAAACAAATTGAAAAAATTCTACGTAAAAACTGGAATATATTGTGCTTAGATCCGACTATGGTTAAAATTGTGGGAAACCACCCGAAGATCACATATAGGAGAGCAAAAAACCTCAAAGATGAACTAGTACACAGTCACTTTGAAATTAAAAACAGAAGACATGGCTAGATGTGAAGGGTTTTTACAGATGTTCCACTTGTAAAGTCTGTCAAATTGCGCAAAACATGAAGGAAATCACAATGGCAAACCAAAAGAAGTGGAAAATTAATCAACTCATCAACTTTAAAAGCTAATTTGTCGTCTATATAATTGAGTGTCCCTGCAAACTCAAATATGTGGGGAGTACGGTGTGCGAATTAAAAAAGCGCATTCTTGAGCATGTGAGGGCAACAGCAAACAGGGACCGGAGTTATGCTGTTGCAGAACATATGGAAAAGTGCCATGAAAGTGACTGGAAGAAACTAAGGTTCTATGCTGTGGAGATGGTTGATCGCCATGTGAGAGGTGGCAATCGTGAAAAGACTTTGAGACAGAAGGAATCGCGTCACATACTGTCTTTTAGAACTTTAGTGCCCTACGGTCTCAATAAGGACGAGGAGATGTACTCACACCTGTAGGGAGTGTACAAATCAACAGCCCCAACGAACTGTATTAGCACCATGTTATATGAATATGATACCTCACACAATTGTATAGTTTACCCAAACTTGTATTAGTTTTGAATCAGTCTCTCTTTTCCATATAGGAATCTGGTAGTTACTTACAAAGAATTAGAGTGTAATCCCGAAATGTAACTGATGAAATATATGATTTTAAACACACGTCACAAATTAGACTTTTTAGTTCACCTAAATAATATCGGTTAAATTGGTCAAAGGCTTTAACAATTGGAATAAAGGGCCCACTAGGGGGCAAGTATTGTGAAAGGATAAATAAGAAAAAAGAAAAAAATATTGTTCAGTGTATTGTGACTTAGTAATTAAATTATCAACACCATGACCCAATAGAGAGGGGGATGGTATAAGGAAATATGATGAAATGTAATCTAAGTCAAATAGGGAAACCTGACAATGGGTTGATAATTGTGGAAGACGGCCCACTAGAGGGCATGCATTGCAAAATGTAAAACAAAATGAAAGAAAGATTAATCTTTACTGAATTGCAAATGCACAATGTGAGACCCATTGGAGGGGGAATGTACAACGAAATACGTGGATACGGAAAAGATAGAATCTTTCCCCCCCTCCCATCTTCCATTTTCTAATAATAATTTTTAATATAGTCTAAATATATTTTTCCATATTCTATTTTTATAATGAATTTATTTTTCTATTTTTCTATCTATCGTGATGGTTCTATTTATCGTAAATTGAAAGGTGAACAAAAATCACACTGCACCACTATAGTACAAATTGTATATTTTTATATTCACTATTGTCACTGTTTATTTGATTGCACAATAATCACTGCACTACAAATACCAGAATGCAAAGCGATACTTAATCAGGAAGTGATGTAACATCATGTGGTATATTCAAATAGAAGTAATGTTTGAAACGTTTTGCTACCCGTGAGCAAGGTCTGTGGACAGACTGAAACGCATAGGGTTTTTTGGACTTGTCGAACAATGCTGCTGCCTAAATAAAAACTGAGATTGCAACAAATACTTACCAGTGAGTGCGTGTGGAACATTTCTGTGAAGAAATATTGGATACAAAAATAAATAAATATATATATATATATATATATATATATATATATATATATGTGTGTGTATGTGTATATATATAAAACTAGGGCCTAGATATACTAAGCCTTTGTGTCACTCTTGCGTCATGTAAGGCAATGCAGAGAAATGCAAAGGCTAATTTGGAATTTACAAAGCCACGCAAGGCCTGGTGTGTGGGGCCTTGCATAGCTTTGTAAAGAAATGTAATGCAACACAGCTGCTTGTGTTGTGTTATGTTAAATTTCAACTTGGGAGGCGCTCCATGGGTGGAACATGTGTGTTCCCATGCATTCATCCATGGATTTCGGCGCATTCCCAGATTTCCTAGAGCTATTAATGCTGGGAATGCATCAAAATGCTACTCCTGCCTCAATGAGGCAAAACGAGGAGAAATATCTTTTATTCTCTTCATTATTTCCTCTTTTCACATTTGCTGCATTCTTCAGCGTAGGTGGAAAGAGAAAAAAGCCACTAAGGATTGTTTTTGTGCAGGAAGATCATTTTACTGCCCCAATCAGAATGAGGTCCATAATGTACTTACACCTAATTTTACCATTGCTCGAATAGTACACATTTTGTTTCTTGCTTGCATATTTGTATAATATGATGTCATAATTTCTGGCACCTTTTCACCACATCTACATCTATTTTGGATGAAGGACAATTAACGCATTCATCAAAACTGTTTCCTGCTGTCCAAATGCATTTTCACCTTCTGGTTTACAATCTACCACGAGTACGTCTCGTGTCTGACTTTATTGGAGTACATCTGTGCTTTCACTCCCATTTCCACAAAATATCTGCTGTTAGTAGAATCCTCTTATAAACCCAGAAAGTATTACTCCACATTGTTTCTCTTTTTCCCACCCTTCCCTTTTCTGTGCCAAAAATATTTTTACTTCATATACTTATAATTTTCGTCTAAATTTCGTAACAATTCAAATCCTCATCTCTGGGTAGACACTGTATTGAATATAAACAGTTATTTGACATTCGCAAAGCATGCAGCGGATACAAAAGCAGCCATTTTGTGGGACACATGAAATGAAGGATTTGGGGTCTGGAAACAGCAGGTTTCTAATTTAGAGCAAGCTTTCAGAGTCGGGTTAAATAGACTTGGATTTTTACAAGTTTGCCAATAAGACCTTCATCTGACCTTTGTCTGATTTGGTGTTATTTCAAATATAAAGCTATTGTTTAAAAATCCATGTGCCGATTTTAAAACTGAGCAGCTGTGGTCAACTTGTAAATCCTCTCGTGCCTGGCTCCACATCTGGTGGGAACGCACAGCTCCCACTGTGAACATTGGTAAAGCAAATAAGTGCGTGTATTTAAAACCCCAACACATTTCAGGATTCTCTATCCATGTGATTAAAGCATTTTGATTCAAAAGTAGCTTTTGATTTGCAAAATTAGAATCCAGTGTGGTTTCTTCGGAAGTTCAGATACTTTATGCAAAGGTGTTGATCACAGTAAGTACATGTTGAGGAAATCGCAGGAAGACTTGTAAATGGGAGGAGATTGGGAAACATTAATCTACCATAATTACTAGTCAGCAGCATGTCTCCTCTTTGATGTCAACTGTGAGCTTTCCTTTGTGTCTCAGAAAGGGACTTTAAAAGCTTTAATTGCAAGACAATAAAGCGCCTGGCTAAATGCATGTACAGTACACACGTTTGAAACTGTTCCCCAAGTACGTGCTCTCAAAATATATGAGGCCCTAAAACTAGAAAATATGTAAATATTTTCATTATATTGACTATTACATTATGCAAATCCTATTGTAAACATATAAAGGCAATATGTGTCAGAGGAGTTATGGCATGGCAGACATCAATTTAGTGGATTGAAACCACTGAACATAATGACAGCAAGAAAAAAGTGATGTTTATTGCTAAACTCCCCAAAAAATATTGTTTAATGGAATATGCAGCCAATTACTATATCCATCATGCTCTAAAAACAGTAGAATGAATTAGATGATGTCAGCGAAAGTGGCAAAGTAAACATCACGTGTTTATTCCAATTGCAACAGTTCACTTAGAAGAACAGCAAATGCAGTAATTAATTGAAAGGCTGTAACAAGGGTATTTTCCTTACAACTTTATGTAGGCTCCTGATCCTCATACAATCTTTGATGGCAGTGCGCTTAGCTTTCTGATGTCATATTGCTTTGGTTATTGTACGTATACGTTTGCTGAGTACATATGTTATGAAAACATAGGGGGGTTGATATTAAAATAGTAGAGGAGAGTAAAGCAAGCCGCAAGTATTACAGTAAGGAAAAGACAAGAGCTAAAGGGCTGAATACATAATGTGTCAAAAGAAGACATAGCTATGAAAGGGAGCGAATGAATGAGAGAAAACTAAAGAGAGAGAGAGAAAGAAAATAATGAAATTGAGAAATATTGAGTGAGATACTAAGAAATAGAGAAACCGAGAGAAAGAGACTTATGAAAAGTGAAACGAAGACCAATGAGAAATAAAGAGAGAATGACACCGAATACACTATTTCTTAGAAATTAATCACCGTTTTCTTTAAAAAATGGGTACACGTGTTTTTCTCACCTGTATTGTATTTTCATAAAAACTATACAAAAACAAAACGCTTTCTTCCTAATCACATCGTTCTCCTCAATTGAAAACTCAGCACATGCTTGAGAGAGTTATTTAACATTTATTATGCACAGCTGAGCTAGTAGTGTTAGTCCAAATTGCTAAAGAATACAGTTTTAGACAGGTAAGAGAAGAGCAAAAATACGATACGCACTCTTTATCTAAAAAGCTAAATTGAAGGAACTCAGTTAGTATAACTTATAGTGATGAGACTACAATTCAATAAATTACCAAAATAGTGAAATAACAAATAAACGAATATCTGACAGTTTTTTTTTTTAAAGTACCAGATTTACTATTGAATCCTGAAATCTACAATCGAAATGAGAAAGAACCAAGATGACTGGACAGAGAAGAGGGCAGATTTTAGAGGAAACCAGAGCAGCCTGGCTTAGAAAGTAAAGATGGGCAACTGAAAAACTGGAGAGACTAAAATGATGATGACACGGGGATCTTATCCAATGGTTAAACCTACAAAATTATCAAAAATGGTATGCAAAGGAAATTAATTGTAACAAGAGACAATAGATTGAAAAAATGCCAGAATAGTTGTTAAAACTGCCATCCTTGATATGGTATTCTCCTTAACGTTTTGCCCTCAGACCTCCTGTTTTGCTGACTTTATTTTTGCTGGCCTAATGACTCTACACACTTTACCATTGCTAACCAAAGCTAAAGTGCTTGTGCTCTCTCCTTACATGGTAGAATTGGCTTATACCCTGTTAATTTACTTGTAAGTCCCTAGTAAAGTGGCACTACCTATGTCCAAGGCCTGTAAATTAAATGCTACTTTTGGGCCTGTAGCACTGATTATGCCACCCTCTTAAGTAGAACTTTAAACATGTCTACGACCTGCCATTGCAGCCTGTGTGTGCAGTTTTCAACTGTCATTCCCACCTGCCGAAATAAACCTTTTGCCATGCCCAAACCTTCCTTTTTAATAAATATGTCACCCCTAGTGTAGGTACTGGACAGCCCAGAGGGCAGGGTGCAGTGTATTTAAAAAGTAGGACTCTTACATTTATTTATCACTACTAAAAGGGTACCTCTCCCATAGGATAACATTGGAGTTACTTTATTACATGTATAAACTGTAATTTCCAAATGGGAGCAGGTACCCCGATCATGTTTGGTGTCTTTGGAATTTCAATGAAAAATCATAACTTATGGTGAAGTTGGAGGTTAAATTACAATTTTGAAAATGCAACTTTTAGCAAGTTGGCCTTCTCTTACCTTAGCCATTTAATGCCTGCTGCCTGTCTCTAGGTCACATGATGTAGTGTATTTGTAGTTCACATTTGGGATTTGTATATTCCTCCTAGACAGCCTCACACAATAGGGAGCGTAGGTGTGCCTGGATGGGCCATCACTGGCAGGATGGGAGGGAGGAGCAAGGCACAACCCCACATAAACTGGAATAGGCTGTGACCTGCCTCTACACAAAGGGCTGCATACCCCCTGTAGTTATTCTGGAGCCAGGTCAAAGAATGCAGGGCACTTGTGCACTTCAAAGGCATGCCTCTAAAAGCTTCCCTCCTCTTCAAAGGCACCGCTGGGTATAAATACCAGAGCTCAGACACCAATTCATCAGCATACTTCTGGACGTATGGATACTCTGTCAGTAAGAAGGACTGCTGTGCTGCTGAATGGACTGCCACTCTCCTAGACTGCTGCTCTGAAGGACTGCTGCCTTGCTGTGCTAACCTGCTGCCCTCTTGCCTGGGTGAGAAGGACTGGACCTGCATCTCCTGAACCCAAAACCCCAGAGTGTCTCCAAGGGCTAGTTGTCTGGCCTCCTGATCTGAAACCTCAAAGACACAACAGCTTCGAAGTATGAGGTGACTTGTCACAGATGGTGTGTGCATGATAAGGAGGAGCTGGAGAAGTAGAACAGGTTGTGCTAATAGTGTTGTATTTGGTAAAGGTGATTGGAATGGTATATGGGTAATATCCCCAGCCATGGTAAAACCTTTTAGAGCCTTCTTTTTATTAAACAATGAGGTGAAGATATAGAGGTTGACACCCTAGGACTGGATCATGGCCATCCTATTTTCATACAGAGTGATGTCTAGCTCACATTTCTGGTTATATTTAACCGGGCATGGTAAGTGTTTTTAAGGAATGTTTTGTTTTCTTTGAAGCTAAGAAGATAAAGCTTAATGTTTTGGTTTGAGTTGGCATATTCTTAGTTTTAAAAAGTAGTTCAGTTTTGAAGGAACCCAGTCTGAGACTATGTATTTGTCACTGATCATTTTTCTTTGTTGGCTGTCATAGTTTAGTGTCTGTAGTATTCAAGGTTACATTTGGACAGGCCAAGCAGACATAGTATATTGGAGGTATTATTACATGCCTCCAGGAGTCTGATATGATACAAAGCTCTCTTTGCTTTAGGTTAGATTGTCATAGTAAACTTATGTAGAAAAATGTGTAGGCTGTTGATCAATCCAAGCAGAGTGAGTATGAGGAAGCCACAATATGCAGTTATTAGGTATTATTCAGTACATAAAAAATGCATACATTACATTATATTAGGTGTAAAAGATGTGCATCTGTATGACTTTGCTTCTCAAGTTCAAAATAAACTTTATTCGGGCAACAACAAGGCCATAAAAGCACATTTTAAAAACAAGCACAAACAGATCGCACAAATCAGTATCGCATAATCAATTACTAAAATGTACATCATCATTGACCTTCCATATCTTCATAGCTAGATCATGCGGCATATTTTTTCCTCAAGCTCCTCACATGAGTAATACAATTCAACACTGTATAGCAGGTGGTTGGGGACTAGCAACGTTGTAGAACCAACAAACCTTCTTGATGTGTTTTAAAATGTTTAACGGCTAAAATTGGGCATAGAAAATGTGTTCTAAAATCAGAATAGAAAGTGCAAAATAATATAAAGTGCTTAGTGGACTGTATAGGCACTGCATCGCATGGGCAGCGGGGCAATGATACGAATCAAGTCCCAGAGAAGGGAAAAGACACCAAGAAGTGAAGCATGTTTACTCGAAGGCGAGTTAAAACAAATCTACTTTCTGGTGCCTTTAGCCATGATAGATAGGGTTCCATGCCTTCGCAAGTTCAGTGGAATATATGAATGGACAGTTACCATGTCTAAAGCTTTCGCGAGTCTCATCTTGTCTCTATGGGCATAATATGTGTCCTTTACCAAGACCTTTGTGTGTGCGCTAACCTTGCTAGTCTTCTCAAAGACACTAGATAATCCTAGGTCTTGAAGAGTGTTTTTTATGTACTTAATCCATGAGAAAGCTAACATGTTAGTCTATTTCAGGCAATCCTCCAATATTACTGGAGTGAAACGTACCCTCGGAGTGGACTAAATTTTAACCCACAGAAAGATGGGTGCCAGGCCCACCAAATCTTCAGGGAAATCCAGGAATTTCTACCCTCCTCGTTGCCATGCTCGAACCCGCCCTCACACCCATGCGTCACACACCAGGAAGCCCCTGTCAAGATGGCCGCCATTGGTGTTTCTGCTGCACTGGCCGTCTAGTCTCCGGGAGAGGAAGGAATGAGACCGGAGACCAGAGTACAGAGACTCCACTACTTGTCAAGTAGGTCATGCGTTTTCTGCGTCTTTGTGTCTTGCTCACTGTCACGGTCATGGTCTTGTTCTCTGCCCATGGTGCCCTGGTGTGAAGCAGTCCGGGTAAAGAACACTGGGACTTCCCAGATTGCTATCTTGTCTCCTGGGCATGAACACTGCCATACAGCTAGGAGCTATAGGCCTATGCTTAGCGGATAGTGCCAGTCATCACTGCGCCTGACCCACTCTTGGAGGTGGGCCAGTTCAGGTGTATGGCAGGGTGGTGGGCACTTCATGCGGCGTTGTGCTTGGCATTTGGTGTCCGAGGGTCCCAGCCTGCCCAAGTCACAAGGGAGTTGCCAAGCGAGAAGCGGAGAAAAGCGGTAAAAGATTGAGGAAAATACCCACTGGAGGCCTCTCTCTGAAGGAGCCTTGGAGGCCTGGGCTGGTCCTGGCTTGGAAACAGAGTCTGTGTGGAGACTGTTCGAGACTGTTGGTCGCATTTAAGCTGAGACTTGGACTTTACTCCTCATTTGGTTGACAGCATACTGAGATGCAAAATCACCACTGGTGTATCAGCAATTTTAGGAGCAAAACTCCATGGGAGATGCAAAAACACAATTAATTGCAGCAGCAGTTTTAGCTGCAAAACATTACTATTTATGCAAAATCATATATTGTTCGAAGATTACCTTGGCGCATTATCAACAGGAGTGTGGAAACATATTTAGATTTGAAAACATATATTTAAAGGAAACATTACATTAGGTGCACAAGCAAATTGGTTCAAAATCACTGTGTAGCAAAGTCAGGAGAATTGTGATATTACATTTAGGTGTAAAATCACTCAGCACATAGAGAAACATATTGTAGTAAGATGTCAGATGTAAAAGGTGTGCATCACCATGTAATCTCATTTGCTTGACAGCACAATAAGGTGCTAAATGACCCTAGAACAACATAAGCCTGAGTATAGACATTTCTAAAAGCACAAACAACCTTTACTTCAAAATCACAACAACTAAAAGTGCATTTAAGTGGGAAGAAAATTAAGCAGGTTTGTTGTATCACAAGCTGAAGCATAATTACAATAAGGTTGAAAATTGCATTAATGTGCCAAGTCGCCCTTGTTGCAATATCAAAAAAAGCTTAGAAACCTTTTTAGAAGCATAATTCACATTTGGGAACAAAAACCCCATATGATGCAACATCAAAAGGAGTTTTGAAAAACGTTTAAGAGCACGTATCACATTTAGGAGACTCACCATTGGTGGGGTATTGAAAAGAGTGTGGAAACAGTTTAAGAAGCAAAAATGCACCTCATTTGCATTGCACTGATATTTTTATTCACTTTGAATGCTATTGTTAATGTAACCTACAAATCAAATAAAGCACCTTGCACTGACTTTGTTGGATTTGTTTAAAGCCGAGCTGAAGACATGGGCACCAGTTCTTCTTAGGTTTTTAATGCTGCATTTGCAACTGGAATTACACCCTGCTTAGTTCAGTCTCCTATGATTGTTCTGTTACACATGAAGGGCACCCTAACCAGCCGTGCAATTTACAGACCTTTTTCTCTGTTAGATGGTACAAGCAAGATGAGTATTGTTGAACCGTTCCAGGGATGGATTGACTCAGAAGCTGTCATTTCTAATAACCAAGCATGATTCAAGGAGGGCATTGGAATGGTGGATGAGGCAATGCGTCTATAAATTTCAAAGAAATATGTTCATTTCAATAGGTTCCCATTCCCTATGACATTTATAGATTGAAAATTGGCTTTTGATTTGGTTAATAGAAATGAACTGTGCGTGCACCAAACTGGCAGGTTTTAAGCAGATTACTGATAGCAGCCTGACAGAGCTTTCGTTCAGATAAAACAACAAGAGGCATATTCTCAAGGACTTATCGCCGATTTATCCGCACTTTAGCGCCGCAAAAGTGGCGATAGACTTATCGCCCTATTCTCAAGCTGGTGCAAGCTACCGATATCGCCAGTTTACCAGCAATAGCTGCCGCAAAAAACATCGCCAAGGATGAGTGCGACAACTAACGCTAATGATATGCAGAGTAGGCGTTCCCGTGCAAAAACACACAAAAACACCACTTCGCGAGATTCTCAACAACCAGTCAGATCTGCGATGCGAACCAAGAACAGGCGATAAGGTGCGTTAGCAGCAGGGATTTAACACCTGCCTTTTTCTGGTGTTAAGCAGGACGACTACCTGCAGTATGAAAGGGAGCCCAGCCCAGAGCCACATCTGAAGACCAACAGATGCCATGGAGCCAATCATCATGCAGCTCGGAGAACCAAGAGGGCCACAACACCCACCGCCACCGCCACCACTCCCAGGCCCCCCCCTGGACCACTCCCCCCGGATTACCACCTAGGCAGTGCAGGACAGCGGACGACCCTAAAATGCACCAGCCCCAGAGACTCAACGCCAGAGGAAGCCATTGGCCAACACAGGCTCAAAAGGACAACCATCCACCACATCCTGACCCACATTGCCCACAGGCTGACGGTACCAACACAGCGGACAACCCACAACCCCCCGCAGACAAAGCTGCTGGTTGTGCTGCACCTGTTGGCCGCTGGTACCTTCCAACCAACAACTGCCGGAGTCGGGGGAGTCTCACAGCCAGCCCCATCAAACTCCCTCACATATGTCATGGATGCATGTCCACAAAAGCAACGGCGGGCCCCTGTATCCGCACCACACGATAGTTCCAATTCGTACTGCACCTGCGCAACCAACCCCCAACGCCAGCCATGCTAGACGCCTCCGTGCCCCATGCCCAAGATCATAGTAACCAAAAGGTGGGTGCGCCAGGTCATTTAGTCCAGTAGTCAACAGTAGTGTAAAAACAGAACTTTATTACAAATACACAAACAAACAGAATGAAAAGCTCAGCCGACACGTTCCATTCCCAACGGGGAACTTCAACAGGGCAACGTGTCTTCAGAAACCTGTGGGAGAAATGGTGACAATGGTCAAACTTCCGTAAAGTCACATGCCTAATCTGGTACAGTGTACTGCACTTGGACAAACCGGAATGCTCACAGGCATGATAAACCATGCAAGAGAAGACCGTAACAGAACTACGTGTGGCCGTAACCATCGTAGGAATGAAGAGGAAGGTAACGACCACACAAACTGCTGTTACGGTCACATCATGCAGGACTCATCATACCTGAAAGCATCACGGTGTGTGTCAGCTCGATACCCCTGCCCCTCACTCCCCCCACACTGCTCAGGAACATCTTGAGACCACGCAAGGGAACTACGCCATAGCTGGTGTCACGCACGTGTTGGGGCAATTCACAGCACACGTGTATGACTAGTGCCCCCTGCCGACACTGCACACAATCACCGCAACAGCAACCACACGCATGCCATCACTGTGCATACAGAAGGGGACCACCGTGGCCTGTCCACCAATGTCGTCGCAAACTCCCCAGGCAGTGTGCATGATCCCCACATGTCCACAAGTCCGCCACCAACCAGCGTTTTGAGGATGGCCCCCATGGAAATGCACTGCCCATCAGCAAGTACCAACTGAACACACCACACACCTCAACTCCACAATCCCCCAAATCACAACTGTGGGAATGCACACGTCACCAATCCACCACCACAGTGACTACTGGATGTGTCTCAGTCTCCGCCACAACCTGCCCATAGGCCTACACACACGTGGCCGACCACCTTCAACGTGCACATTCACACTGGAGACGAGGTGGCTACGTCCCAAACCAACCAACGCACATCACGTCATTGCATGCAGGGTTGTGTCAGCAAGGGCAGCGCCCCCCACCCAGCCACGAGTCCACCGCCGTGACCGGTGGGGTCTGCGCGATCCTGTGTGCCTGATGCACCCCAGCCCTGGTCCCCAGACCGGTCCTCCACCCAGTGATGACTGGCCGCCCCTGCGCACCCAGGCCTCAATGCTCACCTGCCGCCACCGGCGTGTCTCCAAGAGGGCCCGCCACATGCCGGTGCATCCTCCTCAGCCGATTGCTGGATTCTGTGCCACAGGCCCCCAGCGCACCCTGCGCACCGCACCGCGGAGTCATGTGTGTGCTGACTGCTGCCTGCGCGTACACTGTGGTCCAGCAGGGCACACTGTTCAATTTGAGTCTTGATTCGCTGGACGCCGTATCGAGGCCAACGCATCATCACAGGCTGCACACCCGCTCAGCTCTTCAGGTGCCACTAACCCTGTGCAACACAAGTCATTGTCCCGTGGCAGTAGGCCCCTGCCAGCCACAGTGCAGCGGGTGCCACTGACCCTGTGCAACGCAAGTCATCGTCATGTGGCAGTAGGCCCCTTCCAGCCGCAGTGCAGCAGGTGCCACTGACCCTGTGCAACGCAAGCCATCGTCACGTGGCGGTAGGCTCCTGCCAGCCGCAGTGCAGCGGGTGCCACCAACTCAGTGCACCGCAAGTCATCGTCCCGTGGCGGTAGGCCTGTGCCGGCCGCAGTGCAGCGGGTGCCACCAACTCAGTGCACCGCAAGTCATCGTCCCGTGGCGGTAGGCCCATGCTGGCCGCAGTGCAGTGGGTGCCACCAACTCAGTGCGCCACAAGTCATGGACCCTTCATTATTGGGTTTCGTGGTGTGAACGCCATCATGTCATCTCCGGCAGTGGGGAATGTGATGTGCTAGGCCCCTTTTATTGGCAGGGTCACATGTCCTGTGATGTCTGTGCTGGATGGGTGTGGTGTGGGTGTGAACAAGCCCTCAGGGAGTGGCTGTGGCATGCTGACAACTAGACCAGTGATCAGCAGATCACTAAAGGGAAGACCTGGGACATGTAGCTTTGTCGTCCCCCCCTCTGAGCGTAAGCGAAGTAGACTGGCCTGGCGTATGGCAGGCCAGCGTAGGGGTGGGAACAATGAGCCCGGGGCTCTGGGCGTGCGTCAGTTCTGGGCTGGACATGGAAGTAACTAATGCTTGTGTCTCTGTTGTAGTGTCTACGTGACCCGGACCGCAATCTGCAATGTTGCACCCTGTGACTCAAGTCCCACGACATGAGCAACATGGACATAAGGAGGAATCACTGACCCTACATTCATCCATACTCTCATACTTGAATGATCAAAGGCATGACACATCTGTGCGATTCTGAATGTTTAATTCACATCCAGTGGAGTGTTGCAGCTGGAGCAGTACAGGGCCATGCAAACCCCACTTCACATTATTGGCCCGTGGCGGGCCAGCCAGAGTCCTTCAGGGAATGACAAGTACATCGGAAGAGGAAGAGTTCAGTCTGCAGTCTGATCGCTGTGTCATTGGTAACCAAACAGAAAATGGCAGTCCATGTCGAGGTCCAAGGTGAGTGTCGTAGAGTGTATCGGGGGACAGTGGAAGGTGATGATGCAAAGGGCAGAACCAAGCAGAAACAGGCCATATGGCGGAGATGAATGCTGCTGCCTCCTCCTTACCAGTAAGGTTGATTCACCCGTATCTTCGTCCTCTGATGTCACATGTGCCTCACACTTGGGTGGTGGTGGATTGCCTGCCACACTGTGAGGCACTGACACATCAGGGGGCGGAGATGTGGATGTAGAAGCAGCAGCAGCATTCATCTGCGCAAGGCCTTGAGGCAGCAATGGCATGACGATGTGCTGCGGGGCATGAAAGGTCCCAGCCACATCTCGCTGGTGTGCAGCCATGGCAGCCATTCTTTCCGCCCTCATCCGCTCCATGTTCTCCATGAGCCCCCGCATCTGTCCCAACTCCCGGCTGACATCGCTGGAGCCACTCTGACTGCACAGTTGTTCTTGTCTCAGTATCATAACTCCAGCGATGTCAGCCATGGATCGTTGGAGAGCATGGAGCGGACTGTGGGTGTCCGTTAGGGACTGTAAGTGGTCCCTGAAGGTACTCAGACACCCATGTATGGCATCAAGTTTGGCTGCCATGAGGTCGAACCCCACCCGCACCTGATCAGCCATCTTCTCCTGGCCCTCTAACACACGGCATTGGAAGGCCATGTGTTGTTCGTGGGGGTCCTGGGAGTCAGCCGTGGTGGTGGGTGCTTCCTGCTGTGTGGTCTGTGCAGGGGGTGGGGTCTCCTCGATGCAGCTGGGCTGCCCTGCTCCTGGAGGTGAGGTGCCGTAGCTGTCCATGAACTCTTGGAGGGCGTCGGTGTCGAAGGTGTGGAGGTCCTCTTCGTCATCGGTGAAGAGCTGTTGGGTCTGCTCTGCAGGAGGTGTTGGTTCTCCCTCTGCAATGTGAAGGGGAGATGCAGTTTAACATTGTGTTCACATGTATGTTGACGCATTGTACAAGTTTACATACAAACTGCATGACAATGTACATTGTGACTGTTTGGGAGGAGCTGCCTATTTGATGTGGGACAGTGGACATTTCGACAACATCACGGATGTGTGTTTGTACTTGTACATTATCATCTCACACGTCCCTGCTATGCCAAATGTGATTGACCAGTTTCTACACACAAGCGGCACCAGTTGTGTCCTCTGTTCTGTTGTGAACGTGTTGCAGTTTATACCACATTGTTGTCAATGTTGATGTGCTCTGAATGTTATGTGTGTGTGCTGCATTTTGGGAGAGTCGCCCTGCAGCTCTGATTTGGCTGGCCCTTATCCCTTTCAGGCGGTGTGCCTTTGACTCCTGTGCTTATACAGTGCTGAGATGTTGCAGACTTGGGTAAATTGGGCTCTTGGTCGGAGTTGTGTCTCTTGGGCATGGTTTGTCCGCAGATGTGCTATACTTAATTGTGCATGTGTGCCATTGTGCCCATCTCCCCCCGTCCCCCCAGTCCCTGGTCGTTACTCACCCTGTTGCTGTTGTGTCAGGTCATGTTGAGCAGTTTCCGGTCCCCCAACTCCTGCCACCGTCTCCACTCTGATGACTGTGGCCACCATTTCCTCCATCTCATCCAGCTCCTCCTGTGGCGCTGGACTCCCACCTCCAGTCTGCATTGCTGCCTTCTGGTTGTTGGTGAGTTTCTGCTTGGTCTTGCGCTTCACATCATTCCAGCGCCTCTTGAGCTCTTCCATTGTCCTCCTCAGCACTCCGACTGCATTCACCTTGTCCTGGATGGACTGCCATGTTGCATTTTTTGTTGCCAATGACACAGTGGAGGTGACGAACAGTTGTTGATGGTGTTCTATCACCTCCGTGATCAGGATCCTGTTTTCCTGCGGACTGAACCGCGTCTTCCTCTTCTTCTTGTCCTTGCCCTTCCCTGTCCCCGAGGTCCCAGGCTGCTCCTCCTGGGGGCTTGTGGGGTTCTGGCCGTCCTCTGTGCCTTATCCAGCTGCCTCCATTGTGCTTCGCTGTAGTTTGGTTTTTGTCTGTGTTTTTTTTTTTCTGCTTTTGTAGTGATTTTTCCCGCCTGACATGTGTGATTTGCAGGCCTGGCGCTGCTTCTCGCTGATTGTCTTATCGCGGTTGGGCCCATCGCAACTTTTTTCGCGTTCGGGTTTGGATTTTCATCGCCGTCCCGGAAATGTTATCGCGGACATTTGACGCGTTATCGGGAGACTATCGCATGTTACCGCCGTGTTGAGAATACGACGTTAACACAGAGTTATTTTCCCGTAATAGACGGCGATATGAAAACTTGCGTTAACCTATTTTGGTGATGTTTATCGCACGTTCTTGAGAATATCCCCCCAAGAGTCTTGTTTGGTACGTTCAGGGTGTATTGCGATCTTCCCAATTATAGCAGGTGTGTTCTTGCTCTTTCTTTTTTCTTTTTTTGAATAATGTTGGAATCTACCTAGATGGATTAAATCTCAATAATCCCAAACTTTTTTATTTAACTATCCAAAATTATTCATTAATCTTGTTTCCTTTTATACTGTTCCTTGACTACATTATCTATGCATCAAGAAATTAAATATTTCACTAAGTATTATAGTAAAAAGTAGCTGACTACAAATGTTTGTAAAACAAAATTGATGATCGTGAAACCAGCATCTGCTCAGCCTTTAACCATGACATAGTATGTGTACAGAATGAAATTAGTTGTCACCACAAATTCTGGCCTGTCTCACATTAAAAGAAATTTAGGATACTAGATCTCGGTCAACTCTGGGGAAACTCTGTAGAAATCTGACCTTAACTAATATAGACACATTTAGGATAGTTAAAGAATAATTTTTGCATCTTAACACATGGAAAACCTTCGGAGTGCTTAAATCGATTTGCTGGTGTATAGATACCTTACCTACAAGGAAATGTACTAAGACATGATCTACCCTGAAGCATAGCACACTATTTATATAAAATGTACACCTGGTATATTACCAACAAGGGTGTTACCTAAATGGTACAAAGCAGAAGTTTGTGATGGTAACTGTTAGTGCAGCCTAGGGAGCTTGGAAACTATCTTCCAATTCATGCTAGTCTGCCCTAGGACTAGACTTATTTGTAGGATTGTTGTTAAGATTGATGATGTAATAAAGTATTCTGATCCACTGGCATTGTGTTACAAAGCTGATCAAGTAATGAATTATCATGCAGTGGCCTATATATTCGGTCTAGGTGGATGACCATGGTATATATAAATATAAACAATAGCCTCTTTTTACTTTATACTCTTTGTAGCAAGATTTAACTTATGATGAATATATTAGTTAACAAAGTTTGTGGACTTAAATGTTTTAGAATGTGAGAAAGAGGCTCTTTTGCATGGTCAACTCCATTTTCTACTGGTATTAGTACTTTTTGTTGTCTGCAGTCTGGGGAACTGCTGTTCAGGGCTCATTATATATGTCCAGGCCCATTATTCATAATAAAGTTGAATAATCCCCGATTTACATATTTACCATTACAGTAAGGCCATAATAAATTGCATGGAAATGCATCAGTGGCATGGAGAGTGAAATGTCACCTGTGGACTGAAGCACTTATTCTGCCATCCACTACCGTGATAAAGAACGCATGGCGTTTGGCATTCCAGTGTAGCCTGACTCTTGCAGATTTTAAACCTGCAGGTAAACTGTTCAAAATAACCCTGTTTGACAGGAAAGAAACCTACTTTGAAATGTTATATATGGCACTCCTAAGTAAGCCTTTGCAGCCCCAAAGTTATGTAATTTCATAAGAGAAACATTAATGTTCAAATAAAATAATAAGTCTGCTAACTTTGATTTGTGATAGGCTACAGAGCCAATTAAAATCACATTTTTAATATTTATTAAAAATGCAATTCATTGTTAAAGTTGGATTTTTACAAAATATGTAGTAAATATCACTTTGAAAAAGTTACACTTTATCTGTCTGAATCTGCCCTTACACTGATTTCCCTTAATGAGGTGTGAAAACTGCTCCCAGAACAGAAACAATTGCTTAGGTCTTAAGTTTTCACAGGACTATCTGAGTGTGAGATATGTGACCTATATCAGCTAAGGAAGGACAGCTGGGAAGGGTTCAGGAACTTCATTAACTTGAAAGGAACCAGAGTGAGGTATGCCCATTCATATTTAAGTGTAAATGGAGACCTGGGGAAGAGAAACCATTGTACCATAGGCCTCTGTTGCCAGTTTGAGCTCCTGCTCAAAGAGGGGGAGCTGATCCCAAAACCAGTTTGGTGTAGCTGAGGAGAGGGGGACTGCTCATTCTCTAAACACACCCCTGGCCGGCACACAAGCTACTTTCAGGGGCAGAAAGATTCTCAGAATACTGCACTGTGGGATGTGCTACAAAAAAGACAAGGTTTGCCCCAAATAACGTTTTTCTCATTGGTTAGGGAGTATTCTAGAGTCATCTCCACCCACTTGACAGTTAATTCTACAAACGTGGCACCTCATGCACAGCTCATCAGAACACGTTGTGGACCTGCAGAAGAGCAATAGAGGTAGAGGGCTGGACCTTCTGTTTGAGAACTGTTTAGAAACCTGAGGAGACCTGCACAGAATTTCTGCCCTTCTGAGTGCTTAAGGGCCACCCATAGCCTCTTAGGTACTTGGCATAGGCGTTGGCGCTACTTTAGTAAACAGGGGAGGGAGACATACTTTATTACCAAAATAGAGATCAGTGACTTTTGTTCTTCACAATATAAAAGACTGCTCATACAATAAGTCTGACAAAGCACTTGGGAACCACTTTTGGTTTTGTGAAAACATGAAGGAACCACCATGTGCCTATTTTATTATAACCAAATATACTTTTTATCGACTTCTCTACACAGATATATTTGGGAATGGGCAGAGTCATTCCCCAACATCATTGGTAAATTCACAGTAGGACAGTTAAAGACAATGTGCTCTCAGTGAACTTGTTGTGCATTATTTCAAACTTGCTACACAGGATTGGATGCTCTACTTGAAAATTAAATAACTACATTATTTTGCTCCTCATTTGGCCCTGTTTTTTGTCACAAAAAAACTTGAAAGGAGATTCTGTTCTTACATTTTAATGGGGTGTTTTCATGTTTGTTGCAGTGTAACCCTTCCGTAGGGTCCATAGTTTATATTTCTGTTACCTTTGCATATTACAGTTTTTGTCCCCTGTTTGCTGCCTTGTAGTGTGAGAGCATTTAAATATCATCTATTTCTTTTCACACTTTGGTCCCCGAGACAGCCCTTAATACTCATGCTCACTTCTAATGCACAAATGAACTTGAGGCATTGTTTTGGTACAATACCTCATATTTTGCCAGGTGTACTCATTGTGCACTATCTCCCATGGAAGTTCAGGTGATTTATATCTAAAACATATAATTCTGCCACTGAGTCACTGTGAAAATAACTCTTCAAAAGGGCCCCTGAACCGTGGTTGATTGTATGCATTTCATGAATGAACAGGGGCTTTGTTCAAGCGCAGGCCTAGATAATCTCAGTAGTCCATTTTCCTCCCTTTTATTCATGGACATACTTTTAATTCCCATTCCTTGGGATACAGAACTCTTATCACACTAATTCCCACATTATGTTTCTGGTAAGCAGTTCTCTGTAGAGCAGGTGGAAGATTTCCCTACTGGTGGTTCACTTTTCTGAGAAGCATGTTATGAAACAGTTGCATAACCTAGTCCCTAATGAGAGCTTCTTGTAAGTACAGTGGTATCCTAAAAGCCTTCAAGGCACATTGAGCCTTTATTTAACCACTTTGCCATTTGTCTTCCCTAACAATAGTTACCAGTCAACAAAAACATAGTGCATAACCCAAATAGAGGCCTTGGCTTTACTCATACGCAATAGCAATTCACAGTGGCAAAGAATAGCCCATACAGCTCAGTCATGAACTTAAAACATTGCACGGCTCTCATTCTAGAAATGAGAGCGTTTCAGGGTAGTGCTTTGAAGCAAGAAGCTCTTCAGGAGAATCTGACAGGACAGTTAGCCCTGTCAAACTATTAAGTTCCTTTCAGAACCCAGTTACAAATGTATCTGTGTCAAATTGTAAAATGACACTGATATTTTAATTTGTAATTTAAAGTCACTGTGGACTTGATTCCTGATATCACTATCTGCAAACAGTATATATAGTTTTGTTATTTTTGCCTCTGCATTTGCTTGGTGACATTGTTCAGGACTCTGATACCCATCTGAGCCTGGTTCTCTCTAAAGAATACTTCAAATAAATACATAAAATAATAAATATGAAACATTGTCATATCTTCTGTGTGAATGTAAAATATTGAAACTAGTGTGGGTAGTATTTTCAATTTCCTGAGAGATGATTTCTTCAGGGTTGTATAACTGTACAAGGAAGAAAAACAGTTAAACATATGAGACATCAGGAGCTTGCAAAATGCACAATCAGTGACTATTCAGAGGAGAGTTCCAGAAACAAAATCTAAGAGCTGGAAACCTGCCCACCATTTAGAATACACTTAAAAAGATGGGTATTGCTGAATAGTTATGTGGCACATCACATGCCACTATTTTGAAGATTTATATTTCTTGAGGAATGACTGCTACCCAGCCAAAGTTATGTAACAGAGAGGTGTTAATTGAGACTGGTTTAGCAAATTAAGATTAGGTCTATTGTGCTATCATTTAGGCTGTTAACTATGGTTCAGATAGTTTGTAGAAACAGCATATACAATCATTAACAATTTTCATCTTTCCATCACATTCCTCAATTTCAGACTTCCTCTATGTAAATGTAAATAAAACTAACTTACTTTATGTTCTAATTAAATTATAAATATTGCTGTACCTTATTTTACCCAGTTGCTTCTCTAATATATTGAAAAGTGGTTAATCTGTCACAATGTAATTTATCTGATTTGTAAGTAACAGTCTTTACTTCCCTTTTTGTCTTGAAATCCATATAGGTATGCCAAATCACAACTTAGTGACTCTGAAATGGGCAATTTTAAATCTTTCAAATGCATGGTCAAAGTCTTTTTATAATATCAATGTACAAAAAGTTCAGGAAAACTACTCAAAACAAAGATGATCTATTAAAGTATCACTTTCAGCTTTCTCAATATGGCATGCCAAAAAAAGGTTGCACTGAGACCCTTATAACATGATCAAGGTAAACCCACTTCCAGGCTAACTCCCTGAATTGGATAATTCTTCCCAACAGTTAGAATAATGTATTCCTTTCTTTTCCACTTTGTTCAGATAAGGCCACCTTTTGATTGAAAAACACATAGGTCTGTAGGGTATTCACGTGGAATCTTGACCTCAGAAACTTTTAATTAATGAATCAGGTGGCATTATCCATGAAGTATAGTCATCTAATATTCTTTTTAGTAAATAGAACTAAAACATTTTATACTGTGTGTATTTTTTTCAACAAAGATGTTCTATCAGAATTCTTGTTTTTGTAAGAGAATCTGTACAAGGCAGAGTCATGGTTTCCATACCCTGGATTTCGATGAAGGACAGTTACTGTCATAATGCTTCCCAGATAATTGGTGAAAAATTAGAAAGCTGCCCTGCAGGGACAGTGGCAGTGCACAATATGTACTTGTAATGACTTTAACATGAGGTCCAAAAGGTCTAACCACGTAGCATAGAGCTAACATATGGTCACAAGGTGAGGTTGTGGAGGACAGGATTTGTGGGGAGAGGTCATTGTGATCAGATCATATGGTGAGTGACACCATGGACTGTAAAATCAGAGGTTTTTAGAGAAAGGTGTATCAAGGGTGTGTCCTCTAAAGTTTGTTAAGTAACACATTTACTGTACACTATGTTGAACAGGGCAGTAGTGGATGCAACTGCTATAGATTCTGATGGTATATCTAGCGAGATCTCAATATTTCCCAGTACATCAAAAGTATCATGAGAGATGGAAAAATACCAAGTAAGGTCTAATTAATTTGATGTGTGTCCAGATTGCTGCGGGTGGGCGCGAGCATAGTAATCATGTAGTAGCTACAGTTAGGACTCAGAATTTCCTTTAAATTCTAACCCATTCAATTCAGTAATCAAATGACAATACTGGCATAGAGTCACAAAAAAATAAGGACTCATTTAAAGTTTGAGGACAGGAACTCTGACACAAGTATGGCACATGTCCGATCCACCATATCTAGAGTGGCATGGATTATGATGCACTTTTAAATCGGCGAACATACACATGTGTATGATGAAGTATCCTTTTTTTTAAACTCTACATAAAGTCCTGAATATGTTGGCCCAAATATGCACGTGCATATTTACTCATGTGTATATTTACTACCACACCTAAATGTAATGCTCCACTTTTTATCTATTCATCATTTCCAAGTGGAGTGTTACACCCAAGTCTCCACCCCTCCAATGAGAGGTGGAGCGTCCTATGAGTGTTTTTATATCATTAAAGTTACTACAAGTAGCTTTACAATCATATTGTGCATTCTGCCAGAAGGATGGAGATCTTCCTTTTGGGAAATATAGGTATATTATATGTGGAATGTAATTTACCTGATAAACTAAATTTTATTCCTTCTATCTCCTTTACTGTTTGGATGAAATTGCAGGCCTTCATAGATGACATAACTATAAAGCCTGCAGTAACAATCAAGACAAGACAACTTTCACAATTCCTGCTACCAATGAAATTTAAAAACAAATCATAAATTAATCACTCACCACACTATTCCTGGTTCATGTCCTTGCATGCCCATGTGGGACGGAGGTGAGCAGTATTACTGTACCACTGCTTTATGTACCACAGCATACAGTTTCTGAATGAAATGTAAAAAAATATATCATAAAGATTTCAATGGACTGGCTTTATAATGAAATGCATTAACCATGACTTTTTTGTTTGTACTTTCCATATATTTAGAGGGTTGTAATTTTTGAAATGGTGTGTTTTACTTTGTTAAATATATTTGTAAATGAATCAATGCTTACTGTTACTTTATTTCTCTCTTCTATATGGTGACTAAACCATGTAGAAATTCAAGCACATTAAGTCACAGTTACCAATTTAGAATGTCAACATTTCTAAAACAAAATGGGTAATTTTGGCACTCAACATTGCCTTTATAGGACTTTTGAATCACAAGAATTTTTGTCCTTTTTTCTACTCTTGAGAAAGTATCATTATTCAAACCTCAAAGAAATGTTTGACATATTTGTTTAAACTGAAGATTTTTTATGTGTGAATTTGGTGAACTTAATAATATTTGAAAACACACATATTATATCGTTAATATAAAATTATCCCAGAAGTTGCTACAAATATATAAGGCCAAAAGTAAAAACCATTTTTGAGGTCGTAAATGGCTCAATTCATAGAATTGGGCTGTCTGCAACCGCAAAAATGCTTTTGGTATATACTAAAACCCAACTGCGATTCCACAGAATCGCAGTTTGGGTTTGTGAATCGGTATGTGGAAAGGGTGTGTTTAGGGGGTTCCTTTCAACTACTGATTCGCTGCAGTATGTCAGAATGATCTGCAACCTGAATTATAGTTGAAAAATAGTAATTTCTTACTGACAAGGTACTGGTAACCATTCACAAATTGGAAGGAGTCTCCATCGGACCCCTTCCCCTTTGCGAATGTTAAAAAATAAATTTTAAACATTTCATTTTATATTTTTGAAACTCATTGCACTGCATTTGAAAAAAAAGGATTGCTTTATTTTAAAGGCAATCACATATATGGTGCTTTGCTGACCCCAGCAGGCTACCAATGGTCTGTTGGCTATAATTCCTAATGGGTCGCAAACTACTTTATTAATATTTATGAGGTAGTTCAATTTGTGATCCACTAGGAATCACTATTTTATAAATGAAAGTTTGATACATTAGGAATAGCAATTTCCTAATTGCAATTTGCAGAAAATTGCAATATGTTAATCGCTATCCCCAATATTAGTATAACTCGCTAATGGTAAGTAGAAAGGTAATGTGTTGGATATGTTTATCTGGTATTCCAATCATTCTTACAAAATTTTTAAAAACAGCATACTTTAAGGTGAAGGAAAATAGTTGAGCATTATTATAATTTGGAAATATGAGAGGAAGTAGTTAGTAGTATCAGGTTACAAGAGGGGCACATCGGGGCTGGGTGCACTGTTGCAATGTATTACTTCTGCTGATATGTTTTTTTGCAGACAGTGAAATACGAGCATGAAATGTGTACAACATCATAACAATTTTGAATGAAATCAAATGTTTTCCTTTTAAATGCGTTCTACTTCATTCCAAATAAAAAGGCCTTCTAAACTATGCTGGTAACTATATATAGCCGTGTCTACATAAAATTTAAATGGTTTCTAAATTAATGTATTCTACTTTAATTGCTGTCTTTAGCACTGATGCTGAGGGAAAGGTTAAGGAAAATGTTTTTTTTATAGCAGACATGGGATATTCCATTCATGAGCAATCTATCAGCAGGAAGAAGTAAATAACAGTGGGCATTCCTCATTTAAAAACGTGACAGCCTTGTGCACTGAAGCTGTGTTTTATCTCAGCAATCCCTGAGGAACAAAGAAATCCTCAAACAATATATGGATTGAGAAAAAAAGTACATGGTGAAAAATATCTGATCTTGACAGCAGCCGACCCTGCATCACAACAGATTAAAAACTTCCACCAGGAACTATATACCTCTTTTAGCGATGTGCTCTAGCATTCTAACGAAGGAAATAAGTAGTATGCAGCTAAAATTACATTTATTTGAGGAACATATTACTTGTTCCTAAAGGGTTGTAAATCAGGTTTTGTAGGCTAGAATATAGTGAGTGTTAGTGTTTTAAGTCATAGCAAGAGACAGATAACAAACTTTAGTCACCATAAACGTTTGACCTCTAATACACCTTTTCTAATGACGTTATCCTACCTTTGTACCAAAGGAAATATGTTGCATGAAGCTTAAATTACATTTATTCAAGGAAAACATGGCTTGATTCTAAAGGAAACCAATTTAGGCTTAGTGCCCTAAAATATAGTGATTGTTAATATTTCTAGGTCATATAGAATGAGCCAATAATCTAGCCTTAGCCATTATACACTGAAGGCTTGTGGCATTTCCAAAACGTATATTTTTTAGAATTAAGTTAATACTCAATTGTGCTGGTTAATAACTCATAGATGCAAGGTCAAGGCCATGTTTATTTCCTGGCTTATGTTGCCCTAAATGCAAGTTGAAAGCAAGGTATCACCCAGGGGTTAACAAGATTAACACGCCACAGGTTTAGATCAGGACATCAAATGTGTCTCTCAGATTTAAAAAAACAAACCTTCATGTAAGAATCCAATTACTTTTTTATGTAATTCAAAATTAAGTATTGTCAATATGAACTATTTTCAGCTTGAAAGATTTATTTTTCTTATATGCTTAGTCTCTGTAACTTGAGTCTTATTCCTTTATTTATTTAGATGCTTTTGTGAGAGAGGCTGTAGCTGTGTGAATACTCCCTGTCCTAGCTGGGAAAGCTAAAAATCTGTGAGTCTAGTTTGACCAGGAACTCTCTATTTATCATCAGATCCAGTAGGTTCAGTCATCCTATCTCTCACTTTTAGGCACTCACTTTAATTCAACAGGAAAATTGAACTGATAATATTCTAGCCACCTCTGATTACGGAAATCGCACCTAACTCTGAAGGTTGGTTGAGGAAGCTTTGGAGAAGCAAGAACATGGCAGCAATGCTCATCTGTGAAAGAAATTTGCAAGTATAACCATGTCTCTGAGGCCCGTCGATGACTCCACTGGCTCCAAGGCAAACATAGGATTAATTGCAATGTAGTCTGTTTTGATTATTGGGCCTTTTATATCAGCACGGTCTCGAGGGTTTATTGAAGATAATCTCTCTCTGCTTCCCTTCATGATTTCTGCAGTCTGGTCCTCTCTCTCTGCTCATATTTTCTCCCCAAGAGAGATTTCAGAGTACGCAGCTCATTGCTTTAGAATAGGCTCCCCTGTCACATACAACAGTTAGCTGATTACTCTTCCTGTATACTTCCAGGTGCCTTGCTGCATGTCCTTCTGTTGATTGCTTCTTGGCCAAATGATATGATGCGCTCATGCAAATGTTTTGCCCTGTGTAAATCATTATTAAATACATGAATGAATAAATAAATACAAAAATTAATAAATAAATAAAGTGGTGAGTGTCATCCTTTGATTCAAATAGACATCTTATAACTCTCATGATCGTTCTAAAAAAGTAGTTAGAAGACTCCAGTGGTACAGTGAAACAAGAAAAGAAAGAGAGATAACCGCTGTCCACTGAGCCAAAGCAGATTTGTCCTAATTATTAATAAATAACAAAATCCTAATCATACGAAATACCTAGACATTGTCTTCACAGAGAATGCATGTGAGACATTGCAATTAAATGCAAAACACATGCAAGAGAGGATCTTTACATGAACAGAGAAATAGCACATTATATTAAGCTGTCATGTTGTTAGGACATATGTGAAACCATAAGGATGATGATAGCCTACCCTACTGCTTTGATTTCAACCCCAACATGCAACAGAGATAAAAATCAACAGAACAATATCTGAATATTTGTTGACTAGCAAGAGATCCTGCATTGATCTGAATAAATAACAGAATCCATAACATTGTGTTGATGTGAATTTCTCTACCTATCAAATCCATCTTAAAGCCCTTAATGTCAAACAAACATTGCCTGGGATAACTGAGAAACATCTGACAGCCTTCCACTCTGGGCCCAAAATCATTTGGTAGCATCACATAGGTGATTCTAGTATGGAGAAATCCTCAAGATGATTGAAACAACATAAACAGTGTCTTCATTTCGCATGAACATCCTCTAGTATGGAGAAGACTGCTCACTAATCTGAACTGGCTGAATAAAAAATATAGATCAATATAATGTAGCTGAACTGACGTGTGGTGAACAACTGGAATAAATATCAGCCACCTGAAAAACAACCATCTCACAAGTGTTTTGCTGTATGATATGATCAGAGAATAATTTTCCCAATTTATAATTGTTACTTATTATATTGGTAATGTTCATGCAAACCAATACATTCCAATAGTTCCCCTGCAGTCACAAATGGGGTCTCCTCTGATCAACGCTTAAGATCACAATAATTCTGGCATTAGATACTAAAAATCCATATACAATTCAATAATAAATGGGCAATTGGCATTTCTAACTATCACTGGACATATCAAACAACCATTTGTAACAATTCTGATAAAGTATTGATAAACTCTGAAAAAGGGCTGTAGACAAAAACCCATTCTCACTCTCCAAGGTAGTTCATGAGGTGAGCTGCTTTCTGTATCACAAGACTTGCTAATACAATAATTAGTTTGATTCATCTTTCCACAGATACCTTGTGATTCCTCTTAATATCATATGGGCTCCCTCTTTACCACTTGTCCTCTTTTTCCAAGAAACGTCAACTGCATAGAAAGCCTTACCAGTTTAGTACCTATGATTACTATGCCCTCTTTGCATGGAGTCTCATTCATCACTAACCTATTCTTATTCAACCATTTGACTAATGGTGCTGTGCCCCAATTGCATTTACTTTTGTTGTTTATTTTGCATGATATCACATTAAAAAATACAAATTAAAGTTACAAAATACTGAGAGACCCAACAAGTAAATTTACATTTAAAGACTCAATGAATAAAATGTGCTATTCCATTTTAATCTCTTGTTTCATTCTGCCTTAAAAATCTCTATGCTCCAAAAAATATAAAAGCAAATGGCAACCATGAAAATGTGTTCCAAAATAAAGAGCGTGGTTTGGCCCTCTATTGCCATATTTGTACAATGGCGATTTCTCCCCGTGCTGCACCAATGGGCAACACAATGAACAGTTGCTTTGTCAGGGCTTTTAATGAACAAACATTTCAAAATACTTCCAGCTTTTGTTCACAGTCACAGGATCAAAGAACATTTTCTGTAAGGCTAAGTAAATCAAGTATCTTGGGCCTGATTCACAAAGGTAAATCTACACGTGTATCGCATATAGGTGCAATTCTACACTTGTAGTATTTACCAATTCCTAGTGTAGATTTACACTTATGGATATATTTACGTCTTCTGTCCTTGGTGAAGCCTCCTAAAATAGGATGTATAGGTGTAAAGTTATTACTCATAACTTTTCGCACATAGTTGAGGATCTCCACAGCTGTGACAGAGATTGCCTTATAGGAAAGAATACAAAAAAATATTAAAGCTTATTTTTCTTTAAAATAAATTACAAATAGTTGAATATAAAATATAAATGTAAACTCATTTAAAATATTTATTACAAACATAGAATTACAATAAGTTCAGCACATTATCTCATTAACGTAAATGTGTATAAAATAATTACCTAATTAAAATATTTCTATTTAATGCATCATAAATTATTCATTATAGAATAATTTTTTTTAAAACATCCACACTACCATTTTCATTTCTATTTAATATTTATTTGATTTTATTCAAAGTTATGTCTAAAATTACTTTCAATTTAATTTTTTTAAAGTTTACATTTTTTATTTTTATTTTAAATGACGTTTATTCTAAGATTTCAAATTAGAAAAATAAATGTTATATATATTTTAACACTACTATATAAATGTATCTATCAAAATAATTGTATTTAATTAATGTCATTTCCTATGTCCCTTCCTCCAATATTTTTTATGGCAGTGTGTTGCAGCAGCTTTGAGTGGCCATGTGAGCTGCTTGCCTTACCCCAAAGTTAGGCTGGAGTACATTCACTACTTTTTGTCACCTTAAAGGCTCATAGTAAATTTTGAAGTGTAGTTTCTGAACAGCTATGGACATAGTTTTTTGTGGGTGAGTGTTTGCAGCAGCCTGCCAATCCCTAATTCCCTCTTTTATTTTCCCTAAACACTTCAGAGTTGTTTGTACATATTCCCCATTTTCCAGCCTCTCCCCCTTGTCCCTCCAACATTTACAACTAAAACATAAGTTTACCAGTGCTGATACCTTCTCCCCCGTGGCTGAGATCTCCATACAGAAAAGATATCAGAAGTGAAGTTGGAGGTCACTGCCTAAAGGTTATGAATAGCATTTTGTAGTACATGAGTAGCATTACTATGGCACTGTTTCATATACTATAAAACATAGTTTGTGAATAGACCCTGTTATTCTGAAATAGCAAGCATGAATAAAATCACAATTCCAAATTGTTTTCCTGAGAAAGTTAGAACCAAGATATGCCTGTTATATTTTGCCAATTCTACTTTAAAACATCTTCAAAAAGATGTTTGTGGCTATGTTGATGAGACATATAGGCTTTGCACTAGTTCACCTCTTTCATCCTTTTGGAGAATAGTTATCCAACTATGATCTATAGACATCCCACTTCCCACTGTGACAGCATTTAGCATTTACTTACAAGCTTGCTAATTAAGAAAACACCTCAACACCTTAACTCATTGAATTGACCTTACTTTGGTGTTTATTTACAGTGGTTAAATGTGTTACATTTAATTTAAACTATACATCCTGATGAAATATTGTATGTTAACCTGATAAACTATTTAAGTATATATGTGTTATCTAACTAATGTATCACAGTGAAAAAACTGCTTATATTTGTTCTATCAAACTAACATTTTATAACCCATCCCGAAGAGCTCCGAAGCAGGGGTTAAGTTTGCATATTATAAAATAAGAATAAATAAATACATTAATAAATGGCACTTTGAGAACCAATAAGCCAAAACGTTTAAATCAGTATGGAAGAGTGATGAAGAGGTTTATCCGGACATAATGATTTTCCACCATTGCCTTAGACTGTATATTTGCAAATTAAACTAAAGTTATATGTCATCATGCATTTAGCCTCTGTGTTTGCTGCTAAATTCATTTATATTTGCATTACATATTAGGGAACTGGATAAAACACTCATATGTTGAAAGGTAATTTTCTGTGGGTATTATAAACCTCTAGGTAGAATTATTACTACCAAAGTCAATATGTACATGAACATACTTCAATGTGCGCATTTTAGTAATGTGAGTGCAAGTAGGTGTGAATGTGGAGTTCTGATATTTATTCATGAAATGTTCAAATTTCTGTTCAACGTTATGTAATGCTTATTGTGTGACTCTCACAATGTAGTAGATTTAAGACCCATATTTTGAAATGACAAGCTACACATATGGGAACAACTAAGTCATATCTACATGGACCAGATGAAAGTGGCAAGGTGTAAGGTGTCTGTAGGAAGTGGTGATATGGACAGGCACATTTCTTAGTGAAAATAGGAAGAATGAAAGGGAAAGGCAGGTAAGTCAAGTCAAATCAGCTTTATTCGGTGTAAAAAATACTAGGCCTGGGCGGTAAATTCCGTTCCGCTCGCGGAATTTGCGGAATTTGCGGAATTTGCGGAATTTGGGTAATTTCGCGTTCCGCGGAGAACGCGGAATTACCAAAAATTCCGCGATCTGCTGCTTCGCGGAATCTTTTGCTTGTTCGCGCTTTCAAAGTGCGTGTTCACGAGATATTTCTCCCCGAGCACGCAAACAGCGTTCGCGAACAGGAAAAATGCATCGGAACGGGCGGAACAAGCAATTCCGCGTGTTCGCGGAACTTTTGCATGCTCGCGGAGATTTTTTACCGTTTCGCGGAGCTTTGCGTAGCGCGACTACGCAAATTCCGCCCACCCCTAAAAAATACATCCATAAAAGCATACTAAACAGGGGTACAATACATTTGTTCTTTAAAATATGACGGTATTCATATTAAAACATTTTTTAAATCCATACAAATTACAAACACCAATATTTCATATCACTCCATGCATCGTAGTAAAATATGCAATTTTACAGAGCTTTTAGGTACAAAATAATCTATTTTATAAGGTGCGAAATATTATCATATATCAGGAAAAGGGTAAATATCACGTAAAGTTAAGTATATTTACATAGGGAATAAAGTGAATAGTAGGCTATATCATGAAAATACTTAAAATCAAGATACTAGCTTGTATCTAGATAAAGTAAATGACACAACGAAGTGCAGTCATCCGATTTTTCAAATGATAATGCATCCAAATGTGAAAAATCCTTTCTTCTCCTATTAGCCATTTGTATATAAAGGATAACAGAATTCATCATTTTGATATTGTCCAGACTACATACAAAATTAAAAGCATGTTTATAATAAAAAAGCATATTGGTTAAAAACAGTGGTTTTAACACAGATTTCCGGATATCCCTATAAAAATTACAAAAAAGTATAAAATGCAACGTGGACTGTGGGGACTTTCCATCATACGGGCAGTTAGGAAGATTATGAGACCACTTTTCCATGCAGGAGAATCCTGTTATATAATGTAGTGTACCAAGCCTAAGCCTGGTTAGATAAAGTCTGTGTTGAGTGCTTCTTACCAGATTTAAATATGTTTGTGTGCCCATCAGAAAAGGGAGTTCACAGTAGGTAGTAACACTTTGTTTTCATCTAACATCAGCCACTCTGTCACATTCCCTAGCTGTGGTATATCTTAGCTTCAGGTCGCTTTTACTGTAATCCTGAATAAGCACAGGATTCATTCTATCAAGGTCTACCTTACAACTTTTTAAAAGGGTATGGATATGCTCTACCCAGGGGATTTTTCTGCTATGATCAAGGGCCAAGCAATCCATAATGAAATCCTTGGTAAATTTGGTCTCATCTTTCGCCCAAATTCCTCGCCAAAAAGTGAGTCCCGATGTATGTATAGAATCACTTAAATACGGTACTGACAGTTCTTTATGTACTATGTAATTGGCTGTGGAATTTGGGACTGCCAACACTCTTTTTAAAAATTTATTTTCTTGAATTTGTAAGGAGGCGATGTTTGCTCTCCCCCATATAGCTGCCCCATAGCAAGCACCTATAACACACTTACTTCTATACAGGGCAAGCATTTCCCATATGGGTTTATTTCCTATTTTTGCGGAAAACCTAAAAATACCCTCCGTAATTCTTAAAAATTTCAAATTACAGGATTCTATGTGTGAGTTCCAGGTACCATTTCTATTAAAAAGTAATCCCAAGTATGAAAAAGTTGAGACTCTATTTATGACCGCTCCTCCCCCCTGATGTTGTCTATTTTTCAGCCTGTTGCTCCCGCATGTCATAACAAATGTTTTAGTAAGATTTAACTGGCGGTCTTTTTCTGTCATATACAATGCAAATTTTTCTATTAGGCATTGTAGTCCGTTTGCTGTCCTTGATAACAGGACAGCGTCGTCTGCGTATAGGAGTACTGGGGTGGGGCGTGCTCCAACTTTTGGGGCATCTACAATTTGCTTTTGTAAAAAAGGGTCCACGTTATTAATATATAAGGAAAAAAGAAGCAATGCCAATACACATCCTTGTCTTATTCCCCGCGTAACCCTAAAGTCCGGGGTACATTCACCCATTGTGCCAAACCGTACTCTGGAGGTTAAAAAGGTGTAAATCTGGGATAAGTATGTAATGATATCAATTGGGGCTCCTAGCTCTTTCAAAGTTTGCCATAATTTGGCGTGATTAACGAGATCAAATGCGCTGGTGAGATCTACGAAACAAAGATGTAAAACCCCTTCCTTAGCTAGGGTGTATTTCCCTATCAGTAGCTCCAAATTTACACATTGTTCCACCGTTCCAATACCCCTTCTGAAGCCATACTGGGCTCTGAGAGGATGTTATTCTCATTGGCCCAGTTTTCTAGTCTCCCCAGCATGATCCTGCCCATCAATTTGGAAGTTGAGTCAAGAAGGGATATTGGACGGTAGCAATTGGCCTTTCCTCTATCCCCTTTTTTGAAGATGGGTACGATAATGCTTTCTACCCAGGATGCAGGCAGCACCCCATCTAAAGTAGCATTAAAAACATTTATTAAAATAGGGGTCCAAAAATCAATATTACATTTAAAACGTCAATGGGTACCCCATCCGGACCAGCGGCTTTCCCATTGGCGCTTTTTTGTAGGGCGGTTTTAATTTCATCTTGCGCTATTGGGGGTGATTTTACGGGTGCTACTAAAATTACCATTATTACGTTTGGTGACTTTGACAGCTTCTGGATTAAAAATACGCTCAAAATGCGTAATCCAATCTTCCGGGGGGACAGCGATATCGATTTTCACTGCAGTGTTCTCTTTAAAAAAAAGGGTGTTCGATTGTCTTCCAGAATATGGCTGCATCTCATGTCTCTGCAGCCTGTACCAAACTTTCCCAAGCATCCTCATGAATTTCAATTTTCCTTTGATTTAGAATTTTTTTATAATCTTTCCTCAGGGTGCTAATTCTAGCACTATCCCTTGGTTTTTCTTTCAGGGCTGTTTTTAATTCCCTATTTAGCCTTGAGCATGCCTGGTTAAACCATCTAGGGTTATGGTCACGGACAGTTTTCCTCTTTTAAGATTTTAAATCTTCTGCTATTTCGGTTGTTAAGTTGCAAAAATCATTTATAATTGCCGTGTCTATGGAGGAACTATCCATACAAATGTTAATATCATTTTGTTTTTTCCCTTTCAGGTTATCCATAAAGATTGTTGGATTCACACCTGACCATTTTATGGAGACTCCATTGTTACCTTGAGGCTTTAAGTCTGTATCCGATGCCTTGCCCCTAACTTGTCGAGTCAGGCTGAGCGTCAGAGACAGGATTAGTGGATGGTGATCACTAAGCAAATTTACACAAATTAGGAGTTTTTCCACCAGACCCCTGCAATTAGCTGATAAAATAAAATGGTCAATATTTGAGGATGACCTCACCCCAATATAAGTGTGTATAGCTGTCTCTCCATCGGAATTGTCTGGTTCCATAACTGCTAAATTGTATTTATGGATAGTATTGTTAATGGCTTCTCCATATGAATCGTGTGGAAAATGGGGAATTCGGTCACCAAAACAGTCACAATACCCACATTGTTCTCCCGCTACGAATTCACATTTTTCACAATTAAAATCACCCGCCCAGATAAGTATGTACTCCCCTCCCACTTCCTTTATAAAACAGTGCAGGTCTTCTTCTAATAACTTAATCACCCTCGGTCTTGTGTTATCAAAAATGTTATTATGAAAATGTATTACAACTATAGTAACCCTGGGCGTTGTTCGCTTAGTAGCGCTACGCGTAGCTACGCGAAGTGCACTTCGCGAGCTACGCGTAGCACAACGCGAACTGCGTAGTGCGGTAGGAAATGCTGTTCGCAATGATTGCACAGTGCTGGATGCTTGTCCGCACTGTGTAATCATTGCAAACGGCATCTTGCACAGTGCAAGCGGTTGTTTTCTGCCGCTCGAGTAGATTTGTATTCGAGCGGCAGTTTTCTCAACGCGGACTGGTAGTTTCTCATCGCGAGCGGTCGCGAGCATACGCGACCACTCGCAATGAGAAACCTGACCTCCCCGCATTGAGAATCTCGCCGGGAGGTTTATTTTCCATGCTCGCGATCGGCAACTTGATGTTGCTGATCGCGAACGAGGAAAAAGTCTCGCCGGGATGTCATTTTGCTCGCTCGCGGTCGCCAACTTGACGTTGAGGACCGCGAGCAAGCAAAAAATGCCCGCTACGCGTTTTTGCACTGTGCTACGTGCAATTCGCGTAGCGCGTAGTTGCGCAAACTACGCGAACGTAGCGTAGTTTTCCGCCCAGGCCTAAACTATAGTCTGTTTCCGCTCTGAATAGAAACATAAAAGCTGATAGTACTGTGACTTAATATTGACTTTCCTTATTATTAAAGGTGAGGTTACAGCAATTAAAGTCGCTAAACCTCCTTTTGCTCTCCCCATTCTAGAGGGGCTAGCATTAGTACAAATTGTTGGAAACCATTTATAAAAAAGGACTCAGTATTCCACGTTTCCTGTAACATAATTAATGCACATCCCTCAATCGTTTTTAGCCATTCTTCATTGTTAATCTTGTTTTTGATCCCTGCCACATTCCAGGACATGATATGTAAGGATTCATGGGTTCGTATACTTGATTCAACTTCCATTGGTTTACAGGAAAAGATGGTAACCTTATTATTAACCAATGGTTCACACGGGGCCTCCCTTGGGGTTTGTGCACAGGGATCACCATCTGGCTTATTACCAATGGAAGGACACTCCAGGGTTCTATCTAGTAACTCGCCCACGTCCTCCCTGTGTCAATCGATCTCACTACATCTTCTCAATGGTTCATACCTATTAGGAGGCAATTGGAATTAGAATTGAGTTATGCCTATTAAATGTATTTACATTACTATAACTTGGCCTATAAAAATATCCTAATGGGACAGCAGTTATACAATCAGTCTGGTTAAGATTTTTCACTGTGGTGTTGTTTAGGAATACCTCCATCAGGTTCCCTACCAGCTCCCTGCTGCGAAAGTTCACCACGACACAGTCTCCCTGACATAGTTTCCTGGTGCTTCCCACCCAGTTCACTCTCCTTAACATTATAATATTTTGTTGTAATACATTAATACCAAAGCTAGTTTTTGCAGAAATACAATGTACCACTTGGTTTTCTAGTGACTCGTAAGATTCGCGGTTTTTGTCTGTTGATCTAGGAACGTTATCCAAAACAATGACATGTGGGGTCGCCGGGGGGGGGAGATGTAGTGACTCCTCCATATTGTTACCAGATTGCGTGGTCCTAATCACTTTGTCCACCTTGTTAGTTTTTACTGATCTTGTGGAAGGGGCTTTATCATCCTTAGTGGGCCTTAGATCTTTGGAGATTTGTAAGTTTGGGCAGTCCCTTAGAGGTGGCATGGAGAAAGTCATTTTTTGCTTAGGTTCACCAATGGCAGTAGGGGTATATAAATCTTCCTTTGGCCTCATGGATGGATTATTTATAGTAATAGGCTTGTTCACATTTTTTGAAGATATTATTTCAGAAACCAAGTCTGTTAAAAAAGTCACATCCTTTTGAACTAGTTTTATTTCTGACATCAGTCGTCGCTCAATGCTATCCAGTTTACCATGTAACTTTTTAAATAGTATTTCAAGGTTTTGTGGCATTTGTTCGTTATTTGTTAAATTACTATCCCCTTTTGTCGCCCCGTCATTTTTCCCTCCTTTTTTTTGCCTTTGACTTTGATTTAGCCTTCACTACCAGGTTCTCCTTGGGGCCATTCTTCGTTTGAGGTAATTGTTTCGATTTTTTTGCTGGTGGTGAAACCAGGTCTGTATTGTTAGACAATACTGAAATCTCCAGTGCAGATGTTAAAATACAAGGGTTGACCAGGTTCGGTGCTGTGTCCTTATTAGTTGCATTATTAATAAATGACTCTGCCTCAGAATCCTTGTCTTTCCCACTGCTCACAAGGACTATAGAGTCACGCCCGCCCTCTGAAGCAGATTCTTTCAGTACGGCATCTAGTGCGGTTTTAGTAGCTGCCAGTTGTTCCTCGACATGAACAATCTCGCTATCAATCATCCCCACAGCAGTTTTTAAGTACTTGGTAATGGGTGCATTGTTTGTATGCAATCTCCCTACAGAGGGAGGTAATTTCCTCTTACCCATACTCCTGCAAAGGGGGAGATCACAAGTAGATACAAGGCAAAGCGTTAAGTCTCCTTACCGGTATCTGTGTTGTGCTGCCCCAGTAAAACCAAGGGAGGTGGCCCAGCCCAGCCTTGTCCTGCCGTGGATGGGCGCAGACGGGCCCGCCCTTGGCCCGGGCTTTGCCCGGGCATGCCCACGCGTGTCCCGCGCTGCGGGAGCCCTGGCTTCTATTTGAGCGCCTCCTGGCGCGTTTGATGACGTTGGCGGCAAGCGCACCGCTATGGCAACTGGGTGTTGTAGTCTCCCTCCTCGCAGGACAAACTAGCAAGGAATAGATCCGGCGGTAAGCTGTGGAGGCAACAAGTGGAAATCTGCTCCCACACTGTAGGAGACCTGGCCTCTATTTGAGTTCTTCCTGGCGCGTTCGATGACGTTGGCGGCGAGCGCGCCGCTATGGCAACTGGGTGTTGTAGTCTCCCTCCTCGCGGGACAAACTAGCAGGGAATAGATCCGGCAGCAAGCTGTGTCAGGCAACAAGTAGAAATCTGCTCCCCAGGCACGTAAGTATTTTTAATTTCCTAGTTTTATGCAAGAGTAAGTTAGATAATTATAAGCTAGACATGAGTAGAATTGGAGACGTAGGCATGAGTCAGCTATCTATGTAAATAACAGATATTTCCTTTTTGTATTTACTCAATGTGTAAATTGCTGATGTGTAAGTTATATCCAATTTCAATGTTTGTGAATTACCCAAAATGTTGTAACATATTCACATGGGTAGGCAAAGCTAGTAAGTGAATCAAAGTATGTGTTTTCTGCAATAATTTGGTAAATTGGCCCAATTCGCCAAAACAATGAAAGACAGACTCTTTTGATTTCCCTATTTATAACTATATCTGGCTTCATGACTAGCATCTTAGGTAAACATTTCATGAAGTAAGTTACACTCACAAAAGTTTGTAAATCAGAATCAAAATGATTGGATGTTAGACCTGTTAGCCTTAAGGTGGTCTTCCCCAAACTTTTTGTCTACTTTCCTCCACTTTTCTACTGAAATTCGTTTTTGTTGGCCTTAGGACTCTGTGCACTTTACCAATGCTGACTAATGATAAAGTGCTTGTGCTCTCTCCCCTAAACATGATTAAATTGGTTTACTCCTGATTGGCATATAAAATTTACTTATAGGTCCTGTTGTGGAGTGGTATACCATATACCCAGGGCCTGTAATTAAATGCTACCAGGCGGGCCTGCAGCACATATTGTGCCACCCACTTAAGTGGCCCCTTAAACCATGTCCAAAGTCTTCCATTGCAGCCTGGATGCAGTTTTAAACTGCCAATTCGACTTGGCAATATATAACCCCCATTGTCTAGCCTTAAGCTCCCCTTTTATTGCATGTACATCACCCCTAAAGTAGGCCCTAGGTAGTCCATAGGGCAGGACGCATTGTGATAAAAAGGTTGGGCATGCACCTTTACCTTTTAGATGTCCTGGTAGTGAAAAACTCCTAAATTCACTACTGTGAGGCCAACCTGTCCCATAGGATAACATTGGGTTGCCTTTTTACTTTACTAAGTACTAACTTTTGAATGGGAACAGAGAGGCATTTCATGTTTGGTATCTATGAAATTGAAATTAGAAATCCTCTTAAATGGTACAGTCAGATTCTAAATTACAATTTTGAAAAGGCCATATTTAGAAAGTTGGCATTTTTATGCCCTTAGCCATTTGGTGCCTGAGCCTCCCCTGGGTCATATGACTGGATATAACAGACTGTTAGACTTTATGAATTTCTCCCAGACAGTCACAAAATACAGGGATGAGGTTTGCCTTAATGGGCCATCTGCTGGCAGGATGTGGTGGCGGAGCTGGGCACAGCCCCACTTGCAATTGAATAGGCTGTGCCCTGCCTTCATACAAACAGCTTGTCATCTCCACATTGTCTCTATGGCCTGATTGGAGATAGGGAAGGGGAGTCAGGAGATTTCTAGCACTTCAAAGAGAATCCTCTAGAAACTTCTCATAACTTCAAACAACAAAATGATGCCATGACAAGCTGAGTCATTTAACAGCACAGGGATGCATCATATTTACAATACAATGCATCCCTGAGATATCCCCTGTGCTGGTGCACAATTGGCTGCCATGCACCAATGCAGGCACCCTTGCAACATGATGGAAGGGTGCCTATGTTGTGGGGATGATTGTTGTTGTGCAGGACGTGACACCTTCCTGCACAAAAACAATTGTTGATGGTGTTTTCTTCTTTCTATGTGTGCCGCAGAAAGAGGAAAAAACCCTGGGGAGATGTAGGATTTGGAGGCATTCCCACGTTTACAAAACGTTGTAAATCTGGGAATGCAGCAGAATCCATGGGTGTTGCGTGGGAACACCCAGAGCAACACCCATGGCATGCCCCTTTCACGCAAAGTGATGCATGAAAAGGGGCCGTATTTACAAGCCCATGATTAGCCATGCAGAGTGTCTTTGCATGGCCTTGTAAATATGTACCAGCACACTGCGCCGCTGGTGCATCAAAACAGTGACGAACGGGTGGCGCAAGTGACTTGTAAATAAGCCCCAACATTTCTAAACCATGTAGCTACCTTGCAAAGGCGTCCCAGTGCTAGTGGAAAAGATCACCCACCACGACATAAAAGAAAACCATGATTAGGAAATGTTTATGACAGAAGCAATTTAAGCCTTTCTATTTGTCATTTCTGAAGGGCTGCTTCTCAAAGCAAGTGGGAGTGCATTCCACAACCTAGCCGCCAGATAGGAGAAGGACCTGCCTCCTCTTCTGGTCTTAAATATACAAGGAGTTTGAAACAATTTGAGATTGTTGGACTGCAATGAATGGACCTGGAAAGACAACTTGAAGCAGCGCCTAAGGTAGAGAGGTCCCTTTTGGTTAAATATCCTGAAAGCAAAGGCGAGGCCCTTAAACTGGATTCTTCTATTGATCGGAGGCCAGTGAAGCCAGTGTAGATGACTTGATACTGAGACCCAGGGAGGGATTTTAAAAATTAGTTGAGTAGCAGCATTCAGAATAATTTGGAGGTGCTGAATGAGAAATTCTGGGAGCCATAGATACAACTGTTCAAATGATCCAATTTTGAAGTGATCAAAGCACGAACAATAGTTTTTCAGTGTTCCATCGGAAAGACGTGTAACATTCTTCTCAAAGACATCAGAGCCAAAAAAACAGGAGTCAGTACTTTGATCTGAGGCTCAAAGGTGAGCTTGGAATCAAATTTAACCTAATTTAACCTTGAGGTTTCTTACCATACAGGGAGGGTCAGGGAGGGGGCCAACTCGGATGGCCACCAGTGACTTAACACCAAAGAAAATAATCTCAGTTAAGCTTTAAAAAGCCGGCATTCATCCAGTCCACAACATATTTTAAGGCAAGACTTAAAAGAGCTCAAAGAAGAAGAAACATTTTCATGAAAGGCCAAAAGGCGTTGAGTGTCATCAGCATAGGATACAACTCTCACTGCCCAGGACTCAATAATTGTAGCCAGGGGTGACAGGTAAATATTAAAAAGGGTAGGGCTAAGAACCAAACCCTGAGGAACTCCACAATCCAGGGGTTTTGCTTCAAAGGTGAAAGGAGAAAGGAAAACAGGCTGAGTCTGATTACCAATGAAAGATTTGAACCATAGCAGGATGAGGTCTTTGATTCAAATCATTTCCAGCCTCTCAAGACTGCTTTGCTGCAACTGGAAGGACTGTTTTGCTGCCTGGAGCATGCCTTGAACTCCTCAGAGTCCAGTCCTGCTGTTTGAGCCCAGCATCTTCACATGAACCTAGGACTACCAGAGTGACTCGAAGGGCTAGTTTGCTGGCCTCCTGTTCAGAGCCATGGGGACAATAAAAAAAATCCCACCATCTTGAACCTGCACCTGGACCCAGCCTGAGTGAGTTCTGAACCCCCAAGTGTTGTCCCACCAGTCTTGGAACCTAGGTTGTGGTGCTAAAGGTGCCCAGATCTGCCAATCGTCTCCTACCCAGGATGCCGGCATGCCAGATTCACAAATTGCAGCTCTCCATCCCGAAGAGCTTCCACTTTGCAGATGGACATCCCCCTTTTGGGAGTTTTGTATCCAATCAATGGTTTACACAGCATTGATACATATCCTTATGATTGACAAGATAAGGGGGATGGCCCTTTCAGGTTCTCTCTTTCTTGTGAATACAAGAAGTCATAATTTGGACATTGTGATTCGAAATTCATTTGCAAACTAAAATGTCTCTTTAGTACATTGCAACTTTGTTTTTAGTGACTGCGAATTCTGAATGTTACAATGCAGTCCTTGTGAATTCTGAAAACAATAGTACTTAGAGCCCTTAGTGTATTGTTGTCTGACTTGCAATGCAAAACATTTCACATTTTCTTGGACATTTTGTCTTTCCCCCAGACTTCAAAGATTTACCTATGTGTGTTCTTAGAGTTCATTCAACTTATTCTTTTTGTTTTTTGGGTGGAATTTGAAACCCTATTTATTCTGAGGGAAGCATAGTTTATTGTAATATATTTTAGAGCAATGGAGCTTTTTTCCTTTAGCACTAATGTGATTTTGGGGACATGTTAGGCTTTGTAAACTACGTGCCCCAGGATTCCAGAATCAGAGGAAAGGACTTTTTTTTCACTGCCCTCCGACATCACTATTTGAGAAAAGATACCCCACTCAGTGTGACATAAAATCAACTGTTCTTTCCAAACAAAGGTGGTTGTTTTCCACTATTCTTTGCTAATCCTGACACTTTAGTGTCTGTCACCCAATAAGATTAAGAAGCTATTTGAAATATACTCTTTTTATAAGTGTCCAATCATGACAATAGTGAGCATCAGGCTCACCGCCAGAGCAAATCTTCTCTGACGGCCAGACGGAGACAGGCCATCAGAAAAATGGCTATCATGTCCACCCATCCAATCAGTATGGGTGCACATATAGCTATTTATTTACTGTCCATCACTGCAGGGCAAATCCTGGCAGTGTGGGACAGTAAAATGCAAATAATACTACCCCGGCCATGGAAGATGCTATGGGTGAGTGGAGTACTACATTATTTTCAAAAAGAAAATCCTATACAGGGGCTCAGCCCTGCACCAAACAGAGAATTGCATTGGCAGGAACCACCATGATGGCGATTCCTGTCAATACATTATAAATGACCGCCTCCTTGGCGGTCATTTATAAATTTGGCGGGCAGCCGCTCCACCCTAGGGGCAGAATATTTTACTCCATTCCCTTGGTGGAACAACGGGCCAGCTGCCAAATTATAAAGTAGGCCCCAAATCTGATAATTCAGTTTGTTCATCTAAGGCATCCTATTTCTATGTTCCATATTGTTGGAGTCCAAAAAGTTGCATCAATGTGGTATTTTCTTTGTATGACAGCTGGGAGCAACATACAGAAAGTCACCTAAACACTTGCCCTAACAAAAGCCAGATCTATTGGCTTTGCTGTAGCATAATAAAAAAATACCTATTGGCTTTGCAAGTGCTTGTTTTCGTCTAAGGTCTTGAATTATGGAATTGCGTGAGTGAGTGAGTGACTGGGGAGTGGAGGTGATGTTTGCACTTTCTGGAAGTGACAGGTTTGTTAAAGAGTTTTCCATTAAGCGTATGAATTGGTTAACTACTATCATGAAGATAAACTATGCTACCAAGTTAAAGACTTCTCAGACAATGACTCTCAAAATGCATCTGTAAACACAAAAAATGTGAATCTTGCTGATTCGAACATCATTAGCATTGCATGGATAGCACAGTGAAAAAAGCTTCAGAATGTGTGATTTGTTCTAAAAGATAAACAATACATCAAGTGTGTAGCCAGAAAAATAAAATGCACTTTGAACCATATCACACTACATAAGCGAGTGAAATATGCAATCCTGAAAGTCCACCTCCAGCCCTGATGAACTCTGGACATCAAATAGGGGTGGAATAGGGTGGCTGATATTAACCACAGCTTAACCTTTGCTACCTTTAACATTATTCTTGCTACCTTCGGTCTCAGACGTTATGGCAGCAGGACCAGAAACTAAACAGGAGCCCTCTCACCCTTAAAAATAATTTAAAAGACAAACTGATCAGCTGCTTACCCTCACCAGGTCCACTTTAATCTAATGTGTCTGTAATTTAATTGTGAATGTATACCATGCTCATAACCTTCTCTTAGCTTTTTTGTCATGGCCACATACTCTTTTTCTCATTTGTAAACATAAGCATTGCAGTATTTTAAGAAGTGCTCTTATTCTCCCCCCCCCCCCCCATCAATACTCGTGTGTATCAACCTGTCATGCAGACTGTGCAAACGAATACTGTGGTATTTATAATGGCAATGTCATTGCTGCTGTTGTCAGTTTCACTGAGACCCTGATGAAGTAGGAAAACCGTTGCCCCATGTTTCCAGGAGCATTCCCTGCATGACAAATGCAACCTGTCATTAGCTAATAATTACTCTTTCTCTTCATCTAGGGAGTTCAATATACAAACTGGTACTTTGCATATTGGGATCATTAAGCCTATGTTCATAATGAAATAAGAGAAAATAACTATAAGTCCTACAAATTGAGTGAAGTTAGATATAAAGGCAGGACAGGCTGAAAGCAGAGTGGGGTTTCAAAGAGTGGAAACGAGGGACAGGGATGCCTTTAGTAAATGGGTATGCTTTAAGTCTTTTTGACCTGGCTGCCATATATTTACAGAAGCATTAAGTAAATGAACTAACAATATCTTTCTCAGTGAGAAATTCAAGTCCGCCAATACTTTCCTAACTATTTGGAAAGTTTGAAGTGGTGAGTCAATCAGAGAGGATTCAAGAATAAGTCAAGTTATAGAAACTGAAGCAGGGGTGCGCGATGTGTGGTCCCACTTAGCCATCTTAACTAGCATCTTTGGCTGAGGCTGTAATGCTTATTGTATTTTGAAATTCATTGTTTCTCTCTCTCTCTCACTTTCCTTTGTATTGCCATGATTTTAGAATTTATTAGATTGCATGTTTTTGCTCTTCATCTAAAATGAGTCTTTGACACTTGTTACTTACTAGATTGCTTAGAGTTATTTTTGACTAGAGATGTCTCTTTTTATTGTTTAAATTGTTTTTGAATAAATGGTGCCACTCTGACTCAGTTCCTGCATCTCACACCTGTGTTTCCTTATTTTAGATAGCGCACCCCTGCTTCAAAACATCCCTACATCTATCCAAAATTTCATGCAGATGATAATCCAGTGCTGAGAGGATTCCATGTCACAGCCTCACACCATCATTTGCATATGGAGGCGGGCGTTGGAAAGCTCCTGTATTCATTATGACTGGAAGGAAACGGTGATCTGAGTGACAGCAGTATGCCTCGTGAAATTATGTAAGGGGCGGCAGGGTACTAGCAAAATAGTATTAGTGAAGTGGAAACATAAAAATATACATTTAAATGCTCATTTGCTCGAAAGGGCGTGATTGCAGAGCTTCCCATCTTCCAATTTAGGGATGCAGAGTCATAGGAATCTGCCTACTGTAGCAAAGAAAATGTTTGTGCCACATAACATTAAGTGAAGTAAATTTTTTTTTGCGTTTCGAGGTAGATGTAATGCAAATATACGATATTTCGGGGGTCATTGAAGGCCATTTTTCACAAAATTACAACAAAATGTGGCATGCGGTTTTATTTCTTTTAGTTAAGGCAAAAACTACATGAACTCCTAATTTCTTAGAAAACATACTACTTATTTATGGTACAACCATTTATAGAAATTTATAATTTCAGTACGCAGCAGAAGACCACCATTACCTCGAATAGCTGCAACGATTACATGTTTCTTATCGGAAGGAAAAAACAGATTATAATTTTGCGGAAGCTCGCTAGTTGTAGCTTAGTTTGTAGCAGCTGTTATTTTTGCAAATTGGTCTGAGGGAGTATTGTGCATTTAACTCTGTCTCGCTGAAAGCAAACATTAACCACTGGCTTGCAACAAGACCACCTGCAATGTGTTAGTCATTAGAAAGGTCACTGATACTGAACGTTTTAAAACTGTGAATAGCTTCAGATTAAATGAGGTGTAAAAAGCTATTTCCTCCTAGTAATATATTGAAACACCTGCTAAAAGGCTCAACTTAACTATTAGATATAAACTTGTTAAACTGATATTCTCTGTTTTAAATACATAAACGGGGTTAGGGTGGATATAAGCAGCTACCCTCCGTTAATTTTTATATCACTGTACTTAATGATGTTCGCTCAAAAGCAACACAAGCTAAATGCATTTTATACCGACTGCAATCGAGCGACGTTCCTCAGAAAAACAGTGCAATAAAAAACTTTTAAAAGATAATAGCTAAAGTGACTATGGGCGTTAAGATTTTTTTTAGTGTCCAAAATGTATTGTTTGTATGAATTAGGTAAAATCCTTTACATAAATATTTAGAAACAAATATTAAATGCATATTTGCAGAAGGCGTCCTTTACAACCATTTATTAGGTTTTACTTAAATTAAAACAGCCATTGTCAAAGTCATTATGTCTGGCCTTGATAACATGGTGGGAAGATAATTGTTTTTATTGGAAAAGCAATAAGGAAACATGTAGCCATCTAAACGTGGCCTCCATATACTTGCAATAAAACGTTACATTTAAAAAAACATTCACTAAAGAGCCCAGTACGCTATCTTCCTCTCAAACAAAATGCAGGACAGGCCGAAGTTGTCAAATGAGCTATCAGTCGCAGCTACGCAGTCTGCACCATTTCCACTTTATAAACACTTCAGGTCAAATGGAATTTCATTTACAAAACGAGTGGAATTTTGCAATATTGCAAAACAAAGGGCACACGGAGAAGACTGCCAGAAAGGATACATCTAGAGTACACAAGTGGCAGCTAGCAGTAACAAAATATGGTGGGGTGCAATGGCGCACAACTCACCATAAATGCAGAGGCGGCTCCTGCCCGGTGAGGCACTTCTCTGCAGGCGATTCGTGTTTCCACTAGCAGGAAAGGGAAGTACTTCCTTTCTGCTTGTGGAACGCAAATCCAACCAATCCTGGAGCAACTCTCATGCAGTGTTCAGCGTGAGAGCAGCTCCAGGATTGGTTGGAGCAGGATAACCCAGCACTCATTTTGCGGCTGGAGACTTGTGCCAGTGATCCCAAAGCTGTTTCACAGCCCTTGGATTGCTAGGTCTACAGTGCGCATGTCAGTTAGGATGGCTGTAGACAGACAACCAATCTGATATGCAAAAGTCATCCTGCAGTCACAGAATTGAGCCCTGCCCCCACCCTCACGCTGCACAGCATGAGTCAGTGGCAAATAAAAAGGCATTGACATGCCATTTTATTTTTTTGTGTTTACCTCCTGCACTTGCAGCAGGTGGGGCGATGCACCTGCACTATTTAGGAGGAGCTGCCTCTGGAGTACACATATAAACAAAATATAAGTGTGCGATGGGAAGAAGGGAAACGTGATCATAGGAGTTGTGTAATTACGTGAAGACAAAGTTAGGTGCATGACTTAAAAGTGACCACCCTCTATTTCAGTTGCTGGTGACATCTTCACAAGGCCTTTTTCACTTTGAAATTCTTACTCGGGCCTTCATTACATGGTCTGCAGTGATCCCAAATCGGGTGCAATCATGTTTGTTCCTGAATCAGGATGATAAGTGGTGTACTAATTCTGCCCCAACCAGCCTTTCCAATCACAAGTTTTGAGAGGTAAAACTTAGCACAATTTGTGCCAAAAAAAAGAAATTTATGATTTTCACAGCTCATTTTGGAAGAAACTAAGAACTGTGTTATCCCCTGGTCTGAGATAACGAACACAGAATGATGCAAACGTACTGGCAAATACAGCACTTAGTTGTACTGTTTTTTTCTAGATAGCAGTTCTAAGGCACCAAATTGTACAGCACTCATATTGAGGTCCTTTGTGGGTTGTTCACCAGCGAGACTGACAGAGTAGGAACCGAGAAGTGAAGCGGTACAGTGTGAAGCATAGGTTGGGCACTGTAAACATGAACTCAAGACAAGAGGGAAAAGTCCAGGCAGCAAATTTTGAATGCAAACAAAATGGTCTCCTAGAGGAAGAGCCAGACAATGCATATGTTAGCACACATTTGTCATTTGATTTAAAATCTATTAGCACAAAATTGGAAAATGTGGTCTAAGGAGTCTGGGAAAAATACATTCTAGATGGTGGTAAAGCATGGGTCAACTAATCTGAGCATGGAAATAATAGAGACTTGTGGCCAAACACATAAGCATTGTGGGGGCTCAGTTAAGACAGATTCTATGCCACAGTGTTGGCACTGTATTGGGCTGGCAGGTATCTTAAGTAGTTGAAGAACTGGAGAAGTGCTATTTTACCACTTTAGACTGTGGTAAATGGTTGCATGCCACACACACTTTCGATGCATGTGTGGCTTTTGACAGGAAATGTAGTGGCATTTGATCACAAATGTAAAGCAAACAATAGAACATAACGCAATAACATACACCCAATAACATAACAACACTACACAAAGGGCACATCACAAAAACTGGACAACACTGTCATATGTCCCATGCAGCCCCATTGTCTTTTTCCCTATGTCAGCATGAGCATGTTGCAGGCTGCTCTCTGCTTTGTGCACGTTACTATATAAACGGATTTTGCTTAGTACTTTCACATAGAACCTACTGTTGTTTTTGCATTTTGTTCTGTTTTTCCTGGGATTTAGTCTGAACACTGTAGACAAGGTCAAACAACAATGGCCCTTATTATCCTGTTTTTGGTCAGGCTCTAGCACCTAGACAAAACACACAAATGCAGCTGTTGTTTGGGAACATGTACTCTTTGTCACATAGGTATGCACAGACATGCAAATACATACTTGAAGAGAGATTTTACACATAAGAGATCGCAACTACACTTGAGATGTAGAAATTTCATCTGTGCATGCTAAGGTACGGGGTCCGCTGCAAACACCCAGAGATCTTCTGATATATAATCACCTTGCTTCTGTAGAAGGGGAGGGGAGTTAGATTACCCTGTCTAATACCATGACAGCTCCTTTTATGATTTATGGATTACTTACAATGCTGACTGTATTTGTGTTAGGCATCTTCCTACTTATTGTGGCACGTATACTGAATACTAGAGCACAACAGTTAAAATAAATATATTAAACTTTTCTTGTGTCTCTGTCAGATCTTGTTGTGGACAAGTACTAGTGTGAGAGCGAAAGGGTGTGTTCTGCCACCACAATTCCTGAGAGGGTTGGGAGTGTTGTGTTCTAGGGTGTCTAATAACTTCTTCCTCTGTGAATGAGTAGGAGGGCAAGTTAGACACTCTAGCTAGTCGGTCCTAGGCTCATGTGTACAAAGGTGGTAGGATGACTCAGTCCCTGCCTACTAAGGTTCTATGGTTCCAAGCATAGTTCTGTGATTTTGCAGAATCCTTGCAACATACAGAATGCAACACAACAACCACTGTACAACACAACACAATCAAATTGCAAACATTCTGCACAAAAACAGAGCAGCACCAAAAACAATTATCACAAGAAAAGACCACACAACAAATCTACACAAAACTTCTTACCACACATTACCACCTCCAGAATCCTGTCTTCATAATATGGTGGCAACGGGTGTTTGGAGTAAGCACAGCCTTAACACCAAGGGCATGAAACAGTGTTGATCAAAAATATCTTGTGGTTTGGCCTCTATTGTTGGAGGTAATATAGGTGTATTAAAATTCAAGTTCTCAAGACTTGAATAAAAACAACAAAGAAAAAGGATCACTACTATAGACTTTTAGCCCAAAGAGGAGGGCTAGACTGGATCTTAAAGACCCCGAACATGAGTTATAGGACCGAGCCACAGACAACGGCCTATAATGAGGGAGAGAGCCTTTAACAACTGGTATAAAATAAGGCTGAAGGGCTATAAGGCCATTCGAACCTTCCACCAGCTGAGGATTGAATGTTCAGAAAGACAAACATTGGCATGTTGGAGTAGAAGGCTTATACCAGTCACTATTACCCCACAGCCACTTCATTGTCTTCAAAGCATCTTCCAATAGTCTAATATTCCAATAAGTGTTTTAGAAAGTTAATATATAAGAAAGCTCACATGAAATATCAACGCAGACCGAGTAGTAAATAGGTAATCGGAGGTTTCATAGAAAAGTTAATCAATCAAGTTTATTGTATTTCTGGGATTTTCACATGAACAGCTGGTACTGTAAACAGAAAAATATATTGAACATCCAGAGCAGCCAACACATATTTTGTCCTATTGGACTTTCTCATGGCTGTAATGTAACATAATCGAAAACTGCATCCCAATCTATACTTTGTTCTAGTGAAAATACAGTACAATAGTATTGTTATAGAGAAGAAAAGGCATGCAATATGAAGAATGATGTGTCTAATTTAAATTCCAAATTGAACCAAGAAACTGAAGCTGTACTAGACAGGGTCATCCAATCAATCTATAAGAAATCAAATATAAATGAAACGAATTGCCAAGTCACCAGTGGTTTGTATAAGAAGAAGCATAGAGTATAAATTCTTGTGGAAGTTGAGAAGGTGAAAACTAAAAAGAGACACAAATTTCGAACATAGTACAAAACCTTAAGTCTATAGGGACTATGGGCAGATTATAAATCATTGTGTGTACAATAGGATAGTACACGTCATAGCAACAGTAGAGATGTAGATTTTGTGTCTAACAGATGGTACCTGATATGTTTAATAAGTATTTGCCCCAACTTACTGGTTAATAACCGTGTTTGAGAACTGCCTGAGGAAGCAAAGAAAAAGAGGAAAGTGAAAGAAACAATCACTAAAAAAGTAACAGTATCTTTTTATTTGGATCATATGTTATACACAATGACCAGTAAAGCCTGAGAAATAGAACTTAAAAGATAAATAAGTATTGGATGGCAATTGATGTATAGGAACAAAAGATGACGAGGTCATATTGAAAGTAGTAGGCCTGTGTTTGAAGAGCTCCAATGTGAGTGGCAGGATAGACCAGTATGAATTAGACCATGATAAGCCACAATTGTGGAGGAGCCACTAAACGGGTCACAAGTAAAAAAGGGAAAAGATATATAATAACCATGGAGTAAAGATAGTAGGTAAGGAAGTAAATAGGATGATGTTTATTAGTGATCATAAACAAATTGTGATCCATGCTTGATGATGCAAAAGGCGTGAGCAATGTTGAACTTATGGTTAGCATTTTCATCAGTTACTCATATTCGAGCATGACATGCCAGAGATCAATTATGGTAAAAGAGATATATACTGGCAAATATTAGAAAAGTCCCCAAAATATAGACAGGATGGTAATTGGAAAATCTTTTGTGCCACTGTGAGTAGATTTTCAGAACAAAATTAATAAATACAAACTATACCCTACCATTTATAAGTAACGGCATCCAATTAGTCCAAAGTTAGTGTGGGTGATACAGAAAGCTGGTAATGAGCAGAACAAATAGGAGTAGTGAGAAAATTGTAACATATGAATAAGCGTGATTCAAATGGGTGTCAGCCTTAATTTCATTCAATGTGTTTATTAAGTGGGATATAAAGAATTTTTTATTTTCATACACCAGATGAAAGAAGGCTGACAACCATTTGAATCACACCTAACTAATTAATTAGTGTGACTTGAATCAAAAAAACCTTTCCCCAACTGTCAACTCTAAATACACTTTACTTAATTATTTGTAGGTGGGCAAAGGGGGTTCTGTCAATTTTAGGGTTTTGACTGTTGTGAATCCCAAATGTAAGCCATTATACTGAGCATGGGCCCCAGTCTTGACCCCTTACTTTACTGCCTTAAAAATTGTAACATGCCTACTCTGTGTTAGAATCATATTAGGAAAACAATATAAAATCTAAAGGTGCACTAGAACTGGTTGTAAACTTAGAAAAAAGTAAAATGAAAGAGAATGGGAGTCCTTACTTGAAAATTAGAGTTGCTTAATTTTGTCTCTGCGTTGTGGGAATGCATCCGACAATATGCTGAGTGACAAAAAGAAAGGACCAAAGATTGCGCTCCTCTCATTTTAGCAACTAGACCGTAACACAAAGGCATGACATTGGAATTTCAGAAAAAAGGACTGGATTAACACACAAAGCAAATAATAGTCCAGAAACAAATATATGTTATTAAATGGTCAATAGATAGCATGATTTAGGAGAAGAAAGTGAAGTTGAAAATCATGCCAATCAGTGAACACGAAATATTTAATCAATTGTTGTTGATATCAACCCCCACATGAATATTATCCTTGTGCATATTATGTCTACACAGAGCCGCTCTGTATATGTGAAAAAGTGATTTGAAACAAGGAACAATATTGTGAAATTATTTGTGGAAGTTGTGATGTGGAAGGGTGATACATGCCTCAATGGGGCATGATCATTGTCCATGTTGTGTTTACATAAGCTGATAGAGTAATTGAAAAAATAGGAACGGGAAGATACATTGACAAAGTAATAAAAATGAACCATAATAGTAGGCATAGAAACTGACATCGTAAACATCAAGGTAATATTCAGGCAAGAGTATAGAATGTAGGTATCATACATTGCTCCAAATAGCATAAACCAGTGCCTTGTTATGAACTGCACTTACCAGATATATAGAACCTTAATTGTACATTGTGTACATTGTACATTGTGTATAGGATCACAAAAACACTTTATAGTGCACATGCATTACAGAAATTGATCTATGTTACACAGAGTCTTGCATATTGTGTTTCCCAAAACAATGCTATAACTAGTGGGATGAACAAATCAGAAGGCCAATATGCTGGTACAATAGATGAGCCTCATAGCTGTATACATGGAAACACTATTTGGAAAGTCTGGGAAGTGTCCACTAAATTAAGGAAAAGAAAGAGTGGTCATCCTAGACAAACAGCAAATATATTATTATATTTACTCCATAAGGAAAGTGTGTAATTCTCTGTCTAGGTTTAAACCCCTGTCTACTGACCTAAGTTTAATTATCGAGGTGGCTTCATGTTTGTGCATGTTCAGGACTCTGTTTCCTCTCCTAGGACAGTTGGGGATATTTGTGAATGCATAGAAATAAATTTGAATCAGTTTGTACTGCACATGTTCCGAGTGTTAGTGCTTTGCCAAAGGATAATTGAGATCTCCATTCCTTGTAGCTCTGATGTGTTCATGTAAACTCTCCTTCAATGGTCTGATAGTGCTACCGACATAGATTTTGGTGCCCTTAGACACAATTACATATATCGTGAAATTAGTGTTATGGTTTATGAAATTGAAAATGTTATGTTTTTTGCCACTATTACATTGGAAAGAGGTAGTTTTATATAATGCAAATTGACACATGTTACACCTCCCACATTTGAAAAAAAGTTAAGAAGAAAGAAGAAATTAACAGTGTAATTTGGAATGGAAGGACTCTGGAAATAGAGGTTCATTTCACATCCTTCTCCTTTGCAATGTGTAAGGTATTTGAACATGAAAAACTGAGCATATATTTTGTTTCCTTAGGGGCAAAATCAGAAACCTTCCTGGAATTGCATGCCGTAGCGTACTGGTGTTATGTCGTCAGCATTATTGAAGCAGTATTCCAAGTTGTAATGGGATTTTGAACCTGGTGCTTTTCCTCTCAGCATCACTGTCAACTTGGGGTAGAGCTCATTTAATCAAGTTTGAAATTAAGGTCTGTAAATATCTTTTTGTGTTCTTATTTGGACTCAGTGTGTTGTGGAAATCAAAAACATGGGATTCCTTAATATACTTTGCCAAAACATGTATTCAATTTAAAATATGTTTGTAAAGGCATCAAAATCCTGTGTTGCGATACTACAACCAGTCTGAAGGTCCTGATTATAGTTTATACGGTACAAAAGTGTCAGAGTGGGCATTTTTATGAGCACTTTGGCCAAAACTGTGGCCAGCAGAGATTCAGTAGCACATTCTTTAACTCCTTTTGACATTCTCTTGTTTTCATGTGGACCAAGCCGCACCTTAACCTTTAGTAGTGTGATCTGCCCCATGACGTACCTCTTCTAACAGAAACATTTCGAATCCTTCCAAAACTCCCACATGCAATGCTGCTTCATTGAGATTCACTTCCGCAACCTCTCAGTTCCTGACCTCCAACTACTCAATGGTCCCTTGCCACCCTGTTTTACTGTTATTTCTTTTGTTTTGACTCCCCATGACACTTAACCTTCACTTCCTTTGCCCAATGCATGCATTAGCTCCCAAGCTCCTTGCCTGTTTTTAGAAGCCAGCAATGTAATCTTACCAGCACTTTACGATTAAATAATATTATATTTTATACTCAGATATCTCTATGTAATCATACAACTTTTTGTCAGAATAGTTTTTTAAAGCATTCATCTATTTTCCATACTTAGTGGATCCTTAATATTCACTGACCTTAATACTGTGGCCAACTTATTGTGACTACCAAAGTTGGGGAAGTGTATTTTGAGGACAAGTATGTATTGTTTTACAATAGTATATTGTATTAAATATTGATTACAATAACCTTGTTTGAAATATCATTCTTTGTAAATGTTTAGTTGTTTATTTGATTTGAGATTTGGTTGTTAAAAGTAAGAAGTATTTTAATGATTTATGTTTAGATTATATATTTTGTGTTGTATTAGAGTATTGGGTGGGTAGTGTTTTAATTTCTAATTCTGTGTAATGACATTTTAATATTTGTAAACTATTTTTGTGGTAAAAAAATTTATGGGATAATTTCATTTTCTAAAAATGCTAAATGTTAAGGGTAGGGTATTAGAGGGGGAATAGGCTTGGTAGTATTTTGAGATATGGGTTTTTACTGTTTACTGTTTACATTGGTTAAACACATTAAAATACATTTTTTAATGGAAAACAGTGATTATTTATTTACTAATGTTTTAAAATAGCATTCCAAAATTAAATATAGATGTATATAGGTAAGAATAGAAAGTATAGGGAAATATTACAAAATTTCATTTTTTAATAGTTTAAATTTATTTGATTTAAAATTCTTCAATGTCAAAATATTTATTTGAATTAATATTATATCATTTGAAAATACTATAAATTATTAATAACATTATTTAATTTAAACATCTGCAATTTTAGTAAATGTATAATTTTGAAAAATATTTTTAAGAATTTGGAATTTAAGTGCAAATTAAAAATATTCACGCATTTATAATTTTAATCATAAAACATTGAACTAATTGAATTAATGAATACCTATGTAATACCAATATGTATTGTATGAATAATAACTTTTAAAAATAAATATTTTTGAATTGTATTATTATGATCAATGTTCTTGTACAAATGAATAATATTTTACCAACAAAGCTAGAGATTGTTTAGATTATTAAATAGATGTAATGCAAACGTACTTCAAATTATGATATTGAAACAACAGGATGTAATAGGTATTACCCCAATGTATGCTATTTTAGAGTTGGTGGGTTTAATAAATGGCAGCTCTTGACTGGATTGGAGTTCCCTAAAAATTGTCACTATAGGTGCACTTCTCATTGGAGTTCCGAGCAGTAATCCCCAAAGCAGTTGTCCGAGAGATGTATTTTTGTTTATATGTAAGTATAAGAGAAATGTGATTTATGAGCTGAGCTGCACATAGTGATGTATTATATGTTACCTACTGGCGGTCTCCAGTAGGTAGTTATAGTTAGGACCTAGTTTCCATAGAAAATGCATTTTTTGACTTGGCGATATCTTTCGCGGTGCTTGACGAATTTTCCCCAAAAAGTGTCAAGTTCGGTCTTGTTGTGTATGGAAAGCTTTGGGGTGATCTGTGAAGTGGGGCTGGAGAAAAAGGGGGGGATAAAAAAAAGTGTGTTTCCCATGATAATTTCCATTGAGATTTTAGACACTCCTTCAGCTCGAACCACTGGATGGAATTACACCAAATTTGGTAAAAAAAAAGGTATGTCTTGGTCCAGAAATCATGCTTCTTGTTATTTGGTGTAAATCCGCTCAGCAGTTTTTGAGATACTAAAGGAAATCCAAATTTGCATATCTAGGGTTGCAACTAATTCTCAACTAATTACCGACTAATTTGCGATGTTTCGCAAATGAGTGTGCCAACAGGAATGCCGTGACTGGCTGGTCGCAACCTGAGCAGAAAGATGCAGCCACCATTTTAATTTATGAGCACAGTCCCCGGAGCTAAACAGAGATCACAAACATTGGCATAAGAGGTCAGGTTGGATGTACCCTGACCCCATGAATGGGATATAGGGGTGTTTCTGGGACACAGTATGGGCAGAAAACGCCGAAGAACAGGTGTTTCCAATTCACATGTACTTTTCACGAATTCGCTGCGATGTTCAGTGTGGCCCCCCATATAACGTTGCGATGAATTCACAAATATCATAAAAAAACACAAAAAATACACACTCACAGCGACTGTCTTGTAGTAACTCACAGACCTACTTAGACACTTATGCACACACTCACACAGACACTCACACACCTACTCACAGACCCACACAGACACTCATGCACCCACTCACAGACCCACTGAGACACTTATGCACTCACTAACACACCAACTGAGGTACTCATGCACCCATTCACAGATTCAATCAGCAACTCATGCACCCATTCACAGACCCACTGTGACACTCATGCACCCAATCACAGACCCACTCAGAGACTCACGCACCCACTCACAGACCTACTCAGACACTCACAAATCCACTCACAGACCCACTCACACAATCTTATATCCACTCACACCCATTAAACGATACATAGAACCACTAACACACCCATCCTCTAAGGTTACAAGTTAGAGTTACATTAACAAACCTAAAAAAAATTATAATTTCACTAAAAAAGCCAAAGGTTACAGGGATGTTATAGTTAGGAAAAAACATTTTTTTAAAAACCTTTTTTAAAAACCTTAGAAATTCACTGCAAAATCCAAAGGTTACAGGGACATTATAGTTAAGCTCAGATTTCACTCATGCAAAACCATTGAAATTCAGCAGTTATAGTTACTTGAGCTAACTTCCAATGTTAATTCCCATAAAAAGTTTAGACACAAGTATAGCCCGAACCGCTAAACGGAATTACACCAAATTTGGCAGAAAGCTAGATCTTTGTCCAGAAATCAACCTAGTTACCTGAGCTATCTATAACTTATGCCCCCGCAATGTACTGCTCATGATCTTACATATTACATCCCTGATGACATGGTTAGTGACATCACTGATGCCATCGCCGATGACATCTCAAACGACATCACTGATGACATCACTGATAACATCATGCACAGAACCACTCACACACCCACTCATACCCCCAGAAAGACTCTCATACACCATCTCACACACTCACACAACACCTCACATACTGGGTACAGATAGAGTTCTGCGATGTGTTCTCGCACCGGAAATCACATGTGAATGGCACCACCTGGTTTGCATGGGTGCTGCCATCTTGTTTTTGCTCTGTTTATGGTGCTGGGGCCTACTTTTCAATCCTTCCTTAATCTCTTTACTCCTCCCCCTATCAAACGTATCTACCCCTCTTTTTAATTTATTATATTACTGTGTGTCTTTGTATTTGTGTATTTTATGCTTTTTGTAATTTTTTGTGTTTTTTCGTGACTTTTGTACATTTTTCATTTTTTGCTTTACTTTCTCATTTTATTTCCTTCCTTCCGTCCTTCTTTTTCACTTTTTCTATTCTTATCTTCTCATCCTCCCACCCAGCACCATGTCATAGAAGGGGAGTGGCAGCAGAAGCGCCAGAATCCCACAAACCACTCGTAGCACCAGCCGCCTGCGTTGCGGTCAGCAGCACTGCGAAAGGGTGCAGCCCAGCACCATTTTTTCAGAGGTGGAGGTCACTGCACAAGTTTTTTTAGTGCAATGCTGCCTCTCCTCCACCCTGGCAACAGGCGGCAGCCAGGCAGTGGGTATGGCCTCCGGGAGCGTCAGCAGTGCTGGGAGATGATTCACTGGGTTGTGTGCCACAGCACTGGTGTCCGGCTCACCCAACAACAGCTTATACACTGGTGGGCCAACATCCTGGATAAGGAACAGGACCTGCTCGACCTGCTGGGCGTGGAGGTTGCGGGGCTCAGTGAATAATAAGTATTTATTTGTTGTGTTCTATACTAATATTTTTTCCCAAATACTCATTAAGTTTATGTTACAAATATTATGTGATCATCATCTAGACAGGTGCATTGCGCTACCTAATCATACTCGTTGGCGTTCGCTTGGGCTGATTATTTAAAAAGTCATGCAAAGATTCATCTGTCCTGCCTCTAAGATAGTGTTAATTATTAGTATTAGTGAGTTAGCGCGTTCTCTCACTTCTCTGTGCCTTTCTTTTTTGTATTTTGTACAGTCCCAAGCAATTTCCCAGTGATGTGAACTATGCATTGAGAAAAAATGCAGACTGAGTTGGCCCGTCAAAGGGGGTTGAGAGATTGAGAATAAGATAGGAAGCAAAGATCATTCATTGGTGCCGCCACAAGTGCCGCAGCAGATGGCTCTGCTGGACCCAGTAAGTCCTCCTGTTGTTAATATTATTATTATTTCCCTAACTTTAACCACTCTACATTTAGATTTTTTTTTCCTTTTTACTGTGCCTGTCTCCCAATTGTTTTCCATCACCTCTTCGATCTATGTGTTTCCTAAATTCTTCTTATCCCTGCATTATCCTACTTACTTATTTGCCAACCAAGACCATATGTCCTTCATTGACCAATCACTGCACCCCTTCATTGCGCTTCAATAACTCAGATACATCATAGCTCTGCCCGTACATTACAAAATGTTTATGGTTGGCTTAACTACCTGGCTTTTCAAACATTGCCAACCAACAAAATGCGCAACATGGTAATTTGATAGAAGATACTGTAACCAAACTGTAGTGATGTATTGTGGTTGTATTTTGCTAAAAAAAAAAAAAAATGGAGCAGATGCGGTAGCAACGGTTGAAAGGGGGTTACCAGCAAAGGCAGGGATGAGCAGTGGTAAGTCACATTGTTTGCTTATTGACAATTAGTAATATAATCACTGCAAGGGTGTTGACTCGAGAACAACCCGCATTAGCAGATACAGAGGGAGTTGAGTAGTTAATGGACTCTTCCATCTGTAACTCAGCAGACAAAGGTTCACAATGAACTTTAACAACGATGGGTTGATGAAAAAGTGAAAAAAGGATGGAAGGAGAAAGGATGGGTGAAATGTAATATGAATGAAAGGATACGTGGTTGAAAGGATGCATACAGGTGGATGATAGGATGCACAGGTGAGTGAAGGATGGATGAAAGGGTATACAAGTGAAAGGATGCCTGCCTGAGTGGATGAAATGGTATGGGTGAAAGGATGCCTGCCTGGGTGGGTGAGAGGAATGCAGGGGTGGGTTAAAGCAGGTTGGGTGAATGGGTGAAAGGATGCATGGGTAGGTAAATGGATGTTGGTGAAAGGTTTATTGAGAGCCATGTTTGGATGGATGGATATATGTGGATGGATGCTTTTCAATGGTGAAAGACTAGATGGGAGAATGTAAAGCTTTAATGGTGTGTATCAAAGCCAAAGACGAAGATTAGAAATACTAGAAGAACAATGCAGTAATGAATGGATAATTGCATGGATAAAGAAGCAAGGGAGCTCTTATGGATAGGGGTGTGCTCACCTACTTCAGTTGCTTGGAATGGTTTTTATCAAAGCTTTGATTCAAAGGGTTGGGGTGGTATTTCTGTCTACTCCTTGGACTCATAGTATTTTTTAAGCAAGGCAGATATTATGTATTCCACCCATCACCAATCATCACCTCCCTCCCTACCCATGGTATTTCACCAGTGTCACCCATGATGACGTAACTGCTGCATGGCTCAATTCAGCACTGCAGTGTTGTCTGTGAAATGTATGTCTGCTTAAGTTAATATGGCATTTACAAAGTTTTCAATGCATGGCAATTCGAAAACAAGGTGTGTTTCCCATCCCTCCCAGTGCCCACTCAGTCACTCTCTAGACCTTCGCTCATTTATTCTTTCCTGAATTCTGTCCCAGCCGTTCAAATGCGCACCACATTTTTTCTGGCCAAGTGATATATTTCATCATGGCTTCCATAACTGATTTACGCCTTTCAACATTTGTCAACCACAGTGACTCACTAGCCAAAGCTTAGGCAAATGATGTTGATCAGTAAAAAGTCTACTTACCCGGCCTAATCCCTCTAACTTACCCTGCAGTAGAGTAAGTTACGTTTCCTTTCCTTACTGCCAAGCAAATTTATTTTGTTAGAAAAAAGTAATTACAAAGTGTGGTAGAGGGTGAGGCCAGGGATTAAAGTAGGACTAAGTAAGTGACTTGACTTTTGCAGATGGGATAGTCTATGATGAATGTGCCAAATACAATCTATATCCCATTCCTTAATCATTTCCCTGTACTGCAGTGCATTGTTTTTCCCACTGTCTACTTACGGCAGACAGGATGTCCGTATGACTGATTTTATACATGACGTGTATCATTCATATTATTCATCTGTCTTGTAGTCAGGGTAAAATTGATAGGCATTTTGCAATAATAAATTATTCAGAGCAATGGTGAGCTAGTATTTTAATTAAAACCAACATTATGAAATACTCAAATTGTGAAGTGGACTCAAAGTCTGACGTGGACAAGGTTAAGCATTTACACAACACAATGCCTGAATAATGATACTGATGAATGATGTTCATCTATTTCTAAAATATAAATCACATTTGATGCATAGTTGGGTAAATGAGGCCAGTGTGGGCTAATGTTTAGGTAATTGAACTGCAGATCCTGCACTGGGTTGGTGTTGCTTTCACCACATTAGTCTCACTAAGTGTGTGATCAATTAATGGTGTAAAGTATTAAGTCACACCTCGATAAATCACACAGCCTGGGGGGAGAGGGTTAGGGGTTTGATGAATGGATGGGAGAGGAGATTTGGGGAAAGCTGTGACAAAGACAAACACTACTCAAAGACAATATTAATCTGGGCGATGAGCAGTCAACCATCATCAATCTGTTGTGGGAGGAAACAAAGGAATGACTATGAGACAGTTAACTTAAATACATAGCAAAAAGTCCAAAAAGTCTGTCAGGCCCCAGAGAGACCCAAGGTATTCTATCTATCTATCTATCTGTCTATCCGTCTGTCTATCTATCTATATATATATATATATATATATATATATATATATATATTCACTGAAAAAACCATAGGTTTTAGGGACAGTTATAGTTAGTTGGACATTGCACTCGTACAAAACCCGTGAAATTCCCCCGTTATAGTTAGTTCAGCTAACTATAACTTCGCGCCCACAATGCACTGCTGATGACGTCACATATTACATCACTCATGACATGGTCAGTGACATCACTGATGACATCACTGATGACATCTGAAATGACATCACTGATGACATCATCCAGTGACTGTGTGTTTCTGTAAAGTTTAAATATTTTTAATATATATAGGGAAAGGCGTATTGAAGAATGAGTGGGTGTATAAGTGTCTGTATGGATGATTTAGTAGGTGCGTGACTAATTCTATAAGTGAGTGATTAAACGTATCTTACTGAATGCATGGGTTAGTGACTAAACTGGGTGAATGTCTGTATCTGTCTGTTGCTGTGTAAGTGGCTGCATGGGTTTGTGAATAGCTACATGAGTGTCTATAAGAGTTATTGATTTGTTGTCTGAGTATCTGTATGGGTGCCTGAGTGTTTGTGTGGATGGGGTGTGTGCGACTGTGCATAGATGTGTGAGTGGGTGATTCACTGGGTGGATGGTTTAAAGAGTGCATCTGTGATAGACTGTATGGGTGGGTAAGTGTGTGTAAGAGTGTGTTAGTGAGTGAATGTATGTCCCAGTGGTACATGCGTGAGTAACTACATATGTGAAAGGCAGTATATATGTGTGTTAGAGTATATAAATAGCTATAAGCGAGAGTGAGTGATTGTGATAGTGGCTGTATGGATGAGTGTGTGCTTGTATCAGTGATTGTATAAGAGCGTAACAATGTGCTAGTATTTGTATGATTAAGTGAGCTGGTGTGTGTATAACTGTATAGGTGAGTAAATGGCAGTGTGTTTAATTATTTGCATGACTGACTAGGTGTGTGAGTACCTCTATGGATGAGTGGCGGTGTTTGAGTGTCTATATAGGAGTAAGAGTGCATATGATAGTCCTGTACTGAGTGACCATAAGTTTGAGTGACTGTACGGGTGAGTGAGTGGATGTGTGTGTGTAGTCCTAAGAATCAGTGAGTGGGTATGTAGTTATTGGTGTTGGAGTGTCTATGGTTTTGCGAATGGCAGTCTGTAATTTAGATTGGGTGTATCAAAGGTTATATTAGGGTGTGAAGAGCTGCATCAGATTATCACGTGGATGATGTCATCAGTGATGTCATTTGAGATGTCATCAGTGATGTCATCAGTGATGTCACTGACCATGTCATGAGTGATGTAATATGTGACGTCATCAGCAGTGCATTGCGGGGCGCGAGTTATAGTTAGCTGAACTAACTATAACGGGGGAATTTCACGGGTTTTGTACGAGTGCAATGTCCAACTAACTATAACTGTCCCTAAAACCTATGGTTTTTTCAGTGAATTTCAAAGGTTTTTTAAATGCTAATTTCTAACTATAACGTGTCTGAAACCTATGGTTTTTTCAGTGAATTTCAAAGGTTTTTTAAATGCTAATTTGTAACTATAACGTGCCTGAAACCTACGGTTTTTTCAGTGAATTTCAAAGGTTTTTTAAATGACATTTTTTAAATGTATTAATTTTTATATTAATTTTTTTCATACTGATTTACTACATTTTTAGAAACAATTTCTTTTACATATTTTATTTTTTAAATTACATTGTAATTACATTATACATTACATTACAAAAAATACTTTCTCAGAATGAATTATTTTAGTTTAAATACTTTGCACATAGGCAATAGACTTTTAAGTACAGTAGTTACAGTTGTTGCAATGGGCAACACATTTTCAAACACAATGCAACATTCAGCTCAATGTGAATTTCTAGTTAAATGCAATTAGTTACTTTATGGATTACTTTTCTAACCACAGGACTGGATCCTAGATTCAGTCCTGGGACATCTCCTGTAAACAGTTGAGTAAAAGCGTTTTGGTTACAGTCGTGATTTTTAAGGAATATTATTGTATTTTAAAAGTTGACACTTTGAAACTTTTCCTCATAGAATCACCAATGTTATCCTATGGAAGGAAATTCACTTAGCAGGTAAAAACTGTTATCGTTACTTTTTCTTACTCAGTGTTGGATCCTGGATCCAGCACTGGTGCATCTCCTGTAAACAGTTGAAAAAATGCGTTTAAGTCATACAGGCGATTTTTAAGGAATATTTGTAGTTTGTGAAAATCGACACTTTGAAACTTTTCTGCTGAAAACCAGACAATGGATTCCTATGGAAGAAAAGATAAGTTACTGGTAAGTACGGTTAAAATTACTTTTCAGGGTCAGTGCTGGGCTAAAAGATGCAGCACTGGGTTCTCTCCTGATAACAGGTGAGTAAATCGGAATTCGTATTTCGGCTGATTTTAGAAGAATAATTTAAAGTTCCAAAACTCCACACTTAGAAGAATTTTCAAGTGAAACCAGTCAATGTTAGCCTATGGAAGGAAATTCAAGTTACTGGTAAGTATGGTTAAAATTACTTTTCAGGACCAGTACTGGGCTGAAAGATACAGCACTGAGGTCTCTCCTTATAACAGGTGAGTAAATCGGAATTCGTATTTCGGCTGATTTTAGAGGAATATTTGTAGGTTTCAAAAATCAACACTTAGAAACTTTTTCAGCAAAAAGCAGGCAATGATATCCTATGGAAGGAAATTCAAGTTACTGGTAAGTACGGTTAAAATTACTTTTCAGGACCAGTACTGGACTGAAAGATACAGCACTGAGGTCTCTCCTTATAACAGGTGAGTAAATCGGAATTCGTATTTCGGATGATTTTAGAAGAATATTTGCACAATGGTGAAGGAGGGGGCGGGGCCTGAGGTGACATCTGTGCAAACGCACCCCGTGGCGCGTTTTAAGTTGGGGGATTAAGTCCCCTTGAATCCTGAGGGTCCCTAGAGGCCAACTAGCCCACCAGGAACCTCCAATATGCGCCAGGGGCTGCGTTGCAGAGACGTGTAGAGAGGCCACACCCTTTTACACCTCTCTGCAACGCAGCTCTGTGGCGCTTTCTGGATGTACCTGTTGGGCTAGTTGGCTCCAGGGACCCTCAGGATTGAAGGGATTTAATCCCCCAACTTAAAACGCGCCACGGGCGCGTTTGCACACATGTCACCTGAGCCCCGCCCCTCCCTTCACCACTGTGCAAACGCGCCCTGTGGCGCATTTTAAGTCGGGGGATTAACTCCCCTTGAATCCTGAGGGTCCCTGGGGGCCAACTAGCCCAACAGGTATATCCAAAAGCACCACAGAGCTGCGTTGCAGAGAGGTGTAAAAGGGCGTGGCCTCTGTACACCTCTCTGCAACGCAGCCCTAGCGCATACTGGAGGTTCCTGGTGGGCTAGTTGGCCTCAGGGACCCCAGTATTCAAGGGGAATTTGTTCCCCTCTGCAAACGCGCCAGGGGCGCGTTTGCAGAGTGGTGAAGGAAGGGGCGGGGCCTGCGGGCCCGATCGTTTTTTTTTTTTTGTCCCCTGAAGGGGGGCTGTGTAGCCCCCTTCCTTTTTCCTGTTTTTGGGCCCTGGGGACCCCATCCCCTAGGGCCTTACCCCTTTTAAATTAAAATGTAAAAAAAAACGGGAAGGGGGCCGCGTGGCCCCCTTCCCTGGGCCTGTATTGGCCCCGGGGACCCCATCCCCGGGGCATGGCCTCTATTTCTACATTTTATTCTTTGGAGGAGGCTGCGTGGCCCCCTCCTCTGGCCATTTAAGGCCCGGGGACCCCATCCCCGGGGCCGGCCATACCCTTTTTTTGTTTGTTTTTTTTTAAACTTTGGGAGGGGGGCTGCGTGGCCCCCTCCCGGGCCACTATGGCCCCGGGGACCCCATCCCCCGGGGCCTGGCCTCACGTTGGAGACTGTGGGGGTCCCAATCCCCCCACAGTCCCAGCCAGCTCCCGCGTCCCTTGGGAGCCGGCATTGCTTTCCACATGGGGAGCTGCTAAGATGCAGCTCCCCATGTGGAAAGCTATCGGCTTTGGATATTGGAAGAGAGAGCAGGTTTCCCTGCTCTCTCTTCCAATATCCAAAGCAGTTTGCTATGGCAGGACGGGAGCCGCGAGGCTCCGTCCTGCCATAGCAAACTACAGTGTCCCGGGGTAGGCACCCCGGGACACTGCAGGAAGCCGGCCCTGGGGGTGGCGGTCCCCAGGGCCATCAAGGGCTCCAGGAGGGGGCCGCGCGGCCCCCTCCCTTAAATTGCACAGCCCCGGGAGGTGGTGGTCCCGGGCTCTGGGGGTCCGTAATGGACCCCCACATTTATTTTATAAGTGCCCCGGGGAGGTGGTGGTCCCTGGGCGTGTGGGAGGGCTGGAGCCCCCACACCTTATTTAAATAAAAAAGCAGCCCCGGGGGTGGCGGTCCCCGGGGCTGCGGGAGGGCAGAAGAGCCCTCCCGCACCATTTTTTCTATAAAGCCCCGGGGGTGGTGGTCCCTGGGGCTTGGGGGCCCTTGAGGCCCCCCATACAAACAATATACCCACACCCACCATGCCCCCGGGACTTGGACCACCCGGGGGCAAAATGCAGTCGAAGCGCGGGAGACCGCGCTTCGATTTTTCGGCAGGATTCGCGCACCCTGAGCGCATTCTGCCGATTTTTAAAAAATTTCTTTTTCTTTTTTGCCCAGGGGTCCTTGTGGGACCCCTGAGCAAATCTAGGGGTCAGGGTGTTTCTACCCTGCCCCCTTTGTGCGCTTTGCGCACTTGTTTCTGTCCCTCGGTTCTACCGAGGGACAAAATGGCTGCCAACATTTCCTGAATTGGAAGGTTGACAGCCAGCTGACAGCCAATTAACATGCAGCTCGTGATCGGGACGGTGCGCGCAGGGTGCGCTGAGGTACGCGGACCCTACTCGGCCATAGATATATATGTACTTTTACTTTTGATTTTCTCAGCAACTACTGAACGGATTTACACCATTTAACAAAAGGGTTCTTTCTGAACCAAGAACTACCTCTTTGCCAAATTTGGTGTAATTCTGTTCAGCAGTTCGGGCTGTAGCCGTGTCTAAAGTTTCCTATGGAAAATTGCATGGGGAAAACGTGTTTTGGGACCCCTCTTTTTCTCGGCCCCCGCTTGACGAATCCCCGAGACTTTCAGGGTAGGAGCGGACCGGAGCGCCCCACAAAGTTTGAAAATTTTGCGAAGATACGTCAACCGGCAAGAGAGTTATTTCAAATAGAATGTCGCGGATTTCCTATGGATAATAGGTTGTAACTATAACTATCTACTGGCGACCGCCAGTAGATAATATATATATATATATATATAGTGCTTTAATGTGCAGGCCCCCCTGCACTGTGCAGGGGGGCCTGCACATAAAAGCACTTTATTTGGACAAACTTCCGTGTGTGCTCTCCACTTCTTGGCGTCTGGAGATCGTCGCCATTGTGTGTTTATGATTAGCGTCTCACCAATGCTGGAGTCTAAGCACCCAGGGCGAGACGGAGCGGCGGCGGTGATTTACTGATTGGCTGCCAACATTTCAAACCAGGAAGTGTTGGCAGCCATCTTGTGACTCGGTTAAACAGAGTCACAAGAAAAAAGGTAAAAAAAGGATTAAAAACAAGAAAAGGGGGCAGGGTAGAAACACCCTCACCCCCTAGGCCTGCTCAGGGGGTCCTAGAGGGACCGCTAGGGCCAATAAAAGCATTTTTTTTAAAATATTTTCTGCGGGATTCACTTAGGCTGAGCACTTTGTTTAATTTAGCCCCCGGGTGAGCCAGGTCCTGTGGGCAATGTTTAAAATGCATGCGGGGGCCGCGCGGGCCCTTGCAGCCCCGGGGACTGCCACCTCCCTGGGGCTTTTTAATAATGTAAACACGTGGGGGTGTTCCTGCCCCCCACGCTGCCCCGGGGATCACCACCTCCCGGGGCATTCTTTAATTATGGTGGGGGGCCTCGCGGGCCCCCCAAGCCCCGGGCACTGCCACCTCCCCGGGGCTTTAATGTTTAAATGCGGGGGGCCTTATGCCCCCCCGCTGCCCTGGGGACCGTGATCTCCCCAGGGCTTTTTTTTATTAATAATGTCTAGGGGGATCCTGCCCCCCCTACACTGCCCTGGGGACCACCACCTCCCCGGGGCATTGAGTAATTAACATACAAGGGTCTGTAGCGGGCCCCGGGGTCCACCACCTCCCCTGGCCTTTACACATGATGGGAGGGGGGCCTTGCTGCCCCCCTCCAGGAGCCCTGCTTGGCCCTGGGGACTGCCACCCCACAGGGCCGACTCCAGCAATGTCCCAGGGTGCCCACCCCCGGGACATTGCAGTTTGCTATGGCGGGAGGGAGCACTGCTCCCGCCATGCCATAGCAAACTTCTGCTTCGCTTCATTGAAGGGAGAGCAGGAAAACTGCTCTCGCTTCCATGAAGTGAAGCAGAATTGCTTTTGGGCAAAGGGAGCTTCATGTCAGCAGCTCCCTTTGCCCAAAAGCAATGCCGGCTCCCGCAGGAAGCGGGGAGCCGGCAGGGACCGCGGGGGCATTGGGATCCCGCTGCGGTCCCAAACAAAGCGGCCATGCCCTTGGGGATGGGGTCCCCGGGGCCCAAAATGGCCCGGGACGGTAGCCACGCAGCCCCCCCTTTTAAAAAAAACCCCAAAACATAAGGCCAGCCCCAGGGGATGGGGTCCCCGGGGCCATAATTGGCCTCAGGGGTGGGGCCACGTGGCCCACCTCCAAATTTATTTAAAAAAAGGGCTGGGCAGGCCCCAGGGGATGGAGTCCCTGGGGCCAAAAGAGGCCCCTTCCATAGATACGTTTTTGCCGGGCCCCGGGGGATGGGGTCCCCGGGGCCGACATAGGGTAATGGAACTGGGGGGGCATACATTTTTTTTTCTCTCGTCATAGGAGTCGCGACCCCATTGCGTCTCTCAGCATGGCCCCTCAGTGTAACGTCACAGTGGATTTGCGGATTTACCTTAAATAAATAATTTAATAGTTTATAATTTAGAAGGTAGTGTTGCATTTCTGAACTTTTTTTATAGAGTTACTGAGATTGAAGTTAATAATCACATTAAATTTGATAGAGTTAGTAATAATATAAAAGAAAATTAAAGTTAAACTTGAAAAGTGTATTGTGTTGTAGTACATTAAATTTGTGCTTTTGTTTTTCGGATTCGCGACGGGTTCGCAAATCCACAATTTGTTTTAAAAGAGTATGTATGTTTAAAGAAAAATAAGATTCACTGCTGGGTTATAGGGTGGCTCTAAAAAGAGCCCTTGTTGTCATTATGACTTTGTTGGAGCTACATATAAGTGCGAATGCACAGCTTAATGTTGTTGAGAAATACTCTGTTTCCTTCATCTGTGAAGTGAACTCCATCACTTCTGTAGATGTCATCCATATCAAAACGTAGATTGTTGTTATAGATGTAGCCCATCCTATGGTCTCTGGGGTAAGCAGAAACAGCTTTATTGACATTCTTCCTAGCTTTCTCAAACTGTGGACAGAATTGATTTGAGCACTTGCATTTCTGTCTTTGGCATATATTAGAGTATATAAAGAAAGTTTGAGGCAAATGCAACATCAATTGTGCAAAGGTATCCTTCATTAGCATTCCCAGACCTACCCCAGTCAATGTGCCTAGTTCATGGCCACCACAGTGCACAATCATGAGGTCAGGGGGTTGGAGATGCAAAAAGGTTTTAACCAAAGGCATCAATTGGTGCCACTTTAATCCTCTCTGTGCAATCCATTTAATATCCACATTTTTCAAACCTAGGTCTTTGTCAATACCTCTGTGTCAGCATACTTTTTGCACCAGAAAACATAGCCGTGCCCTACAATCCATACTGTAAGCATCTTGAAGGGATGTCTGGAAGGAATTAAAAGATGTCTGTAGCTCAGGGAGTCAATTGGTAGAATGAGAGGTATCTAAAATGGTGGAGAAGATGCTGTTTTTGAAAAAGCTGATAAGTGATTAGCTGTTCATTAGCATTGTGAACTCAAAAATAGGATGCATGTTATTTTCCTGAAGAAGCATGTTTCTTATTGGTTACTAAAAAATGTTTGAAAGGTACAGTAGATAGGATAAGGTAATATTTTGCAAAGTCAAAAACACCTGCTATTTGCATTTGTAAGCTACTGTGCTGAACTTGAAAATATGGTCAATTTGTGACTTGCCAGTACAGTTGAATGTTGCAGAAACTGTTACTATGGAAACTGGGATTAAGCATAATGGGGGAAGGGTTGAAAGTTAACTGTGGATTTAAAATGTGAAATGGTAACATATATAAGTGATATGTTACTAAATTACATTTTTCTAAGTCAGTAGTATGTGTAGAAGGAGTCTGTTGTTTAAAAAAACAAACTAGTATTGTAAGAAATAGGTTTCTGAACTCCCGTATGGATTCACGGCTCCATCGCGACGCTACACTGCGGCACCGCTGTGGAGTCGCAACTCCAGAAAATTAGATAACCTGTTTGGGCACTTTTAGAAGACACTTAGAAAGGGCTAATATGTCTAACCAATATAAATGTGTTTCACAACTTGAGATGATGTAGAAAGCAATTTGATGTGTTACTTACGTTTATTTGTGTGCAGAAAGAGAGGGAATGTTTGCCATTACTGGTTTTACCTTGTTGAGAGTGGTTCATTACATGTATTGTGTGCAAAAGAAAATCTTTTTTGAGTTTCTGATATTTCATATTATGCAATACTATTTGAAAGGTGAGTTACAAATTTGTAAGCTGTGTTATATATTATGTAGTAGTGCTTCACTCTTTGTAGGAATATTTTTAGATTTGAAGAGCATTATTGTCAAAGTTTTGAAATTATGAGAGAAGTGTGATGTTTTAAATATTTTACGAAATGTACAGATGTGTATTGTACTTTGTTTTATTGTACTGAAATGATGATTGAAATAGTTTGTGCATAGTAATATGTGTACATTGCTAGATGGAAAGGTACAGTTGAAGTATGCCGCATAATTTTAGGTGTCTCTTACAAATTGTAAGTGCAGTCTGTCAAGTTTTAAGGTCTGCATGGACTTGGGACTGAGGTATGTGTGTGCTTGCACATGTATTCTCATACGTGTTATGCATCTGAAGATGCTAGATGTATAAAACACAGGTATACGTATATTTGTATATTTCTTTTACATATGATGCCGCTAGGAAAAGGAGCAGACACATACATGCATGCTTTCAGGAATATGGTGAGACTTACAAAGAGATATGTGAAGGGTTACTGCTTTATTTTTGGCTACGCCCAACACCTTGAGTACTTGCAGAATAGTGAAGCTGAACTACAAAAGTGAGGTTTAAGACATGTTGGCTGAGGGATTAGTGATTAGGCTACTTTGTATGAGTCTGTGGAAAGGTACACTTGAAATACGCTGCAAAATTGCAGGTGTCTGCTTGAAATGGGAATTGCAGTCTGTGAAGTTTAAGGTCTGCATGGTCTTGTGACTGAGGTATTTCTCTACTTGCACATGTATTGTCATACGTGTTATGTATCTGAAGATGCTAGACGTGTAAAACACAGGTATATGTCTATTTGTGTATTTCTTTTATATGATACCACTAGCAAAAGGTACAGACACATGCAAGTATGCTTACAGGAATATGGTGAGACTTACAACAGAGACATGTGAAGGAGTGGTGCTTTATATTTGGGTAGGCCCAACACCCTGAGTAGTAGTAGAATGGTGAAGCTGCAGCACAAAAGTGAGGTTTAAGACATGTTGCCAGAGGGATTAGTGATTAGGCTACTTTGTTTGAGTTTGTGGAAAAGTACACTTGAAATATGCTGCCTAATTTTATGTGTCTGCTTGAAATGGTTAGTGCGGTCTGTGAAGTTTTAAGGTGTGCATGATCTTGTGACTGAGCTATGTCTGTACTTCCACATGTAGTCTCAGACATGTTATGCATCTGAAGATGCTAAGCGTATAAAACACAGGTAAACGTCTATTTGTATGTTTCTTTTATATATGATGCCACTAGTACAAGGTGCAGACACATGCATGTATGCTTTCTGGAATATGGTGAGACTTACAACAGACACATGCAAAGGGTTACTGCTTATATTTGGCTAGGCGCAACACCCTAAGTAGTTGCAGAATGGTGAAGCTGCAGCTGGAAAGTGAGGTTCAAGACATGTTGGCTGAGGGATTAGTGATTAGGCTACTTTGTATGAGTCTGTGGAAAGGTATACATGAAATATGCTGCATAATTTCAGGTGTGTGCTTGAAATGGGAAGTGCATTCTGTGAAGTTTTAAGGTCTGCATGGTCTTGTGACTGAGGTATGTGTCTAATTCCACATGTATTCTCATACGTGTTATGCATCTGAAGATGCTACATGTATGAAACAGAGGTACACGTCTATTTGTATGATTCTTTCATATATGATGCCACTAGGGAAAGGTATAGACACATGCATACATGCTTTCAGGAATATGGTGAGACTTACAGCAGACACATGCAAAGCGTTACTCCTTTATATTTGGCTAGGCCCAACACCCTAAGTAGTTAGAGAATGGTGAAGCTACAGCTCAAAAGTGAGGTTTAAGAAATGTTGGCAGAGGAATTAGTGATTAGGCTACTTTGTACGCGTCTGTGGAAAGCTACGTTTGAAATACACCACATAATTTTAGGTGTCTGCATGAAATGGGAAGTGCAGTCTGGGAAGTTTTAAGGTCTGCATGGTCTTGTGATGGAGGTATGTCTGTATTTGCACATGTATTCTCATACGTGTTATGCATCTGAAGATACTAGACGTATAAAACACAGGTAAACATCTATGTGTATGTTTCTTTTATATATGATGACACTAGCAAAATGTACAGATACATGCATGCATTCTTTCAGGAATATGGTGAGACTTACAACAGATACATGCGAAGGGTTGCTGCTTTATATTTGGGTAGGCCCAACACCCTGAGTAGTAGTAGAATGGTGAAGCTGCAGCACAAAACTGAGGTTTAAGACATGTTGGTAGAGGGATTTGTTTTTAGGCCACTTTGTATGAGTCTGTGGACTGGCACATTTGAAATATACCGCATCATTTTACAAGTGTGTGCTTGAAATGGGAAGTGCAGTCTCTGAAGTTTTAAGGTCTGCATAGTTTTGTGACTGAGGTATGTCTTTCCTTCCACATGTATTTTCATTCGTGTTATGCATCTGAAGATGCTAGACATATTAAATACAGGTATACATCTATTTGTATGTTTCTTTTATATATAATTCCACTAGGAAAAGGTGCAGACGCATGCATACATGCTTTCAGGAATATAGTGAGAGTTCCTACAGATACATGCAAAGGGTTGCTGCTTTATATTTGGCAAGGCCCAACACCCTAAGTAGTTGGAGAATGGTGAAGGTGCAGCTCAAAAGTGAGGTTTAAGACATGTTGGTAGATGGATTAGTGATTAGGCTACTTTGTATGAGTGTGTGGAAAGGTACACTTGAAATACGCCACATAATTTTTGGTGTCTGCTTGAGATGGGAACTGCATTCTGTGAAGTTTTAAGGTCTGCATGATCTTGTGAGTGAGGTATGTCTGTACTTCTACATGTATTCTCATACGTGTTATGCATCTGAAGATGCTAGATGTATAAAACCCAGGTATACGTCTACTTGTATGTTTCTTTTATATATGATGCCACTAGGAAAAGGTGCAGACACATGCATATATGCTTTCTGGAATATGATGAGACTTACAAGAGACAAATGCAAAGGGTTACTGCTTTATATTTGGCTAGGCCCAACACCCTAAGTAGTTGCAGAATGGTGAAGGTGCACCTCAAAAGTGAGTTTTAAGATATGTTGGCAGAGGGATTAGTGATTAGGCTACTTTGTATGAGTTTGTGGAAAGGTGCACTTGAAATACGTCACAACATTTTAGGTGTCAGCTTGAAATGCGAAATGCAGTCTCTGAAGTTTTAAGGTCTGTATGGTCTTGTGACTGAGTTATGTCTTTACTTGTACATTATTCTCATATGCGTGTTATGCATCTGAGGATGCTAGACGTATGAAACACAGGTATACATCTTTATATGTTTCTTTTATATATGATGCCACTAGCAAAAGGTACAGACACATGCATGCATTCTTTCCGGAATATAGTGAGACTTACAACAGAGGTATGTGAAGGGTTGCTGCTTTATATTTCGTTAGGCCCAACACCTTGAGTACTTGCAGAATAGTGAAGCTGAAGTACAAAAGTGAGGTTTAAGACACGTTGGTAGAGGGATTACTGATTTGGCTACTTTGCATGAGTTTGTGTAAAGGTACACTAGAAATACGCCACAAAACTTTAGGTGTCTGCTTGAAATGGGAAATGCAGTCTGTGAAGTTTGAAGGTCCGTATGGTCTTGTGACTGAGGTATGTCTGTACTTGTACATGTATTCTCATACATGTTATGCATCTGAGATGCTAGATGTATGAAACACAGGTATACATCTTTGTATGTTTCTTTTATAAATGATGCCACTAGCAAAAGGTACAGACACATGCATGCATTCTTTCAGGAATATGGCGAGACTTACAACAGCGATATGCGAAGGGTTGCTGCTTTATATTTCGGTAGGCCCAACACCTTGAGTACTAGGAGAATAATGAAGCTGAAGTACAAAAGTGAGGTTTAAGACATGTTGGCAGAGGAATTAGTGATTAGGCTACTTTGTATGAGTCTGTGGAAAGGTACACTTGAAATACGCCACAAAGTTTTAGGTGTCTGCTTGAAATGGGAAGTGCAGTCTGTGAAGTTTTAAGGTCTGCATGGTCTTGTGACTGAGGTATGTCTGTACTTCCACATGTATTCTCATACGTGTTATGCATCTGAAGATGCTAGACGTATAAAACACAGGTATACGTCTATTTGTATATTTCTTTTATATATGAGGCCACTAGGAAAAGGTGCAGACACATGCATGTATGCTTTCTGGAATATGATGAGACTTACAAGAGACACATGCAAAGGGTTACTGCTTTATATTTGGCTAGGTGCAACACCCTAAGTAGTTGCAGAATGGTGAAGCTGCAGCTGAAAAGTGAGGTTTAAGACATGTTGGCAGAGGTGCTGAGACAGAATATCGAGTTAGAAATGTCGACTTACACAAATATCAAGTTGGAAATATAGCGCTTCAGAAATATCAACAGCAAGAATATCGTGGTCAAGAATATCGAATTTAAGGTAAAAATTATTGTTTAAAAAAATATAGAAGTCATTAATATTGTTTGCAAAAATATAGATGTTTAAAATATTGATTTTTTAATTAGTGTTATGTATTTTAGTTTGTATTTTAAATATATGTGATGTATGTCTTTTTGGGTATGGTCAAGCACAGCGGTGAGGGGACAAACCTGAGGAGTATCTGTGAGAAGAACCAGAACAGGGTCCACCATACTGCCATCAGGAGACGCTCACTTGTCAAGCAGAGCTGACAGGGCCACCGCTCTGGTACAGCCCTCGTAGTGACACTTCCCTGTGGTCTCCCCGCATACGCTGAAATTCTTGCGGTGGAAGCGCATCTCGGGCCAGTTTTCCAGAAACTAGCTGCTATTGTTAGGACTACTGTCTATGGGTGGGAAGATATGTGTATTGGCACACATCTCTTAGCCAATGAAGAGGGTGCCAAATCATTGAAGAGTATATGCTTACTGTCACGCGCTTTCCTGCTTGTTAGCCGCCTGGGGACTCCAACTACCAGCAACCTCTGCTCTCCCTGGAGGGAGGAGCAAGCCCGCAGCCTCACGCTCCAAAGCGCTTCCAGACCCCCGCAGCGCGGGACGCGCTTTCCTGCTTGTTACCGCCTGGGGACTCCAACTACCAGCATCCTCTGCTCTCCCTGGAGGGAGGAGCAAGCCCGCAGCCTCGCGCTTAAAAGCGCTTCCAGACCCCCGCAGCGCGGGACGCGCTTTCCTGCTTGTTAGCAGCCTGGGGACTCCAAATACCAGCATCCTATGTTCTCCCTGGAGGGAGGAGCAAGCCCGCAGCCTCGCACTTAAAGCGCTTCCAGACGCCCGCAGCGCGAGACGCGCTTTCCTGCATGTTAGCCGCCTGGGGACTCCAACTACCAGCATCCTCTGCTCTCCCTGGAGGGAGTAGCAAGCCCGCAGCCTCGTGCTTGAAAGCGCTTCCAGACCCCTGCAGCACGGGACGCGCTTTCCTGCTTGTTAGCCGCCTGGGGACTCCAACTACCAGCATCCTCTGCTCTCCCTGGAGGGAGGAGCAAGCCCGCAGCCTCGCGCTTAAAGCGCTTCCAGACCCCCGCAGCGCGGGACGCGCTTTCCTGCTTGTTAGCAGCCTGGGGACTCCAACTACCAGCATCCTATGTTCTCCCTGGAGGGAGAAGCAAGCCCGCAGCCTCGCACTTAAAAGCGCTTCCAGACGCCCGCAGCGCGGGACGCGCTTTCCTGCATGTTAGCCGCCTGGGGACTCCAACTACCAGCATCCTCTGCTCTCCCTGGAGGGAGTAGCAAGCCCGCAGCCTCGTGCTTGAAAGCGCTTCCAGACCCCTGCAGCGCGGGACGCGCTTTCCTGCTTGTTAGCTGCCTGGGGACTCCAACTACCAGCATCCTCTGATCTCCCTGGAGGGAGGAGCAAGCCCGCAGCCTCACGCTCCAAAGCGCTTCCAGACCCCCGCAGCGCGGGACGCGCTTTCCTGCTTGTTACCGCCTGGGGACTCCAACTACCAGCATCCTCTGCTCTCCCTGGAGGGAGGAGCAAGCCCGCAGCCTCGCGCTTAAAAGCGCTTCCAGACCCCCGCAGCGCGGGACGCGCTTCCTGCTTGTTAGCAGCCTGGGGACTCCAAATACCAGCATCCTATGTTCTCCCTGGAGGGAGGAGCAAGCCCGCAGCCTCGCACTTAAAAGCGCTTCCAGACGCCCGCAGCGCGGGACGCGCTTTCCTGCATGTTAGCCGCCTGGGGACTCCAACTACCAGCATCCTCTGCTCTCCCTGGAGGGAGTAGCAAGCCCGCAGCCTCGTGCTTGAAAGCGCTTCCAGACCCCTGCAGCACGGGACGCGCTTTCCTGCTTGTTAGCCGCCTGGGGACTCCAACTACCAGCATCCTCTGCTCTCCCTGGAGGGAGGAGCAAGCCCGCAGCCTCGCGCTTAAAAGCGCTTCCAGACCCCCGCAGCGCGGGACGCGCTTTCCTGCTTGTTAGCAGCCTGGGGACTCCAACTACCAGCATCCTATGTTCTCCCTGGAGGGAGAAGCAAGCCCGCAGCCTCGCACTTAAAAGCGCTTCCAGACGCCCGCAGCGCGGGACGCGCTTTCCTGCATGTTAGCCGCCTGGGGACTCCAACTACCAGCATCCTCTGCTCTCCCTGGAGGGAGTAGCAAGCCCGCAGCCTCGTGCTTGAAAGCGCTTCCAGACCCCTGCAGCGCGGGACGCGCTTTCCTGCTTGTTAGCTGCCTGGGGACTCCAACTACCAGCATCCTCTGATCTCCCTGGAGGGAGGAGCAAGCCCGCAGCCTCGCGCTTAAAAGCGCTTCCAGACCACCGCAGCGCGGGACACGCTTTCCTGCTTGTTAGCCGCCTGAGGACTCCAACTACCAGCATCCTCTGCTCTCCCTGGAGGGAGGAGCAAGCCCGCAGTCTCGTGCTTAAAAGCGCTTCCAGACCCCTGCAGCGCAGGACGCGCTTTCCTGCTTGTTAGCCACCTGGGGACTCCAACTACCAGCATCCTCTGCTCTCCCTAGAGGGAGGAGCAAGCCCGCAGCCTCGCGCTTAAAAGCGCTTCCAGACCCCCGCAGCGTGGGACGCGCTTTCCTGCTTGTTAGCCACCTGGGGACTCCAACTACCAGCATCCTCTGCTCTCCCTGGAGGGAGGAGCAAGCCTGCAGCCTCGCGCTTAAAAGCGCATTAAGACCCCCGCAGCGCGGGACACGCTTTCCTGCTTGTTAGCCGCCTGGGGACTCCAACTACCAGCATCCTCTGCTCTCCCTGGAGGGAGGAGCAAGCCCGCAGCCTCGCGCTTAAAAGCGCTTCCAGACCCCCACAGCGCAGGACGCGCGCGGGTGGCACCCGGGCGAAGCCCGGGCCAAGGGCGGGCCCGTCCTTGCCCGTCACTGCCAGGAAGAGGCGGGCAGGGCCACACCTCCTTCATCCAGCTTTTGAGCAGCGACGTAGAGCCACTTGTAATCCGACAAGGTACTGTGCTAAGCATTTTTCAATTTTGTCAGAGAATTTTTTGCAGAATGAAGATATCAGCAAGACTCTATGACTATAAACTTTAAGCTGAGCCCCCGGTTTTATTAACTAACCTTTGCGAACTGAATGCTTGATTTGGTCCTCGGGGCAATAGTCATCTTGTGGGTCACTGTAACCAATTAGCTATATATAATTATTACAGGACAAAACATAGGAAAAAGGAAAACCAGGGAGGGAATAGGGGTGGGAAATGGCCTTAACGGGGGGGCAGGAAAGGGGAAAAAGGCAAGAAAAGCCCATAAACATGCTGTTAACAACTGCGTGATGGATAGAATAGACACCCTTATCAGCAAATGTGAAGACATCCTAGAAGCAGATCCAACAGTTCCCCATGCCAACGATCAATCCCCCCCCAAAAGCGCTAGCCCTCCCCGTCCAACCATTATTCCCACAATGTTCCGGAAGCCCTCTCGGAAGTAGTACATAGTAAAGATACCCCATTGGAACTTACAGTAGGACAGGTGAAGGACACTTCCTTTCACCTTTCAAATTCCCCTATTAGTGTTGATAAGAGTCAACCTGGTCCCTCTCTCACCTGTTTAAATAGGTTTGCAGTTGTGGCAGATTTGCGCAACGCCTCTGCGGATGAAATGTCCCAATTAACATCTACAACCCCTATTGAGACTATTGAAGAGCAAACTCCACCGTCACATGACATCTTTAAGATTGTTAGCTCCCTTAGGCTGGAGATAGGAACCATGAGACACATGATTGAAGAACTTATTGTCACGGTCAAACTCCTATCTTCGAAGGACATACCCCACAAGCAACCTGCGTATCCTCTGCACAAACAATGCCCCCAAGTCTACCGGGTATGCACACCTATTCATAAAGAAAGAGGCTCAACAGGAAATGGGTCTTCTCCACCCCTCTTAGCAACACTTAAACGTGTCCCTCCATCCTCCAAGTCAAATCAGGCAGATCATCTTAAAGCTAACACATCTAAAAACCACTGGAATCAAGTTCCCTCTCAGGTCCCTACAAACTGTACTAGACCTCCAAGCTTATCACTCATCATGCGCCCCCCGTAAAAGATCACTTTCAGAGGAGCTACCCAGTAACCCCCCTCTTTTACAGTCTTATAAAGTCTTCATGGTTAATGTCCCCAAGCTTGATCCAATGGGTGGCCGTGAAAACGAAGACTCCTTAACCAACAAATCCATACATTGGATCCGCCATGTTAGGGGCTGCCGCTTGGTCATACAAGAAGACATTGTTAGGGCCCGGAGATGCACGTCCCTCACCCAACCCCTGGATTGTATTGAGCTTACTCTGTCCAAGGCCGATTCAGCCAAAAACCTTCTTGCACTGGAGTATCGCACTTGCCCTCCGGGCTCCTCATCCATACAGTTCAGGCGGTTTCCAACAATCACAGTAGCAAGGCCACATGAAATGCAACCATCGATGGCCCTAAGGGGAGGGACCCCCTTGGAAGCCATCGATTGACTACAACGAGAATTCCAGCCACATCAGGAACCACATATCATCTCCTCAATTACTAGATACAGCTTTTAAAACACCCTATTTCCTCGTATTGATCCCGAACCATTGACAACTAGCTCGGGAAATAATGGTCGAAGTAATCACCCTGCTGATCTTTTGAGGGTTCAGGAGGTTAATCTCCCCACATCTCTAGACCCCCTTGTTTTGCCTCCTGTTCCAGTGTCGCACTGCCAACCTATCCCTAGCAGAGGCATAACCCCCGCTCCGGCTTTACATCATCAGCTAAAGATTATCTCCTGGAACGTTGCAGAGCTTAGTAGCAAATTGTCATTGCCCCACTGGAAAGAACTGATAGAGGGTTTTGACATTTGTATTTTTCAAGAAACTTGGAGCCTGGTCCCATTATACAAGTCAGGCTATACCTGTTTCCATTCACCAGCTATTACCACGGGGAGAGGGCGCCCCTCGGGAGGTCTGATTATCTGGGTTAACATCGCTTTGGGCTGCAGAATCACTGAACAGCAAAGTGCAAGTCCTGACATCTTGAGGCTCACTATCAAGTGACCTAGGGGGGGGGAAACTCTTGACCTGTTTAATGTTTACATAAGGGGGACCATAGGGGGCAAACAATCATCTATTGTCATGCTATTGGAACAAGGCTTATCCAGTTGCCCGTCCCACTCTAGAGTTGTGGTTGCAGGAGATTTTAATTGTACTTTTGAGCCTCTAAGATCAGAGGATATGTTGGGGGTTGAGGAAGATAACAGAAAATGGGCTGTTCCCCCACTAAGTATACCTCCCGTTAAAAGATGGTCTCAGATAGCAATCCAACTCAATGCACTTACCTTGGAGTTTGGCTTGAGGGCAGCCAATGGCAGATCTTTATCAGATGCCCAGGGGGCTTACACTTATAACAGAGCTAGTTGCCCGTCTCGCATTGATTATGTCCTATTAGACGTAAGGCTTTGGGGAAATATGATAGACATGGTAGTGGGCACTACCACTGATAGTGACCATAACCCCCTTTGTGTGAACTTAAAGATCCCATGGGCCCTCCCCTGTCCTTCTCTGAGCACCCACATGCTATCTCTGACCAAAGAGGTGGTCCCCTCAAATTGCAGAAGGTTTCTTAAATGGCGAAAGGTCATCGTACAAGATAAAAAAATAGCCGGAATCAGGCAAGTCCTGAGTAAGAATATCTTAGAGCTTCAGGAGGCAACCATAGGCATAGACGGGTTGGTAAATGTCCCTGCAATCCATTTGCGCACAATTGAACAGATAGGTGTATATTTTCAAGCACCTAATAAGCTTAGTAAACCCGGTGTGTACTCAAAGAGTAGGCAGTCATGGTACACGAAGGACTGCAGGCTCAAGAGGCAGGCACTGGCTTTAGCAGTTAGAAGCAAAAACTGCCCTTTGATTAAAATTGCAAGGAAAGAGTATAGAGCGGCTCTGCTTCAAGCAAAGCTGAAGTGGGACGAGTCTCACTGGCAGGATCTGAAGGATGCTAGCACAGCAAGGGACACTAACTTTTTCTGGAACCTTGTTAGACGGGCGGACAAGAAAGATTCAGATCTAATCCCCAACCATATTGCAAGCCAAGGTTGGCATGATCACTTTGGGAAACTCTACTCCGGGACCGACGATGTTTGCCTGGAAGGGCCAAGTGATCAATTACACAATTTCTCTGATGGTAACAACAGCGAACCCTTCTCTCTGGTTGAAGTAGAAGCTGCCATAAGGAGGATGGTCCCTGCCAAAGCCCCCGGACCCGACGGCCTTCCTGGAGTCTTGTTTCTCGCAGATCCCCGAAACTGGGCACGGTACATTTTGCTTTTAATTACCTCTATCTCTAATGGCTGCCCAGTGCCAGAATCTTGGAAGGGTGCGGAGGTGGTCCCAATTTTCAAAAAGGGTGCCAGAGGGGACCCTGCCAACTACAGACCAATTAGTCTGATTGACGCAATCCAGAAGGTAGTTGGCAGAGTCCTCTTACAGAGGATTCAAACCTGGGCTGAGGACGAAGATGTCCTCTCTCAATATCAGGCAGGATTTAGGGCCAACATGGGAACGGTCGACCAGGTATTCAGGCTGCTTCTTATATTGGAAAGTTGTTGTGATTGGCAGAGGCAGTCTTTATCTCGCTTTTATTGATTTAAAGACTGCCTTTGACCTGGTCCCCAGGAAAAGGTTGTGGCAAATACTAGGAGATATGGGCATCCCTCCTCTAATCCTCAACTTACTGATCCGGCTTCACTAGGGCAATTATGCACAGGTGAGATGGGGGCCCCAAGGTCAGCTGACGGAAAGGATCACGGTTAACAGGGGAGTCCACCAGGGCTGTGTCATGGCACCCACCCTGTTCTCCATATACGTGAATGGGGTGGTCAGCTTTTTGCAAGAAGATCCAGCTGATGCCCCGGCCCTGGCGGGTGACAAGGTACCGACTCTCCTGTTTGCCGATGACACACTGCTGGTCTCTAAGACCCCAGCCGGGCTGCAAAAACTACTAAACAGATTTCAATCTTTCTGTAACTCTCGGGGGCTGGTCATTAACACCACTAAGACCAAGTTTATGACATTTAACCCCCACAAATCGTTTAGAAACAACCTCACCTTAGATGGGACCTATTTGGAGAGAGTCAGTACGTTTGACTATCTTGGTATTCGACTTTCAGAAAAAATGCAGTGGAGGCCCCACCTGGACAAAATGCTCTTGAATCATAAACGTGCGGTCGGGGTTCTTGGCAAAGAACATCGCTCGTCGCAAAGCAGGCCAGTTGCCCCGGCACTCATGATCTATGACGCAAAGGCAGTTAGCTCGGCCCTCTACGGAGCCGAGCTATGGGGATTTGATAATGTTGATGAGATCTGCAGATCAGAGCATAAGTTCTTGAGGGATTTGGTGATGCTCCCCCGGAATGCCCCATTAACACCCTTGATGTATGACATGGGCAGGCGCTCTTTTAGTGATATTGCCAAGCTGCGCCCATTGTTTTTTTGGGCCCACCTTAGGCGAACCCCTGAGCTCACTAAATATGCGACAGCACTCACCGAAGTAATGAGCTTAGATGTCAACCAAAGGGTAAATTGGATTACCAACGTCAGGAAACTAATGACCGCTCTTGGCCTTAAGGAATCTTGGGATAACCAAAACCCCCCTAGTAAGGCAGAGCTTAAACGTATCTATTGGGATTGGATCGACACTCAGGAGCTCTGTAATCCAAAAGTGGGAAGGCTAACGGAAGAATTTCACCAGCACAAGCAGCGCAGAAGCCTTGAACCATATCTGGATATAATCCGCACACCACGAGATAGGGCACTTTATATCCAATTTAGGTTCGGATCACTTCCGGTCCACGAACTAACCGCAAAATGGCGCCCCCCACAACAGACATCGGAAGATTGTCCTTGCTGCGGGGCACTGAAGGAGAGTGTTGCCCATCTTATGTTTGCATGCCCAGCACACGTAGCAGCAAGGTCTAAGTGGCTAAAACCAATCTGCAGACAATTGGGCACTCTTGACCATCGTGTCGCCTTACGCATTATGAAGTCTGATGCAAGAACCCTTTTTGTTTGCGGTGTGGCGAAGTTTCTAAGCTGTGCCTGGATAGTTAGGCATAAAGCCTTGCGAAGGGCGATTTAATCTTATACCATAGGCCCCATGGAGAATATATCTGAGCACAAGCTGACTGTCCAAATATTGCAAGAATTAATCTTTATGCACTGTCACTTATAAAAGCTCTATTGGGTACTATTGTTTTAACCATATATTTAAAATTCCTGTTTTTATTTAAAACGAAATACTTTTATTACTGAATTTTTGGATATTCTTGGCAATATCTGTTTTATTTCTAGCGATGTAACAATGTGTTACCATATTCTGGCCAAGTAGACATCATGTACCTCCTATGTCTTTTATGATAACCTTTTTAGCTTAAACCCTATTTTTATATATAAGATTGTCTGATGCTTTTATGATATTTGTTATCGAAATAAAGCAATTTGACTTGACTTCACTTGTATAAGTATTGTTTATGTTTTTCAATATATGTGTTAAATTTTTGGTAGTTATGAATTTTATTTTAAATATATTTTGCATTTTTTTGTTCCGTAGCGGGTTGTGGGTTTTTAGGGGAATAGGGTGGGAAGTAGTTTAATTATAATAAATGAATAATTATTTTGTATTTATTTAATTTAGATTTTATAGCGTTAATTGTGGGAAGTAATTTATTTATAATTAATTATTAATTGGTTGTTAATTCATATTAATTAATTAATTGATAATTAATTATGGTAATTGTGTAATTTGTTTTAGGTGTGGGTTGTGGGGTTTTTAGAGGTAAAGGGTGGGAAGTAATTTATTTTTAATTAATTAATAGTTAGTTAATTAATATTAATTTATTAATTGAACATTAAATATGGAATTTGTGTAATTAATTTTAGGTGTGGGTTGTGGGGTTTATAGGGGTAAAGGGTGGGAAGTAATTTTTGTTGAATTAATTCAAAATTAGTTGATCATTAATATTAATTAATTAATTTATATTTAATTAGGGTATTTGTTTTTATTTTTTGGTGTGTGGGTTTTATTGTTATAGGGGTACAGTGTAGGGAGTAAATTAATTTTTACCTTCTTTATAATTAATTGTTAAATACTATTAGTTTTTTAAATTGAAAATAAGTTTTAACTGTGTAATTAATTTTTTTACAGTTTAATTTTAGCTGTGGGTTGTGGGGATTATAGGGTTAAAGTGTTGGAAGTTAAATAATTTTTATGAGTTTTAATTTGTTTTTTAATTAATAATATTTCTTTAATTGGTAATTAATTATGTTAGTTGAGGAAGTACTTTTTTAATTTAGATGTGGGTTGTGAATTCGTGTGGTTTTATAGGGTAGGAAATAAAAAAGTAAATGTATGTAATAATTAATTTATTTGTTTCTAAATAATTTTTTATTAAAAAAATGTATTTGTTTGGAAATTATTTTTTATTTTATTTAATATAATATTTGTAGGTATTTGTTATATGTATTTAACATTATAACATGTCTATTGAAAAAATGTAATACTAAATATATTTGAATTTTTAACATATTTATACATTTATTTTATTTATTTTGTTTTTTAAATATTTTTATTGATGTCAAAAATTGTTTTTAATTTTGAACTGTCTGGAGTGAGAATATTAATTGTTACTCCTCTGCAATGAAACACTTTCCCTACTATTGCACTCACTGGAGTGGGAATAGTAATTTTTGACCCTCCGCTATCCAACACTTTCCCTACTTTTACAATGAACGGTGTGGGAATAGTAAATTTTATCCCGCCACTATCCAACACTTTCTCTACTGTTGCACTCACTGGAGTGGGAATAGTAATTTTTACCCCTCCGCTGTCCAACACTTTCTCTACTGTTGCACTCACTGGAGTGGGAATAGTAATTTTAATAGCAGCAGGGTTTGCAAATAAAGAAGACCTACCCATACCCTCCAAATTAGATTAAATGGAGGACAACCAAGGGCTCTTTATAACATAATTACAGTTAAGACACTCAGTGATAATACTATGATTTAAAGTACCACAAGGATTGGACCACACTGAGAGCCATAAACATGACAGTGCATGTTTAATGTAATTATCAGTATAAGAAAGCCACAATTTTCCATGGCAAAATAACTTGAAGGGTGTGAAAGAAAGGGTCAGGAAACTTAGGGGCCTATTACAATGGCGGGCGGAGACACGACCGCGGTGCCGGCGGTGGGGTTAACACCCATTTACCGCACGCCGCCAGCGGTCTTCACGCCCGCCATATTAGGATGGCCACACATTGCCCATTTCCCATCCGCCGCGGTGCAACGCCGACCGCCATCAAAGTGCGCCCGCCACCGCGGCGGAGTGAGCCAATCACCACACACCGCCGTGCGGAATGACGTCCCGTACGCCGAAGATATCACGATGCCGGAAACATTGCAGCGCACCGCGACGGAGAAACCGCACAGCGAGAGACGGCGGAGACATCACAGCGGAGACAGAAAAGAGACACCCGGGACACACCGCGATGGATCCTGCCCTACACGCCATCCCGGTGCTGTACATGATACACCACCTGCAAGTCATCGTCCGCCGCGGACGCATCTGCAGGTACGTACAGACACAACAGTGCAAGTAACACAATACACAGCTCCAGGGCGGAAAAACGTCGCATGGGAACACCACACACCCCTGTGGGGACAGGCACACAGCCACCACTGCACACACACATGTTCCACCTGTGACAAACACACCTCGCCACATACTGCCCACCCATGTTCCGCCATCATGAACAAATGTCCCGGTCACGTCACCGCCGTGGTCAGTGTGCAGGAAACCATGCACACAATGCAGAGCCCAGGGCCAGCGCATGCCAAGGGCACCGTACAAATAGCACAGAGCCACAACTCCACCCACAACACACTTGCTACCTCCCTGAATGACACAACATGTGCCTCCCAAGTGCCACTCCTGCACAACAACCACACAACTAAAGCCACACCATGCCCCACGTCCCAACAACTGCATATACAGCCACAGCAGGACCCTTTGCACAGGAACACATAACACAGAAGGCCAGGCCCCAGCCAACACACACACCACAACAACATCACACACAAGCCAAGAACACTGAGGCCAGGCACAAAATGTACACACACACAGATGAGGAGCAAACACTTCACTGCACACACTACCTGACAAGTCACACACACACACACACCACCCTGACTCACAGCTACATACACACACCACATGCCAGCAGTAATGTAGGACAACATATAGGAAAGCCAAAGTGAGGTGCCCACAAATGGAAGGGCAGTGACACAATCATCAAGCATGTGTGATGCCCATGCAAGACAAGACACATGTGAGAACACACACAGCCTATCACAGCACACATGGCTGACACAGTCAGTCAACACAAACCACGATCACCTCAATGCAACAACTCCTGGAGACAGCAAGGACACCCATGTAGAGGAACAGGGATGTAAGGAAAGCCCTGAACTCAAACACTGACCAGCCACACATAGGCATCCAAATACTGGACAAGACAATGTCTGCTGCACAACACACATGGCCCAGTGACACACTACATGACAGCCAAGCACAAGTAGGATATGTCACACATACCTCCTCTCACAACAGCACCACACAATACTGACATGTGCACAAAACACAACCACAGGGCTCAACAAGTACACATACAGGCACACCACTCGAGGGTGACACATGGCAGTAGTTGACAATGCAGGTGCACACACATCCACAGTCACAACAAAGTCACACCCTTCACACCATACACTTCTCAACCACCCAAGTGCACACATTGGAAGTAAGCCATGGGACCTGGATAACTCATCACCACAAGATGTCCATACACCTACACTGATTGGCACACAGAAAGGAAGCTCACACAGACCCCATTACCCTGGCCTGCCTGCCTGTAAGCCTGTGCCCAAACTCCCACCCTGTGCTGCCATTGCCCACAAACCTGACATGTGTCCACCATAGATAACATGAGCAAAGAAGGATGATGACAACAAGAATTAATTGCCAACCACCTGCACTGCACCCATAAGTATCACAGTCAGGTAGAAATGAAGTGCCTCCCACCCCTGCAAAAAAAATGAAATGTGAGACAACCTATTGGCAATGTTGAAGTGGCATACTGAGCATGTGACACAGTAAACCATGCACACACAGAAACAACTTTATTCAGGAAGGACACTGACACAACTCACAGCAGGACCAACTGTGTTTATTCACAATTTGCATAGTGAGACAACAAATTTGGCCAACAGCAAGGCCAGTGGGCATTTCAACATGCACAGTATTTACATGAGAAGCTGCACAGGCAGGGAGCAACCAGCAGTGAGCAATAAGGCCAGTGGCCAGTCCAATGTGCAGAGTAGGGACATCAGAAGCTGCACAGGCAGGGAGCAACCAGCAGTGAACAACAAGGCCAGTGGCCAGTACAATGTGCAGATGAAGTCCATGAGAAGCTGCACAGCCAGGGAGCAAACAGCAGTGAACAAGGCCAGTGGCCAGTACAATGTGCAGATGAAGTCCATGAGAAGCTGCACAGGCAGGGATCAAACAGCAGTGAACAACAAGGCCAGTGGCCAGTACAATGTGCAGATGAAGTCCATGAGAAGCTGCACAGGCAGGGAGCAAACAGCAGTGAACAACAAGGCCAGTGGCCAGTACAATGTGCAGATGAAGTCCATGAGAAGCTGCACAGGCAGGGAGCAAACAGCACTGAACAACAAGGCCAGTGGCCAGTACAATGTGCAGATGAAGTCCATGAGAAGCTGCACAGCCAGGGAGCAAACAGCAGTGAACAACAAGGCCAGTGGCCAGTACAATGTGCAGATGAAGTCCATGAGAAGCTGCACAGCCAGGGAGCAAACAGCAGTGAACAACAAGGCCAGTGGCCAGTACAATGTGCAGATGAAGTCCATGAGAAGCTGCACAGCCAGGGAGCAAACAGCAGTGAACAACAAGGCCAGTGGCCAGTACAATGTGCAGATGAAGTCCATGAGAAGCTGCACAGCCAGGGAGCAAACAGCAGTGAACAACAAGGCCAGTGGCCAGTACAATGTGCAGAGTGAGGGCCATCAGAAGCTGCACAGCCAGGGAGCAAACAGCAGTGAACAACAAGGCCAGTGGCCAGTACAATGTGCAGAGTGAGGGACATGAGAAGCTGCACAGCCAGGGAGCAAACAGCAGTGAACAACAAGGCCAGTGGCCAGTACAATGTGCAGATGTAGGTACATCAGAAGCTGCACAGCCAGGAGCAAACAGCAGTGAACAACAAGGCCAGTGGCCAGTACAATGTGCAGAGTGAAGTCCATGAGAAGCTGCACAGCCAGGGAGCAAACAGCAGTGAACAACAAGGCCAGTGGCCAGTACAATGTGCAGAGTGAAGTCCATGAGAAGCTGCACAGCCAGGGAGCAAACAGCAGTGAACAACAAGGCCAGTGGCCAGTACAATGTGCAGATGAAGTCCATGAGAAGCTGCACAGCCAGGGAGCAAACAGCAGTGAACAACAAGGCCAGTGGCCAGTACAATGTGCAGATGACGTCCATGAGAAGCTGCACAGCCAGGGAGCAAATAGCAGTGAACAACAAGGCCAGTGGCCAGTACAATGTGCAGAGTAGTGACATCAGAAGCTACACAGGGAATGTATGCAACTCTACCATGCCATGCCCAGCCACAGAGTAATGGGGCTGACAATGGGCATCACATGCACCGCTGTGGACAGACAGGTGTGTGAGGGTGACCACCACTCAGATGGGGCTGTCTGTCGGACTTGGAGCTGACTGTGTGTTGGGGTCAGTTGGAGGGCTGCCCTGGGCAGTGGTAGGAACAACTGTGGAAGAGCCAACTGTGCTTGTGGGAGCTGGGGGGCTGCTTGGACCAGATGGGGTGGTGGCACGGGGAGGTGGACTCATGCCCTGGTGAGACACAGTGTGTGCCGGCGATTGTGGAGGGGAGCCTCTCCACTTCTTGGGGATCCTGAAAGGCTTCCCTGTCTGGGGATTGAGGTGAACTGGGGCAGACACAACTGGTGACCCCACTACCAAAGCTGATTCTGGTGTGGATGGTGACCTTCCCTCTGGGGACATGCTGGATCCCGCTGTGCGCTTGCCTGGTGTTTGCCGCCGCCCTGCCTCCCTCTGTCCACCAGGTTTGCCCCCTACAGTGTCCTCCCGTGCTGGCTTCACAGGGGTTGGGATGGGAGTGGAGGTCAAGGATGGATTATCCATGGGGCCCTCACCCTGTGTAACGTTTGCAGGCAACACCTTCTCAGTGGGTGTGGAAACTGTAATTTTGCCTCTGCGAGACGTCTTTGTGACAGGGGAGTCTTTGGCGGTGGAGGAAGATGAGGCCTGTGACCCTGATGCTTGTTTCTTTGATTTGTGGCCCTTGCTGTCGCCTGATGGGATTTTCTCTCTGCGCTCTGGGGTGGCCTTACTCTTATGTGAGGATGGTGTCTGCGCCCTAGTACGCTTGGGCTGCTGCTGCTCCTGTGTGCTGCGGGTTCTGTATCGGGACTTTGGGGTCCGTTGAGCATTGTCACTGTCGTCAGAGGTGCACAGTGACACAGGGCCGGACAAAGTGCTGGGAGCCGCTCCCTGACTATGTGCCTGTTGCAGGGCTGCTGTCACAGTTGATGACAAGGACTGCACAGTCCGGTGTAGCCCACCTACGTCGGAATGTATGCCCTCCATGAAAGCTATAACCTGCCCCAACTTTTTGTCGTGCTCTTGGAAGGTATTGAGAAGTGCTGTCTGCCCCACACACAGCTGGCGCAATAGCTTGACTGCTTCAGCACTGAGGGCAGCAGGGCTGACATGGGCTGGGGCAGCAGTGCCTGGGGTGAAGGTGACTCTTCCCTTCCTAATCGTGCGGACACAGGCAGCACCAGTGGAGGTTGAAGGGAGGCTGGGCACTGGACGCTGTGTGGCGGAAGAGGAGGCCGACTCCCCGTTCGCTGTACCCCCCAACATGGATGCGTCACCATGTGGCGTCAGATGACGTAGAGCTTTGTGTCTCTGGCTGTGAATCCTCTAGCAGACTCCTGTCCCCCTCCTCGGCGCTGGTCACATCTGTGTCAGTCTGCTCCGGTGCGGCTGTTGCACTGGATGCCTCACCACTGGTGTCCGACCCCTGTCCCTCTGCACATACGGGAGATGCTGCATAGGAGAGAGAAGTACTGTGAGATGAGTGGCATCAACAGAACTAACACGTGCCAATACATCTGCATCCTAGAAGAGGTGTGTAGCACATCGCATGCCACCCTGTGCACACATATATCTTGCCACCCAAAATATCAAGCCAACGGTGCATGTCCAACACACATCCTGCCATAAGTGCCACAGGTGACTCACACAGCACACCATCCTGCTGTTGGCTCACATCAGACACAGCCACAAAATGGCCTGTGCACACACACTGTCCCGATGTTGGCAAGGATGAACACCACAACATGGTGCACATCACCTACATGGATGGAGCAGTAGGGGACCACACAGACCACAACATACCAGCCCACAATGACCCTGCACACATGCCATCCACCATATCGAGTTCATGGGCACATCTACTGTTGCACATTGGCCTCAGATGTCTGACTGGCAGACATCTGAGGTCTGTAATTGCACGCATTCATTGAAACGCACTCACAGTTGGCACACTGGCATTGCCATCCATCTGAATTCACACACTACCCCACAGCAGAAGGTACCTGAAGGCCACAACTCCAAATGTAAGAGAGATGCACAGTGCTAAAACAGACTTTATGTAGCACAGGTTGGGCAAATACATGGCACATACACCCAGCACAGAGGCCACTCACAAAACATTGCACCACACAACCTACGTCACACAGCTGACAATTTGCACACTCTGTAGACACATGCACCCACTCCCAGCCAAAGGCAGCCTGCAACACATACTCACCCCTAGCTTGCTGCTGATGCTCCTTCAGTTGTCTGTCCAGCTCAGGTTGTGTGACAGCCAGGATGCGGACCATTAGTGGTGTCATTCTGCGCCTAGCCAACCTGCCAGTCCGAGGGAGCAGCCCCATCGTCATCTCGGCCACGTTCTTGCTCAGCCCGCAGATGTCGTCCCACCTTTTATGACAGTGGGTGCGCCTTCGGTTTGCCACACCCAGATCTCGCACTCTGGAGGTAATGGCCCTCCACACGGCTTTACGCTGGTGGACCTTCAGCTGCAGGCATGGGAGACAAGAGGGATGAGGTTCCAGTGACACAGTGTACAATGACAACACAAAGAAAATGCAGTAGCACGACAGTGACTCATCCAAAACTCCAGCTACAACTGCAACAGAGCCAACAATTGCTGTGAACATGGTACAATGTCATTGGTCAATCAGAGGTACAGGCATGCATGTTCGATGGTGGACACAGTACCTCCACATCCCATTCACATGCAGGATACCAACACAGCAAGCGACGTGTAGTCTTCCCGCAGCTACTGTCTGCAGTTACCTACAACTACACATAGAGAAGATAGCAAAACATGTGTCTTGTTGTTGGACTCACTGTGTCCAACACTGTGCAGACCTAAGTGTCCTAGCTCTGTGAAAGCCTCACTGTGTCCTGGAACTCACATAGAGTGATAACAACTGTCAGACACACACCCTTCTCACACGGCTGCTCCTGTGCAATGTACAGGGCAGAGATGGTACTTAGATGAAGAGGCATGAACCAAACACACATGGAACACACCGTACAGGCAGTGATGTGGACATGTGGCATTTGGCGGGGACTGTGCAGGGCAGGTGGACTGACACTGAGTGGGTAAATTGGGAGCAACACAGCCATTCACACAAACGATAACTGGCATGACTCCTGCATCACCAAAATGCAGCTGCACTGTATGGCTGACACTACAAAACATGTCCCTCTACTCAGGATAGGCATGCAGGGTAACGTCTGGAAGAGCCCACCAAGCCCTTCCCGCTGTAGTAAGCATGCAAGGCAGTGGATGTCAGAGCCCCACAACCACTGACACATACAGAAGCACCTCCACCTCACGTGTGCCCACCTTGCACTCTCACTCACAGTCTTGGAAACTTACCACGACATTAGGGCCGCCATAAAGCCTTGGGTACTGTGCAAGCACCCCGTCTACCAGGACCTCAAGCTCCTCGCTGGTGAAGGGACTGGCACGGATCTTCTGAGTCCTCGACGTCACAATGGACATGTGGCAGCAGCAGCAGGTGGAGGGTGGCAGCCAGCAGTCCCTGGAGGCAGCAGCAGCAGGTGGAGGGTGGCAGCCAGCAGTCCCTGGAGGCAGCAGCAGGAGGTGGAGGGTGGCAGCCAGCAGTCCCTTGAGGCAGCAGCAGCAGTTGAGGGTTGTCAGTCAGCAGTCCCTGGTAGCTGTGGGAATGTGGGGCACCCTCCCACACATATATAGGCCCCTGGGGCTGTGTCAGTGGTCCCAGGGTGCTGCAATTGGTGTACCAGGTCTGCCTCATTCAAAAACATCCAATGTCCGCCTCCGCGGTGGCGGTGCACGCCTGCCGCGATTTTCAAATCCGCATCAGGCTACCGCAAGGGTGCTTCCCATTGGCTGCAAGGGCATGGTCCATGGCGGTGACACACCGCAGGGGCCAGGCGCGCGCTACCGCGGTGGTGCATCTTTTGAATGCTTCCAGTGACCGCATCCGCGGTGGCAGTGCAAGCCTACCGCGATTTTCAAATCCGCATCAGGCTACCCCGAGGGTGCTTCCCATTGGCTGCAAGGGCATGGTCCATGGCAGTGACACAACACAGGGGCCAGGCGCGCGCTACCGCTGTGGTGCATCTTTTGAATGCTTCCAGTGACCGCATCCGCGGTGGCGGTGCACGCCTACCGTGATTTTCAAATCCGCATCAGGCTACTGCAAGGGTGCTTCCCATTGGCTGCAAGGGCATGGTCCATGGCGGTGACACACCACAGGGGCCAGGCGGTAGGCACTGCCATATGTGTGCCAGACAGTGCCTGGAGTGACCGTGATTTGGGTAGCGGTGCATAGTGACCGCCATTGTCACATACATATCTGGCGGTGTCTACCGCGATCGGGCCTGGGGTATGGGCGGTGCCAGTCCGCAGGTGTCAATCGGTAGGCACCTCCATATGTGTGCCAGACAGTGCCTGGAGTGACCGTGATTTGGGTAGCGGTGCATAGTGACCGCCATTGTCACATACATATCTGGCGGTGTCTATCGCGATCGGGCCTGGGGTATGGGCAGTGCCAGTCCGCAGGTGTCAAGCGGTAGGCACCTCCATATGTGTGCCAGACAGTGCCTGGAGTGACCGTGATTTGGGTAGCGGTGCATAGTGACCGCCATTGTCACATACATATCTGGCGGTGTCTACCGCGATCGGGCCTGGGGTATGGGCGGTGCCAGTACGCAGGTGTCAAGCGGTAGGCACCACCAAATGTGTGCCAGACAGTGCCTGGAGTGACCGTGATTTGGGTAGCGGTGCATAGTGACCGCCATTGTCACATACATATCTGGCGGTGTCTATCGCGATCAGGCCTGGGGTATGGGCGGTGCCAGTCCGCAGGTGTCAAGCGGTAGGCACCACCAAATGTGTGCCAGACAGTGCCTGGAGTGACCGTGATTTGGGTAGCGGTGCATAGTGACCGCCATTGTCACATACATATCTGGCGGTGTCTCCCGCGATCGTGCCTGGGTTATGGGCGGTGCCAGTCTGCAGGTGTCAAGCGGTAGGCACCTCCATATGTGTGCCAGACAGTGCCTGGAGTGACCGTGATTTGGGTAGCGGTGCATAGTGACCGCCATTGTCACATACATATCTGGCGGTGTCTAACGCGATCGGGCCTGGGGTATGGGCGGTGCCAGTCCGCAGGTGTCAAGCGGTAGGCACCGCCATATGTGTGCCAGACAGTGCCTGGAGTGAGCGTTAATGGAGTTGTGGAGTAGCTTTGCTGCACCGAACGTGTCCTCCAGCTCTATGCATAGGCAAACATGTACAGTGCCCAGTGTCTCAACAATTGAAGGGTCCTCATGAGGGCAAATGCAAAAAAGGGACATGTCACTCCACGTCACCAACACATTCCATATATGGGTCGCCAATACATTGCATGGGCACATACACTCGCACATGTCACATGTGCTGTGTAATGAAATGTAGACTGTCCAGTTAATGTGTTGCATTGCATATGTAGATAATGGTCAATGTCTGTGTGTGCAATGTAACGCACAATGTTGTCTCATTCACTGAACTAGGGGCATCAACAACTGGCACATTGTGTAATGCACATGCACACACGTGTCCCCCACGCTCAGCCGGTGGTCAGTGTGTAGTTAATGTGTGCCATGTGCAACCTGTGTTGGGAGGTGTATCAGGGCCAGCAACATGGTGTGTTAGGGTAGTATTGCAATTAGTAACATATGCTGGGGGTCATACTCACAGGTGTGCACACATATCTCTTAGTATATCACACTGTGCATGCGAATTAGCCGGAGGGGTGCACAGATAATTGCTGCTGGTAAGGGGACAGGTGTACGAGTAGTGTGCCTGATGTGTACCTACTTGTGAAGTGCCCTGTCGGTTAATGGTGCATGTTATAAAACTTGGGAATGTGTCTCTAGAAAAAATTGATGTAATGCACATTTCATGGTCTTCTGCATTGACATCTGTGCACTTTGATCTGTCCTAGGAGGAGGAGGCACAATATCCATCGTCCGTTCACAGTCCTGGCAGACATGGAGAATGAGGATATCATCCGCAAATTCAGGCTGGATCGACAAACCCTGCAGACCATATGTGCCATGTTGGAGCCACACCTGCAGCCACGTCGGACATATCCAACAGCTTTCACCGCAACATCTAAGGTGATGGCATGCCTGCATTTCTTTGCAACAGGCTCATTCCAGCACACGGTCGCAAGTGCAGGCGGGATGTCACAGCCGATGTTCAGCATGGTGCTGAGGGATGTCCTGTCGGCCATGATGCTCTACAAAGACAGATATATCCATTTTCCCAGGGGGCCTGAGTTGGTGGCTGTGAAGGGCGATTTCTATGCCCTTGGACATATCCCCCATGTCATTGGTGCAATTGATTGCACACATGTTGGGCTTGTGCCCCCACAGGCACGTGAACAGGTTTACCGCAATAGGAAGCATTCACACTCGGTAAATGTTCAAGTGGTGTGCCTGGCGGACATGATCATCTCACACGTGTGTGCCAAGTTTCCCGGCTCAGCCCATGATGCCCACATCTTGCGCAGCAGCATTGTTCCTCAGCTGATGGCCAATCTGCTTCCGGAGCGTGCATGGCTTGTGGGTGAGTATGCATAGTGGATTAGAGTGGTGTGTGTGTGACATGCTGTCGTGTGGCATTGTGGGACTGCAAGGTTAACCTGTGTTTCTCACACCCAGGTGACTCGGCATATCCGAACCGCCCGTGGTTGCTGAGCCCATTGCGTAATCCCGTCACGCCAGCTGATGTGCGATACAATGATGCCCATGGGAGGACACGGCGTGTGATAGAACGGACATTTGGTCTCCTAAAATCAAGATTTCGGTGCCTGGACCGTACTGGAGGTGCCCTTATGTACTCGCCAGGGAAGGTGTGTCAGATAGTGGTGGCATGCTGCATGCTCCACAACCTGGCCATTCGCAAGGCAATACCCCTGATCCTGGATGACGATGATGAGCAGCCAAGGCCCCCGCCTGCAAATCAACCCGGATCCAGTGACGAGGGCAGTGGAGAGGAGGAAGGGGTCGACATGCGTCAACAGCTCATCACCCGCTACTTCACTTGAAGGTGAGTGACGATGTAGAAGGGACAAAATGGTCTGATGGTGTTGCAGTTGCTGTGTGGGTGTATGTGAGCTTGCTGACTGCAGCTTTGTGTTGACTCATTGCTGCATGCCAATGTAAGTGTGATTGGTTAGTCTGATACAGACTGTCTCTATGGTGACTGTTGCTCTGTGTAAAGTTAGAAGATCTGAGTACCTTGTTGACATGTGTTGTGTGATGTGCGCGATGCCACACCCATACAAGTGACTCTTGTTCTGCGGTTTTCCCTAGGTCCCTTCAGCATCTCACTGCCTACCTACATTCCATTCCCCTGGACCATGTCCTACACGTTGAAGGTTGCACATCCTGTATTACAGATGGAGCAGACACAACATCATGTGTGTAAGGTGTATTTATTTACAATTGTGACATGCGAGGGTGGAGTACATGTGAAGGGGGGAATTGAAGAAGTGAGTTGACAGTCATGGTAGATGAGATACTTGAGTAGTCCCCACAATGATATGGAGATCCAGTCCAACAGATAGGTGCCATTCACATGGCATTGTGTTGAAGGATAGTCCAAAAGGTCAATGCAGTGGTGCAGTGGTCTGCTATCATGGCTGGCTCGGGGACTAGCGTTTGGCAGGTGCTTTGGCACGTGAGGCCCCCTGGCCTTTCCTTGGACGGCCCCTTTTGCGCTTGACTGGAGGGGCCACTGCTGCAGGGACAGTGGTGTCTGAGGACTCACCCCCCTCTGTGGACGCAGGGGAGGATGATGAAGTGTCATCCTGCTGCCCAACAGGGGGAGGCGGAGGGGTAGAATGTTGTGCTGCCCTGTCCCTCAGAACCGCCACTAGCTGCCCCAAGAGGTCCACAATCTGTCCCATGCGTGTGTCCATGGACCTCAGCAGCAGGAGGTGCTCCCGAGATTCTTCCTCTAACCGGCCCATTCGTCCCTGGGCCTGTTGGTAGGCCCCAAGGACTCTGTCGATGTGTCCCAGGGCTTCCGTCCCAGGATCAGTTCCCCTCTGCATTACCCTGTCCCGACCACCTGCACTGCTGCCATGGTCCTGTCCGGTCCTCACATTGGCCCGCTGCATCCTCTCCCTGGCCTCCGCAGTCAATGTAGTGGGCTGCTCAACACCTGGGGCAGGGAGGGTGTTGCGGACAGCTGTGGTGGTGGTGGTGGTAGTGGTTGACACACAGGCCGTGACAGCAGCTGTCAGAGGATGGGGAAGGGCTGCAGCTGATGTGGTTGGGGGGACAATGGGTGCCTGGGACTGGTTGCGGCCTGCCACACCAGATGGGCCAGCTTGGAGCTCCTCATCCAAGGAATCCAGGGAGTCCTCATCCAGTTGTCTCTGTTCCGGGGGGACTGGCTCTGCAGGTTGGTGTCATCCTCTGCAGTGAGTTCTTGGTCACCTGTGGGTCAGATGAGAAATGGTCATTGTGTTGCACCCTGCAAAGTTTGTGTTAGCAGTGTTACATCAACGGTTTGTACATCCAGCAGTTGTTCACTGTACAAATTTGCATTGACCGACATCCAGTGATGCATTACAAGCTGTTGTGGTACATGCATTACTTGTCCATATTGGGAGTTTCCAAGACATGACATGCACAAATTAATTTTTTGAACATTGACAGTCTCATGTTGGCATCCAGTTATTGATCAATCATATGTCATCCATTTACGCGTATGTGTCACTTGTTGAGCCCTTGCAGCGGTTTACTCTGCACATTGAGTGAACATTGTAGTGTCATGCATACCTTTTCAATGTGGTGTACATATCTGTATTTGCTCGTCAAGACATGCTTAAGTTTGCTTTAATTAGATCCTAGGTGGTCTGGAACACTGCTACTGTCAGATGGCATGTAGTGGTGTGCATGGTTGTGCTCGGAGTTCCATCTGCATGTGTTTCAGTCTTTCACACTTTGGTTGCTGTCACAGTTTCATTTTCTTAGGTGTGTGCACACTATAGTTGCCAATGCTATCTGGGTGTGCAGTTGTGCATTGAGAGGCCTGGTGTCCTATGCCACCATGTTTTTTTAAATGCATATCTGGCTGCATGTTGTGGCTGTTGATATGTAGTGTTTGCTGTTTTTTGCTTGTATTTGAGAGACCTCTCTGTGTGTGTATGATATGTCTACATGCCAGTTCTTTTGAAGTGTACATTGCAATAACTGACACATGCATGTTGGTGCCAGGAAGTTATGGGTCTTGTGTGCTAGCGGTCAGGTGGTCCCGTGTGAGTTGTTGTGCAAGCTTCCCAGCCCCACACACCCCGACCTGTGAGATGCGGTTACCTACCTGTGAGTTGGGTGGGTAGCATACATTGCCTGCCACATGATTCTTATTGGGGGTGTAGTATCCCATCCTCCATAGGGGTGGAACAGCATGCATGTTGCGTTTTGTGGGACGGATAGCCAAACACACTACACCGTCTCACTGTGAAGATGGCTGACTACCGTTTGAGGTGAAGGTGAGCAATGACATGGCTATGTGACTTGGTTTAAATTTTTGGATGGAATGTCTGTGTGGTGAGCAGAATGTGTGTGTGGCTTTTTGTACCCATTGATTTCAGATTACATTTGGTCATGGGGTATAGCCCCCCATCACTGTTGTCCCACCTATCTCGCAGTGGGGTTCACTCCCCCAACATTTGAAGGCACAATAGGGCAAGGGGTAGAGTCTCCTAGCACAGTGGTGACAGACAGCAGGGTGAACATCTCACCCAGCATACATTTCCACACTGTCATGGTTTCATGGTATTTGTGGACCTGAGAACATGAGCACAGTACTGGTGTAGCAGTTGTTCCAGGGCATCCATACACTGACATGTTGTGGTCAACAGTGGTGTGTGTGTGAGATGTACTCAGCCCTGTGCAGACAATATGTGCTTTTGGGGCCAGACTATACCAGCACTGTTCAGACAGACAGTGTGAGATGTGTACATTGTCAATGCATACACACATGCACGACAGTGACTCATCCAAAACTCCAGCTACAACTGTAACAGAGCCAACAATTACTGTAAACATGGTACAATGTCATTGGTCAATCAGAGGTACAGGCATGCATGTTCGATGGTGGACACAGTACCTCCACATCCCATTCACATGCAGGATACCAACACAGCAAGCGACGTGTAGTCTGCCCGCAGCTACTGTCTGCAGTTACCTACAACTACACATAGAGAAGATAGCAAAACATGTGTCTTGTTGTTGGACTCACTGTGTCCAACACTGCGCAGACCTAAGTGTCCTAGCCCTGTGAAAGCCTCACTGTGTCCTGGAACTCACATAGAGTGATAACAACTGTCAGACACACACCCTTCTCACACGGCTGCTCCTGTGCAATCTACAGGGCAGAGATGGTACTTAGATGAAGAGGCGTGAACCAAACACACATGGAACACACTGTACATGCAGTGATGTGGACATGTGGCATTCGGCGGGGACTGTGCAGGGCAGGTGGACTGACGCTGAGTGTGTAAATTGGGAGCAACACAGCCATTCACACAAACGATAACTGGCATGACTCCTGCATCACCAAAATGCAGCTGCACTGTATGGCTGACACTACAAAACATGTCCCTCTACTCAGGATAGGCATGCAGGGTAACGTCTGAAAGAGCCCACCAAGCCCTTCCCGCTGTAGTAAGCATGCTAGGCAGTGCATGTCAGAGCCCCACAACCACTGACACATACAGAAGCACCTCCACCTCACGTGTGCCCACCCTGCACTCTCACTCACAGTCTTGGAGACTTACCATGACATTAGGGCCGCCATAAAGCCTTGGGTACTGTGCAAGCACCCCGTCTACCAGGACCTCAAGCTCCTCGCTGGTGAAGGGACTGGCACGGATCTTCTGAGTCCTCGACATCACAATGGACATGTGGCAGCAGCAGCACGTTGAGGGTGGCAGCCAGCAGTCCCTTGAGGCAGCAGCAGCAGGTGGAGGGTGGCAGCCAGCAGTCCCTTGAGGCAGCAGCAGCAGGTGGAGGGTGGCAGCCAGCAGTCCCTTGAGGCAGCAGCAGCAGGGGGAGGGTGGCAGCCAGCAGTCCCTTGAGGCAGTAGCAGCAGGTGAGGGTTGTCAGTCAGCAGTCCCTGGTAGCTGTGGGAATGTGGGGCACCCTCCCACACATATATAGGCCCCTGGGGCTGTGTCAGTGGTCCCAGGGTGCTGCAATTGGTGTACCAGGTCTGCCTCATTCAAAAACATCCAATGTCCGCCTCCGCGGTGGCGGTGCACGCCTGCCGCGATTTTCAAATCCGCATCAGGCTACCGCGAGGGTGCTTCCCATTGGCTGCAAGGGCATGGTCCATGGCGGTGACACACCGCAGGGGCCAGGCGCGCGCTACCGCGGTGGTGCATCTTTTGAATGCTTCCAGTGACCGCATCCGCGGTGGCGGTGCACGCCTACCGCAATTTTCAAATCCGCATCAGGCTACCCCGAGGGTGCTTCCCATTGGCTGCAAGGGCATGGTCCATGGCGGTGACACAACGCAGGGGCCAGGCGCGCGCTACCGCGGTGGTGCATCTTTTGAATGCTTCCAGTGACCGCATCCGCGGTGGCGGTGCACGCCTACCGTGATTTTCAAATCCGCATCAGGCTACTGCAAGGGTGCTTCCCATTGGCTGCAAGGGCATGGTCCATGGCGGTAACACACCACAGGGGCCAGGCGGTAGGCACTGCCAAATGTGTGCCAGACAGTGCCTGGAGTGACCGTGATTTGGGTAGCGGTGCATAGTGACCGCCATTGTCACATACATATCTGGCGGTGTCTACCGCGATCGGGCCTGGGGTATGGGCGGTGCCAGTCCGCAGGTGTCAAGCGGTAGGCACCTCCATATGTGTGCCAGACAGTGCCTGGAGTGACCGTGATTTGGGTAGCGGTGCATAGTGACCGCCATTGTCACATACATATCTGGCGGTGTCTCTCGCGATCGGGCCTGGGGTATGGGCGGTGCCAGTCCGCAGGTGTCAAGTGGTAGGCACCACCAAATGTGTGCCAGACAGTGCCTGGAGTGACCGTGATTTGGGTAGCGGTGCATAGTGACCGCCATTGTCACATACATATCTGGCGGTGTCTACCGCGATCGGGCCTGGGGTATGGGCGGTGCCAGTCCGCAGGTGTCAAGTGGTAGGCACCGCCAAATGTGTGCCAGACAGTGCCTGGAGTGACCGTGATTTGGGTAGCGGTGCATAGTGACCGCCATTGTCACATACATATCTGGCGGTGTCTACCGCGATCGGGCCTGGGGTATGGGCGGTGCCAGTCCGCAGGTGTCAAGCGGTAGGCACCGCCATATGTGTGCCAGACAGTGCCTGGAGTGAGCGTTAATGGAGTTGTGGAGTAGCTTTGCTGCACCAAACGTGTCCTCCAGCTCTATGCATAGGCAAACATGTACAGTGCCCAGTGTCTCAACAATTGAAGGGTCCTCATGAGGGCAAATGCAAAAAAGGGACATGTCACTCCACGTCACCAACACATTCCATATATGGGTCGCCAATACATTGCATGGGCACATACACTCGCACATGTCACATGTGCTGTGTAATGAAATGTAGACTGTCCAGTTAATGTGTTGCATTGCATATGTAGATAATGGTCAATGTCTGTGTGTGCAATGTAACGCACAATGTTGTCTCATTCACTGAACTAGGGGCATCAGCAACTGGCACATTGTGTAATGCACATGCACACACGTGTCCCCCACGCTCAGCCGGTGGTCAGTGTGTAGTTGATGTGTGCCATGTGCAACCTGTGTTGGGAGGTGTATCAGGGCCAGCAACATGGTGTGTTAGGGTAGTATTGCAATTAGTAACATATGCTGGGGGTCATACTCACAGGTGTGCACACATATCTCTTAGTATATCACACTGTGCATGCGAATTAGCCGGAGGGGTGCACAGATAATTGCTACTGGTAAGGGGACAGGTGTACGAGTAGTGTGCCTGATGTGTACCTACTTGTGAAGTGCCCTGTCGGTTAATGGTGCATGTTATAAAACTTGGGAATGTGTCTCTAGAAAAAATTGATGTAATGCACATTTCATGGTCTTCTGCATTGACATCTGTGCACTTTGATCTGTCCTAGGAGGAGGAGGCACAATATCCATCGTCCGTTCACAGTCCTGGCAGACATGGAGAATGAGGATATCATCCGCAAATTCAGGCTGGATCGACAAACCCTGCAGACCATATGTGCCATGTTGGAGCCACACCTGCAGCCACGTCGGACATATCCAACAGCTTTCACCGCAACATCTAAGGTGATGGCATGCCTGCATTTCTTTGCAACAGGCTCATTCCAGCACACGGTCGCAAGTGCAGGCGGGATGTCACAGCCGATGTTCAGCATGGTGCTGAGGGATGTCCTGTCGGCCATGATGCTCTACAAAGACAGATATATCCATTTTCCCAGGGGGCCTGAGTTGGTGGCTGTGAAGGGCGATTTCTATGCCCTTGGACATATCCCCCATGTCATTGGTGCAATTGATTGCACCCATGTTGGGCTTGTGCCCCCACAGGCACGTGAACAGGTTTACCGCAATAGGAAGCATTCACACTCGGTAAATGTTCAAGTGGTGTGCCTGGAGGACATGATCATCTCACACGTGTGTGCCAAGTTTCCCGGCTCAGCCCATGATGCCCACATCTTGCGCAGCAGCATTGTTCCTCAGCTGATGGCCAATCTGCTTCCGGAGCGTGCATGGCTTGTGGGTGAGTATGCATAGTGGATTAGAGTGGTGTGTGTGTGACATGCTGTCGTGTGGCATTGTGGGACTGCAAGGTTAACCTGTGTTTCTCACACCCAGGTGACTCGGCATATCCGAACCGCCCATGGTTGCTGAGCCCATTGCGTAATCCCGTCACGCCAGCTGATGTGCGATACAATGATGCCCATGGGAGGACACAGCGTGTGATAGAACGGACATTTGGTCTCCTAAAATCAAGATTTCGGTGCCTGGACCGTACTGGAGGTGCCCTTATGTACTCGCCAGGGAAGGTGTGTCAGATAGTGGTGGCATGCTGCATGCTCCACAACATGGCCATTCGCAAGGCAATACCCCTGATCCTGGATGACGATGATGAGCAGCCAAGGCCCCGCCTGCAAATCAACCCGGATCCAGTGACGAGGGCAGTGGAGAGGAGGAAGGGGTTGACATGCGTCAACAGCTCATCACCCGCTACTTCACTTGAAGGTGAGTGACGATGTAGAAGGGACAAAATGGTCTGATGGTGTTGCAGTTGCTGTGTGGGTGTATGTGAGCTTGCTGACTGCAGCTTTGTGTTGACTCATTGCTGCATGCCAATGTAAGTGTGATTGGTTAGTCTGATACAGACTGTCTCTATGGTGACTGTTGGTCTGTGTAAAGTTAGAAGATCTGAGTACCTTGTTGACATGTGTTGTGTGATGTGCGCGATGCCACACCCATACAAGTGACTCTTGTTCTGCGGTTTTCCCTAGGTCCCTTCAGCATCTCACTGCCTACCTACATTCCATTCCCCTGGACCATGTCCTACACGTTGAAGGTTGCACATCCTGTATTACAGACGGAGCAGACACAACAACATGTGTGTAAGGTGTATTTATTTACAGTTGTGACATGCGAGGGTGGAGGGGGAATTGAAGAAGTGAGTTGACAGTCATGGTAGATGAGATACTTGAGTAGTCCCCACAATGATATGGAGATCCAGTCCAACAGATAGATGCCATTCACATGGCAGTGTGTTGAAGGATAGTCCAAAAGGTCAATGCAGTGGTGCTGTGGTCTGCCATCATGGCTGGCTCGGGGGCTAGCGTTTGGCAGGTGCTTTGGCACGTGAGGCCCCCTGGCCTTTCCTTGGACGGCCCCTTTTGCGCTTGACTGGAGGGGCCACTGCTGCAGGGACAGTGGTGTCTGAGGACTCACCCCCCTCTGTGGACGCAGGGGAGGATGATGAAGTGTCATCCTGCTGCCCAACAGGGGGAGGCGGAGGGGTAGAATGTTGTGCTGCCCTGTCCCTCAGAACCGCCACTAGCTGCCCCAAGAGGTCCACAATCTGTCCCATGCGTGTGTCCATGGACCTCAGCAGCAGGAGGTGCTCCCGAGATTCTTCCTCTAACCGGCCCATTCGTCCCTGGGCCTGTTGGTAGGCCCCAAGGACTCTGTCGATGTGTCCCAGGGCTTCCGTCCCAGGATCAGTTCCCCTCTGCATTACCCTGTCCCGACCACCTGCACTGCTGCCACGGTCCTGTCCGGTCCTCACATTGGCCCGCTGCATCCTCTCCCTGGCCTCCGCAGTCAATGTAGTGGGCTGCTCAACACCTGGGGCAGGGAGGGTGTTGCGGACAGCTGTGGTGGTGGTGGTGGTAGTGGTTGACACACAGGCCGTGACAGCAGCTGTCAGAGGATGGGGAAGGGCTGCAGCTGATGTGGTTGGGGGGACAATGGGTGCCTGGGACTGGTTGCGGCCTGCCACACCAGATGGGCCAGCTTGGAGCTCCTCATCCAAGGAATCCAGGGAGTCCTCATCCAGTTGTCTCTGTTCCGGGGGGGGGGACTGGCTCTGCAGGTTGGTGTCATCCTCTGCAGTGAGTTCTTGGTCACCTGTGGGTCAGATGAGAAATGGTCATTGTGTTGCACCCTGCAAAGTTTGTGTTAGCAGTGTTACATCAACGGTTTGTACATCCAGCAGTTGTTCACTGTACAAATTTGCATTGACCGACATCCAGTGATGCATTACAAGCTGTTGTGGTACATGCATTACTTGTCCATATTGGGAGTTTCCAAGACATGACATGCACAAATTAATTTTTTGAACATTGACAGTCTCATGTTGGCATCCAGTTATTGATCAATCATATGTCATCCATTTACGCGTATGTGTCACTTGTTGAGCCCTTGCAGGGGTTTACTCTGCACATTGAGTGAACATTGTAGTGTCATGCATACCTTTTCAATGTGGTGTACATATCTGTATTTGCTCGTCAAGACATGCTTAAGTTTACTTTAATTAGATCCTAGGTGGTCTGGAACACTGCTACTGTCAGATGGCATGTAGAGGTGTGCATGGTTGTGCTCGGAGTTCCATCTGCATGTGTTTCAGTCTTTCACACTTTGGTTGCTGTCACAGTTTCATTTTCTTAGGTGTGTGCACACTATAGTTGCCAATGCTATCTGGGTGTGCAGTTGTGCATTGAGAGGCCTGGGGCCATATGTATGAAGCCAATTTGCGATCGCAAACGCCGAAATTCGCAGAATTTCGGCGTTTGCGATCGCAAATTAGCAGTGTGCAATGTATCACACTGAAACCCCCTCACAAAATAAGGAATCGCAAATTTTGCGATTCCCTATTTTGCGATTGCATTTAAGGAATCACTAATTGCGATTCCTTAAATGCAATGTAAGAAGCACAAAAAAAGTGCAATTTGGGCTTAAGGAATCGCAAATTACCACCAACTTCAAGTTGGTGGTAACTTGCGATTTCACTTAAAAATGCACTTTTTTTGCATTTTTTAAAGTGCCATGTGGCGACATACATGCCCTTAGGGCATGTATGTGTGCCACATGTGCACACATGCACATTTCAGGGGTGCAACAGGGTGTCCTTTTGACACCCTGGCACCCTTGAAATTGCATTCTCAATTTGCGATTCTCTAATTGCTAATCGCAAATTGAGAATGTCTTCCCATTCATTCCTATGGGCCTCTAGGCCCATAGGAATGAATGGGGAGGTATTCCTTAATTGCGAATCGCAATTTGCGATTCGCAATTAAGGAATATGAAGGATTCGCAAAATTTATTGCAAATCCTACCTACATCTCGTTTTGCGATTCTCAAATAGCGATTCTCTAAAATTCGCTATTTGAGAATCGCAAAACCAAACTTTCATACATATGGCCCCTGGTGTCCTATGCCACCATGTTTTTTTAAATGCATATCTGGCTGCATGTTCTGGCTGTTGATATGTAGTGTTTGCTGTTTTTTGCTTGTATTTGAGAGACCTCTCTGTGTGTGTATGATATGTCTACATGCCAGTTCTTTTGAAGTGTACATTGCAATAACTGACACATGCATGTTGGTGCCAGGAAGTTATGGGTCTTGTGTGCTAGCGGTCAGGTGGTCCCGTGTGAGTTGTTGTGCAAGCTTCCCAGCCCCACAAACCCCAACCTGTGAGATGCGGTTACCTACCTGTGAGTTGGGTGGGTAGCATACATTGCCTGCCACATGATTCTTATTGGGGGTGTAGTATCCCATCCTCCATAGGGGTGGAACAGCATGCATGTTGCGTTTTGTGGGACGGATAGCCAAACACACTACACCGTCTCACTGTGAAGATGGCTGACTACCGTTTGAGGTGAAGGTAAGCAATGACATGGCTATGTGACTTGGTTTAAATTTTTGGATGGAATGTGCGTGTGGTGAGCAGAATGTGTGTGTGGCTTTTTGTACCCATTGATTTCAGATTACATTTGGTCATGGGGTATAGCCCCCCATCACTGTTGTCCCACCTATCTGGCTGTGGGGTTCACTCCCCCAACATTTGAAGGCACAATAGGGAAAGGGGTAGAGTCTCCTAGCACAGTGGTGACATACAGCAGGGTGAACATCTCACCCAGCATACATTTCCTCACTGTCATGGTTTCATGGTATTTGTGGACCTGAGAACATGAGCACAGTACTGGTGTAGCAGTTGTTCCAGGGCATCCATACACTGACATGTTGTGGTCAACAGTGGTGTGTGTGTGAGATGTACTCAGCCCTGTGCAGACAATATGTGCTTTTGGGGCCAGACTATACCAGCACTGTTCAGACAGACAGTGTGAGATGTGTACATTGTCAATGCATACACACATTGGTGGTCCTAACAAGACACCTTTGACAATTTTAGTCAGACAAGGTGCTGTTCTGCAATTCAGTGCAGCACTGTGGTAGCTGGGTGTGTTGCAGGACATTTTGGATGTGCTTAGTTCAGCATTGTGAATCCCAGCTGCAGTGTAGTTTTTGGGTACACTGCACTTCCACTGTTTACATTGCAACACTGTGGTATGACATGGGTGATTTGCACTTTGCCAAACAACCGGCCAGACACAGATGCAGGGCATCATGATCGTTGTTAGTGTTGCAGTGTGTGATGCCTGGCACAGTGTTCACAATGTGGGTCATTTTTGAACAGAGACTTGTGCATGCTGACTACAACACAACTGTTTTGCATGATTTGTGTAGGTGACTGTGGACTAAGTGGCATGGTGTCATGTGCGGCTGCACAGACGTCACATGCCTATGAGTGGGACAAGTGCTCCATCATGCTGAGCTGTGGGAGTAGGGGGCCTGTTGTGAGTTGTGCTGCTGTATCACCAATTAAGAACAACACTTCCGCTTGAAATGGTTACCTACCCGTAAGTTTGATGAGTGACATTCAATATCTGCCACATGCTTGTGGGTGGGGGGAGTGCTCCATCTTGCGCAGCTGTAGTACAAGGGGGCCTGGTGGGAGTTGTAGTGCAGGCCTCCCTATTCCAAACACACCTCCCTGTAGGGATGGCTACCTACCTGTTAGGTTAAGGTGATCAATGCTATGGTTGGCACATGGGTTGGGGTGGAGGGCTCCATCTTGCGCAGCTGTAGTACAAGGGGGCCTGGTGGGAGTTGTAGTGCAGGCCTCCCTATTCCAAACACACCTCCCTGTAGGGATGGCTACCTACCTGTTAGGTGAGGGTGAAGCACACAATGGATGAGGCATTCTTCTGGGTGGGGGGAGTGCTCCATCCTGCTCAGCTGTGGGACAAGGGGGCCTGGTGGGAGTTGTAGTGCAGGCTTCCCAAACACCCACCCACCTCCCTGTAGGGAAGGCTACCTACCTGTTAGGTTAAGGTGAGCAATGCTATGGTTGGCACATGGGTTGGGGTGGAGGGCTCCATCTTGCGCAGCTGTAGTACAAGGGGGCCTGGTGGGAGTTGTAGTGCAGGCTTCCCAAACACCCACCCACCTCCCTGTAGGGAAGGCTACCTACCTGTTAGGTGAGGGTGAAGCACACAATGGATGAGGCATGCTTCTGGGTGGGGGAGTGCTCCATCCTGCTCAGCTGTGGGACAAGGGGGCCTGGTGGGAGTTGTAGTGCTGGCAGCATGTACACATGTACCCATGGTGATGTTGCTAACTACCTTTGGGGGCTTCAGGGGGAGTGTCTGTTGAATCTGTGAAAGATGTGTTGGGGGAGTGTTGTGCACATGAATAAATTTGAACCTAGGAGGTATTATTTTGTAGTAGTGCAAGACAGTACATTTGTGTGATGTTAGGCATTTGTTTGTACTTACCAGCCTCCACTCCCCCGGGTATTCCTGAGAGACTCTCTGGATGTAGAATGCCAAGCACCTTCTCCTCCCATTCTGTGAATGTTTTGAGTGGAACGGGAGGGCCACTGCCTGTCCTGTGAGCCAGCTCATGGTTCTTGGCTCTCTTCTTCTTGACCACTGCCTTCAGATCGTGCCGCCTCTTCACGATTTCATCTCTATTGCATGACACGGTCCCTACTGCATTTACCTTCTCTACTATCCTTCTCCACATTTGCGTTCTTGTTGCTAGTGGTGTCTGTTGGACCTGGTTACCAAACAATTGTGGTTCTACCCTGATTATCTCATCAACCATGACCCTCAACTCACTCTCAGTGAATTTGGGCATTCTCTATGGTGACATGGTGTGTGATGTGTCAAGGTGTTTAAGGTGCAGGTTTGGAAGTGGTAGTGGTGGTTGTGATGTGTATGTTGTGTGCTGTGCAAAGGTGTTAGAGGTGCAGGTGTGGAAGTGGTGGTGGTGGTGGTGATGTGTGTGTGTTGTGCAGATTTGCCTCTCCTGTCATCTGTGGTGAATGTTCCTTCAGTTGTGGAGTTTTGCAAAGGATTGTGGTCTGTTGGGGGCTGGATTTATACTGGTCTCTGTGGGTGTGTCAGGATGGGGTATTGGTTGCAGGTGTGGTGTGTGTGTGGACCTGGGATTTGTAGTTTTGGAGTTTCCCATGGGGGTGTGTCTTTGGGATGTGTTAGGTATTTTTGGGTGCATGCCTTGTTTGGTTGGTGCACTTTGTGGGCATGTTGTGTGTTTTTCTCGCGACCGCCATTTTTTTCACGGAGCGTCCGCAGCGGTGGCTTGGCTAAGGCGCTTCCGCCGTCTCACTCATTCATCAATGTTGTCGACCGCGGCGGTCGGAAATCGCGCACTGCCCCGCGGCGATGTCGGGAATATCATAATTTCGATGGCGGTGTCTCCGCTGTGGTTGCGGTTGTTTGGGCTGTTTCCGCTGCGAAACCGACCGCCGCGGACGGGTTTGGGCCTTCTCCGCAGGCGAACGGCGGTTTCTCGGGTCTCCTTTCCGCCGCGGTTGGATTTTTACCGCCGAGGATCCTAATCTAGCCGTCGGTTTTCCCGCGGTAGCGGCGGGCGGTGTTTCCCGCTACCATGGCGGTCGGCTTGCTTTTCCGACCGCCATCGTAATGACCCCCTAAGTTCTCTTCCTGTTGCAAGCAAATAGAATTAGCATGTGCCCAAACTTCAGCAGCATAAGATGCAATTAGAACACATTGTGTTTATTACATTTTGAGCAATAGGTTAGAAGTGAGATTAAACACCGCTCCCTTAGACTGATTGGACCTTTGTCGCCTTGCAATAAGATTACAAGACCATGAGTTAGTACAGCCAAAAGCAATTCCAAGATAGGGAAATTGATACACCTTTTCAAGAATAGTTCCCTTAATAGAGAGCAATCACATTCCTAATCTATTAGGGCCAATAGCCATAACCTGTGACTTTGTAAAATTGGTCTCTAAACCTAAGTCCATCGTAAAACTTGCACAATTCTCCACTAAATGTTTTAAAGCCCTTAGTTTGCAAGCCAAATCAGTACTGCCTGCATATAAAGGTGCTAAAATTGATTTGCTCTCCTTTAAACATGTTGAAAATGTATAACCCTAATTGGCATATTAAAGTTTCCTATAAGGCCAAAGTATATGGTGCAATAGTACACCTATGGCAAGAAAAGTTACATGTAATTTGTGGACTGCAGCACTGATTGTGCCATTCACTACAGTGACAGAGAAAACATTGATTCAGTTCTAGCCTATGTTGCCTGACTGTAAACCCAATTAAACAAGCCGGAATCCCCTTTTTAAATATTAATAAATAACCCTACGTACACCTTGTCAGTAACGAGGTAGGCAACAAGGTAGGCTGCCTGATTTTTAAACAGGCAAAATTAAAATAAGCATTTTCTTCTAGTGACTGGGCACCACTGGCAGAGCTGCAGCTGAATCCTAGAAAATGTACGGATTATAAACTTTAGACTTTACCTTTTGACAGACTATTTTTTAGTATTTAGTAAACATCTAATTTTGTGCTAAACTCAGATTTTTAATAAATATTGATGAAAGGTTACTACAGCAGCTGCCCAACAGGTACTTGTCTTTGATTGGGTGTGAAAACTGCTCCAGGAGCAGAACAATGGCCTAGGTGTGGTAAGGTGTATACCTTCACCTAGTAGGAAGTCTGGTTAGGGTAGACCCAGGATATTAATTAACTTGTAAAGTGGCCTCCCCTTTCACAAGTAAATGTAAGGTGAGACCTGGAGAAGGCGACCATTTGTTCCCCACCAGCCAGGTTGGCATCACCCCCGGTGGAACGGGAGCTCCCTTGCGAACTGGTTTTGAGTGACCACAGATAAGGGGACAACTCATTTCCCTGCCACACTTCAGGTTGCGCACATAGGATCTGCGCAAGGAAGGAAGAGTTTCTCCAGCTTGAATTTTAGGAGTAAGGTGCACAGTGGGATTGTTTGCAGCACAGGCAAACAGGAACTGCTGCAAAAATGGGTAGCATGCCCACTGTGATCATTTTTCCCACGGGTTAGGGAGGAGCCATGAGTCACCTGCAGCTACTAGATGGTGGCAACCATGAATGTGGCACCCCAGGGCACCCTCCTCAGAACACTTTCTCAATATGTGGAAGATAAGAAGAGAACTGGACCTTACTTTCTGTAACGTGAGAGGTGCCTTGAAGGACAGACCTGCTCCATCTTGCATCCAAGGCAAAGATATTGCCTCTGAGGGTCAATTGGATGACCTCCTGTGCAGCTACAGGGACACAACAAGCACCAAGAGGCCTTTTCACTGAAGTGACCAGTTGATTAGTATCCAATGGAACTTAGACTGGACCTTGCTGATGGCTCTTCTGGAGTGAGTAGTGGCCCTTAAGTTTTGTCCCTGAGGGCCTGGGAGCCTTCAAATTGACCCAGTGGAGCTGCTCCAGAACCCTAAAAAAAGTTAAGACTTGGAAAATGTTTGGACTTCCAAGTCCTCTGAATCCATCAGGGTCCGATTTCGCTGCACCTTCCTCAGATACAGCTTTAGGCATCCTCCGCTTGATTGTGAGCTCTATAAAAAAGACTGAGGGACATATTTTTCAAAGGTTTTGCATTGCTCTTACGTCAGGCAAAAGGACGCAGGGTGACGCAAACCTAGAATGATATTTACCAAGCCATGCAAGGCCACCTTCTGTGGCTTGGTAAATCTGGGGTAACGCAAGGCAGCGCAAGTTGCTGCCTTACATTACTGTGTCCCAGAGAGGCCTTCCATGGATGGAGCGTGGGGGTTCCCACACATCCACCCATGGATTTTGCTGCATTCTGAGATTCTGAGATATCCCAGGGGAGGGGTATTAAGGAGAAATAGCCTCAGAGGATTGGTTTCCTTTCTAGCACAAAAACAACCCTGGCTGTAATGCAGGCACCCTTGCACCATGGCGCAGGGGTGACTACATTGGTGCTAGACAGCACATAGTACACTAGCACAAGGAGAGGACAAATATGTGCCATATAATGTTAAGTATGGTGCATTCCTGCCCTCTCTCTGTCATGCAATGCAGCACAGCAAGGTGTCTTGCTGAGTTGTGCTGCGTTACATTTTGATAAATCTGCATCTAAGTCAGAAGGTGAAATCTTTGATCAGGACGAACCTGCTTTGTGTTTCAGACCCGCACTCCATCGTGGTCAGCCTGAAATTGTACCTAAGTATCTGTCTACCGCTTCCATAGAGTATAAATGGTGATTAGTGCTTTGGTGCTATTTTTCTTAAACCATTTAAAAAAATCATATCTCCAGTTCCCCTTCCTGGATTTTTGTCATTTTTATGTTTTTTTTTCATTCAAATTTACTCTATTTTTCTAATTCGGTTTGAGGTTTGAGATTTTAATGTTTGATGTTTTGACCTTATAACTGTTTTGGTACTGCATAAACACATTGTCATAGGTTAAGCCTGTCTGCTCTATGCCAAAGATACCAGTACGCCGATCTCCAGCCAATTTAGTGACTTGAGTTTCACCCTGACAAGTAAGTGTCATTATTCCTTGAAGTGAGCAATACCCAGCACAAATAATATTGCATTTTTTTACAGGTAGTATAGAGTTAGGGGCATATTTATGAAAGGGGGTTGCATCGCTCTGGTACACCTGGCATCTTTGCTGTGTTTTTCCGCTATCTTTTTTGCTTCTGACCTGTTTTTTTTACTGTGTGCTGCATTTCATTTTTGCTGGTTTTAGGACTCTGAGCTCTTTACCACTGCTGACCTATGCTAAATTGCACGTGCTCCCGGTTAAATTGTTTTAGTAAACAATGTATCCATGATTGCCACATTTGATTTACTTGTAAGTCCTGAGAAACGTTCACTGCTTGTGCCCAGGGCCTGTAATTCAAATGCTACTAGTGGGCCTGCAGCACTGATTGTGCCACCCACATTGGTAGCCCTGCAACCATGTCTCAGACCCACCACTGCAATGTCTGCGTGTGCAGTTCTGAACTGGCATGTTGACCTGACAAGTGCACCCACTTGCCAGGCCCAAAGCTTCCCTTTTTCTACATGTAAGGCACCCCTAAGGTAGGCCCAAGGTAGCCCCATGGACAGGGTGCAGAGTATTTAAAAGGTAGGACATGTACTGGTGTTTATACATGTCCTGATAGTGAAATACTACTAATTTCGTTTTTCACTATTGCAAGGCCTATCTCTCCCATAGCTTATCATTGTAGCTGCCTTGTAACCTCTTACAAGTGTCTCTTCTAATCTGGAAGAGATAGAGGGTCGGAGTTTGGGGTCCCTGAACTCACAATTTCAAAATACATCTTTTTGTGAAGTTTGTTTTTAAATTGCGTGTTTGAAAATGCCAGTTTTAGAAGTAGGCATTTTCTTGCTTTACTATTCTGTGCCACTGCCTGTCTGTGGAATCCACATCTGCGGGTGGGTAACAGTTGGGCTGTTTGTGCATTCACTCTATACAGTCACACAAAGGGAGTTGAGGTGTACCCTGCATATCCTGATGGCGAATCACCAGGCTGATGGGTCGTTCTGAGCTAGAGTGTTGGGAGGAGGTGTCATTGACACGTGAATAGGGATGGGCTTGTCCTCACACAAAGCTGTCTCCACCCCTCTGTAGTGTGTCCAGAAACAGGTCAGGGAAAGGGAGGGTCTTGTGCACTACAAAGACTTTCCTTTGAAGATTGCCTACTTCAATGGCAGTAACTGGTATAAGTATTGGAGCTGTGACACGATAACAATTCTGGACTAAAAGGACATTCTGCCAGGAAGAAGAGCTGGATGCTGTAGGAGGGACTGACACTTTGTTTGTTGCTTTGTTGTGCTGGCCTGCTGCTTCTGTCCTGGGAGTGAAAGGACTAGACTCTGCTTTCTACATCCTGCTTTGAAAGGTTCTCCAAGGGCCTGTGCATGCTTTCCTCCTGTTAAGAAGCCTCAGGGCTGTCAAAGACTTCACTTACCAGTGCCTGGGCTCTTCTGCTGAAAGCCCTGACTTGCAAAGTGGTGCTAAATCCAGTTCCTTGGCCCTTGCAAGTAGAATCTGCTAACCTAAGAAGAAAATTCACGCATCGACCCTCAGCACCCGGCATGCAGCTGGAAGGCAACCGCAATCCGAATTCCGAGCCCCGTGTCATCAACGTCCATGGTACACGCTCTGAATATGATGCAGGCCCTGCTGTGCTGCTGAAGAAATGAAGCACTATCTGCTATGTGGCTGTGAAATCGACGTAGCACCTGTTCCGCCTTCACCGCATCTATACAGCGTACTTTTTTTTGGACGCACCGACCCTGGCGGCAAATTCTTCATCGACGTAGCCCAGCAGTAAGGAACCGAGTCCACGTGTCCGAAGATTGACGCATCACCTCCCATCACAGTAGGGAACTGACGCATCACCTCCCCTGACATTAAGGAACTGATGCATCACCTCCCCTGACAGTAAGGAACCAACGCATCACCTCCCCTGGCAGTAAGGAACTGATGCCTCACCTCCCCTGGGAGCAAGGAACCGATGCATCGCTTTGCTTTTCCGGCATCTCACCAACCCTGCACCTGTTTTCGTTTCCCTTTTGATGCATCCCAGGTACTTTGTGCTAAGAGAAATGCATCAATAGGGCTCTATGGACTAAACTTATTTTACCTTTGAAGAGTGATATCTTTACTTGTATATGTTGGACGTTTTGGTCTTGTTCTATTCAGATAAAAATTGCTATTTTTCTAAACTGGTGTGGTGTCCTTTTGTATTGTTTTCACTGTTACTGTATGTGTAGGTACAAAAGCTTTACACATTGCCTCTGAGATAAGCCTGACTACTCGTGCCAAGCTACCAAGGTGGTGAGCAGGGATTATCTTAGCTGTGTAATACCCTTACCCTGATAGAGAGGGTCCTTACTTGGTCAGGGTGCAAACCATTGCCAACTAGAAACCCCATTTTTGACACTCTTGCAGCATGCAACGTGGTGCAAGCACGACACAAGCCCAAAATGAAATTTATAAAGCCATGCAAGGCCACCATGCTTGGTCCTGAGTTGCTTCATAAATTTGGAGTAATGCAATGTGGCGCAAATCGCTGCATTGCGTTAGTTGCTCTGGGAAGGCATTCCATGGACATTGTGTGGGTGATCCATGAAACGATGATGGATTCAACCCAGATCTGTGACTGGGGGTGAGTGTCTGAAAAGTTTCAGCGCTCCGTCCATCATCTCCTTGTGTTTACTTTGTTCGCCCTAAGTTGGCAGGGTATGCCCAGACGTGGGTCCCTTGATCACTTTGCCACTGGATTCAAGCTAGCCTGGCTCAAGAGGGGTGTTACCCCGAAACCGGTCCCAGGATGCTTGTTTCCGGTTCAGGGAACACCTGGCTTGGCAGTTCGGGCTGGACTGTTCCCATGGGGCACAGGGTCAAGACTGATTTGAATATAGCTGGGTCTGAACTGAGGTGGCGAACTGAGCTAAAGAACGATGATGGATTCAACCCAGATCTGTGACTGGGGGTGAGTGTCTGAAAAGTTTCAGTGCTCCGTCCATAATCTCCTTATGTTTGCTTTGTTCACCCTAAGTTGGCAGGGTATGACCAGACGTGGGTCCCTTGCTCACTTTGCCACTGGATTCAAGCTAGCCTGGCTGAAGAGGGGTGTTACTCCGAAACCGGTCCCAGGATGCTTGTTTCCGGTTCAGGGAAGACCTGGCTTGGCAGTTCGGGCTGGACTGTTCCCATGGGGCACAGGGTCAAGACTGATTTGCATATAGCTGGGTCTCAACTGAGGTGGCGAAGTGAGCTAAAGAACGATGATGGATTCAACCCAGATCTGTGACTGGGGGTGAGTGTCTGAAAAGTTTCAGCGCTCCGTCCATCATCTCCTTGTGTTTGCTTTGATCCATGAAACTCCCATGGTTTTTGAAGCATTCCCAGATTTCCCAAAAGTGGTAGACCTGGGAATGTGCCAAAAAGATACGCCTTCTCAGGGGAGATGTAAGAGGAGAAATATCTTTATTTCTCCTTGTTACTTCCTCTTTCTATGTGTGCTGCATTCAGCAGCACACATAGAAAGAGGAATATGCCTCTCAGGATTGTTTTGTGCAGGTAGGTGCTCCTTCCTTCACAAAAACAATCCTGCATGCAACACGGCACCCTTGCTCCATGGGGCAAGGGTGCCTGCATTGGTACTAGGCAGCCAAAATGGCGCCAGCACAGGGACAAAGGCATGAATAAGTTGTATTCTTTTAAATGGGTGCATTCCTGCCCTTGCCCTGTAATGCAGTGCAGCAAGGTTGCTGCACTGCGTTGTGTTACTTTGCCATAAATATGGCTGCTAGTGAGTGTACATGTCTGGACCAATAGCATAGAAATAGCATACACCCTGGAGGCAAATGTGATTGTGCTTGTTGAAAGTTATTTGATGCTCTGTTTAGAAATTGCTAAAGTTGGGGCTAAAGTATTGCCCCATACTAAACAGGATAAAGTATGCTTAGAAGTAAGTTGAGGCTTAAAGCCAAAGCCTGTTCCAAAATATCTGTGAGAAAGGCCAAAGCTTCTGTTGATGATAGATTATTTTCCAGTGGAAATCTGGGCACCTGCCCATATTAACTAGTTTTAATACAGTGCTATAGACAAATTCTATATTAGGAGGACGTTAATGTGGTGTGGATGTTAATTTCCAGAACTTCTCAGAAAATTTTGAGGCATTTTACATTGTTGAATAATGTAGAATGTAGGGGTGTTCAACTTAGAGGTGGTTTGTCTCACACTGGTGTTGTACGCATGGATTTAAGGTTGTATGGTATTGTGCCTATCTCAGGAATGTGTGCATAGTGTAATTTAATAAACTATGAAGGGCTGTACATAGGGCCTGCCTGAGAGAAGGTGTCTTTTGAATGTCAAATGTATACCTGTCAACCTCTTGACTTAAAATCTTGAGGGTAATCCCATTAAGGGGAGAGTCTCTGCTTTCTTCCTCTGCCTTTTCAGGGTCATGAGGTTCAGGATGGTCTCCTGTTCATGCCATTATTCAAATTATAACATATATATGAATATAGTAAATATATAGTACCTACTGGCGGTCGCCAGTAGGTAGTTACAGTTGGGACCATGTTTCCATGGGGAAAGCATTTTTTGACTTGCCTATATCTTTGGTGCCTGTGGACGAATCTTCCCGAAATTTTCCTGAAAAAGTGCCCCAGTGATTCTAGTTGTGCATGGGAATTTCGGGGTGATCTGTCAAGCGGGTTCGAGAAAAAGGGGGGTACAAAAAGGGTTTTTGCTGTGTTAATTTCCATAGAGATTTTGGGCACAGCTACGGCTCGAACTGCTGGACGGAATGACACCAAATTTGGTCCAGAAAGAACCTTTTTTGTTATTTGGTGTAAATCTGTTCAGTAGTTTTTGACTTATTAAAAGAAATCCAATTTGCATATATGGGGGCGCAGATACTCTGAGGATCCGACAGTCCCTGTGCTGAAATCTGATTGGCTGCCAATACCTCAGGGAGGAAGTGTTGGTAGGTGAAAAAATGCTGTTTTTAAAAAAAGGGGGCAGGGTAGGAATACTCTGATCCCTTAGCTCTACTCATAGAATCCCAGAGGGAACCCGCAGGGGAAAAAAGCATATATTTACAAACAATTTCCAGCAGAAACATGACAGAGCCATGAATCCATGGCAAAAATAAAAAAAAATAACAAGCGTGGGCTCCAGCCCTTGTTTTGAATAGAGCCCCCGGGAGGGCCATGTCCTAGGGGCATTTTCTTTTAAAAGGAGGGGGGCTCAGGGGGCCCCCTCCTAAGGCTCATAGAGCCCTGGGGACCACCCCCTTCCCGGGGTTTTGTTTAAATTAATGGAGGGGGCTACGTGGACTCGAGGAGCCTTCGTGTCCCTAGGTGTCCAAAGTTCTTTTTTCTTTAATATCTCCCAAACTACTGAACAGATTTACACCAATTTACAAAAAGGTCTCTTTCTGGACCAACAGCTACCTTTCTGCCAAATTTGGTGCAATTTCATTCAGTGGTTCGGGCTCTAGTCGTGTCTAAAATTCCTATTGACTTAACATGGGAAACACACATTTTTCCCCCCCTTGTTTCTCAGTCTCCACTTGACCGATTGCCCTGAAACTTTCAATACACAACAAGAATCACTGGGGCACTTTTTGGGCAAAGTTTGTGAAGATTTGTCAAATGGCACCAAAGCTATAGGCAAGTCAATTAACTCTTTTACTAGGGAAACATGGTCCTAACTGTAACTACCTACTGGCGAACGCCAGTAGCTGATTTATATATATATTCACTGAAGAAACCATAGGTTTCAGGGACGTTATAGTTAGAAATTAGCATTTAAAAAAACCTTAGAAATTCACTGAAAAAACCACAGTTTCAGGGACGTTATAATTAGTTGGACATTTCACTCGTACAAAACCAGAGAAATTCGCAATTATAGTTAGTTGCGCTAACTATAACTCGCGCCCCCGCAATGCACTGCTGATGACGTCACATATTACATCACTCATGACATGGTCAGTGACATCACTGATGACATCACTGATGACATCGCAAATGACATCACTAATGACATCACTGATGACATCATCCACAGACTGGGTGATTTTTTAAAGTTTAAGAATGTTAATTATAGATATGCAAAGGTGTATTGAAGAATGAGTAGGTATATGAGTGTCTGAATGGATGATTTAGTGGGTGCATGACTGACTGTTTAAGTGAGAGATTAAACGTGTCTTAGTGAATGCATGGGTGAATGACTAATCTGAGTGAATGTCTGTCAGTTGGTGTGTAAGTGGCTGCATGGGTTGGTGGGTAGCTACATGAGTGTCTATATGGGTTAATGATTGGTTGTCTGATTACCTGTATGGGTGCCTAAGTGTCTGTGTGGGTGGGTGGGGGGCTCCCTCCATGGATGTGTGAGTGGGTCATTCAGTGGGTGTATGCGTTCATGAGTGCGTCTGTGAGGGGCTGTATGGGTGAGTGAGTGTGCATATGGCTGTGTTGGTGAGTGAATGGATGTCTCAGTGGTATATGTGTGAGTAACTACATATGTGAAAGGCAGTATATGTGAATGTTGGTGTATTTAAGTGACTTTATGTGAGAGTGAGTGATTGTGAGAGTGGCTGTATGGATGAGTGTATGCTTGTGTCAGTGATTGTATAAGAGAGTAAGTATGTGTTAGTATCTGTATGAATGAGTGAGGTGGTGTGTGTATAACTGTATTGGTGAGTAAATGGCAGTGTGATTGAGTCTTTGGGTGACTGACTAGGTGTGTGAGTATCTCTGTGGATGAGTGGCAGTATGTGAGTGTCTGTATGGGTGTATGAGTGCATATATCAGAGGCTGTATTGATGAGTGACTGCGTGTATGAGTGACTGTATGGGTGAATGAATGGATGAGTGTGTAGACCTAGGAATCAGTGAGTGGGTATGTAGTAACTAGTGTTGGTGTGTCTATGGTTTCGAAAATGGTAGTCTGTATTTTAGAGTGGGTGTATCAAAGGTTATATTAGGGTATGAGGAGGTGCATCAGATTATCACGTGGATGATGTCATCAGTGATGTCATTTGAGATGTCATCAGTGATGTCATCAGTGGTGTCACTGACCATGTCATGAGTGATGTAATATGTGACGTCATCAGCAGTGCATTGCGGGGGCGCGAGTTACAGTTAGTTCAACTAACTATAACGGACGAATTTCTTTGGTTTTGTACGAGTAAAATGTTCAACTAACTATAACGTCCCTGAAACCTGCGGTTTTTCAGTGAATTTCTAAGGTTTTTTGAATGCTAATTTCTAACTATAACGTCCCTGAAACCTATGGTTTTTCAGTGAATTTCAAAGGTTTTTTAAATGCTAATTCCTTACTATAACGTCCCTGAAATCTCTGGTGTTTTCAGTGAATTTTTAAGGTTTTTAAATGCTAATTTCTAAATATGCTTACATAGGTAGGACATGTGCAGAAAGATGAAGAAAGGCGTAGAAAGAATCAAGAGCAGTGCAGAAAGAGGCAACAGAAGACCAGAAAGAGGAAGAAAGGTGCAGAAAGAAGCAAGAGAAGTGCAGAAAGAAGAACCAGAGGGGCAGAAAGATGCCTGCTTTGACTGTACCTTACAACAGACTCATACTAAGTAGCCTAATCACTAATCCTTCTTCCAATATGTCTTAAACCTCAATTTTCTCTTGAAGGTTCACTATTAATCGACTGCTCAGATTGTTAGGTCTACCTACCAAATATAAAACAGCAATCCTAAGCATATCACTGTTGTAAGTCTGACCAAGTTTGTGAAGGTATGCATGCATGTCTCTGCTTTTACCGAGTGACATGTTACATAAAAATAAACATAGAAATACTTGAATACCTGTGTTTCAAACAGCATACTCTGTAAATATGTGTACAAAAAGGTGTATGTATTTCTTTCAGCTCATAATACAGGGCACATGGGTATTCAATAGAATATTTAAGGGGCTCTATAACACCTACATACATAAGACATGTCTGCCTGTGCAACTTAATGACAGAGCAGAACTGAGAACATTTAACCACCTATAGAAGAAGCTACCCACTTTTTAAGCTACCATCTTCAGATGCATAACAAATGTGAAAATACATATACAAGTAGACATATACCTCAGTCACAAGAGCACGCAGACCTTTAAACTTGACAGCTTGCACTTCCCATTTGAGTACAGAAAGATGCGAGAGAAGTACAGAAAAAAGCAAGAGATGTGCAGAAAGAAACAAAAGAAGTGCAGAAAAAGGAACAGAGGTGCAAAAAGAGGCAAGAGGGGTGCAGAAAAAAACAAAAGAAGTGCAGAAAGAAGCAACAGAGGTGCAGAAAGAGGCACGAGAAGTGCAGGAAGAGGGGTACAGAAAGAGGCACGAGGGGTGCAGAAAGAAGCAAGAGGGGTACAGAAAGAGGGAAGAGGGGTGCAGAAAAAGGCAAGGGGCTGCAGAAAGAAGCAAGAGAGCTGCAGAAAGAAACAAAAGAAGTGCAGAAAGAAGGAAGAGAGGTGCAGAAAGAGGCAAGAGGGGTGCAAAAAGAGGGACGAGGGGTGCAGAAAGAGGTAAAACGGGTGCAGAAAGAAGCAAGAGAGGTGCAAAAAGAAACAGAAAAAGTACAGCAAGAAGGAACAGAGGTGCAGAAAGAGGCAAGAGGTGTGCAGAAAGAGGGAAGAAGGGTGCAGAAAGAAGCACTAGGGCTGCAGAAAGAAGCAAGAGAGGTGCAGAAAGAAGCAAAAGAAGTGCTTAAAGAAGCAACAGAGATGCAGAAAGGGGGAAGTGGGGTGGAGAAAGAGTCAAGAGGGATACAGAAAGAAGCAAGAGAGTTGCAGAAAGAAACAAAAGAATTTTAGAAAGAAGGAACAGAGGTGCAGAAAGAGGCAAGAGACGTGCAGAAAGAAGCAACAGAGGTGCAGAAAGACGGATGAGGGGCAGAGAAAGAGGCAAGCGAAGTGCAGAAAGAAGCAACAGAGATGAAAAAAGGGGAAGAGGGTTGGAGAAAGAGGCAAGAGGGGTGCAGAAAGAAACAACAGAAGTGCAGAAAGAAGAATTAGAGTTGCAGAAAGAGGCAAGAGGAGTGCAGAAAGAGGGAAGAGGGTTGTAGAAAGAGGCACGAGGGCTACAGAAAGAAGCAAGAGAGGTGCAGAAAGAAGCAAAAGAAGTGCTTAAAGAAGCAACAGAGATGCAGAAAGGGGGAAGTGGGGTGGAGAAAGAGTCAAGAGGGATACAGAAAGAAGCAAGAGAGTTGCAGAAAGAAACAAAAGAATTTCAGAAAGAAGGAACAGAGGTGCAGAAAGAGGCAAGAGGGGAGCAGAAAGAGGGAAAAGGGGTGCAGAAATTGGCACAAGAGTTGCAGAAAGAAGGGACAGAGGTGCAGAAAGAAGCAAGAGAATTGCAGAAAGAAGCAACAGAGGTGCAGAAAGAGGGATGAGGGGTGGAGAAAGAGGCAAGAGAAGTACAGACAGAAGCAACAGAGATGCAAAAACGGGGCACAGGGGTGGAGAAAGTGGCAAGAGGGGTAGAGAAAGAAGCAAGAGAGGTGCAGAAAGAAACAAAAGAAGAGCAGAAAGAAGGAACAGAGGTGCAGAATGAGGCAAGAGGGGTGCAGAAAGAGGGAAGAGGGGTGCAGAAAGAAGCACGAGTGGTGCAGAAAGAAGCAAGAGAGGTGCAGAAAGAAGCAAGAGTAGTGCAGAAAGAAGCAACAGAGGTACAGAAAGAGGCAAGAGGGGTGCAAAAAGAGGGAAGAGGGGTGCAGAAAGAAGCAAGACATGTGCAGCAAGAAATAAAAGAAGTGCAGAAAGAAGGAACAGAGGTGCAGAAAGAGGCAACAGGGGTGAAGAAAGAGGGAAGAGGGGTGGAGAAAGAGGCAAGGGGCTGCAGAAAGAAGTAAGAGAGCTACAGAAAGAAACAAAAGAAGTGCAGAAAGAAGGAACAGAGTTGCAGGAAGAGGCAAGAGGGATGCAGAAACAAACAAAAGAAGTGCAGAAAGAAGCAACAGAGGTGCAGAGAGAGGCAAGAGGAATGCAGAAAGAGGGAAGAGGGGTGCAGAAAAAGGCACGAGGGGTGCAGAAAGAAGCAAGAGATGTGCAGAAAGAAGACAAGAGAAGTGCATGAAGAAGCAACAGAGATGCAGAAAGGGGGAAGTGGGGTGGAGAAAGAGGCAAGAGGGATACAGAAAGAAACAAGAGAGGTGCAGAAAGAAACAAAAGAAGTGCAGAAAGAAGGAACACAGGTGCAGAAAGAGGCAAGAGGGGTGCAGAAAGAGGGGAGAGGGGTGTGAAAGAGGCATGAGGGGTGCAGAAAGAAGCAAGAGGGGTACAGAAAGAAGCAAGAGAGTTGCAGAAAGAAACAAAAGAAGTGCAGAGAGAAGGAACAGAGGTGCAGAAAGAGGCAAAAGGGGTGCAGAAAGAGGGAAGAGGGGTGCAGAAAGAAGGCACAGAGGTGCAGAAAGAAGCAAGAGAAGTGCAGAAAGAAGCAACAGAGGTGCAGAAAGAGGGATGAGGGGTGGAGAAAGAGGCAAGAGAAGTGCAGAAAGAAGCAACAGAGATGCAAATTGGGGGAACAGGGGTGGAGAAAGTGGCAAGAGGGGTGCAGAAGGAAGCAAGAGAGGTGCAGAAAGAAACAAAAGAAGAGCAGAAAGAAGGAACTGAGGTGCAGAAAGAGGCAAGAGGGGTGCAGAAAGAGGGAAGAGGGGTGCATAAAGAAGCACGAGTGGTGCAGAAAGAAGCAAAGAGGTGCAGAAAGAAGGAAGAGTAGTGCAGAAAGAAGCAACAGAGGTGCAGAAAGAGGCAAGAGGGGTGCAAAATAGGGAAGAGGGGTGCAGAAAGAAGCAAGAGATGTGCAGCAAGAAACAAAAGAAGTGCAGAAAGAAGGAACAGAGGTGCAGAAAGAGGCAACAGGGGTGAAGAAAGAGGGAAGAGGGGTGGAGAAAGAGGCACGGGGGTGCAGAAAGAAGAAAGAGAGCTTCAGAAAGAAACAAAAGAAGAGCAGAAAGAAGGAACATAGGTGCAGATAGAGGCAAGAGGGGTGCAGAAAGAAGCAAAAGGGGTGCGGAAAGAAGCGAGCGGTGCAGAAAGAAACAAAAGAAGTGCAGAAAAAGGAACAGAGGTGCAGAAAGAGGCAAGAGGGGTGCAGAAAGAAACATAAGAAGTGCAGAAAGAAGCAACAGAGGTACAGAAAGAGGCATGAGAAGTGCAGAAAGAGGGAAGAGAGGTGCAGAAAGAGGCATGAGGGGTGCAGAAAGAAGCAAGCGAGGTGCAGAAAAATGCAAGAGAAGTGCAGAAAGAAGCTTCAGAGATGCAGAAAGGGGGAAGTGGGGTGGAGAAATAGGCAAGAGGGATACAGAAAGAATCAAGAGAGGTGCAGAAAAAAACAAAAGAAGTGCAGAAAGAAGGAAAAGAGGTGCAGAAAGAGGCAAGAGGGGTGCAGAAAGAGTGAAGAGGGGTGCAGAAAGAGGCACAATGGTTGCAGAAAGAAGCAAGAGGCGTGCAGAAAGAAGCAAGAGAGTTGCAGAAAGAAACAAAAGAAGTGCAGAAAGAAGGAACAGAGGCGCAGAAAGAGGCAAGAAGGGTGCAGAAAGAGGGAAGAGGGGTGCAAAAAGAGGCACAAGGGTTGCAGAAAGAAGGGACAGAGGTGCAGAAAGAAGCAAGAGAAGTGCTTAAAGAAGCAACAGGGAAGCAAAAAGCGGGAACAGGGGTGGAGAAAGTGGCAAGAGGGGTGGAGAAAGAAGCAAGGGGGTGCAGAAAGAAGCAAGAGAGCTGCAGAAAGACACAGAAGAAGTGCTGAAAGAAGGAACAGAGGTGCAGAAAGAGGAAAGAGGGATGCAGAAAGAGGCAAAAGGGGTGCAGAAAGAAGCGAGAGGTGCAGAAAGAAACAAAAGAAGTGCAGAAAGAAGCAACAGAGGTGCAGAAAGAGGCAAGAGGAGTACAGAAAGGGGGAAGTGGGGTGTAGAAAGAGGCAAGAGGGATACAGAAAGAAACAAGAGAGGTGCAAAAAGAAACAAAAAAAGTGCAGAAAGAAGGAACAGAGGTGCAGAAAGAGGCAAGACGGGTGCAGAAAGAGGGAAGTGGGATGTGAAAGAGGCACGAGGGGTGCAGAAAGAAGCAAGAGGCATGCAGAAAGAAGCATGAGATGTGCAGAAAGAAACAAAAGAAGTGCAGAAAGAAGGAACAGAGGCACAGAAAGAGGCAAGAAGGGTGCAGAAAGAGGGAAGAGGGGTGCAGAAAGAGGCACAAGGGTTGCAGAAAGAAGGGACAGAGGTGCAGAAAGAAGCAAGAGAAGTGCATAAAGAAGCAACAGAGAAGCAAAAAGGGGGAACAGGGGTGGAGAAAGTGGCAAGAGGGGTGCAGAAAGAAGCAAGGGGGTGCAGAAAGAAGCAAGGGGGTGCAGAAAGAAGCAAGAGAGCTGCAGAAAGAAACAGAAGAAGTGCAGAAAGAAGGAACAGAGGTGCAGAAAGAGGCAAGAGGGGTGCAGAAGGAGGGAAGAGGGGTGCAGAAAGAGTCAAAAGGGGTGCAGAAAGAAGTGACAGGTACAGAAAGAAACAAAAGAAGTGCAGAAAGAAGGAACGGAGGTGCAGAAAGAGGCAAGAGGGGTGCGGGAAGAGGGGTGTGAAAGAGGCACGAGGGGTGCAGAAAGAAGCAAGAGAGGTGCAGAAAGAAACAACAGAGGTGCAGAAAGAGGGAAGAGGGGTGGAGAAAGAGACAAGAGAAGTGCAGAAAGAAGCAACAGAGATACAGAAAGGTGGAAGAGGGGTGGAGAAAGAGATAAGAGTGGTGCAGAAAGAAGCAAGAGAGGTGCGGACAGAAACAAAATAAGTGCAGAAAGAAGGAACAGAGGTGCAGAAAGAGGCAGGAGGGGTGCAGAAAGAGGCAAGAGAGGTGCAGAAAGAGGCAAGAAGGGTGCACAAAGAAGCAAGTGAGGTGCAGAAAGAGGCAACAGAGGTGCAGAAAGAGGCAAAAGAGGTACAGAAAGTAGAAGAGATTTGCAGAAAGAGGCAAGAGAAGTGCAGAAAAATAAAGAAAAGTGCAGAAAGAAGCAACAGAAATGCAGAAAGAGGCAAGAGAGATGCAGAAAGAAGCAAGCGTGGCTTGTACACCATTAGTACCAACTTAATACCCACATTTAGCAATAAGTAACAGGTGAACATTCTAGGTCTGCAAAGGACCTTCCACCATGCTGTCACACTTGTCGCTGCATTTTTGGTCACGTTTGAGCCGTTTGAGCTAGAAACAAGGCTTTTTTTGTTCAAATCTGCAGATTAGGCAGCAGATGATGGATTATGTGGCTAATGCGGAAAATGTATTATTGTGCGAAAGTTGGTGCAGCCAAAAAGAACTTCCGACCCATCTCTCTGCTCCCGTTCCCCGCGAAGGTCACCGAGAAAATCGTCAACAAACAACTGACCCGCTACCTCGAGGAGAACAACATCCTGGACCCTTCCCAGTCCGGCTTCCGCAGCAACCACAGCACCGAAACCGCCCTCATCGCCGCCACTGATGACATCAGGACCATGCTAGACAACGGAGAAACAGCAGCCCTCATCCTCCTGGACCAATCAGCCGCCTTCCACACGGTCTGCCACCACACACTACGAACACGCCTTCACGACGCCGGGATCCAAGAGAAGGCCCTGGACTGGACCACATCCTTCCTTTCCGGCAGAACACAAAGCGTCCGCCTCGCCCCCTTCTGATCCAAGGCCACCAAGATCATCTGCGGCGTACCCCAAGGCTCCTCCCTCAGCCCAACGCTGTTCAACATCTACATGGCACCCTCGCCCACGTCGCCCGACAGCACAACCTCAACATCATCTCCTACGCCGACGACACCCAGCTGATCCTCTCCCTCACCAAAGACCCTCACACCGCCAAAGCCCACCTCCATGAAGGAATGAAGGCCGTCGCCGAATGGATGAGGACCAGCCGCCTGAAGCTGAACTCGGACAAGACGGAGGTCCTCATCCTTGGTTCCAACTCTTCAGCCTGGGACGACTCCTGGTGGCCAACATCACTGGGAACAGCCCCGCCACCCACCGACCACGTACGCAACCTAGGGGTCATCCTCGACCCCACCCTCTCCATGACTAAGCAGGTCAACGCCGTTTCCTCATCCTGCTTCAACATCCTCTGAATGCTCCGCAGGATCTTCAAGTGGATCCCCACCGAAACAAGAAAAACAGTCACCCAGGCCCTCGTCACCAGCAGGCTGGACTACGGAAATGCCCTCTACGCAGGAACGACGGCTAAGCTCCTGAGACGGCTGCAACGCATCCAGAACGCCTCTGCACGTCTTATCCTCGACATCCCCCGACGCAGCCACATCACACCCCACCTGAGAGACCTGCATTGGCTCCCTGTCAACAAGAGGATAACCTTCAAGCTCCTCACCCACGCACACAAAGCACTCCACAACTCCGGACCAGCCTACCTCAACAGACGACTCAGCTTCTACACCCCCACCCGCCAGCTCCGCTCGACCAGCCTCGCCCTCGCCACAGTCCCCCGCATCCGGAAAACGACCGCCGGCGGCAGATCCTTCTCCCACCTCGCCGCCAAGACCTGGAACACCCTCCCCACCAACCTCCGACAGACCCAAGACCTACTGGCCTTCAGAAGACTCCTCAAGACCTGGCTCTTCGATCAGTAGCAGCACCACCCCCCTCTTCCCCCAGCGCCTTGAGACCCTCGTGGGTATGTAGCGCGCTTTATAAGTGACATGATTGATAATTCCAGTGGCCCTGCTCATGCCTCTGACTAGGTCCAGAAGTGCTCCTCAGTGATTCCTTCTTTTTTTGTCTCATTGAGTTCATAGTTTAGCTACTATTTAAATGAGGAAGACTAAACCTGAGGTTACCACTCCACAACACAGACTACCATACCACATAATTACTCTCCATAACACATAATCCCACTCTACATCATTCCTATCCACTAAATATCACATACTTTCTATCCACATAATTTCACTGCACAACATACCACATACTTCCACTACACACAACGTACATCCACTCCACTCCGAAAAACATTAGTAAACAACCTTTACAATTACAACGCCAATAGCTCTAATTCTTGCAAATGCGAGACCTATTGTCTTGTGGCTCATGGCCTCCTGGCCGGTCTGGCTACATTACCGCAGGCCTGGCTGCCATGATGACTCTTGCGCACGTTATTATTGGATGTTGTTCTGTCGCCCTCTGTTATTGCCAAGTTATTCTACAACAGTCTGCATATTCTGTTTCTCACCTTTTCTCCTGTTCCCTTTTGGGCTCAGTCTGAACAACAGTTACAAGGTCGAATAACAACTCCCTGGTTCCTACTGATTTGGCCCGTCCCTCGCACCTAGACATAACACATGTACAGCTGCCATTGAGAAATTAGCGTGCTTTTAATAATGCGATCGCTTGCTCTAAGATAGCACTTGGAGACGACCTTTCCAGAGAGAAGAGCTGTGATTGTTTGCTGATGTAGTTTTGCATCAAGAGACTGAGGTATGGGGGTTCGCTAGTCAAAGCCCAAAGGTCTTCTATTATTATAATAAACTGGCTTCCAGCACGGGGAGGGTGGTAATGTTAGTTAGACATATCTCCACTGCTTTATGAGATGCTTTCCCCGTTTGTATTCTATGGAGTAGTAACTATGCTGATTATATTGTTCTTATGTATTATGCTACTAGTACTGACACGTGTACTGTATCTTAGAGCACGTAAGTTGAAATAAACATTTTAACCTATACAGTGTCTCTTCATACGCATGTTGTGGACAGGTACGAAAGTGACGAAAGAGTGTTCTTGCCTCTGCGAGTCCTGAGAGAGAGAGATACCGTGTTCTGGGTTGTCTAAGCATTGGTACTTTGGTGCCAATGGGACGCTAAGGCTAGTTGGGTTGGGGTTTTGGGTGCTAAGGTTTATGGTTGGCTCACCACTATATTCCGAGGTCCTATTATCCTGTGCATAGCTCTGTATGTGCAGAAACCCTATGACATGGCGTGACCAACGTGGGGCAGCTTACTAGCGAGACGCTTGAGTAGTGCTTGTGCTTGTCCACAAACCCCTCACGTACGCTTCCGGAAGCGTGTGTGATGGTGATACCTCCTATATTACAGTTATTGTAGGTTCTTTCAAGCTTGAAGTTATTAGAAAAGGTTTTTCTTGATTAAAACCCTACTTGTGCTGCCTCCTGTTAGTTTGTCGAAGTATTTTAGCCGTAAATGGCTGTTCAAATTGCGGCGCATAGCCGCGGAGCACTCCGGACACACTTACGGGTGTATGGAGTGCCAGATGCTGGAGTCGAACTGATCTTTGTGGTACAAGCCGATCCGGCTTACCACTTTGAGGTGTTCTACTCATGGGTAACTTTTCCTGCAGTGGATGGGACTGACGATTTGTTCCATGAATATACAGCCACCGCAGTTCCTAATAACTATATACCTTATTCATGTCTTGAGGTACCGCTCACGGCTTGGCAACACCGTGTTTGGTTTAATGGCGCCCTCCCACAACCGACTACCACGGTTCGTTTAGGCCCCTTGTCTATTGATGGGGCCACTTGGCCTGTTTTGGCCGGGTACACCCCACATCCGCGATATATGACGATACCAGTCGCGGAACTGCGCAACATGTATTCGGCTTTGGTACGAGTGCATCGAGCCTTAGTGCAATATGTTACAGGCAACATCCAGGGAGCCCCTCCTGGGGTTGCAGGCCATCCAGCTGGTGCAGCCGGAGTTGCCATAAGTCCTGTAATGGTGAACTCAGTGATGGGCAAACGTCCACAACATAAGGACGACTTTCCTTATTGGCTTGCAGAAAAATTTGATCAGTTGGAGGCAGTTTTTCCACATACAACTCCAGTGGATAAACATCGTATTTTGACGATTAGTTTGCCAAAAGACTTAATTCCCGAGTTGACAGCATGTGACAACTGGGGTAGAGTATTCGCAGCAGTATATTCTAAATGTTTTGGTACGCCTTCCATGACAGTTCTCCCCTCTGTAATTAAAAAAGTACAGGATGAACACAGCCCTGAAGCGGCAGTGGAATTAGGGATGAGACTAGTGGGAGTGTTTGAAGTAGTAGCTGAACTGATCCTTGCAAATGTCAAGGGCGATGCAGTGAACTTTCAAGTAGCGAACGCTTTGGCTTTGGTCCCAGAATTGGACAAGCCTCGCGAATTACCGAAAATTATTACCCAGGCTTACAAAACTATTGGTAGAAACAGCCTGGGTAACAAGCCTTTGCTAAACTGCAAACACAATCGCAACCACAACAGCAACAAACCAAATCTCAATCTGAGAAGGATGAGAAACCAGTCTTCACTAAAAAGAGCTGGAGGCTGAAAAAACAGGGTAAGCAACAGACAAAGCAGGGATCGCGAGGCGCATCCCCGGTTTCAGTTTCTTCTGAACGTACTTATGATTTACGCGATAGAGCGAGAATTAAGTCACCGGATAGGTTTCAGATCCCTGATACGCGTTCTCCTCGTTCTTTACAGGCACAGACTTCGTCACAAGCCGGTGGAGGAGACCACCAGGATAGAGGAAGGGCCCGTGAGGCCCCACAGGGACAAGACCAGCCTCGACAACAAGTCAGAGGAAAAGAAGAAGACGTTCAACGTTTTCGACCCCAATTTCAGAAGAAAAAAGTTGCCGCTGTAACAGCGAAATATGCCACAGACGGTGAGAACGAGACTCCTGAATTGGACGTGGGCAGTAACCCTCCTAGACAGCGCCGCGGAAGTAACCATAGTGCGGGAGGCGCTACGTCCTCATATGGAGGCGACAGCAACTGAAACATTCATTACTGTTGAAACAGCAGACACCAGAGTGGCACCCCCTGACAGACTATTTAATATAGTCCTCCAAATTGAAGGTGATATACAGCGAGTAATTAAAGGTATTTTTTGGGAAAATCTGACTTCTTCATATGATATTTTATTAGCAGAGGCGGATTGGCCACCCCCATTCGTAATTACTGCGCGTAAAGGGAGGAGGTAATCCTTCCGAGCTTTTCTCGACATGTCCCAAAGGACAAAGCAGAGGCTCTTGCAGCAGAGTGGGCTGTGTCCCTGGCTCCAGCGTTATTCCGCAATCACGTGGGTTGGGACGAAGAATCTCCCCCATGAAATACCTTTGCGATCGTTGCCGCAGCCACAACCCCAATATCCCATAAAACGTGAAGCCAAAGGCCCCGTTTCCAAAATTCTGACACAGTTGGAATATCAGGGAGTAATTGAACCCTGTGTATCACCTATGAACATTCCCCTTTTCGCGGTTTCTAAACCCGATGGATCGTACCGTTTAGTATTGGATTACCGGCATTAGAACTCTCATTGTCGGACCTTTGCGGTGCAAAATACACATAGTTCTGCGCTTGTAGACAGTCTTGTTCGTAAAAAATACAAAACGACCCTTGACCTTTCAAATGGATTCTACACGCACAACTTAGCCCCGGAGAGTGGCCAATGGTGTGCCTTTACTTCCGGTGGTAAAATGTTCAAATTCAGGCGTCTTCCTATGGGGTACAAAAATAGTCCAGGAGTGTTTGCCGCTCGTGTTGTCTCTTTATTAGACGGCATAGATCCAGACGCCTGTTCGTATGTGGATGACATTTATCTGACAGACGATGAATTGTTTCCGCATCTGACGCGAGTGGACCGCATTATTCTTGAATTCACGGTTCAGGGATACAAAATTAACTTTGCCAAATCCCATATTGCTGAATTTACCGTTTTGTTCTTGGGCTATGAGCTCAACAATGAAGGTAAGGGTTTAGCCCCCCATTTTCTGGAGAAATGTGCACTTCTGTGCCCTCCTACAAATCTGAAGAAGCTTCAGTCTTTGCTGGGTTTTCTGAATTTTGGACGTACATACATTCCCGAATACGCCCAGCGTATCAAGCCACTGTATGCCTTGATACAGCCTACTTTTTTGAAGTCTTGCTGGCTTCCGGAGCATACCTCCATTCTGCAATCACTGCAGACAGACCTTCTTGAGTCTAAATACCTTTTGACGCGTGATAACCACACAAACTTGGTGATTAGAATCATTCCAGGGGCAGTGGGTTTCACGTATTTAACCTTTAATGAAGGAGACACAGTACCTATCGCATACAAGTCACATCTATACACCTCTGCAGAAATGCGGATCTCATCTGTGGAGAAAGTGCTAACAGCAGTGCAAATGGCGATCCTGAAGGAGCGCACACTGGCACAGGGAAAACGCATTCTGGTGGTGACACCCTATCCTGCCCTAGAGGCAGTGACTAAAGCAAGTGTTCCGAACTCTAAAGCTTTGCACCCCCGTTGGATTCAATGGGCAACATCTTTGACGTCTCCGGATGTCACTTTCATTTTCGACTCTTCTCTTCAGACTCAGGAGTTTTTACAGTATGAATTTATTCATCCTCCTCCTTTGTCCTTATTGCCGCTTGAGGATTACGACTGTGTGATCTACACCGATGGCTCGGCACAACCGGCCACTGGGTCCAAGCATGCTTATTCAGCCGCATGTGCTATTGTTGCAGGTACGTTTGTGAATGGAAAGTTCAAATCCACTGTGGTGCATACGCAGGCACTCAGGGATAGTACCGCACAATTGGCCGAGTTGCGTGCTTTGGTGCTTGCACTTGAGTTCGTAAATCCTGATGTGACCACTTTAATCGTGTGCGATTCTTATTACTGTGTTCAATCATACAATGACAATCTGTTCTTTTGGTCGCAAAACGACTATAGAGACGCTAAAGGCAACACAATCAAGCATAAAATGCTTTGGGTTAGGGTGGCAGATTTACAAAGACGTCTGCCACTCACACAGGTGGTTCACACCCTAGGCCATCAGCGAGTGGGCGCACACGCTGTTGGTAACAGTCTGGCAGATGAAGCTGCCAGATCAGCAGTACTCACGTGTTCAGTAGCAGCAGTTACTAGATCCATGTCTAAAATAGACACTGATATCTTGGCAGCTATTGCTGCAACAAAAGAAGGAATTAATTACCCTAGAGGTTTCCCTTCTAAATATTCTTACCAGATAGGTCCCGATCAGGCTCCTTATGTAACAATACCTAACGTTGGGGTTCGGCTGATCCCCAACGCGGACCGCAGACTTTCCTTGATGGCAGCGGCACACGAAGGCATGGCTTCGGCGCATGCTGGTGTGTCTGCGACAATTTCCATTTTGCAGCAGCGTTACTGGTGGCGTGGTTTATACAAAGATACACGTACTTATGTGCTTTCCTGTGACGTTTGTCAACAGATCAAGCCTTCAACAGTCACAAGACCACCGCAGACCTCGCTTGCAATTTCGAACAGACCCTTTGGGTGTGTTTACTTGGATCACTGCGGTCCATTTTCTTCAGACACTGCCTATAAATATATCTTAGTGGCAGTGGACTCGTGCACACGGTTCATCTGGGTCTGGCCACAACGGAGTGCTGACGCACGAAATGTCATTAGGGATTTGCGAGTCTTTGTGGGAATTTTTGCATGCGGCACCTTCCATTCTGACCAAGGTCCGGCGTTTGCCTCTAAGGCTTACAAGGACGCAATGGGCTCCTTAGGGGTGCGGGTGAAATTTTCGTCTCCGTATAGGCCTGAGTGCAACTCTATCGTTGAACGAATGAACCGTGACTTAAAGCAATCCTTGACAGCTAGAGTTATAGGTACTGGCAGGAACTGGCTGGCCCACTTGTATACTGTTCAACGTGCACTTAATAATCTCCCTAGAAGGCCTCTGGGTGGGCGGACCCCTTACGAAATGCTCTTTGGCATACGAATGTTTGTGCCTGACCTTGATGGTCTAGACATGGCGGCGCAAACCGCCAAGTTTGATGTAGATAATCATTCTACTATGTTACAGGACTTACAAGAAGCCCGAAACAAACTTGCAAACGCACATTTACCTTCAGCCACAGATACTGCCCTGCAGATTCCGGTTGCCGGCTGGCTTCCGAAGATTGGAGACCTGGTTCGAGAGAAGGTGGAGAACAAGAAAGAATTCGGCCCCTCTTTTCGTGCACCGGTTCCAGTGCTGGGCTTGAAGGGAACACGTACAGTCATCTTACCACCGCTTCCCGGTCGCAAGGAAAACAGATACATCTCAGTGGAAAATGTCAAGCTACAACATCTGGCCTATCTTAAATAGTGTCACACCAGCGGTCTCTTGTCCTGCCATTTATCGGACAAGCGTTCGAGGTACGCCTGCACGAACAGTCACTGATGTTACCATGGAGATGGTTGATTTGCCTGAAAATATATTTGAACCCCCTGCATCACCCTGCATAGACGAGGACGAATATACTTATCCCGCCACAGAGTCGGTGGCACACCAACCAACAACGCCACTGAGCCCGACACGTTATTCTTTTGACTCAGAATCCAATTCATCACAAGTCCCGTCCAAGTTTAGTCTTTTTGTATCGTGGTTTAGAGACAATTTTTTGATTCCACCTTGGACATACATTTGGATGGTACTTTTCTTGGTTTTTTTGTTCATGTCCATTGGCTTTGTCACAGTGTTCTTTCTACTCATCAATGGTCACTATTTACCTGAACGCTCTGCTGTGAACAGTGTTGCTGGAACTTTGGCTCCACATTCCTCTTCACACATCATGAAGCGTGACCACACATTTGTGAACATTTCAGCGTTTCCAGTTGCTGATGGCATAGTATGGGATGCGGTAAACTTTCAAATACATGGCCCGACAGAAATTATTAATGTACCAAATGTCCTTCGAGTCTCGATGGGTGATGTAGTGAAAAGTAATATTCATTCTGATGATTGGGATGTGCATGCAGTTGAAGCATTGTTTGCTGATTTAAAATATTATGCCTCTTTTAATGCTGAAGACTTGTATATGAATTCTGCGAATTATGCCGATTTGTATTGTTACCAACATTGGGGAAATCATTTTCTCCACAAACCAAGTGCACTACGCAGCCCTGTTACTTACACCCAATGGGAACACTGCCCAAACCCCGTACCAGGTAGTTCCCAAACTCTTCGAAATAAATTCACCTATTTTACTGATTTTAATCGATCGAACCCTGGGTCATATTATTTTAAATTAAAAACTCCGTTGACTCAGAAAATAATGTTGACCCATACTAAATTATTATATTCGGGTTCCTTTTTGAGCGCCTTGGCGGTGGGTGGTTATGAATATTGGAAGGACACAGTGGATTTAAAATCAATTTGGGGTTCGAAGCCATGGCAGGTGCAGGGCACTGAGGCCTTGCACCGCGCTTGCCTTATCCCAGCCCAAATTCTATTTCTAAATGCTTCCATTTATCAGACCACGTGTTGGGGGTTGGCTACCGTTAAACAACTAAATGCGCCAACCATCCCATCCTTGTCGAGTCTTCCAAATGATAGTTTGCATTTTAATATATCCCTTATGGAGTTACAGGCTCAGTTTCAGAATGATTCCTTTAACGTTTCTGCACTGATACGGTCACCCTGGGTGGCATGGCCCATATCATCTAATGCATGCCAACTGCGTTTTCATGGCACAGTCCCTGGCTACATACAGGACAAGCCTGATCCAAGATTTACTGAAACTCGTACTGTGACCACGTATTCGGTTGGTAAATTATGTAAACAATGGTTACAACATTCGTCCTTAGACTCTGTTAAGAACCATTTATCCCTCCTATCAGGCACTATTGACTTATCTGACTTTATCTTGGGACCTCGTGGTCCCCGACCGAAGAGATTCATTTATGAGGCATATAATGAGCTCTGGAAACTGTCACAAATAGAAGCTGCTTCCCGTCTTAGGGAAATAGACCAAGCCAATTTGGAAAAGGTGCTTGCTGTTGTTGACAATAGTATAAATACCCTGTCTTCCCGCATTTACACATTAGACAATATTGTATCCTCTGTTGTTGATATTGTACAAGATGATGTCTCTATGTTGTATCATGGTCAGAATCAGTTGCGCTCAGTGATGCAGTTTGCATGGACTTTGCAAACTCTTAAGTTGGGTAAAGTTCCTTGGAATTTGTTAAACACCACTGCCCTCTTTCTGCCTTTTAATTTGACTGACAAACAGCAGTTCATGTCCATGAAAGATGCATCTTACACTTTGTTACATATTGAAAAAGTGGATCGTTTACCGTTCTCTGTAGCAGAACTAGATTCTGCGGTGTGGCTAGTTCATGGGGTTATAGCTTTACCTTTTTCCCTATTTGAGTTCAGTTCGTGCATGAAGCATTATCCTGTGGGCCGTTTCCAGCCTTTGGGTGGTGCTTTCCTGCATGAACTTTGGTCCTTGCCTTTCATGTATAAATGCCTTAGAGATGGCAAGGAAGTATTTCTCACGGGGGAGTCTTGTGATTCAACTGTGGGTCATTCGCTTATTTGTAAACATATTAAATTGCACGGGGCTTGTAGCGTTTCAGTTCCAAATCTTGCATGTGTCCTGAAGGGTATTCCTGCTCCTGCTATTTCTCCTACTTTTACTTTGCTTACCAACGGTAGCTATTTGCTTTTAAATAACGAAAATTGTTGTGGCCTGCAGGCCGGCATTCCGTATATTGTTACAGTCTCGCACAGAGTTGTCTGCTGCAAGAATGTGCTTTTTCCTCCCCCTCACGACATCGTTGATAGCTCTATTTGGCCTTCCATTCCTACCATGGAGGCAGATTTCAATAAGTTGAGCAGAATAAAGGCCCTATTATTGAATGAGGAGGTTATGCTCACATCCGCCCGGGAGACATTCATTCTCCAGGTGGTGAGCACCCACAGTGAAATACAGGCCCTTTTGAACACTGACCTCCCCAGCATTTTGGGGAGTTAATTCATCGTATTTTTAACGCATCAAACACTGAGGGTCTGGTGCACTTTTTAAGGTTGTGGGGTCTGGCCTCGTGTCCACCTTTCAAACTATTTTCGGTGTGATACCGGCATTCATTCATTCTATTTTTTCTAGCGTCTTTGGTGGATTCCCATTAATCCTCGCTTTGGCAGCCGGTGTCTTGCTGTTGGTCTGTTTTTTGCGCAATGGCTGCACTCCACTGGGCCCTTCTCGATCCCGAACGCCTCCAGCTGCTCCGTGAGCGACTCCTGGTTGGCTTCGATGTTCTGCCCTTGGCAACTATCAGTGTGTCCTACACCCTTTCCTTTCGCTTTGCGTATTTCACTTGCGTGCAACCTGTGATGTCTTGCATCCGCTGTCCGTTTACATGGACCATGGATTATTGCCTCTCCAATTCGTCATTGTCGGTCCCGGATTTTGTTCGGTTGGTGGGTCCCTTAGAGGCCCATGAACGGGACTGTTCCGCTGCTGGCTTTATGATGCGTGCGGCTGCACTGGGGATTTTGGCGCAATGGGATATCTGGGCGGCTGCTCAGAATCTCCTACAACAAAGTTATATTGAATATCACGCAAGCTGTCCCGCATTGCTTTTGGATGCTCCATACTCTGATGACCATTCCTGCAGCTTTGACCTATTGGACTGGATGGCGTCTACGTTTTTGACGATTCCAATGATGTCCTTCTGGACGGTATAGCATTTTTCTGCTCTTTCACATTTCTGGATTGATTGACTTGCCGTTCGTTGTTAGTAGACCGCCTCTATTCTGCTCAGGTGTTTGGAACTCTGTCTTCATTTTCGTCGTTGCCGATGGACTGTCCAGGGGAGGGTGTCTTGTGGCTCATGGCCTCCTGGCCGGTCTGGCTACGTTACCGCAGGCCTGGCTGCCATGATGACTCTTGCGCACGTTATTATTGGATGTTGTTCTGTCGCCCTCTGTTATTGCCAAGTTATTCTACAACAGTCTGCATATTCTGTTTCTCACCTTTTCTCCTGTTCCCTTTTGGGCTCAGTCTGAACAACAGTTACAAGGTCGAATAACAACTCCCTGGTTCCTACTGATTTGGCCCGTCCCTCGCACCTAGACATAACACATGTACAGCTGCCATTGAGAAATTAGCGTGCTTTTAATAATGCGATCGCTTGCTCTAAGATAGCACTTGGAGACGACCTTTCCAGAGAGAAGAGCTGTGATTGTTTGCTGATGTAGTTTTGCATCAAGAGACTGAGGTATGGGGGTTCGCTAGTCAAAGCCCAAAGGTCTTCTATTATTATAATAAACTGGCTTCCAGCACGGGGAGGGTGGTAATGTTAGTTAGACATATCTCCACTGCTTTATGAGATGCTTTCCCGTTTGTATTCTATGGAGTAGTAACTATGCTGATTATATTGTTCTTATGTATTATGCTACTAGTACTGACACATGTACTGTATCTTAGAGCACGTAAGTTGAAATAAACATTTTAACCTATACAGTGTCTCTTCATACGCATGTTGTGGACAGGTACGAAAGTGACGAAAGAGTGTTCTTGCCTCTGCGAGTCCTGAGAGAGAGAGATACCGTGTTCTGGGTTGTCTAAGCATTGGTACTTTGGTGCCAATGGGACGCTAAGGCTAGTTGGGTTGGGGTTTTGGGTGCTAAGGTTTATGGTTGGCTCACCACTATATTCCGAGGTCCTATTATCCTGTGCATAGCTCTGTATGTGCAGAAACCCTATGACACTATTACATTACAGATGCTTCTTTAACTGGTAGTCGCGTTTGCAGAGTGGTGAAGAAAGGGGGCTGGGCCTCCAACCAGTGCTCAGGAATTCTGCTGCATAGGACTTACAAGAGGTACCAGGAGGGCTTCTTGGCCCCCAAAGTCCCTCAGGAGAAAAGTGGACTTCATCCCCCAACCAGTACTGTGCCAGGAGGCGCGTTTGCAGAGTGGTGGAGAAAGGGGGGGGCGTGGCCTCAGAAGGCCTCTTACAATCCCACTGTGTGGGACTTAGAGGAGGTAACAGTTGGGGTAGTTGGCCCCCAAGGACTACCTTAGGGGCCAAATACCACTCCTATTACCTCCAGTAAGTCCCACACAGCAGCATCGCTAAGTTCTCATAGCAGGCCATGCCCCCTTTCCCCACCACTCTTCAAACGCACTACTTGGCGCGCTCTTGGATGGGAATTAAAGTCCACTTCGCTGCTGGGGGTTCTTAGGGGCCAACTAGCCTACCTGATACCTCCAGTATGCCCCAGATAGTGGGATTGTTGATAGGTGGACACAGGCCATGCCCCCTTTGTCCACCACTCTGCAAACGCACCTCCTGGTGCGCTCTTTGTTGGGGGATGAAGTCCCCTTGCCTCCTGAGGGTCCCTGCTTCGTTTTTGTTTTTTAATTTTCTACCGGATTCGTGCATCTAGCGCGACTCCGGCCGAAAGTTTTTACAAAAAATGCTTTTTTTGGGCCTTGAGCAGGCCTAGGGGGTCAGGGTGTTTCTACCCTGCCCCCTTATCTTGTTTTTTAACCGTTTTTTGACCCTTTTCCTTGTGACTCGGTTTGACTGAGTCACAAGATGGCTGCCAACACTTCTTGGTTTGGAGTGTTGGCAGCCAATCAAAATGAAGCTCGTGATCGAGAGGGTTCGCGAATACTCCTCGGTCACCAGATAGAGATATTTTTTATTTTTGAATTTCTTAGGAATTACTGAACGGATTTACACCATTTTAAAAAAAGAACGCTTTCTGAACCAAGACCTACCTTTTTGTCAAATTTGGTGTAATTCCGTTCAGCAGTTCGGGCTGTAGCTTTGTCTAAAGTTTCCTATGGAAATTAACATGGATAAAATGTGTTTTGGGACCTCCCTTTTTTCTCGGCCCCCGCTCAACGAATCACCCCAAAACTTTCAAGACATGAGCTGACCTGAGCGAACCATTAGTTTTGAACATTTCACGAAGATTCGTCAAACGGCGCTAAAGATATTGGCAAAAGAAAAAACGCTTTTCCTATGGAAACCAGGTCCTAGCTATAACTACCTACTGGCGACTGCCAGTAGGTAATATATATATATATATTTGTAAATTTTTATATAATTTTAAAATTATAAAATAAATTAAAATTAATAGTTTATTAATTGTTTTAAAGTAAATATATATGAATTATTATGTATGTGTTTTTACTTTTTTTAATTGTCTATTTATAAGATTTTTTAAAATTTATATTAAATCTACTTTATTTTGTTATATTAATTTTATTATTTAATATATTTAATATTTATTATTTTATTTTATATATATATATATAAAATTCGATATTTTGTACAACTATATTTTTTACATCGATATTTTTTTCTCAATATTTTTGTACTTACCTGTTTAAGTATAGGGAGTTGATATTTTTGCATTCTATATTTTTGAATCAATATTTTTTACTTCTATATTTTTAACATTGATATTTTGTCAGTGAACCGTTGGCAGAGGGATTAGTGATTAGACTACTTTTATGAGTGTGTGGAAAGGTACACTTGAAATACGCCGCAAAAGTTTAGGTGTCTGTTTTAAATGGGAAGCGCAGTCTGTGAAGTTTTAAGGTCTGCATGGTCTTCTGACTGAGGTATGTCTCTACTTGCACATATATTCTCATACGTGTTATGCATCTGAAAATGCTAGACTTATAAAACAGTTATACATCTATGTGTATGTTTCTTTTATATATGATGCCACTAGCAAAAGGTACAGACACATGCATGCATTCTTTCAGGAATATATTGAGACTTACAACAGAGGTATGTGAAGGGTTGCTGCTTTATATTTCGGTAGGTCCAACACCTTGAGTACTTGCAGAATAGTGAAGCTGAAGTACAAAAGTGAGGTTTAAGACATGTTGGCAGAAGAATTAGTGATTAGGCTACTTTGTATGAGTCTGTGGAAAGGTACACTTGAAATACGTCACAAAATATTAGATGTCTGCTTGAAATGGGAAGTGTAGTCTGTGAAGTTTTTAAGGTCTGCATGGTCTTGTGACTGAGGTATTTCTCTACTTGCACATGTATTCTCATACGTGTTATGCATCTGAAGATGCTAGACGTATAAAACACAGGTATACATCTGTATGTTTCTTTTATATATAATGCCACTAGGAATAGGTGCAGACACATGCATGTATGCTTTCTGGAATTTGGTGAGACTTAGAACAGACACATGCAAAGAGTTACTCCTTTATATTTGGCTAGGCCCAACACCCTAAGTAGTTGCAGAATGTTAAAGCTGCAGCTCAAAAGTGAAGTTTAAGACATGTTGACAGAGGGATTAGTGATTTGGCTACTTATGTATGAGTTTGTGGAAAGGTACACTTGAAATACGCCACAAAAGTTTAGGTGTCTGCTTAAAATGGGAAATGCAGTCTGTGAAGTTTTAAGATCTGCATGGTCTTGTGACTGCGGCGTGTCTAATTTCATATGTATTCTCATATGTGTTATGCATCTGAAGATGATAGATGTATAAAACACAGGTATACGTCTATTTGTATGTTTCTTTTATATATGATGCAACTACGAAAGGTACAGACACATGCATGTGTGCTTTCTGGAATATGATGAGACTTACAAGAGACACATGGAAAGGGTTAGTGCTTTATATTCGGCTAAGCCCAACACCCTAAGGGGTATATTCACGAGAACGTGTGATAACTACCGCAAGAGTAGCGTAACGCAACTTTCAATATCACAGCCTATCGCGGGAAAATAACCCCGTGTCAACGTGGAATTCACAACAAGGCGGTAGCATGCGATAGTCACCAGATAACGCCGAAAAAATGCGAAACGTGAACGCGAGAAATCATGCGATGAGGCCAATTGCGGTACAAAAAGTAGCGAAAAGCAGCCTCAGGTCTGCAAATCCCACGCATCTGGTGGGAAATTGCACCATAAAAACCACAGAAACAACACACCAGAAACAAGCCAAAGCACGTAGCAACATGGATGCACGCTGACCCAGCGCAGAGGTCAACGTGAACCCCACAACCCCACAGACCACCAGCAAGGAACAACTGGGTCGGGGAAGGCCAAGGAGAAAAGGGAGAGGAAGACAGGGTGCAGACCGCAGGAAAACAAGACCAGCGCCAAGGAGTCCCAGAACATCACCAGCAACTGACCCACAAGCAGACCACCTGGAATGCAGTCGGAGTGCCGAGGAGGCCAATCCAGGAGGCCAAGAGGCGCCGCCAGGACGTGACAAACTAAACCAGGCACAAACCCGCTGCCAACAGGAAGGCAGCAACGGCGACAGGAGGTGGCAGTCCAGCGCCACAGGAGGAGCTGGAGGAAACCCAGGCAAGTCATCAGTGTGGAGACGGTGCAAGGAGGTGGGAGTACGGACACAGCTCGACAGGACCCGACACAACAACAACAGGGTGAGGATCCAACAGGGACTGGGGGGACGGGGGGTGATGGGCACAATGGCACACATGCACAACGAGGTGTAGCACACTGCACACCCACAATTACCCAGGGACATGTCCCCCATCCCCGTGGCACACTGCAGCACACACACATAGCAAACACAGCACATACCATGACAATGTGTCACAAAGTGCAACACCCACACTGCAGAACAGGGGACACAACTGGGTCCGCCCAGGCGCAGAAACAGAACAATCACATTGGACAGAGCAGGGAACTGTGAGATGCATATCTATGGCTACAACCCCACATCAGCCATGTAGGCCAAATGTACACTGTCCCAACTCAAATAGCCACCACCGCCCAAACAGTCACAATGTACATTGTCACACAGTCTGCATGTCGACAAGAACAAGGCGCCAACACAATGCCAACATGCACCTCCCCTTCACAATGCAGAGGGACAAACAACACCTCCAGCAGGTCAGAACAGACAACCCATCAGTGATGCTGGAGACGAACACCACACCTTCGACACCGACGCCCTACAACAGCCCATGGACATCCCACACAACCCACCACCAGGACCAGGGCAGACAAGCTTCTCAGAGGAGAACCCGGCCCCTGCAACAGACCACACAGCATGAAGCACCCGCAATCATGGCTGGCTCACAACACTTCACCGACCCACACATGGCACCCCAATGCCAGGTGTCAGAACGCCAAAAGGAGGTGGCCCAACAGGTGCGGGTGTTGCTGAACCCATGGAATGCGAACTAGAACACATACGTGGATGTCCAATAACCTTCAGGGACCACCTACACCCCACAAAGGAGACCCACACTGCCATAGAGACACATGCAGATGCACATACCCAGTACAGAACCACGCCCAGGGGCACACACATATCAGTCACACACCCACGTTGGCTCTGCGTACGACGGCACAGTCCACTCCCCTTACGAATTGAGTGGGTGACGACAAAGCTACATGTCGAGGTTCTAGCCCACTGCCTGCGGTGACATGTCTGCGTCCGCTGTACACAGCACAATGTAATGTCGTAGGGCCCCCATGCATACAACAAGACCACAGGGACACATGCACATATCATGTTGAACTGGCTACGGGCACGTGCGCCCGGCCCCTTTATTGGCAGGGCCACATGTACAGTGATGCCTGTGCTGGATGTGTGTGGGGTGAGTATAAGCCAGCCCGCATGGAGTGCTTGGTGCTGGCAACAACCTGAACAGTGGACACCAGTGTAATGGAAACTGAAAACACCAGCATAACAGAGTCAACTGCAGAGCAACATGGAGGGATCCGGAGTAAGGACAGAGGTCACCCAATATTCAGTCAGGAGGTTCCGTGAGTTGCAGTGCACTGAGGTAGGGGCACTAGAGAAGAGCGCGCTCATGTGAGGAAATTGCTAGGATTGTGTCCCTTCGGGTTAGTCCTGATGCAGATGCAGTGGGGTGTGTTACACCTGCATCAACTTCCTCATCAATGTCCCAGGTCTCCCACACTCCCTGAGGTGACAGTTGCATCCGCAGTCCACAGCGCAATACCCAGTAATAGATCCGGGTGTGTAGCTTGACTACCACCACCAGTCTGCATTCCTGCCTGGGGGCTGTTGCCTCCTGCCCTCCCATTGTCTGTGCCTTCTCCCATCTGCACACATGACACATCTTCCTCATCATAGTCCCAGGTCTACCCCACTGCATGAGGTGACATTGCTGCGCAACCTCACAACAGCACAAAACTCAATCAGTAACGGACAATGGCTTGCGGTGCACTGAGTCACTGGCACCTGGAGTGCTGAGCAGGGTGTCAGGCCAATGATGGCATCCACGACAGGTCTGAGCAACTCCGTAGGTCTGTCAGGACCACCATTTCGACTCTGGCAGATGGCGGTTGGAGGTGGTCCTTGCGGTGGTGGTGTGTGCCTCCTGCGGTGATGCGACATCCGGGCCGGTCAAGACTCGATGCTATGTGTGGGCCCTGGTGGCCCGCAGTTGAGGCCGGAGGATGCGGACAGCGCAGGGCCACAGACACATGGCGTTGATGACCCCAAGACCATCGCTACAGAGGCCATTCAATGTCTCAGAAGAAGGGGTCCCAGGCCTGAGCAGCACAGAGTTAGTGGCCCCGGATGCACTGCGGCCGGCACAGGCACCCAGCCACGGGACAGTGACTTGCGGTGCAGTCAGATGGGCCATGCGACCTGAGCGGGTCCCCATCAATGTCCGAGGTGTATGTTGCGGAGTGTGGCGGGGGACAGTGGAAGGTGTCCTCCAGGGCATGATGCAGAAGGTCTGATGTTATCTGGAAGCGGCAAATGGAGGAGTGGAAAGCGCAACCCTCGTTTTCACCAACAATTCTGTATCAGCTACATGAGGATGAAAACTAGCCCCTAGTCCATAGACTCAAACGCCAGCAATGTACGACCAGTGAGTGTCCATGAATGTCGGGGAACACACTTAGTGGCACAGGTGCTGAGAGGGGATGCAGTCTGTGATGATGCCGGTACACAGATGTGAACTCCAACATTGCCAAATCAAGACTCTGTGACCTACTGGACCACAGTGTAGGCCGGAGGCAGCGGTCAGCAGTGGCCCACAGCCACGTGTCGTTGGCTCGCGAGGCACAGAGTTAGTGACACAGTGGCAGTTGTCGGTAGTGTTCAATCACCTCCGTAACGATGATCCTGTTCCCTCCGGACTGCAACGCGTCATCCTCTTACGCCTCTCCGTGCGTGCGATGATATGTATTCTGCCTTTTGAATTACCGATGTTCAGTTCCAAATCTGTGATCCCACTTGTGCGCAGCGTAGGTCGAGGGCAGTGGTCCGCGTAGGCCCACAGACACGTGTGGTTGTGATGCCATGCACAGACTTGTTGGCAGCACATCGAAGAGAGTATAGTGAATTGTTCTCTGCCTTAAATGATGTTCACTGCCATGGTGCAATCAAGACTCAGTTCCAAATGTGTGACCTACCTGACCGTGGTGTAGGCCTGAGGCAGCGGTCAGCACGGCCCATTCACCTAGTGTCGCCGGCATAGGTTGGATGGCCCCACCGGCCTGCATTGTTCAGGTTCAGTGGCACCACGTGTAGCCGGCTGGCATTGAACAGGGTTAGTGGCACCACGTGTAGCCGGCTGGCGTTGAACAGGGTTAGTGGCACCACGTGTAGCCGGCTGGCGTTGAACAGGGTTAGTGGCACCACGTGTAGCCGGCTGGCATTGAACAGGGTTAGTGGCACCACGTGTAGCCGGCTGGCGTTGAACAGGGTTAGTGGCACCACATGTAGCCGGCTGGGTTGAACAGGGTTAGTGGCACCACGTGTCGCAAGATGCCCATATGGAACTATGCCTCACTGATCGGGGGTCTGGTGCTGTGGCCGCTGGCCGGGATTTGGGGTCACTGCCATTCATGACTCAGGGCACAGTTTCACATATGGAACCTACTGGTCCAAAGAGTAGGCCGAAGGCGGCAGTGGAGTACGTCAACGAAAAGGGAATAAAGCAGGCCTGTGTCATGGAGGCCGTGATGGTCTGAGGTGGCTGCCAAGGTCGCGGGACTCAGGCTTGGAGATTGCGCCGGCATGTGGTGGGCCCTCATTGACACATGCTGGTGTCGGCAGGTGATCAGTGTGGCCTAGCTGCGCAGGGGCAGGCCTGACGGGTTCGTGGTCCAGCGTGCCGGGGTCCGGCAGGTGCACAGCATCGCAGGCAACTATGCTCACGAGGACGGCGTCGGCCTCGTGGCAGGGTGGGAGGCGCCGCCCTGGCAGAGATGTGGGGCTTTCCGGGAGAGGACCAGGCCTACGTGCTTTTTATTCACACCCTCACGCTGGGGTGGCCTACGCCGGGCCATCCCACTCCGGTGACGCATAGGGGGTGGCGTCACAGGCAACATTTCCACGAGTTCCCCCACTGGCTGGGGTGGCATGGTTGTGTCCACTGTCCACTGCACTCCATACGCCAGAGGTGTATGTCGCCATGGATATGGGTGTGTTCTGCATACTGCGGTCTGTCCAGCACATCTCCGCCACTCTTGGCATTGTGTGCTTTCCCGATCATGGTTCTACTGCATCCTTCACACATGCCTGGTTGCCACCTCTACCCACATTCGGCTATTATGTGGCTGAGGTGCCATGCCATTGATGGCTCATGTTCAGGGCTTGCCCAGGTTACCATTGTAAGTTGTTCTGTCGTGTCTGGTGGGTGGTCATGTTGTTGTGCATGTTGTTTATGATTTTGTGACGTGTGCATTGCCAGAGTTGTGAGTTGCATGGTTGTGGAGTTGAGGTGTGTGGGGTGTTCATTTCGGACTTGCCAAGGGGGTGTGCATTTCCCTTTTTGCCGTCCTGGGAATGCTGGTTGATGATGGACTGTCGGAGGATGAAGGTATCATGCACACTGGCTGTGTATTTGAAGGCAACATTGTTGTGGGTTCCACGGTGTTCTGTTGTTGTCTGCACATTGATGTGAGACGTGTGCTTCCTGTTGGGGTGATTGTGTGCTGTGTCACCAGGGGGCACAGGTAGTACTTGTGTGCTGTGGATTGCCCCCAACACGTGCGTGCATCCTGCTATGGCGTATGGTCCTTGCTTGGTCTCCAGCGGATCCTGCGCATTGTGTTGTACGTATGGGGACTGGGGTACCAGGGTGAAGGTGATGTCCAGGACAGGTGTGGGGGACTTGGATGTGGCTGGCTGTGTGACTCCTCCGACTCTGGCGGGTGTTGTTTGGGGGGTACCAGGGGCCAACAGGTGCAGCCAAGCCATCAGCTTTGTGTGGGGTGGGATGTTGGCTGACCGCTGTGTTGGTGCTGTAGGCCTGTTAGGCGATGATGGTCAGGATGGTTGTCCCTTTCAGCCTGTAGTGGACAGTGACATTGTCAGATGTTGGGTCTGTGCGGCTGGTACGTTTCCTGGGGTTCCGCTGTCTTTGTCTGCGCTGCATCTGTGGTGGTCCGGGGGGGGTTCCGGATGTGGGTTGGGGTCCTGGGGTGGTGGCGGTGGGTGTTGTGGCCCTCTTGGGTGTCCAGGTCGCATGATGGGTGGCTCCATGGCATCTATTGCCCTTCGGATGTGGCCCTGGGCTGTGCTCCCTTTTGTGGTGCTGGCTGCCGTCCGACTTTACACCAGGTCAGAGCAGGTGTAAATTTCCTGGTGCTAACGCGCCTCATCGCCTGTTTTGTGTTTTTATCGCTGATGTGGCTGGTTGTTGTGAATGTTGAGGTGTGATGTTGTCTCGGCTTTTGGCACGGGAACGCCTACTCTGCATCTCATTAGCGATATTTGCGGGGGTCCTCTGTGGTGATGTTTTTTGAGGCTGCTATCACGGGTAAACTGGTGCTGTGGGCTGTTTACACCGGCTTGTGAATGGGGAGGTAAATTTATCACGACTTTGGCTGCGATAAAGTGCCGTTAATTCGGCGATAGCTCCTTGTGAATATGCCCCTAAGTAGTTTCTGATGATATACAGTTTCGTTTTTTTGGTTCACAAGAGGAGTGTAGAGAAAGTGTAGGTGTTGAAGAACAGTTGAAAGAGATTAGTATTGATGAGTTTGCAGAAGAAATTTCAAAGTTTGAGGCAGTTGCATCCGAAAAACCAAACTATGGGCATCATTACGATGGTGGGCGGACAAAGTCCGCCCGCCACCGCAACGGCAAACGGGACCGCCGGCAAGAGGTGCGGCGGTCCCGCCATGTCTATTAGGATGCCACCGCCACGGTGGCGCTGGCATCCCGCATCATTTACATTGCGGCGGTCGGTGCTCTGAGCAGCATCCGCCGCAATGTAAATAAAGCATGTTGCGCATTGGTATGCACAACGTGACAGGCACCGCGCGGTGCCTGCCACCCTGTGCATGCCAATGTAGGGGGGTACCATAGGTATCCCCCAAGTGCACCCCCACCCCCCTCCCCCGGGGGCCCGCATCGGGCCCCCATTGCAAAAGACCGTATGCCTTTCCATGGCGGCATTGCCGCCATGGAAAGGCACATCTCCGCATGCATCATAATATGGATGGCGGTGTCTTGCAGACACCGCCACCATGTTATTCCCCTTTTCCGCCCGGCGGACGGTCTTTCCGTCCACCAGGGTCCCCCCCGCCATCGTAATATGGCGGGGGGGAAATGGGATGCGGGCGGTGAAAAATAGCGGGTTGATCGCCACCGCCATACGGGCGGTGGCGATCCGCCCGCTATCATAATGACCCCCTAAGTTTGTATTTGTTGTCAACGTACTAACTATACAAGTCAAACTAGGAATGTTGATTTATATTTAAAAACTGAAAAGGAGAACAATGATAAGTGACAGCAATTTGTGTGCTTATTTGTTGGTAGAAGGTTGGTTTGAGTTGGCTACTGATCAACGTATTTGTAAATATTGTTACAACAAATTAGAAGAGAACAAACTACCAGCTAGAGCATACATAACAACTTACAGTTGGTAGCTATTCCCCTGAAACTGGCAGATTTGAATGCATATGAGTCCATTCTTATTCAATCTGTGTACCCATTTCAGGCTATAGTTCGTATGGAGCCTAAACCAGGTAAGCTGCCCCCAACAGATTTACAAAGAGGTCTGAAAGGAAGAGTTGTGTACTTACCGTTAGATTTTAAGAAAAATATTGAAACTGTTGGTGTAGACAGGGAGGAAAATGAGCCAGTAGTTATTCTAGTTCATGGTGTACCAACAAAGGGGCCGATTCCGATGTCGGACGGACTCAGGTCCGTCCGACATCGTCCAGGAGCCGTAACCGACTGACCTGCTGTCGTCGGTTACGGCCCTGCAAGTACGATGCGACCGAACCCTGTTCGGTCGCACTCGTATACTTCACAATGGGAGCATGCATTCCGAGCGGAATGCATGCTTGCATTGTGAAAAGCAGGGGTGCAGTTCATCCCTGCACCCTGTGGCCGGCACCCCAAGGTGCCTGCCACCGGGTGCAGGGATCAACAGAGGAGCACCATAGGTGCCCCCAGGCCGCCATTCGGCGGCCTCGCACCCATGGGGGCCCTACTGGGGGCCCCCAAAGACAGTTACCGACTGCCTTTTCGTGTCGGAAAGACCGGCACGAAAAGGCAGTGAAATACTGCCATCGTACTCCCTCGGTCGTGAAGAGGCGGCCGGGGGAGTACTGAAGGATTTCCGAATGGCGGTCGGGCTCTCCGAGCCCATCGTAAGCCATCCGGAAATCCGAGTCGGATTCCTTTCCGACCGAGCCCATCGGAATGGCTCGGTCGGAAAGGAATCCGGCCGGCACGTTCCGATTCGGTCGGAAGGGCTCCGACCATCGTTCGGTGCCCTTCCGGCCGAAATCGGAATCGGCCCCAAAGAGTCAAAAAAATATGGCAAGAGTTTATAGATGTTAATAAACTTTAAAAGGCTACATTATATCTGGTACTGAATAAAATGTATTATAAGTATGTAAATGTTGATGAACAGGTAATATGCTTAGAAGATGAAACAGAAATTTCAAGTGGCCAAATAGAAAAAGTGGAAAAGTCTAGGAGTGAAGAGATTTATGAACATTATACCATACATCCTCTACATTCAAAAGAAGTGATAGGAAACAGTATTCAATTATTTCAAATGAAGGAAACAAAGGGAACTCACATCAGTGTATGGGAAAAAAGTTTAGAAGCTCGTTGTTTTTCACAGCTATTCCCCACTGGAGATGGTTGATGATTTGATGAGCGAGCTGTACGGATTCCAGCTTCAGAATACCGCTTGACAATATTGTACTCTGAAGATCCAAGATTTTGACAGTGCATTCAATATATATTTCATCTTCTGTTTGAAAGTGATTTGTCTGCACTTTTATTTGCGGTGAATCACATATTAAAAAGAGGAGTTCATCTTCCTCATGTTTCTGCAAAGGAATTCATGGACAAAGTTGAAAAAGAGATGAAGATTTGGAATCTCAGTTAATTAATTTGATGGCGTGTCAACGTGGTACCAATGAGTATTGGTATCGTCGTCATGGAGAACTTAAATGTATGTTAAGAAACGTAGGTACTCCTACATGGTTTGTAACGCTTAGCTGTGCTGAATATGCATGGGACGATTTACTTGAGTTTCTACGAGAAGCAAATTCAAATGTTAAAAACATTGAATTGAAGATAGCTGGAGAACTGTGTTCCTTGGATCCTGTAAATGTGTGCAGATATTTTAATCATAGGTTTCAAGATATGATGTCATTTATCTGCAATGAAAATAATCCACCTCTTGGAGAGGTAACAGATTTTTTTGGGAGAAAGGAGTACCAAGCCAGAGGTGCTCCTCATATACACATGCTATTTGGGTAAAGAATGCTCCAAAATTTGGAACTGATACTGATGAAACTGTTTTGTCTTTCATCGAACAGTATGTTACCTGTGCCATTCCAAGAGAAGGAGGAGAAAAGAGCTTGAGACAACAAGTTTTAAGGCTTCAAAGTCATCAATTAGGAAAATACTGTCGACAAAAATACAAGTCTATAGGGAAATTTTATACAAAATGTTGTTTTGGATTCCCACGTCCAATAATTTCAAAAGGAAGAGTAAATAGTTTTTTGTCAGCAGTAAGGCATACAATAACTTGGAAATCTCCAAAGAATACATGCAACTTAAAAAGAACCGAAGATTCAAAGTATATTAATGACTACAATCCAGTTATTTTGAAAATGTGGAATGCAAACATGGATATTCAATATGTTGCAGATAATTCAATTGCTGTTGCTCGCTATGTTACATCATATACAACCAAATCTGAAAAGACAGAGATGAAAGAAATGTGGGAAGAAATTTCACAAGAGAAGAGTCTTAGCAAGAAATTGTACAGTTTTAGCTTGAAAATGCTTTCCCATCGAGAGATTAGATCCTATGAATGTTCGGATTGCTGGAGCTCTGCCAGTTTATATTCAAAGTCAACAGGAATCATTTGGGTAAGTTTAGGTCTTACCTCTACACGAAATAGAGTATTGATACATTACAAGAAATCGAATACTTAGCACAGAATGAACCAGAAAGTACAGATATTGTTAAAACTAATATGTTGGATACATACTATCCCAAAAGGAGTCCACATCTCGAAAACCTATGACTGTATGAAATACTTCAACATTACAGCTTTAAAAGAAAAGTTACCGAATATATAAAAGAAGAAACATATGCAGTAATTGAATGTGACAAATGTTTGGTAAAACATGCAAAAGGAAATCTTATTAACCACAGAAAACTCAGTTGCGACAGTCCAGATAAGAGGGAATATTTCTATTTAGCACTACTGCAACTGTTCAAGCCTTGGCATAGTGAAACGGAATTACTTGGAGATTTTGACTGCTATGAAGATTATTTTAATGCAAGTAAAGATAGTATTCAGTGCACAATCTTCCCCTGTATATCTACAAATGTTAAATGATGAGATTGAACAAGAAAGTACTATTGCATCTGAAATAGCTAGAGAAAGTTCTCAAGATAGTCAAAGTTCTGGTCCACTAAGTCAAGATCCGCTGGGACAACCAATTATTGAAAATGAAGCAGTGATAGCCATGAATGAGGTAGAAACTGCAATGCAACAAGCACAACAGGATATTATTCAGTTGGAAAAGTTATAAGAACAACTAAATATTGAACGGAAATAAATATATCTACAAGTGAAAGAACTGATACAACATGGTTTGCTACATGAAAAAAAAGAATACCAATGTTCATCATTTAAACCTATTCTAAAGTACATCAGCGGTCAAGCTGGAGCAGGAAAAAGTTTCTTAATTAAAGTTTTGACCAGTTATCTGCACAAAACTACAGAATCACATTTATCTTGTGTTGTAACAGCTCCAACAGCATTAGCAGCACACAACATTAAAGGTATTACTTTACATCAATTACTCATGCTACCAGTTGAACATGATAATAAATTGGAATATCAAAAGCTATCTGGAGAAGATTGTTATGAAGTCTCAAGAGTACTGGAAAAAATGAAACTTTTAATCATTGATGAGGTGAGCATGGTCTCAAACTTAATGCTTGCATTTGTACATTTAAGAATGCAACTGATTTTAAAAACAAATTACGATGTTCTGTTTAGAGGAAAACATTTAATTGTGTTTGGAGATCTACTACAACTTACTCCTGTAAAAGGACAACCTGTTTTTAAAACACTTGTCCATGAAGACACTAGGAAATCTTTGGGAGGTATTTATTGGAAATGTGAGCATTTGGTTACATTTTGAATATAAAGAACTTGTTAAGAATATGCGACAAGCAAGTGATGACGATTACGGAAATATTCTTCAAGACATAAGAATTGGGGCCATATGTATGAAGCCAATTTGCGATCGCAAACGCCGAAATTCGCCGAATTTCGGCGTTTGCGATCGCAAATTAGCAGTGTGCAATGTATCACACTGAAACCCCCTCGCAAAATAAGGAATCGCAAATTTTGCGATTCCCTATTTTGCAATTGCATTTAAGGAATCGCTAATTGCGATTCCTTAAATGCAATGTAAGAAGCACCAAAAAAGTGCAATTTGGGCTTAAGGAATCGCAAATTACCACCAACTTCAAGTTGATGGTAACTTGCGATTTCACTTAAAAATGCACTTTTTTGCATTTTTAAAGTGCCATGTGGCACACATACATGCCCTTAGGGCATGTATGTGTGCCACATGTGCACACATGCACATTTCAGGGGTGCAACAGGGTGTCCTTTTGACACCCTGGCACCCTTCAAATTGCATTCTCAATTTGCGATTCTCTAATTGCTAATCGCAAATTGAGAATGTCTTCCCATTCATTCCTATGGGCCTCTAGGCCCATAGGAATGAATGGGAGGTATTCCTTAATTGCGAATCGCAATTTGCGATTCGCAATTAAGGAATATGAAGGATTCGCAAAATTTATTGCAAATCCTACATACATCTCGTTTTGCGATTCTCAAATATCGATTCTCTAAAATTCGCTATTTGAGAATCGCAAAACCAAACTTTCATACATATGGCCCCTGGTGTTTTGACGAAACATGGTAAACAAGCTTTAGAATGTCGGCTACTAACAAACTTGTTTACTACTGGAAAAACAGTGGCTGAAGGAATGTACAATAAGCTTGGAGAAAATAAGTCTATTGTTTGCCTTATGCCTACACTGCAAGAGTGTTCTACATTTATTCAAGAACTTTTGAAACTGGAAAAACAACAAATAGTGAAAATTGAAGCTATTGATAAAATTGAACACAAGGGAGTGACTATTCTTCTTACACGGAAACTACAGGCTAAATTGCATTATTTGGAAAAGTCTGTATCTAAAACTGCAGGCTTAGAAAAGACTTTACATGTATGTATAAACTGTCGGGTAATTTTATGGCGTAATTTGAATGTAGAAGGAGGTTTACTAAATGAAGCAATAGGAAAAGTTGTTGATTTTGTAAAATTTCAGAACAGAGATGGAATAGAATTTTTGATTATAAAATTTGACCAGATTAAAGAGGTAAGAAAGATTGGGATTTGTGTTGTACGTTTTTTGCTTGTAAAAGATTTGTATGTTCGCAAAAAACAGTTTCCTTCGTCTTTAGCATATGCAGTAACTATTCATAAGGTTTAGGTATAGACAGTGCTTTTGTAAATATTGGAAGTACAGTGTTCAAAGAGGGAATGGCATACGTTGCATTTTCTCGAGTAAGAACATTGTCTGGTTTGTATTTGATAGATTTCGATGAGAAAAAGGTAAGTGCTGATGCAAATTGTGTAAGAGAGTATATCCGTTTAAGAAGACTTTATACACCTGATTTAGGTGAATATCCCATATATGAGAAACGTATAGTGTGTCCAAAATGGAAATATGTCAAAGATGAAATTGAGGTTCAAAAAAAGAAAAAAAATGAAGAGAAATTTGAAGGTGTAAAGAGAAAAAAAAGAAACTGTTGATGACATTTTAGGATACCAGTTGGAAAATAGTTCAGGTATCAACTGTTATGCTAGTGTGATTCTGAATGTTGTCTTTTATCTACAAGATCTTCATCATGAAATCATGAGAAAACGTGAAAAAGATTCTGTTCTTTACTACATCAGGTATTTCCACAGTTAGTAACTGATAGAAGTAAAATGCATACTGCTTCTGTTGTTCGGCATCTTTTGGATATATGTACTGGTTCTTTGACATTTACTCTCAATATACAACAAGATGCACAAGAATTTCTAATGCTTATGCTTGGAGTATTAGAAGATGAAGGAATACTGATTGAAAACTTTTTTGGACTAAGTTACAGATGGGATCATAAATGTGAAGAGTGTTCATTTACTTCTACCACTGAAATACCAACAGAACGATTCATATACTTGACAATACCAGACTGCAATTCAGTACCTTTTAACAAATTGATAAAAACAGTTAATCATGACATGAGCTGTTCACATTGTAGATCAGAGATGTTGTCTACATTACATATAGAAAGATTTGGAAAATATCTAATTTTAATGCTACAACGTTGTAGAGTAAATGGAAGAAAATTGCAAACAAAAATTTCTAATTTTAAAGTAAGTCAAATATCTATTTCAGGAAGAACTTTTATGGCAGTGGCTATTATTTTCCATGATGGACCTACTACAACATCTGGACACTATACTGTTTATTTAAAGTGTAATAAAGGATGGACACATTGCAATGATGCCCACTTGGAATTCAAACCTAGATTGCCTTATGAATTACCAAATTCATAGTTGTTATTTTTGAAGCCAAAGTTTTGAGTACGTCATTCGGCCTGTTGGGAAGATGTGAACAGAAAGTAGAGAGGAGTGGAAACTATTAGTATTTATAATTAGTGTTTGGAATACTATTTAGGCTAATTGATATTGCATTTGGAAAGTTATGTTTAAAAGGAAATATTTTTTATATTTGTTGTCTATATTGTACCAGATGCAAATGAGAGTCTACATTTTTGCAAATGTATTTGAAATAAATAATACAGTTAATGTAGATGAAGGAAGTAATTAAGAAAGTGCAGATAGGAAAACACATAGCTACACATATTGAAAATAATGCTCTATGCTGATTTTTTTTTTTCTACAATTGATTTTGATTGTTTTTTCCCCGCTGTTCAATGATGCTACTACATTGAAATCACTGTGTATGGTGAAGCTAAGTGGAATCTGAGAACAGCAAAAAGGGAATCTGAAAATGTTATATAATTCTAAATTTATGTTGACTTCTGAAAAATATAATATTATAATTTCTATAATATATTATCATTAAATAACAGTTTTTCTTTTTCTTCTTTATAGTAGGTACTGTTGAAGTTTGAAAAGAGTTTTAATGCTGTTTAGGAAAATACTACTCTAAAATAGTTCTACAGAGTAATGTATCTAAATTACTGGAAAGGTAAGAATACATAATATAATATGCATGAAAACGTAAAAAAATGTTTAAAGTTTAATTATATGTTATTTGTTTCTAATATAAATAATATTGATCCTTTACACTATTTGAAAACTATCATTATGTTGCTAATGTAATCAGGCAGGCAGTCATATTTTCATGTAGACACTACCCATGTATTCACCCATTCGCTAAAGCACACGTCTTGCACTAATAGGATGACCCAGGCATTACCCTTGTATTCTTTCTTTGACACAGGCACTACCCATGCACTTATCCAATCACCCAGGTACTTCCCTTGCACTCATGCAATCACCCAGGCACTACCCATGCACTCATGCACTACTCTTGCACTCATGCAATCACTTAGGCACTACCCATGCACTCATGCATTCTCTCAGACACTACCCATGCACTAATCCAATGACCCAGGCATTACTCTTGCAGTCATCCATTTACTCAGGTACTATCCATGCATGGATTTAAGCACCTAGACATTAGTCTAGCACTCATGAAGTAACTCAGGCACTACCCATGCACTCATCCAATCACCCAAGCAGTAACCCCCCTGCAGTTATGCAATCATCCAGGCACTGCCCATGCACTCATGCAATTAATCAGGCAGTGCTTTTGCACTCAACCATTCACTCAGGCACTACCCATACACTCATCCATTCAATCAGGCACTACCTATGCACTGATCCAATGACCCAGACATTACCCTTGCACCCATTCTTCCACTCAAGCACTACCCATTTACTCATCCAGTCACCCAGGCACTACCCCTGCACTCATGCAATCATTCAGGCAATACCCATGCAGTCATGCAATCACTTAGGTGTACTCTTGCACTCAATCATTCACTCAGGCACTATCCATGCACTCATCCATTCCGTCAATGACTATCTGTGGACTCATGGAATGAACCAGGCATTAGATTTGCACTCATACTTTCACACAGGTACTTTCCATGCACTCATATAATCACTGAGGCACTACCTCTGCACTCATGCAATCACTCAGGCACTACCCATGCACTCATACAATCACTCAGGCACTACTCATGTACTCATGCAATCATCTAGGCACTACTGCTGCACTTATGCAATCACTCTGGCACTACTCTTGCACTCAACCATTCACTCAGGCACTACCCATACACTTATTCAATGACTGAGGCAGTAACCCTGCAGTTATGTAACCATCCAGGCACTGCCCATGCACTCATGCAATCAATCAGGCAGTACTTTTGCACTCAACCAATCACTCGGACACTACCCATACACTCCTCCATTCAATCAGGCACTACCTATGCACTCATCCAATGACCCAGACATTACCCTTGCACCCATCCTTCCACTCAAGCAGTACCCATACACTCATCGAATCACCCAGGCAATACCCCTGCACTCATGCAATCACCCAGGCACTACCCATGCAGTCATGGAATTACTTAGGTATACTTTTGCACTCAACCATTCACTTAGGCACTACCCAAACACTCATCTATTCCCTCATGGACTACCTGTGGACTCATGCAATGAACCAGGCATTAGATTTTCACTCATACTTTCACTCAGGTACTTCCCATGCACTCATCCAATCAACTAGGAACTACCCCTGCACTCATCCAATCAACTAAGCACTACCGCTGCACTCATGCAATCACTCTGGCACTAGTCTTGCACTCAACCATTCACTCAGGCACTACCCTTGCACTAATTCATTCACTGAGGCACTTTCCATACACTCATCCACAGGGCTTAGTTTGTAAAATTTTAAGTGCCAAGGCTCTGACCAGGAGGCCAATGCAGCTTGCACCACCCATCGCCCTTGTCATCGCTGCCAAAACAACTACTAACTATCTCTCTTGCATGTAAATGCGACAGTTCAGATTATACCAGGCCCCCAAAGCTAAAGGAATAGCTGGGGAGGCAGGTATTGGCAATTTTAATGTATTTTGTATTCCTAAACTACAGTTGTTCTGCTCATCTCTAAATTAGATGAGCAGCGCCACCATGTGGTGGACTGTTCTAAGTATGGTGTTGACAATTAGGTGCTGGTGCTGAGCACCGGAAACCAATTAAGTGCTTGTGCTGAGCACCGGAAAGCACCGGCTCAAATTAAGCACTGCTCATCCAGTGACCAACGCATTACCGTTACAGTTATCCATTCACTCAGGCACTACCCATGCACTCATCCAATCACCCAGGCACTACCCATGCAGTCATACAATCTCTCATGCACTACTCTTGCACTCAACCATTCACTCAGGCACTACCCATGGACTCATCCATTCAGTCAGGCATTATCCATGCACTCAACCATTCACACAAGCACTACCCATGCACTCATTCAATAACCCAGGCACTACCCCTGCACTCATGCAATCACCTAGGCACTACTGCTGCACTCATGCAATCACTCTGGCACCACTCTTGCACTCAACCATTCACTCATGCACTACACATGCAGTTGCCATTTTCAATTTCAATAGTAAAACCTCCAAAACACCCCAAAAAAACTGCAAAATTGAAAGCTCCTCAAAAAGTATGGCTGTTGCCAACCACACCCAAAATTAGAAGAGAGAGAGTGGGATCTAGCAAACTTAAGGATGACAGAATCTTTAACCAATCAAATCTCTTTTTTTGTGTCACATGGGGTGCGCGACCCCGCACTGGACACGATTCTGCACTTTCTTTCAATTTTACATTACAACAATATTTACCACTATCTGATAATATTTTAATACACATAAGTGTATTTCTTTATTTCAAATAAATAAAGCTATATTAATATATAATATTGTTTAAAAAAACATTGGATTTGCGTCCCGTACATGAATCAGGAAGTTGCAATCTACGCAGACATATCGCGACTCCTGAAATTACTATTAAAAATATGTTTTAATAACTTTCATTTATTAATATACAAGTTTAGTAACTATCTTAACAAACCTCGAACCTTGAACTTAATATCATTATTCTCGATATATATGAAAAATATATATGTGAAAATGATGCTGGAGCCGCGTACCGTACACGGATCCGGAACTAACGCTTGGCAATGTACGGGATTCGCATCCAGTACGCGACTCCATGTTTATATTAAAAAAAATATATATAAATACACATATTATATATATATGTGTAAATATATATATAAAAAGTATTAATTTTAAATTTTAAAAATATTGTAATTGAAAAAAAAAATTAAATACATTTAAAAAATATTTATCATGTACATATGTATCACGCCGGGAAGAGAATGAGGATGACAGCAGTGGGAGCCATGGACACCAGAGCGAGGCGGTTTTGCCGACTGCCAGCACGGGGTCTGAGGGTCCCCAGCCTAGAAAAGCCTTGCTCAGAAGACTGGTGCCCCTTGGTGACTGGGCACCGCGGATGCCGATGCTGCTGTGGTGATGACTGTCTGGTTTACGTAATTTTTGTTGATCGGTCCCCTCCGACCCTGTGTTTTGTGCCCATTTTTAATCTTTTTTCATTGCTGTGTCTCATGAGCGGCATAAAGACATTAAGTCATTTTCCCAGTTTTGGAATTCAACTTGTGTTCATTATTGACTTTCTCTGGTTTTGGCGATATAAATTCAGGGAGCATTGTTGATTTAGATTCCTGCAGGGGACTTCGACATACAAAAGACCGTCAGGAGGCACTATGGGATGTGTAGTTTTTTCCAAAGGCTATGGCAGTCATTCATGCCGGAATTGCACACACGCGGTGTTCAATAGCCACCTTGGACAATTGAGAACTGTACGATCCCATGACGTTGTGTCCAATTCAGTGCATATAGTGAGAACTCTCATTTGGGCTCAATAATGTGCAACATTGTTCCAGCTGCTCATTTTGCAAGTCGATACCGGCATAATTTTCCATCATTGTTTAAAATCACGGTTTCATGTTGTCATGACAATAATGCCCTGAAGGATTTACACAGCGTTCTCTTATCATATATTTTGTAATCTAATGAGGGCTATATTTTTAGAGGGCTTTGGCGTCGCATTTTATTTTAATCAGCTAAGTACACTTTGGACTAATTATATGACGTGCGCTTTAATAAACAGGCTGGTGACTTTGAATTTCTGCGCCTAGAGCAACAGGCTGATTACGGACAATCTTTGGCAAATGAAGGCAGTTTAAGCATTATGCTGATATGTGTATTACATTGTGTTACATTATTGTTTTTATTTCATACCATGAAATTGTATGTTTTATCAGCCACATTCTTTTGGTTAACGATAATGTTATCACAGAACAATGGGTTTATGTCATGTGACTGCTTTAAAACCAAAGTATGTCGTCTATGTCCATGTTTATCTAGAGTGGAAAGCGATATAAATACTTACTGATTTTTGGCGCCAAGTAGATTGATAAAGGCTGCTGCGCAGCCGAACGCGTCTCTCTGTCGCAGGGTCGGGGGAGACCCAAGAAAATAAATATTGCCACATCTTGACAGCCTTGTGTACGTGCCTTCTTCATATGGAGTAGGATTTGGTGTTCATGTATATTTGTATATATATATATATATATGTATATATATTACCTACTGGCGGTCGCCAGTAGGTAGTTATAGTTAGGACCTTGTTTCTATTAAAAAAGCATTTTTTCTTTTGCCAATATCTTTGGCGCCGTGTTACGAATCTTTGAGAAATTTTCCAAACTAATGACCAGCTCAGGTCAGCTCCTGTCTTGAAAGTTTGGGGGTGATTCTTCAAGCGGGGGCCGAGAAAAAAGGGGGTCCCAAAACGCGTTTTCCCCACGTTAATTTCCATAGGAATTTTGGAACAGGCTACAGCCCGAACTGCTGAACGGAATTACACCAAATTTGGCAAAAAGGTAGCTCTTGGTTCAGAAAGAGACTTTTTTTTAAATGGTGTAAATCCGCTCAGTAGTTCCTGAGAAATTAAAAAAATAAAAATATCGATATCTGAGAACTGAGGAGGATTCGCAAACCCTCCCTAGCACGAGCTTCACTCTGATTGGCTGCCAACACTCCAAACCAGGAAGTGTTGGCAGCCATCTTGTGACTCGGTAACCGAGTCACAAGAAAACAGTAAAATAAAGGTTAAAAAACAAGAAAAGGGGGCAGAGTAGAAATACCCTGACCCCCTAGGCTTGCTCAGGGCGTCCCACAAGGACGCCCAGGGCTAAAAAAGCACTTTTTTGTTTTAAGAAATTTGCCGAATTCGCGCTGGGTGCACGTATCCGGCTGAGAAAATAAAAAAAAAACAAAGCGCGGACTCCCGCGCTTTGTTTGTTTCAAGCCCCCGGGTGGACCAGGTCCTGGGGGAAATTCATAATTAAGGTGTGGGGGGCCCCAGCCCTGGGGACCGCCACCTCCCCGGGGCTTTGTTTATCATATGCAGGGGGCACGCCCCCCCACAGCCCCGGGGACCGCCACCTCCCCGGGGCTTTCTAAAAAAAAATGCGTGGGGGGGCTCCTGCCCCCCCACGATGCCCAGGGACCACCATCTCCCCGGGGCATTCGTAATTATGTGTGGGGGCCTCGCGGGCCCCCCAAGCCCCGGGGACTGCCACCTCCCCGGGGCTTAAATTTAAATAGATAAATGTGGGGGGGCTCCTGCCCCTCCCCACACTGCCCCGGGAACCACCACCTCCCCGGGGCAATTTTATATAAAGGGCGGGGATCTGTTGCGGACCCCCCAGCCCCGGGGACCACCACCTCCCCGGGGCTTTGAACAGTTGGGAGGGGGGTTGCATGGCCCCCTCCCGGAGCCCTCAATGGCCCTGGGGACCGCCACCCCCCAGGGCCGGCTCCTACAATGTCCCAGGGTGCCCACTCCGGGACATTGCTGTTTGCTATGGCAGGGCGGGAGCACTGCTCCCGCCCTGCCATAGCAAACACTGCTTTGCTTCATGGAAGCGAGAGCAGGAAATCTGCTCTCGCTTCCATGAAGCAAAGCAGATTGCTTTTGGACAAGGGGAGCTGCATGTTAGCAGCTCCCCTTGCCCAAAAGCAATGCCTGCTCCCGCAGGAGGCGGGGAGCCAGCAGGGATCGTGGGGGCATTTGGGCTCCCCCACGGTCCCCAACTTGAGGGCCAGCCCCAGGGGATGGGGGTCCGCAGGGCCAGAAGTGGCCCAGGGGAGGGGGGCCATGCCCCCCTCCCTAATTTAAAACCTCACCAAAGACCTCATCGCCCCACCAGCAGTGCGCCAGGAGGCACATTTGCAGACTGCTGTAAAAAGGGGGCGTGACCTCCGACCACTCCGCTAGTTGGCCCCAGGGACCCTCAGGATTCAAGAGGACTTAATCCCCCAACCCAGAATGTGCCAGGAGGCGTGTTTGCAGAGTGGTGGAGGAAGGGGGCATGGCCTGCTACCACCTCTCAGCAATCCCACTGTGTGGGGCTTACTGGAGGTAACAGGCAGGCTAGTTGGCCCCTAAGACCCCCAGCATCGAAGAGCGCTCCAGGGAGTGCGTTCGCAGAGTGGTGGGGAAAGGGGGCGTGGATTGCTATGAGAACTTACCAATGCTGCTGTGTGGGGCTTACTGGAGGTAATAGGAGGTGTAGTTGGCCCCCAAGGATGTCCTTGGGGGCCAACTACCCCTCCTGTTACCTCCACTAAGTCCAACACAGTGAGATTGCTAAGAGGTCTTCGGAGGCCACACCCCCCCCCTTTCTCCACCACTCTGTAAACGCAGCTCCTGGCACAGTACTGGTTGGGGGATGAAGTCCACTTTACTCCTGAGCGACTTTGGGGGCCAAGAAGCCCTCCTGGTACCTCCTGTAAGTCCTACGCAGTGGAATTCCTGAGCGCTGGTTGGAGGCCCAGCCCCCTTCCTTTAATGCTCTGCAAACGTGACTACCAGTTAAAGAAGCATTTGTAATTTAATAGGTCTTGCATTTGCAAGAGTTAGAGCTATTGGCGTTGTAAATGTAAAAGGTTTTTACAAATTTTTTTGGGAGTGGACTGGATGTAGGTTGTGTGTAGTGGAATTATGTGGTATGTTGTGCAGTGAAATTATGTGGTTAGAAAGTATGTGGTATTTAGTGTATAGGAATTATGTAGAGTGGGATTATGTGTTATGGAGAGCAATTATGTGGTATGGTAGTCTGTGCTGTGCAGTGGTAACCTCAGGTTTAGTCTTCCTCGTTTCCATAGAAGCTAAACTATGAACTCAATGAGACAAAAAAAAAGAAGGAGTCACTGAGGAGAACTTTTGGACCTAGTCAGAGGTATGAGCAGGGCCACTGGAATTATGCGACTGTTTGGCTGCACCAACTTTCGCACAATTATACATTTTCCGCATTAGCCACATAATCCATCATGTGCTGCATAGTCTGCAGATTTGAACAGAAAAAGCCTTGTTTCTAGCTCAAACGGCTCAAACGTTACCAAAAATGTAGCGACAAGTGTTACAGTGTGGTGGAAGGTCCTTTGTAAACCTAGAATGGTCACCTGTTACTTATTGCTAAATGTGGGTGTTAAATTGGTACTAATGGTGTGCAAGCCACTCTTGCTTCTTTCTGCGTCTCTCTTGCCTCTTTCTGCATTTCTGTTGCTTCTTTCTGTACCTCTTTTGCCTCTTTCTGCACCTCTGTTGCCTCTTTCTGCACAGCTCTTGCCTCTTTCTGCACCTCTGTTGCATCTTTCTGCACTACCCTTGCTTCTTTCTGTACCTCTCTTGCTTCTTTCTGCACCACTCGTGATTCTTTCTGCACCCCTTTTCTGTTTTTCTGCACCCCTTTTGCCTCTTTCTGCACCCCTGTTCCTTCTTTCTGCTTTTCTTTTGTTTCTTTCTGCACCTCTCTTGCTTCTTTCTGCACCCCTCTCAACACTTTCTCCACCCCTGTTCCCCCTTTTTGCATCTCTGTTGCTTCTTTCTGAACTTCTCTTGCCTCTTTTCCCACCCCTCATCCCTATTTCTGCACCTCTGTTGCTTCTTTCTGCACTTCTCTTGCTTCTTTCTGCACCTCTGTGCCTTCTTTCTGCAACCCTTGTGCCTCTTTCTGTACCCTTCTTCCCTCTTTCTGCTCCCCTCTTGCCACTTTCTGCACTTCTGTTCCTTCTTGCTGTACTTCTTTTGTTTCTTTCTGCAACTTTCTTGCTTCTTTCTGCACCCCTCTTGCCTCTTTCTCTATCCCTCTTCCCTCTTTCTGCACCTCTGTTGCTTCTTTCTGCACCTGTCTTGCCACATTCTGCACCCCTCTTCACTCTTTCTGCACCTCTGTTGCTTCTTTCTGCACTTCTCTTGCTTCTTTCTGCACCCCTTGTACCTCTTTCTGTACCCCTTTTCCCTCTTTCTGCACTTTTCTTGCCTCTCTCTGCACTTCTTTTGTTTCTTTTTACAGCTCTCTTGCTTCTTTCTACACCCCCTTGCCTCTTTCTCCACCCCTCTTCCCTCTTTCTGCACCCTTCTTGCCTCTTTCTGCACACCTTTTGCCTCTTTCTGCACCTCTGTTCCTTTTTTCTGCCCCCCTCGTGCCTCTTTCTGCACCCTTCTTCCCTTTTTGCATCCCTCTTGCCTCTTTCTGCAGTTCTCTTGTCATTTTCTGTGCCTCTCTTGCCTCTTTCTGCACCTCTCTTGCCTCAGTCTGCCCACCTGTTCCCTCTTTCTGCACCCCTATTGCCTCTTTCTTCAGCTCTCTTGCATCCTTCTGCACCTCTGTTGGTTCTTTTGCACTGTTCTTGTTTCTTTCTGTACTGTCTTGCAAATTTCTGTACCCCTCTTACCTCTTTCTGCACCCCTCTTCCCTCTTTCTGCACCTCTCTTGCAAATTTCTACACCCCTCGTGCCTGTGTGTGCACCTCTCTTGTCTCTTTCTGCTCCTCTCTTGCCTCTTTCTGTACCCCTCTTTCCTCTTTCTGCACCTCTGTTGGTTCTTTCTCTACTTCTCTTGCCTCTGTGTGCACCCCTGTTCCCTCTTTGTGCACCTCTTTTGCCTGTTTCTGCAACTCTCTTGCCTCTTTCTACACTTTTCTTGTCTCTTTATGCACCTCTGCTGCCTCTTTCTGAACTTCTCTTACCTCTTTCTGCACCTCTGTTGCTTCTTTCTCTACTTCTCTTGCTTCTTTCTGCACCTCTCTTGCTCCTTTCTGCACCTCTCTTGCCTCTTTCTGCACACACAGGGCTACTTTTAAACTGACATCAGGCTCAGCAGTACACACATGCAAGTGCAGAAAAGGGCTGCTGGCCTATAAACTGCCATGTCCTATTAAATGCTAGGGACTTAGAGGTAGTTTTAATCCCCCTCCCCTATTATGTACTAGGGCCTTACAGGGGAGGTCATGCCAATCACAGGGGTACCCCAACCCATAGAGTACCCTAGTGTATGTAGGTGTTTTCAATATACTCTAAGTGTCTTTCAGCATAGCACTGGCTCCGGGTCTGGTTAGGCAGAGCCCAGGGTCAGTCAGAGTCAGTTACCACCAGTACCAGTCAGCAAAAAGTTGAGTGGTGCCCAAAAGTTGGGGGGTGCCCAGGGCACAGGATGACTTTGCAACAAGGCCTCTTTCTGCACCTCTGTTGGTTCTTTCTGCATATCTCTTGCTTCTTTTTACACCTTTCTTCCTCTTTCTGGACTTCTGTTGCCTCATTCTGCATTTCTCTTGCTTCTTTCTGCGCCTTTCTTCCTCTTTCTGCACATGTCCTTCCTCTGTAGGCATAGTTAGAAATTAGCATTTAAAAAACCTTAGAAATTCACTGAAAAAACGACAGGTTTCAGGGATGTTATAGTTAGAAATTTTCATTTAAAAAACCTTTGAAATTCACTGAAAAAACCATAGGTTTCAGGGACGTTATAGTTAGAAATTTTCATTTAAAAAACCTTTGAAATTCATTGAAAAAACCATAGGTTTCAGGGACGTTATAGTTAGAAATTAGCATTTAAAAAACCTTAGAAATTCACTGAAAAAACCGCAGGTTTCAGGGACGTTATAGTTAGTTGGACATTTCACTCGTACAAAACCAGAGAAATTTGGCCGTTATAGTTAGTTGAGCTAACTATAACTCGCACCCCCAAATGCACTGCTGATGACGTCACATATTACATCATTCATGACATGGTCAGTCTCATCACTGATGATATCACTGATGACATCTCAAATGACATCACTGATGACATCATCCACGTGATAATCTGATGCACCTCCTCATAACCTAATATAACCTTTGATACACCCACTCTAAAATACAGACTACCATTTTCGAAACCATAGACACACCAACACTAGTTACTACATACCCACTCACTGATTCCTAGGTCTACACACTCATCCACTCACTCATACATGCAATCACTCATCAATACAGCACTATCATATGCACTCATACACCTATACAGACATTCGCACACTGCCACTCATCCATAGATTTACTCACACACCTAGTCAGTCAGGCAAAGAATCAATCACACTCCCATTAATTCACCTATACAGTTATACACACACCACCTCACTTATGCTGCATTTAAAAAAACCTAAGAAATCCACTGAAAAAAACACAGGTTTCAGGGACTTTATAGTTAGGCTGACATTTTACTCATAGAAAACCAGAGAAATTCAGCCGTTATAGTTAGCTGAGCTAACTATAACTCGCGACCCCGCAATGCACTATTGATGACGTCACATATTACATCACTCTTAACATGGTCAGTGACATCACTGATGACATCTGAAATGACATCACTGATGTGAGATTTGAGATTGAGATGAAAGTTAGCTTATTGCCTGCATTCATCTGGTACCATCAGGCTCTTCTATGGGCTGTAGGTTAAACTCACACCACAGCAGGTGAGGCCTGCCCGCAGCCTCTTGAGTCTTGGGCGGTATAAAGTTTGGAGCGTGCCCCACCAGGTAGGGCCTGTCCAGCCTCCTCCTCCAGACAGTCTCTTCAATCTCCTGTATGGGGCAGGCCCTGGAACTGGGGCAAGCCCTCACCCCCAATCAGGAGGCAGGGGAGGGATTTCCTGGGGAGGGAGCAGATGGTAGGAGACCTCCCAGAGGGCAAGGGAGGGACATGGCGGGGTGCTGAGGGGAACCTGGCAAAACTTAGAGTAGAAGGAGGCCATGGCCCACGCCCGGTCTCTTGATCAGGATGATGATCAGGACTTGTTCAAACCCAGGGCCGGGTGGCCCGGAGAGTGACTTCTCACAACTAGGAATTTCATACTATCCCACTCTCTTTTTCTCGCTAACTGCCCGCTCCCCCTCCTCTTGCTGTTTGGGGCTTGGAAAGGGATCATGTCAGTACTGAAAACGAGGCCGGAGATCCCGTTAGACCTCAGGCACTTGCGAGAAGTAGCAGGCATCTTTAGACATAGTAATAAAATACCATGTACAACTCCTGAGTCCTCGCTTGGCTACATCACCATTGGAGGGTGCCAGTAAACTCCACTACGTGGTGTAGACAGATCATCCTCTCAATAGTCATTGGTGCTTCACCTTGCTTCACCTCTTTTACCTTCGCTTTGGCATGGGACTTAAGCCATGCCTTTAGAAACCAATCAAATGCATATTTTGGGGCTGATGCTCCTGTTCCTGTTGTTTTTGTTGTTGCTGGTGTTATTGTTGTTGGTTTTGGCTGCTGTGAGCCAACAGCACTGCCCTCAGGCTCTCTGGAAGTTGAAGGCTGTTACCCAGAACTTGTGCCTATGAGTGGGCCTCTAATTCCCAGCTCTTCTTTTTCTAGGTCGCTGGCTTGTTCAGCAATTTACGCCTTATAGTTTGAAATATCCCCATCTGAAAATGGAATGAAAGTGGCCAGTAATGGTTTTAACCATGGATCAAGAATTGTGGCACAGATGTAATGTTTGGATGACATAATGGGGCTTATTATGATGGCGGTTGGATTGACCGTCCGACCGCCATGGCCGTGGTCCAATTCTGACTGCCGAGGCCATGAAGCTACCCCCACTGTATTACGATGCATGTAAGATAAACCTCCACCTACAGCAGTCGAAGTGTTCTCCGCATGGGCCATGGTGGTCAGAGTAGCATTCGCATGGGCCTCAGCATTCGGAAATGTTGCCGATAGGGATGCCAACGCCGTCAGGGCTGTGCTACCATCGCAGAGAGAAAATTATGATGGAACCACTGTACTGTCAGCGGTTTCACGACAGTGCTAGACTGCCACGCTACTGCTACCACAAAGCACCACAACAGTGCACATTGGATGCAGAAAAAAACAACACAGCTGATTCCATCTCCAAAGTGGATTCACTTATAAATCACACTATAAAACACACCCCAGCCCAGACCATTATTTTTTGCCTCTATACAGCAGCACAGCAACTCAGAACAGCAATATCAGTCACATAATTTAGCCCGTTTCACACACTCCCATCACACATATTTTTTTTTCACTTTTTCTTACATATTTCCTTGGTTGAAAGGCATTTTTCTTTTTCATCTCTCTCACTCCCTTAATTTAATTTAAATGTCACCGGACAAAAATCCATGTTTTTCTTACACTGAGTTGTCAGTAATGGTGGATGAAATCATTAGAGTAGACCCACACATTTTTGGAGCCCAAGTCCAACAAACATCTCTCGCTAGGAAGAATGAAATGTGGGACTGGATAGTCAACAATGTGAATTCTGTAGGTACCACCCTGTGCACAAAGGAGGACATCAGGAAGAGGTGGCACAACCTGAGGCCGAGGGTGAATAACCTGGATTCCATGCACCACCTTGCGGCCCAGAAGATAAGCGGTCATTCTCTAGGACCACCATTAGAACTCACACCCTGGTAGGAGAAGGTGCACACCATCCTGCATTCTGAGGGATTCACAGGACAATCTGGGGGAGTGGAGAATGGTAAGTAACACCACACTAACCATCACACCATATCAATGATCTGTTTGCACACATCTCAGCTCTTGCTATCAAGTTTCTCATCTACTTTTCCTATATGCAGTAGTGAAAGTATCAGAGATGTGTGAATGGCAGTTACAATCAGTAGCCCTGCACATAAGATCACATGCATTAAGCTCCATTACATCCCATGTATGGGAATGCAGTCTGTAAGTACATTACCATCAAATCATCATCTCAGGACCCATTATATGTGCAAATGTTTAATAGTATGGCCCACCAAAACTGCATTTTGCAAACAGCTATGTAACACAAATCTGTTTTGCAAGTGTTGGCAAGTCGAAATTGAAATGACTACAACTACCATGAGGCCAGATACCTCTACCTCTGAACAGGAGGCCCCAGTGTTGTTTCTCCATACTCACGTGTCAGCCATCTGACTACTGAGGTTCACCTCACAGGCAGTTAGCCATTGGGCAAGTGGGGGGAGAGAATGAAATGACTACAGCTACCATGAGGCCCTGTTGCTTGAACAATTAACAAGAGGCACCACTGTTGTTTCTCCTTACTCAATTGTCAGCCATGTGACTACTGAGGTTCACCTCACAGGCAGTTAGCCATTGGTCAAGGGGGGGAGGAGAGAATGAAATGACTACCGCTACCATGAGGCCCTGTTGCTTGAACTCTTAAAAGGAGGCATCACTGTCGTCTGTGCTTATTCACTTGTCAGCCATGTGACTACTGAGGTTCACCTCACGGGCAGTTAAACATTGTTTAAGTGTGGGGTAGGAGTGATTAAAATGACTACAGCTACCATCAGACCCTCTACCTCTACCTCTTAACAGGAGGCCCCAGTGTTGTTTGTCCTTACTCACTTGTCAGCCATGTCACCACTAATCCTCAGGTGAAAAGGACCGAGAACCTTACACACAATGCTCTGCTCAGGCATGCCTCTCCCTGTATGCTCTGCTCAGGTAACCAAGCTGATATGAAATGGCTGTGGACCCACTGACATTGCACAGCACACATTATTTCTAGTGCTAAATCTACTACCAATTAGTGTGTATGCCTGTATTGTACACACCTAGGACTTGGAATTTGCAAATACACATGTAACTTCAACACTGTTGTATTCAAGTCATTGGAAGATGCCATGTCAATCCCTCATGCCAACAGGAAGCATATCATTGCAGCAAATGATCAGGTCAATAACACTTCATGTGATGGATGTCTCTGAAATTCTTGCAAACAAGTTAAACACAATGGGTATAGTTCACTATGTCAATATCCAACCCTTTTGATCCCTTCCAGGCCTGAACTCACTGTGTACTAAATGATGAGTATATACCTACCACACTTACAACAATAACATTCTACTCTATGTCTGAACAGGTCAAGCCGGCACTACATCTGGCCACACTCAGTTCACCGACCAGACACCACCTTCCCCCCTGGATGAAGCCCCAAGAGATGCAGAATCTCCTAAATCTTTGGATATGGAGGACCTACCTGGCCCATCTGGACAGCCTGAGCAGACATAAACAGTGAGTCTCACTGTGCCCTAAACCACCCCAGCTTCAACATCTCAGCTGACCTCTGCCCCAAATACCAGTGGACCTAGTCCTACCAGCAACTTCTCCTACACCTCAATCCTACTTCTGTAGGTGAGGATTGTCAACTCACTCACTGAGGATGGAGGGGCCAATGGGGGAGGCGCAGGCTGGGCCAAGGTCACAGGCCCATGGGGGCAGGGGTGGTGGGAGGGTAACTGTGGGCCCGTTAAGTGAGGCCACTGGTACCACTGATACCCAGTCCTATGAGGACTCCCAAGGAGTGATGGGCCAGGTACTTGAGGAACTCCGGGAGATGAAGCAGAGGTCCATAGACTAGGGGCTGGACACTCACAACAACAACATGAACCAGCTCATAGGGGTGCTGAGGGACATAAGTACCACACTCTGCTGGGCTTTTCTCCTGTCACCTACCCCTTCCAGTGGTCCATATACATCAGGACTTCGACATTTGTGGCAGCCACAGGAAGGGAGGCCCTGTCAGAGAATGACTCCTCAGACACCCCTGAGCCCACAGAGGCGGATCCCCCAACCCCCGTGGACCGAGACATCCAAGACAAAAAATCTAGAAGGTTCGGATGGCAAGTCACCCACCACCGCGAGGAAGAGACACCGCAAATGATGTCCTCCTTTGTGTGCAACACGTTTACTTTGTTGACTATTCCTGCACATGTTTCCACTTCTGATGGGAGTAGTTTGTTGGACTTTGGACTTCAGACAATGTGGCTCATACTACAATGGCTTCTTCCACCAACACTGACAACTACACTCCTATGTTGTCACTATTCCACTGTTTCTTTAATTCTATGTTTTCACTTTGTGCACTGCAATAAATTTACTCCTCACAAAATCATTAGCTCCTGTAGTATCATTCACATCTAGGAAATGATGAAGTTATCCCCTTGTGTATTACCAAATGTAAGTAAAAGCTACATGTGTAAGCAAGGACATGTGGAATGTCAACAATGTGCAACTGAGTATCACAACCATGTCACCTCACCACAGACATACAAATATACAGTCTCATGACATCTTTATTTCATGGTTCCAATCTTAGGCGAGCATAATGTAAAAAATAGTTAAATAATACATCACTGAAATGATCTGTGTCAGTGACCACAAATGTCATGTGCAGACCTCAACAACATGGTTGAAGGGGATACATCTGAAAATGCTATATAGAGTAGGCAAATGACAATTGGTTTATGGAATCAGTTGGAGCCATATCAACAACCTCACAAAAGGAATCCCACTTCATTGAAAACAAGGAACCAGAACATGGCAGTACAAACGTTTCTGAGCACAGGTTCATTCCAATCCAGTGTTGCAGCATCTGGTGGAATATCACAAACATTTGTCAGTGGTGTGCCACAAGTACTGTGATACACAATGATTGCACACATCAACAGTTACATTCAGTTCATACACATTGAGGACTTAGCCAATGTGAAGAAAGACTAGCATGATTTGGCCTAACAACAACATTGTGTTGGAGAACATGATGGTATACATGTAGCTAAAGGACCACCACAAAACAGGGAACAAGTCCAATGGAGTATCAGCAACTTCCATCCTATCGCTGTGCAAGCTGACTTGGTACCAGAGTAGTACACCCAAAGTCTGTGCCAGTCATTCCCAGGAACATTCCATGTCCAGTTTGTACTTCGAAACAGCATCATATACCTGCTGATGCCACAACTCTGAAATGTCCAAATGAAGATGACATGGTGATGGTACCTACAACAGACCAATACAAAGAGATTAGCTAGGAAACCATACATATGACACCAATCACAGTCCACTTCTGGAGTACATAGTACATGGGTAAATGTCACCTACACAAAGCAACATCAACAAAGTGTGCATGTGTTAAGACCATCCTCCACAAACAGCCATGCACAGACTTTCCCACAGCTGTATATACCTAAAAAAGTATCCATGAACATCCTCCTCACATCTTCACAACAACAGTCATTGTAACAGACAAAGTCATGACATCTCACAATTAACTTAAACTCATGAGAAGAAGTTGTTGGTGAGCATTTGACACATGTCAACTACTTCCTCTTCGCCACTATCATCATGATTTGGCATTTCATCATCATCATAACTTTATTGTCGATCACAAAGATCTTATAAAGTGCATCTCATATCATACATACATACATTGCAAACACTAAAAATGTATCTTCCTAAAAACATAGAAACCGAAGGGTCAATGGACAAAAAAGTACATAATTCTATTTAAAAGCAGAAAATCACGTATCTTCATAAAACCATATAAAAACAATACATATTATTTATAATAAAAGCATAAATTAATGAATACAGTAGACTAGGTATATTACTCAGGGCACTTTGAATGTCTTATCCACAGGGCCATCCAAAATTTTGCTAAGTCAAATACCACATCTCTTCTAGTATGTGTACTAAGTGTTCGGAGCACTTCTAGGTAATGGCCAGGACCAGTGAGCCTACACAAGGGAGTATTCCACTTAGACCTCAGATTATCGTAGTGTGGGCAAAAAAATAGCTGGTGGACTAGTGATTCAGTACTTCCTTTATATGCAGGACATATGGCATTGGAGAGAACATGGCCACGCCATTTGCTACAGAACACTTTGGTAGAGAGAGTCTTATACCTAAACTGAAGAAACAATTTCTGTGCCAATGGCGGAACAATCTCATCAATGGTATCTTCAAAACGTGTATAGGATTTAAGAACTAAGAACTGTCAAGTAAGTGAACCCATAGGATTAGACACATTCTCTGCCATAATAATAAATAGATGTCCTTAACCCTACTTTTGTAATTGCGGACATCTCCTCTGGGTCAGTCCAATAATCCTCCATCCACAATTTTCTCAATAGTTCCCTAAGGGAACTGAACCAGGGGAATTTACTAACCCTGAGCAATACCATAAGATCCCTAAGTCCCACTCAATATGGGGCAAGCTCCTTGGCCATCCATAAATGGTACCAAAATATTAACTGCTTGAACTCCATCTTGTGAGCAATTTTTGTATGGGTCACATCAAGTAAAATAGGAGTCAGGGGAGAGCTAGCCGGTGTTCCCACTTCCCCACAGTTCTGCTCCATGGATAGCTGAACCTAAGGCTTTTGTGTTATAGATTTCTAGTGCTGGGGCCACTTTTCTTGACATCGGTCTTCTATGGATCTTAGTTATATGGGCAGTTTGCTGAGTTAGAGAAAGATGCACTTTCTCTATATGAGGGGTCCAGCACAAATTTGGGGTTAAACGAATCCCCAAATATTCAAAGGTGAAGAATAATTCAATGGGTTGGTTCCCAACATACATACATCTCTTAGGGGGCTATAAAATACCATTGGAAAATCACCACATCATTTGTTTTTAAATCATTTAGCTCCAGGACACGCTCATCACAAAAATATTTAAAATCATTCAATAGCTGTTGGAACCCTTGTGGAGGCTTTGATATGAATAAAGTATCATCAGCAAAGAGGAGGGCAGAAGCCCTTCTCCCTCCAACTTTTGGGGCATCACACCCATCTCTGTCGAGGTACCCTACTTCCCCATTAATGAATAGTAAAAACAGGGTGGGTGCTAAAACACCCCCCTGTCTGACTCCGCATCTAATCATAAAGGGATCTGTTAGCTGTCCCTCCTCTCCCCACCTAACTTGGGCCTTGTTTACTGAATGTGATCACATCAGGACATCCAGTAAATTTGATGGGATATCCATCTATGCTAGCACCTTCAAACGTTTACCTCATGGTACCAGGTCAAAAGCTGTAACCAGGTCCACAAACGCTACATACAGCTTCCCCCATTTAACTAAAACGTCTTTCCAGTATATACAAAGAAATAAAAAGACCTGGTCCAGGGTACTAATGTTGGCACAAAACCCAGCCTGGAAGTCAGACAAAATATTCCCCTCTAAAATCCATTCATGAAGGAGGGCCAAAATCTGCTTGCATAAACTTTTCTGCAGGGAGTCTACTAAGCTATTGGGTCTGTAACTTCCCGGATTAACCCTGTCCCCTTTCTTGAAAATCAGTATGATCTCTACCGACTTCCAAGATGAGGGGATCTCCATACCCAAAAGAATGACATTAGATAGCAAGTTGATATAAGCACCCCACACTTCTGGGTCTTCCCTGTACAGATCATTCGGGATTCTATCAGGGCCAAGTGCTCTAGCTGGAATGCAGGAGCTGATTGCTGCATAGATTTCCTTGAGCGAAATTTAGAGGACTTGCCAGATGGAGACTTATCCAGATGGCCACTGTCCTCCTCGTCCTCCTCGGGGCTATGGGCATACAGACCCCCAAAATGGGACACCCACTCCTCTGGCTGTACAGTGTGCTCTAGGGCAGTCCTTGGGACATTCAACCATAAAGCCACTTTCTTCGAAAAGGACTTATTGTTTTTATCTACTAGGGTTCTATGTAGGAAGGACCATAGCGAACATTCCCATTAGTTCTTGGCATGGTCAAGTACCTGTCTATATCTAGCTCTACACCCCACCAAGTCAGTGCAAGACTTAGATTTTACTGCCTGTGGGAGTTCGCCCTTGGCCTTCCTACATTCCTGATGGTACCACTCTACTGCATTGGGCTGCTTTTTTCACCCTATTTTAGCTTGATGTATCCCCCCTTTTAACTTTGCCCAAGGTTTTCCTAATCTGCATGCAAAGTACCTCGTGCAGATTATTCAGCTTCTCTACTCAATCTACTCTAGACAGTTTAGACAGCACAGCCACCTCCTCAGATACTTTGGACTTAACAATTTCTAGGACCCAGGAGTTTTTCTCCACCCAACCGCATCTTACTTATTGTTCTTAGCTCATTAGTTTGGGATAACATCCCCAAATCTCTAGAGCCCCTGACAGCAGCTTCTGACTCCTTAGAGCTGGCATTTGGCATTTCAGGATCCTCACCCGGTGACTCCTGTTGGTCTCCATCCTCTGCTATGAGAGGGATGTTCTGTCACAGTGCGAGGTTGTGGGGCATGCAGCAGGCTATAGTGATCTGACACACCTTCCCGGGTGAGTAGAGAAGGGCTCCCCCAGTCTTGTCCAGACATCTGAATCTGGCCTTCAGGTGCCAAAAGCCTGTTCCACTGGCTGCCTTGTTCTACCATGGGCCTCGTTGAAGCGGACTACCCCAGGCTTTGTTGGATTTCTCAGCGGTGTCAACAACCACAACCATGGGAGTTTGGGATAAGCTGAGTCTCCTACATGGAAGACACACATCAGGGCAACAATGAGTCACACATTTGCAAAAGATGCAAGCAGACATCACACATACAAAGGTCGTAGTTCTGACATCAACTGGGGTATGGTGCTGTTCCACATTACAAAGGAGTCATGGGCAGATCCTGTAAATATGCCCACAGGCATGTGAGATGTATAAATCTGCTAAACATACCACTTGCACGTTGATAGAATGGAAATGCTTCCTGTTCCTATAGACCTGTTATCTGATTTGCGATGGTATTAAGGCAATATGTGTGTCATCAATAGTTCCAACAACATGTGGGATTTGACCTAATCCATAAAAGTCACCCTTCACTTTGGCCAAATCTTCATGTCTGGGGGACCAAATGTAGCTGTCCTAGTATCTCATCAGTGCTGAAAGCACATCACGTAGCAACCCACTGAACATAGGCTGTGACATTCCACCAGATATAGCCTCAGTTTACTAAAAGGAACATGTGGCCAGTAAATGCAGTGCTGACATGAGTTTCACCATTGGTATCAGAGATGTGACATAGGTTCTTCAAGGATGTAAATGAGGCTCCAACTGGTCACATAGATCTCATGTTGTTTGCCTATTGAGACGAAACTTCCTGATGACGTCTCTTTCTTCCATAGTTTGTTGGTGTGGAAATGGCCAGAATACTGGAGGCTATCGTTTCTTCCCTCTGCCAGGGTACCTATGTGTTGAGTGTTGACACATATGGATATTGGTCACAGTGTCCACACCAACATATACCAAGACACAGCCAAAAATCATGTGAATAAACAGTACTGCATATGTGAGCAGAACACAGCATTACACATCATAATTGTATGAAAGACAAAAGCATACATAGCAACTTCTTGTATGCGGAAAGTTGAAGAGATGCCTTAAAATTATCTGGATGACGTATATCCCCCATTGAACACTGCTGTGGGAGAGCCCATTCCTGGTAGAAAAGAGCCTAGAGAATGACATTGACTTACCTGATATATACGGCAGTCACCCGGATGAATCTGATCCATTGCCATCATTAGAAGTTCCACCTATCATCCCCAAACTGGACCCCACGTGTGTCTGTAACAGCACTGTGCACATCATACAAACTTCATTTGTATGGTGGACATCGTCATGCTGTGAAGTCTGCATTGCACACAATACCACAGTCACTGCTGGTGTACACTGCACTGTGGTAATCTTGTGTTCATATTCAGTCATGTACAATACTGACGTGTGAGTAATGATATAGGCAGAGGAGCGTTGTTGTTATACATCAGGTGACATGTTCCAACATAGTTGTAGTGGTGGAGACGCACGTATAAGACCACTTTACAATGTGGTTTTCAACACTGACATGGTGGATGCCTGACCACACCAATGGGACTTGCAGGATCGCCGACCGCCATCAGATTCAAACCATGCGATAGGCGGCTTCATCCGTCACGGTCACAGTCAAAGGCTAAAGTTGGAAAATGCGACCGTTGAGGTTCAAGGGATGTGGCGGGCTACACAGAAGACCACCCATGTGGATGCCTGACCTCACTTATGGAACATGCTCATTCGCTGACTGCCGGATGATTTTAACCGCATGGTAGGTGGATTCAGCCACGGCCGACACAGCCATAAGCTACATTTGGAAAATGTGACCACCACGGGTCAAAGGATGTGGTCGTCTACACAGAAGACCGCCTATGTGAATGCCTGACCTAGCTTATGGGACATGCTTAGTCTCCATCCGCCGGCTGTGAACCGTGCGGTAGGCGGATCCAACCACGACAGTAACAGCCATAGGCTAAAGTTGGAGAATACGACTGTCGCGGTCCAATGGCTGTGGTGACCTACATAGAAGATCTCCTATGTGGCATAATTATGAGTTGCAGTTTGGAAATCAAATCACTTGCCTCCAGACACTGCTACTTACAACACATCTTCATCGTCAGCTGCTGTTTACCACCATCTTGGAGCTGTCATGTCACCCTGTACAGGGAGTACGGCCCTTGCCTTCACTCTGGAGGAGCTGGAGACCCTGGTGAACCAGGTCCTTTCCCTGTATCACCAGCTCTATGGCTCACAAGAGGAGCAGGTGAGTACTGCTAATACAGTATGTACACTGCAACATTTATCCTATCCAATCCCATGGGCCACAATGTGACTCAGAGTCCCAGATGAACATCAGAGTTTTGTAAGTCAGATAGTGTGGCCCCAACGTAGGACAATTATGTCATGCTTCATGTGGCACTGTACTGTGTGCAGTAGCATAATCATGGCGATGTGTATGAAGTCCTAAGCCCTACACCTGTTGTATGCACATATCTATGCAAGTATCTACCGGTTGTTGCCAATGATGATTATGCAAATACGTTCATGGCAGATGTGCTAACAAATGTATAGGCCTTACACCCTAACGTGCGTATGTTTCCTGTGAGTAGCATGTGAGAATGATGTGAGATATATGTACAGTATCAAAAACAAGGGGAGAGCAAGGGAGAAAGAGGGTGCGTCCATATCCCCTGTATAATAAGTATTAAACAACTATGGACGAACCCTGTCTATGTGAGGCACCATCACTGGAAGGCAGTGTTAGAACCCGCTGGGTTTGTAAAAGACCCCTCACACACCAACCTGGTTGGTGTCATGCTTCATCATTGGGGTCCCAACCGGGTGGCCGAATGCCCCCCGGTTGTGCGACGACGCCTGATTACAGCGGAGCTGGTGTAGTGCAAAAGTGTGATGTGAATTAAAAATATCTCTGAGAATCCTTGCCTCATTTATATTTATTACTGGCGGCTCAGGATATCATTAAAAATATATGTGATGCAACTAACAAAGAATTAATTATCTTATAGTTGGCTATGTGGTGGGTCTACATGTTTCAGCCCGCACAGGGAAGTAGGAGGGGCTTTCGTCAGGACCGTGCAAATAACGTGAGTGGCAAAAAAAGGAGTGTTGCCACGTGAAAAAGTGCATACATTTTTTTTTTTAAAATAGTACCTACACACGCGCTAAGGTGTGTGGACTGTGTGTCAACGTACTTACGGACACGTATATGGTAGAGAACACTATGGTTGAGAGTGTTTTGCTGATCGGGGCTTGGGAGGAGTTCGCTCCTATCTACGGCTTTGGTATCAGAGCGAACCCGTAAGCAACCTATTCTGGTCTCTCGACATCCTCACTGGCACGTACTCCATGGCTCCAACTCCCTTATATACCGAGCCCACTCCGGCTCCCATTCTCATCCGGGACGTCGAGAGACCAGAATAGGTTGCTTACGGGTTCGCTCTGATACCAAAGCCGTAGATAGAAGCGAACTCCTCCCGAGCCCCGGTCAGCAAAACACTCTCAACCATAGTGTTCTCTACCATATACGTGTCCGTAAGTACGTTGACACACAGTCCACACACCTTAGCGCGTGTGTAGGTACTATTTTTTTAAAAAAAATTATGCACTTTTTCACGTGGCAACACTCCTTTTTTTGCCACTCACGTTATTTGCACGGTCCTGACGAAAGCCCCTCCTACTTCCCTGTGCGGGCTGAAACATGTAGACCCACCACATAGCCAACTATAAGATAATTAATTCTTTGTTAGTTGCATCACATATATTTGTAATGATATCCTGAGCCGCCAGTAATAAATATAAATGAGGCAAGGATTCTCAGAGATATTTTTAATTCACATCACACTTTTGCACTACACCAGCTCCGCTGTAATCAGGCGTCGTAGCACAACCGGGGGGCATTCGGCCACCCGGTTGGGACCCCAATGATGAAGCATGACACCAACCAGGTTGGTGTGTGAGGGGTCTTTTTACAAACCCAGCGGGTTCTAACACTGCCTTCCAGTGATGGTGCCTCATATAGACAGGGTTCGTCCATAGTTGTTTAATAGATATATGTACAGTCCCAAAAATCACTCAACACAAATGAGGCCTCACCATCCTGTTGTCAGGCAGACACTATCACCTCACAGACCCCTTCACAGTGAACCATAACAGTAATGTCATATATAGGATGGCCACTAGATGTACTGTTAGGTACGGAAAATGTGGCCATACGATGTTCATGTGGGAACAGTGTGCTCAGTATGCAGAGAGCAAACACTGTCAATCATTTGTGTCCATGGGTAAGGCTGTAGCAGAGTTTCTTTTCCAACGGAACAGATGCACATATTACTCTCCCTGTAGCTTTCCGATCTTCAGATGTGGCCTGAATCAGTGTAACAGGACCATGAGTTGGCCTACATGCACCTAGTATTACTACATTTGGTATGGTGCATGGTGAGAGCACCAGACCCAAGACTACTGTCCATGGACCCATGTTGTCACTGTGTGTCACTGCCTTAGGACAGTCCCCATACTCCCACATGTTTGGGATTTTACTGTCACATGGGTGATGCTACCAATGTACAGGAACATTGCTCATGTGAAACATGTTCACTGCAGATCGATGATTACATCTGCAGTGCATTTCCGAAGTGCATCCCCTGCTGTGTAATAATGTGCAATCATGCATATTGATGCTGTCCCATGCACGCTGCCACATATGGCATAGGGTGTGTGCCGTGATGCCAGGACTTCCCACACAAACACACACAGACGTAGTATCATGTCCAAATTAGTAAATCATGTGTCCCCTAATACTCAGAGTCTGAGTTCTCAGTTACACACATAGCAGCCATTTGATTGTGACCCCAAACTTTGAATGTAGTCAATGCAATGGTAGCAGTGATGTCTTGGACAGTTGGAATCAACTAATTTGCTCAGGTGTCTGTCCAGTGCTGCACTACTGTAGCCTTCAGGAGGACACAATGGTGTGCTGTGTTACTTGGGGGCACCTTTCAGAGCACATGTGGTGTGGGCCAGGGCTACATGATTCAGTGATCTGGCGTAGTCAGTATAGGCATGATCAGGATGGAGGGTAGAACTCAGAGGACTTTACCAGTGTACAGTTATGTTTTTTCTAGCACTCAGCATGTGCACATCAAACATGTAATGTGTGCAATTTTGTTTGATGGGTATGCTAGCTGTGTACTACCTCTGTGTCACCTTAGCAGATAACCTATATCTTCCAAGTCTACTCCGTCTCTTCATCTATTGCATCCAAACAGGTCAACATCCATTTCAAGGTGCCCTTATGGAAAGCCATCGCCCGGAAAGTGCGGATTCTGGGAGTCTCTCATCAGTGCAGTGTTCTCTGCAGGAAAAGGTGGGAGGACCTAAGATACTGGACCCATAGATTGTGGAGGTCCTGCTGGGGCTGCCCTCCAAGGCAGAAGGGGCACGTGCTAGACCCTGACCCCCGATAGCCTGCATACTATGGTAGCATACCCAGACTTTGATGGACAGTTGAGAGCCCAACAGAGGGTAGGAGGGGGTGAGTATTGGCTTGAGTGAAACATTTTGCATGACCATCTATCTTTTGTTACAGGTAGCTATTTCCCCATCAAGCCTGAAGGTGACTCATGTCCCACGCAAAGGGAGAGTTGTTGCATGTGTAGGTCTGGTAGTAGATGCATGGGGATATAACTGTAGACTATTGTTCATGTGAACAGGAACTAAGCAGAGTCCAGTCAAACACCAGAGTTGAACAGCCACATGGCTGCCTAATGTAACCAATGACCTATATTATCTTTTGCTGTCATGTGTGACAGTGGTCCCAAACAGGCCACTTGTCATCATTGTGTCTGGAGTGATGCTTACTCACTACTGTGCCTCATGTGATGGTGGACCACTTACTTGTGGCATGGCATAGAATGTACTCTAGATGCAGACATTGAGCACTACTTCCCTTGGTAAGTGGGGAATGTACAGTATCATGAGGTGGCTAATACCACTGCCATCTGTTTTGATGACTACATGATTGCATGTGTACCTTTACATGTTGTAAAGTCACATGTACAACTGTTCTATACATGATGTGAGGGTCTACAAGATTTTCAATCTGAATCCATCATATTTGTAAGTGTTAGCCAATGTGTACATGACAATATAATTCAGTGATGGGTATACAGAGTAGGTGTAACCACAAACAGGGGTGCGTAGATATGTGTAGGTGAGTCACACATACCCAATGACATTGATGGATGTCATTAGCCAGGTCAAAATGTTGAGGCAATGGCACATCTGGTTGAAAATCTTCCAGTACTTTCAGGCAATGTGACTTTGCATATCATTGAGACAGCTGTATTGAGTCAGGTGGGATGCAGATGTGCATTTGTGGAGGGTCATTTGTGGCTGGTGATATCCATTAGGAAGTGATATGCTGACATGTTGTGCTCATATGTGTCTGTCAGCACTGAGTAGTACATTAGTATTTGTGAAACATGGAAAGTACAGTGAATTCCTTTCCCTTGTGGACACGATTAGGACCTCTTTATGGATTAGATATCTCCTAAGCCTCATGTACTTTCAGTGTTCTAATGGCTTTGAGATTTGCAAAGTAAAAAATGTGTGCTCATATGAACCAATCTTGACTGGGGATGTTCCTAGGCAGACTCATGTCCAATGGTTATTTGTGCTGAAATTGAGTACCAGTTGGAGCCACATTGTCTCCTTTCTACTCTTCCTTACTACATGTAACACCTAGCTAAGCCATTCATGTGCAGCTTTCAACTGCATCGTCTGGCAGTGGACAGATGTGAAAGTGTCAGTTGGGAAGTGTGTAGAGTGCGGAATGGGCACTTCCATGTCACATTCTTCTTGATACTCACATATTGGTGCAACGTAGCTGTAGCAGGTGCTAAGCAGTTCTACATATTGCAGTTTAGGGACACCTGACCATTAGCTGATTGCAGGGCTTTGTGTGGATAGGTAGTGATGCATTCTATGTGGACTGTCCATTTGCTGACATCAGGTAACTATGATATGCTACATGGGCCTAGGTTGACAGGGTGATGATATCTCCTGTTACACACATGAGGGTAAATTTGGGACAAGGTCACACATGCAGTTGGAGCTGACTGTGGTTATGACACCATTATGTGTGACTGTGCACAGGTCATGTAGCGTTCATGCACGTGCTAATGCCAATGTTCGAGCCAATGTAGTCATCCTTGTACATGTTGTTATTGGTGCAATTGTGTAATGTTTTGTGTTAGGATCTGTTGGCTAGTGTGTTCACGCAATTGCAGTGACCCTATTTCTATAATTCTTTCACCATCAACCGAGGGCAGTGAAGGAGGCAGGGCTGAGACTGTTGGCGAAGCAGCTGGCCACAGTAGTTCCCATCACACCAGTGACACAGAGGAAACCAGTGGCCCAGAGGGTGGTGGGAGTGCCATGGAGGAGCCAAATGACTCATTGTCATCTTCATCATCAGCATCAAGCTCCAGTGGTCACTCCCTGGTGGTGGTGGAGTCACCTGGACCTGCATCATCAACATCCATATCTGTCACCCCCATTCCAGCTCCACCCTCCCTGCTGCTCCCCAGCCAGCTGTCCGGGTCCACTCCCCTAAGATGGGGGAGTCTCCTTTGCAGCAGGCACCTCACCCCAGCCCCTCTCTCCCCTGCTACCCTGAGTGGGGAGGCAAATGACATCCTGAGGCAGATCTCTGTGGGTCAGACTGCAGTACTGAAGGCCATCCAGGTGCAAAGCCCCCAGCTTACCCTGATGGTGTCGTACTTGAAAGGCATTCATGCTGGCATGACTGGCCTTCAGAGATCTTTTCAGGCTCTAGCTTCCACACTCACAGCAGCCTTCTATCAATTCCTGCTTTCCACCCCACCTCCTGCCTCTTCCGCATCCACAATCACTATTCCCATACCTGCCAAAAGCACATGCACACATCAGCATGCATCCATATCAACATCCATACGTAGCACACAACAGAAACATAAGAAAAAAGACAGGCATGCAACCACTCACCAGGCACTCAACCACATCACCACTGCATCCAGTGACATACACCCAGGTACCCCACCCACACCACCAGGCACAGCCACTACCGACCTCACACACCCAGGCACCACACCCATACCACCAGACACGGCCACTACCGACATCACACACCCAGGCACCACACCCATACCACGAGACACAGCCACTACTGACATCACACACCTACGCACCACACCTATACCACCAGACACAGCCACTACTGACATCACACACCCAGGTATTACACCCATACCACCAGACACTGCCACTACAAACATCACACACCCAGGCACCACACCCAAACCACCAGACACAGCCACTACCAACATCACACACCCTGGCACCACACCCACACTGCCAACTTTGCATTCCTCTACCTCCAACATCTAATCCCTTACCATACCTCCTCCCCAGTCTCCCAAAAAACTTACATTGTTTGCTCTTGAGCTCTTTCCTGCCACTGCTGTCCCCCTCCCAAAGCCAAAAGGTCTTCTTTCCCACCCCTGCCCTACCCTCCCACTTCCAAGTCCACACCAAAAACACCTGCCCCCCCTACTAAACCCCTCTCTACCACACATTACCATAAAAACAAGAAGACCACCGGTCCAGAAAGCCACCTACCCCCGCCCAAAACCCAGAGAGCTCTTCCCTACCCCACCACAAATCTTCCAAGGCAACAAAAATGTTTTTTTTTTAAAAACAGCTCCCCCTCCCTATACCCATAACTCCCCTTCATGCTTATCTTATACCAGTATTGTCAAACCCAGCCCTCCCAAACCAGAGTCCAGCCCTCTCACAGACCAACCCAACCCTCCAAATCCCGAGCGCAGCCCTCCCAAGGAACAGCCCAGCCCTCCTGATACCAAACCCATCCCACCCAAATGACATCATTCAGGTGCCTGGACTGCATACTAGATGCCCCTTCCTGGGGAGGATTTGCTGGCAGTGTTCTGGTTGGCAAGTTAGGAGGCACAGCTATGTGCTGGACCACATCCTGGATTATGGACTGGCCATTGGCCTTTGTTTTTGGCTTACAAAGTGGACTCCCTAATAAACAGCTTGCTTTGTTTAGAAACCTTTTTCCGCCCATTGGTACTGATGCTACTTGTTGTTATTGACTAATGTGGGATGTGTGACTACAGTTGTGTTTGTTTGACCATGATAACTGTCCCATTAGCAGTGGTAAGTATGGTCAGACCTTGGGACAAGTAATGGTGTTACAGAAGATGAGGGGAAATGTTGAATGGATGTATATTTGGGATGAATTTAAATTGGGGCTGACATTGCATTGGGTGAGATCTGCTATGGTAAGTATTGCAGCTTGACTTCGCTAATGTCTACGTCTTTTGGCTTGCTGTAGTACCTGAGATGTAGGGTGGATATGTGTTTAAAGTGTGCAAAGTAGGGTTTTTTTTTCTCCACACAGGGGGGTGTTCTTTTGTCATACCTATTTGCTACTTTGGATGCACATGTACCCTTTTTCATGTGTGTTCTTTCCACACCGTTTTAATAGATGTGTGACAACTGCTATTGCTGCAGTGTTCTCTTTCAGGACTTGTACTTACTCATTAGCCACATGTGCATGCCACTTTGTGACAATATTGATTGTCCCTGATATACCTGATGCCACAGGTCCAGTGAACATGGAGACATTGAAGAATGTACAATATGGAGTGTGGCCTTGGCTTGCTGCATTCCAGGATTCCACCTGGTTTGGGTGACTCATATCTGCAGGGATTCATTACATTTTGGCCTTTAAATGTATGTGAACGTGGCTTTTGATAAACCCATTTATCTGACTTTCTTTTTTCATGTGGGTGATATGTGAAGGTCCATTACAGTGCTTTAGCAGTAGAGGTTTGTTTTATTTTCCTGAGACACCCATACTGATGTATGTTCGATGTCACAACAACCTAGCTTATGATCAATGTGAGGGTGTCACCGGAGATGCTAGCTATGTTATTCATGAGGAGGTGCTGTTTAGTGAGGCTGATTACATATCATTACACCAGCTTCTGAGATGTGCACACATATAGAGTTTGTGAGAGCATGTCTGTACTTTGTCACTGACATGGACATTGAGGGCATCATTCAGATGTGATGAGAACATACATTCTGTGATGTTGCACACAGGTACCCACAAAACAAGTTGATCCAGGGTGTTGTGGCTCCGGGGGGGGGGGGGTGTAGGTAGTGTCATAACCCCATGATTGATGCATTGTGTGGGACAAAGTTGCCTAGGAGTGCTTTCAGTCAGGTGATATGCAATGTCTGTAGAATTTTCACCACAGATGTTTGACCTGCCCACATTGACGCATACACACACTCTCTGTCTTCTATGTTGTGGACTTGTCCAGTGACTTGTAGAGTATTGTGCATTTTGTGTTTCATTGTGTTTTTTGTCTTCTCCACATAAGGATGTTCAGTAGGATGACTCTACTCGGGGGGTCTCTCACAGGGACGTGGCTGATGTACATGAGGGAGTGGCTTACAAGCATACAAGTTGTACATCTGGGATTGGCATATTATCCTACACAAACAATATATAACAACTTCTGTCATTGCATAACATTAACGTTTTCTGATACAACGAGTTACATTGCACCTACAAGAAGTCTGGACTAATGGAATTGCCAATGGTTGTTAATTACATTAGGTATTGGAGTAACAACTGTGACTTCATTGAATAATGTTATGACAATGCTTCAGTCCTGACCTGACAACACTGGGAATGGGGTATTTCGAGTCTCTTTGCAGTTACATCAGCAGCAGGGGAAGGTGGTACTGCTGCAGAGTTGAATTTGGTTTGCACACTGAGGGTGAGTGCAAATATAGAGGGTCTGATGGAACCCGTCTCTGCATCTGCTTTTTAGACCTGCGGATGCTAACCACCGGCAGACACCGTTCTACCTCATGGCCTGCTACACAACTCTCACTACTCGCTCTTTCCGCTGTCCCTTTAGGCCCCCTCATTTCCTGCTTCTCAAGAAATATGTATTAGCAAGATGTCGCAGCATGATGACTTGGAAACATGTGGCTCACCCCCCTCATACTATACAAGCCATACCCCTGCTTTTACACAGAGGTACATTGATTGAGATTTACCGGCGGTTGTGTCCACAACGATGTTGATTTTGAGCATCATTGAGCTGGTACAGCAGCACCAGGATGTGTAGGATAGGCTCCATGCCAGCACAAGATGTAGGAAGCTGTGTAGAGGTGAGTGTCGGCCTTATATCCCTCCCATTCCGTCAGCTCAGATGAGGAGTGGTTGGACCACCACTGTTGGCTCGTCGGAAATGCGCATTGTAATTGGGTGGGCAGGTCGTATGGTAGCCCGCTATCCGACAGGCTCCATTGGTCCTTTCCGATGCCACCGCAGTTGGCATTTCCTGTCGGAGTCGGAAGGACTGCGGCAGTCAGATTTCTGTGCATAGGCAAGCATTTTGATCTGGCTTTCGGAGCGACTGCTTCTGATAAGACCCCGGAAGCCGGTGCAACCGGCATCGTAATGAGGCCCAATGTCTCTTTGCAGCCTTGTATTAACAGATAAGTGAAAGATTAAGATCTACACCAACTCATGCGCATCTGTTTTTTGTCCACACCTGCATACATTTCAGACACCTCCTTTATCTGTTCCTGTAGCATAAGCAACAACGGGATAGCTTGGCCCATGGTATTGTACTCTTTGCTGACTTCTCATGTGAAAACCTAAAAAGGAAGCAGCATCTCTTTCAGGCATTTGACTAGGCCCCATTAATCCTTCTCACTGATCATGCCTTTCACAGTTTCATCCCCTCTTTGCATGACATATTCATTGATTTTTCTGTGCTACTCAAAAAACGTCGCAACTTGTAATAAGTAGAGCTCCAATGTGTTGGCATCTCCTTTATGAGTGCTTTAACTGGCATTCTGTTATCAAACCGAATGATCCTCAACTGCTTCCGAGATTTAAAAGAATGGCTGAAATGAGTGCAGATTCTTTTGCAGGAGGACAGTAAGTTGCTGACTCAGTCTTTTTGAGAAAGTCCTGTACAATGATGTTGATGCAATGTGCCAAACGCAGGACCCTGAAATAGCCACCATCTGTCATGGCCATAACTATATCACTCCCATTGTCCATGGCAATAAATACAATTTCAAGCCCTCTGGGTCGCAGTCATTCAAAGACCTTCTTAAAGTCATCCAAGATGTTTGCAGCTGTATGGGATTTCTCCATGGTGAATGTGGCTGCTGTTGCATGCTTTCAAGCACAATTAAAAATGTCAGCAGTTTCAACACCTGCAGATAGCATTTCTCTAACCCCCACAAAAGTGATCCAGTATGCAGTTATGCACATGTAGTCAGTGGCTTAGCAACTGGTCCACATGTCTGTCGTCAGGTGGATAGTGTGAACAGCACTCTGCTGCAAAGCTTGTCCATCCAATTCCATCACATCATGATGTAGCACTTAAACAGCAACGCTGGCAAAATAGGTCCGGATGGGAACCTTACATTTCAGGCAGATGGTTGCCACAAATTCTAGAAAACCCACTCCTTCTGCAAAAGAAAAAAGAAAGGAGATCCAGTGCTAACATTTTAGCCTACTCCCAGTTGCATAAACGTGCCATTGGGTGATTGCATTTGTTCTACCCCTCCTGCCTAAACATGCCAGGTATAGTAGCATGAATTTTCTGGTGCCAATGATGTAGGTGACTTCTTGTGAGCAGAAGGTGATAGGCTCAATGTGTGTCTCAGCGGGGCAGTCACTGTATGCACTTGCCTTGGTGTATCGACCTGACTCTGAGTCTTGTACCATTGTGATGTTGCTGATGTGGGCAACACTACTGCACCGCTGGGGACAGGGCTGATTTGCATAACGAAAATGTCACCCTCTTCTTCACCTTCACCTTCCACCATGATTAGATCAGATTCTCTGTTCCCACCACCTTCACGAACACCACTTGCAGTATTTTGGCCTCTAAGGTGCGCCTCCAGTTGATTGTGGTGGTGTTTTCTCTATTGGGTTATTTGGCCTCTGCTACCAAAGCTTGTACCATGGCTTACCTCGAATTACACTTGCTCTGCAAATGGAGCACATAGCAATGTTCAGCTCATTTTTGCTAACTGTAAAGAAGTCCCAAACTTGGAAGGTCAACTTTCTGACACTGGTGCCACTGCCAATGTCGGAAGAAGTGGTGGTAGGTGAGTGTTTTGACATTTGCCTCTCTGCAGGGCCTACTTCAACTGAGGTAGTTGTGGATGTAGGTCGCAGCCAGGCCTTGCAAATATGGAACCTGGCGGTAGTGGTATTTGTGCCACATCCTTTAGAGCAGCTTGAGATGGGGTAACGTTGGTCTTCACTGGGGCTGGGCTAACATCCATGATGACTGGCCCGTCATTATCCTCCTCTACTTCATCCATAACTCTAAGCCTTTAAAGAACCTTCCTTTTCACTAGCCTCTCCTGGCATATCTCAGACTGAAGAGGCATCCAAATGGAGTTTTGATCATCAGAATGGGCGCTTGAAGAAGAAGATGGTGGAGTACCCCTTCTTTTTCTTGCTGGGAATCTGGAAGACAATGGATCTTCTGAAAGAGGGGCTTATTCCTCAGCATTAAGCTCAATATCCTGAAGTGCTCCTACTTCGAGACAAACTACTATTGCTGGCTGCAGCTGTTATTGTCAACTTAGCTGAGTTTCCGGCAACAATTGGGTACTACTTTGCAAAAGAGATAACTCCAATTCAATGTCACTGCTTGTCCTCATTGCCATGATTAGAGTGGCTACCTATGTGGCAGAAATGGGCTTGGCACTAGGTTGGGGTGGGGCCTCTGATCCCGCAGTGCTGCTCCCAGCTTGCTCCCTGGAGGCCGTTGCAGCAGGCAGATGTTTTTGCCCAAAAAAGATCTGGGGCAACACACCAGTGGTGGAAAGCTCCTTCTTATCACTGGCCACTTTATTGGTAGCACCTTTGTTTGGGGCCATTTTGAAGGTGTCAGTTGGCAGTGGCACTTAGCTTCACAAGCTGAAGAGATGTCTGTGTTGTGTGGTCACACGTCACGTTGTGCACAGGCCTTCTGTACAGCAGTACTGTGGGTGATGTGTCTTCTCTTGTGCACCTAAAACCAAACAAGCAAGAGGAACATCAGTGAAACATGGTATTGCTGCAGATGAATTAGTAGTACAAACAATACTATTTAGTGTGGTTATTTAAGTTATAAATAATTAACAACAATACAGTGTCTCAATTCATAAAACCGCACCAACATAAGCTTTCATGTACACTCAGGAAGGGTAACAAAGAGCCACAACATACAGATGTAACTTTGTGCTTTATGTGTATCAAGTTGAGATGTGGCACATAGGGAGGTGCAGGTGACAAAGGAATAATTATTAGAAAATCAATGCTGTTGTGCGGCTGTGCGCCTATGGCAGACATGGGCTTGATGGTATTAGGAAAATGGGAACAAGAAAATGTATTTAAAAAAATGTTCAAACATTTACTTTTGTTAAATGAAAAAAAACACAATTTAAAAAAATGTAAAAAAATTAAATTAAATTAAAAAAGTTTGTGAAACAAATTATCAAAAATAAAAAAATTCAAAAATATAATTGCTGATGTATTAGGGGAAGGGGACTACCATGAGGACCCACTGGGATTTGGGAGGAAAGGAGTGGTGCAGGTGAAAAATGCAAAAAAAAGTATATAATAATATAAAACACTGTTCATACAGTACATTTAGTATGAGGATTGAGCTACTAGGCCTCAAGCATAACACACAAAATGGCTGCCAGCCACATGGTCAAATAACAAGCAGGAGGCATGGACACAAAAAAAGAACACATGCAGGCCTATGGCAAAAGCACACTGCTGGGCTATACAAAATGGTCGACAGCCACATGGTCAAACAACAACAACCAGCAAGGAGGCATGGCCACAACAAAGAACAAATGCAGACCTATGGCAACAGCACACTGGCTCCCTACACAAAATGGCCACCAGCCACATGGTCAAACAACAACCAGCAAGGAGGCATGGTCACAACAAAGAACACATGCAGGCCTATGGACACTGATTGGCTACACAAAATGCCCACCAGCCACATGATCAAACAACAAGCAGGAGGCATGGGAAACAAAGAACACATGCAAGCCTATGTCAAAAGCACACTGGCTGGCTACATGAAATTGCCGCCAGCCACATGGTCAAACAATAAGCAGGAGGCATGGCCTCAACAAAGAACACATGCAGGCCTATGGCAGAAGCACATTGGCTAACTACACAAAAGGGCCGCCAGCCACATAGTCAAAGAACAAGCAGGAGGCATGGAATACAAAGAACACCACATGCAAGCCTATGGCAAAAGCACACTGGCTGGCTAGACAAAATGGCCACCAGCCACATGATCAAACAACAAGCAGGAGGCATGGGAAACATAGAACACATTCAAGCCTGTGGTAAAAGCACACTGGCTGGCTACACAAAATAACAACCAGCATGGAGGCATGGCCATAACAAAGAACACATGCAGGCCTATGGCAAAACACATTGGCTGCTTACACAAAATGGCCACCAACAACCTAGTCAACCAACAAGTAGGAGGCATGGAAAACAAAGAACACATGCAGGCCTATGGCAAAGGCACACTGGCTGGCTACATAAAATGACCGCCAGCCACATGGTCCAAAAACAAGCAGAAGGCATGGAAAACAAAGAACACATGCAGGCCTATGGCAAAAGCACATTGGCTGGCTACACAAAATGGCCACCAGCTACAAGGTCAAACAACAACCAGCAAGGAGGCATGGCCAAAACAAAGAACACATGCAAGCCTATGGCAAAAGCACACTGGCTGGCTACACAAAATGGCCACCGCACATGGTCAAAGAGCAAGCAGGAGGCATGGAAAATAAAAAAACACATGCAGGCTTACGGCAAATGCACACTGCTGCCTACACAAAATGGCCACCAGCCACATGGTCAAACAACAATCAGTAGGCATGGAAAACAAAGAACACGTACAGGCTTATGGACACTGACTATACAAAAAATGGCCCCGGGTCAGATGGCATGGGGAACAAGGACAAATGGTGGCCTATGGCAGGAAAACACACTCACACACTGCCCAGACAAAGGAGCCATGGTAACACAGGAGAAAACAGTATTAATTAATCAATGTCAAAAATGAAAATTAACTAAAACATTTTACAACAACACACATCCTCCAAAGGCATCATATATATTAACCCACCTATACCGTGTTTGTAGAAAACAAATGATAAATACTCCAAAACCCCCATATTTTGAAATTTAATCCAATGTGGTCCATGTCCAAAATAATGTTTCATTTCAACAGACACCACAGAAACAGTTGTTTCATGCACCTGCGACTAGTACTGGACCTACTGACTGGAAGGTCCATTGGCAAACTAGGCCACACAGTGAACTAAATTGATATTGCAAATCTATTAGAAATTATGGAGAAAATGTACTGAACTGTGCAACATCTTTCCTTTATAAAAGATGAAAAATTACATGCAAAAAATAAATATGCCCCTAATGAAACTACAGGCCACCCACCACAATAAATTTTAGAAATCGAATAAAAGTACAAATATATCCTGGTGCATGCCTTCTACCAAACAGCACCCTTATATAACAGATTTTGAACTTACTGTGATATCACAAAAACAAAGCCCTCACAATCCAATGGTATATATGCAGAAGACAAATAGGGTGACCCCTTCAGCTCCAAATCAAAATGAGAAAGGACCAGGAGGAGGGCAAATAACTGGGAGGAGCCTGCTGGACAGGAACAGGAAGTTGGAGTCTCTGGGGACTTCCTCCTTGCTGAAAAAAAGTAAAATAAAAAAGGGCTCCTCACACAAAAACCAACACGAACAGTCCATTTGACAAGGTTTTTAACTCCAAATTAGCTTTTGGGATGATTTAGCTGCTTCATGAGGACAGAATTTTCTCCAGGTTGCAGCTGCGGTCGATCGCGTTCAGTCGTGCTTGCCTATGACACAAATGAAGTGCCGGAAGTCACTGGCATGGCCTAAAGCCGCGCTTGTGGGTGCAAAATCCCATTGGAGCATGTGGATGGCTAGAAAATCTCAAAGGCACTTGTGAGCACCAAGCAAGTTTTCTGTTGTGCTCCCCCTGCACGTGAGAAGACATTACGAGTGTGCCAATTGCTCTGTGTTCTCCATGGAACGCTGAGTTGCTGAATTCCACAAACTCTGTGAGCAGAGCAGAGTTTTACACCGAGGCCTATCACATACCCATTTGCAGATAAATACAACTACTTACACACCCAGTCACTCATCCATAGAGCCACTCACACACCCACACCCTCACTCATACAGCCACTCAGACAACCACTCACTGTGTGTGAGTGTCTGAGTGGGTCTGGGAGTGGCTGCATAAGTGTCTTACTGGGTGTGTGAATAGGTGCATGAGTGTCTGAGTGGACTGTGCGTGGGTACGTGAGTGCCTGAGTGGGTGTCTGAGTGTGTGCATGAGTGTCTGAGTTGGTCTGTGAGAAGATGCATGAGTCTAAGTGGGTCTGTGAGTGGGTGCGTCAGTGTCTGAGTGGGTCTTTCAGTGGATGTCTGAGTCTCTGACTGGGTCTCTGAGTGGGCGCATGAGTCTCTGAGTGGGTTTGTCAGTCAGTGTGTGAGTGTCTGAGTAGATATGTAACTGCTTTTATAAGTATCTGAGTGGGTCTGTGAGTGGGTTCATGAGTATCTGAGTGCATCTGTGAGTGGGAGCATCAGTCTCAGAGTGGGTCTGTAACTAGGTGTCTGAGTCTCTGACTAGGTCCACCAGTGGGCTCATAGTCTCAGAGTGGGTCTGTCAGTCAGTGTGTGAGTGTCTGATTGGATTTGCAACTGGGTGTATACATATCTGAGTGGGTCTGTGAGATGGTTCATGAGTGTCTGAGTGCATCTGTGAGTGGATATATCAGTCTCAGTGGGTCTATGAGTGGGCACATGAGTGTCTCTGTGGGGTCTGTGAGTGTACCCACTCACAGAACCAATCAGACACTCATGCACCCACTCACAGACCCACTCAGAGACTCATGCAACCACTCACAAACTCACTCAGAGACTTACACACCCACTCACACACCAACTCAGAGACTCATGCTCTCACTCATATATCCATTCAGAGACTCACATACCCACTCACAGACCCACTCAGAGACTCATGCATCCACTCACAGACCCACTCAGAGACTCATGTACCCACTGACATACCCACTCAGAGACTCATGTACCAACTCACAGACCCAGTCAGACACTCACAAACCCCACTGAGGCACTCATGCACTCACTCACAGACCCACTCAGAGACTGATACACTGTAGTAAAATGTCTCTTTTGACTTGGTTAGCCCCCAACTTTTGCTTGATGGCTGATGTGATTTCAAACTGTAAGTGCACTGGGTCCCTGCTAACCAGGTTTCCAGTTCCAGATCTCTTTCCCAAAACTGTAGCATGATTGGCATAACTTCAGCCAGCCTTGTTAGTCCCTAGCAAATGGTACCCCTGATACCTAGGGTATGGGTACTGAAGAGGGTTCATTGGGGCTACAGCAAGAATTGTGCCACCTCAGAGACCACTCAACAAATCATGCAAACTGCCATTGCAGGCTGCATGTCTTGGTGCAGAGAAAAATGAAGAGTCGACATGGCACATAGCCCTGTGTTGGAATATATGTTGGAACAAGTCTAGTCTCAACCCAGGATCAAGTTGAAGGTAAATTGTGCATTTGAGCTATTTGTTTTTAACACATCAAGAGATTACATGGTTTCGGTGGGCACTGGGTTGTGTTAGTCTCTTTTTTGTTTTACATTTTGGGTGCTGGTTGTTTGTCACAGAGCATGTTGATGAGCTTCATTTCATTTGTTTTCACAAAGAAATGCATGTTTGCATGTTCGGTGTTGTTTCTTTTTTACTCATGAGGTTAAATGGCATTTGTGAAGGAGCTCACACAGTAACAGCAGTACAGATGAGTTTGGAATGGGTATTGGTGGTTTATATATGTTTTTTGTATCACAGTTACCCCTGACGAAGGGCAGTTGTTACCCGAAATGCATTGGGTTATATTATTCAACGGTGCACTATGAGGAATGGTGAATCCCCATGTATTTTGAAGAAAAGCCTGGATAGGCATAATTACTATGACTACATTTGGATTAAAATGGACTATGGGCTAAATAAAATGGATTATCAATGGAAAAATATTGTTGGAACTTAATGATTCGTGAGTTGCTCTCATTTCATGGCTGTGCAACCTGGGTTGAGACCAGACGTGGTTCCAAAATATATTCCATTACATGTTCGCACTAAACGGACGGAGCGTGTGCTGGGGTTGCACACTGCAACGTCAAGCCTTTGAGCATCACAAAACTTTAAAAAGTTACATTTGGTGTGCATTCTACCACTCTTGTAGAATTAACACAGCCCTGTGTGCCATGCCTCATACACTGCATGAGATATAGTTGTCACCCCAACTGCATGCCCTATAGACCTAAGGCATTGTGCACTATATCCCATGTGTGTACATAACTGCATGAGTAGATATGACCCTGCAATTTCAGAGCTATTCTTGGATATTGTAAGTGCACAGGGAAGCCATGGAGGGTACAAGGGCTGAATACTTGTCATTAAGAGTTTACTAGCTCTGAGTTGGCTTCCATGTACCTGAAGATATTTGGTACCAAGCATCTTGTCTTAATAGGTCCTCACTGATGCCAGTGTTGGATTTATTAATAAATGCACATAGAAGACCCTTTTAGAGGGTCCTCTGAAAACCTACCAAGCACTGGTGTGGTCTCTTACTAGTCATAGCCAGCCTGCCACCACCAGACATGTTTCTGACCTCATGGGGTGAGAGCCTGCGCTATCAGAGGCCAGAAACAAAGCCTGCCCTGGGCAGAGATGCTTCACACCTCCTCCACGCAGGAATAGCCTTCCAGAGCGGGAAGCTTCAAAGGCGATGCCACCGTTGAAGTGCAGCCCAGGCTTCCCCAGATAGTGGAGGATGCCTATCTCCCTGTTCTGCTCCACATTTGGCAGGAGGACAGGCGGAAAATTAGTTTGATGAGGAGGAGTTTCCACATTCAGCCAGCACCACCCCTAAGGTATGGCAGTTGATGTGAACCCCTCTCCTGGAAATCCACTCTTTTGGGATGGTGGTAGAAAAACTATACATTTACAGAAAATTCATCCAAAGACATTTTGTGGTGAAAGGCAGAGAGTGAAGGTTCAATGCTGTGGCTCCAGATATGAAACCGGAACAGGCAATCCAGAGATCACAGAAACGGTCCAAAGGAATTGTTGGTCAGACACGTAAAGTGAATATATTGCTCAATGGCAGCTAGTTTACCATGAAGTCCTTTCTATTTGCAATGTTTTCAGAGAGATGACAATTCAAAATTAATGGACCATCAGGAAACTGTTCCTCACCACGAACTTGTGGGAAAGAAAGGGGAACGTTTTAATAAATATGTTGACAGCCTCCTTTATTTCATGCAGCAGCAAGGAAACCCCTTTGAAATGGCTGAACCTGTACGACTACACAACTTTGTGACCAAACAATATATGGATAACGATATCAAGACATGTCTACTAGATTTCCTGGAACATGGATCAAAACTATATGCAGAACTGAAGTGAGAGAGATTTGTATTGAAAGAGAAAAAGCTGTTTGACATAATCACTAAAGCTAAACTTCTGTGCTTTAATTGATATAGGAAGAGTTTAACCAACCAACCACCACAAAACAGGTCACAAAAAAACAACTTTCACAAGCACATAGAGAGATGGATGTAGCAAAAGAAAGGGGTGAATTTATCAAGGACATTCTGTCGCATGATCTTCTTCAAACAAGCGCATTATTTGCCAGAAATGCTGCAACCAAACCAGTGAAACACAAACTCGTACAAGAGCTAAAAAAAAAACCTTTCACCTGAAGTATTTCAATTCAAAAAGGTGTCCTCATTGAAAACTGCTGTTTTTGTGGACTATATGTCACAATTGCGAATGGTCAATATTTAATCCATGCAAAAGGTCGGATAGGTCGTTCAGACCATTCTACAGATATCAAAGTAAGTGTGCACCTTGCAAGAACTTCACATTGTCTTTGACAGTTATCTTGAACTATCTTTCAAAGAATGAGAGAGAGAATCAGATGAATGTCTGCAAGTGAAACAATTGACCTTGCCTGCATCAAATATTTGACACCTATACCTGTGGAACTTGATAAATTCGGGTCATCAACATCAAACAAGATGAACTTTGAAATGTTAACTCGCCAAAACATTGCTGATGCTTCAGTAAACACTGAATTTCCAATTATTGCAAGTGGAATGATTGTCAATGAGCAGTTGGTGCCTGCAGAGATGTATTCAAAAGCTAGGGGCCATATTGTTCAAGAACTTAACATCAAATTGGAGGAAGCTGACCTTTGTGTTGTGCAACATGTTGAGTGGGCTGTTTGAAATGGTCCCAATGGAGTCACTGTACTGTCAAATGACACAGATGTTATTATTGTGCTACTTAGATTTGTTGCAATGTTCATAAGTCAAGGATTGTCATAGTTATGGATACATTATAGAACAGGCGAGAAAAGACACTAAATCCTGCTTCATATTCTATACAAGAAACTTGACCCAGAGATGCCCAGTGTTCTTATCAAGGCACATATTCTTATGGGTGATGACACTATGAGCAAAATTGGAAGAAAGCTTGGAGCTTTAAATGATGAACCTGTGAAGTTTCTAAAAGGATTTGCTGAGACAGAAGAAGAATGTGACTTTAATGACGTAGAAAAATTGATTGTGCATGTGTGGAAAATGAGTTCTGACTGTCACACATTTGACGATCTTCAGTACAGTGAGTTCAAGTGATCAGTCACACCAAGTGAACTTCCACCGACGTCATATTCTGTGCATGGTCACATTATAACAGCATTCTACTTGATCAGAAGATGTGTAAATGTTTTGGATCATACATATGTAGAGAAAGATCTGTGTGAATTTGGTTGGGAAAATATTGATGGGGTGCTAAAACCTACAAAATGTCCAAAGCCTCTACCCACAGAACTTACACGTACATGTACTTGCAAAACCTGTGCTACAAAAAGATGTCCCTGTTGATATGCTCTTCTCAAATGTTCAACATTCTTCAAATGTGAAACAAATAAATTAAGTAAACCATGAAAATGTGTCAAAAACAGGAGTGATAAACATTATTTTTTTCATATTCAGATTATAACCATTGGTGTATACATAAAAGGTTTAAAAACCATTATTATTTGTTTCAGTTCTATATATGTCTCTTCTTCTTCTATTATAGCCACAATTTTGGAAAATGGAAGAAGGGTTGCTCTGTGGAGATATTTTATGTCTCTATAAGACTACTTGAGCGCCAAAACCTATGTTTTAACACCAAAATGTAGTATATGGGCCTCATGGTTCCTGAATTATTACATCATCACTGCAACACATCTGCCAGTTTTAAAAAATGTAATCCAGAAAAATTCGGCCCAGATCAGCAATGTCTACCCAAGCTAAATTACTTCTCTAATGATCCAAAAACACAAATCAAAAATGAAAAACTCTGGACAACAATTTTTTTACGGAGGTATATCAGGGGCGAGGATTATAAAGGGTTTATTTACAATATTCAGAAATAAGAAGATGCAGAAACAGTGCCATGAAGGCTCTTAGTAAAAAGGGCATTATAGAGAAGTGCAAAATCAAAAGCCCAAACTGGGCAGTAAAATCAAGGCAGAAACTGACAGCATGCTTAGCAGTATCTAAGTATTCAGGAAAGTATTCTGACTCACTCCCAAAATCTAGGGTTTTTATACATAGTTTTCACATATGAAATTAGTAAAACTACAAATTAATTGTAGCATGATCAAATATGTTACTTTCACAGAAAATCAGAGCACAGTTTCATTGAGTGTCTCATTGCCTTAACACCTAAGCACTATCCCACTAGATGAATAATTATTTTGCCCACTTTATGCTAATGCCATACAGAGACGGTAGAACAAACTAAATGCATGAACCAAAGCAGGCTTTTACTAATGAATAGAGCACAGTGAGCTATCGAAAAGACCGTGAAATAATAGTTGCAGTTTTGTGTCTGAGCCGGGAAGATTAATCGAGAAAATCACAAACAATGACATTGGAAATAAACAAATATGATTATGCTTGACTGTGTGCTGCAGAAGTAACAAACAGTGAAGGGAAAGACAATGGAAAAAGGGTGGCATTCTTTTCGAGGAAGATGGCTGCTAGGTCCAAATTGAGGCCCAGTTAGCAAGGGTCAGTAAAACACACTTCTATACGACATAGGAAAATGTTTTTAAGATGCAGTAGTACTATATCAGTGTGTACATGTGTAATAGAGGGTGAAGCTATAATTTTGCATGCTAATGATTTACAGAAATATAAATGCACAAAAATGTTCCACACTATAAATAAGTTAAACCTATTGACCTTGTCAATAATTGTTCTAATGAGGCTTACTTTTTAACAGGTCTAAGTATAAGACTGTATGGATGTTTAGCAATTGCAACAACCATGATGTCTCAAAGTATCTGAGGCATAAACATAGAGTGCAGAACTCCTGAGTCATGAATTTAACTGTGGCAGACTTCTCCATTAAACTCAAGTACCTTTTTATCTGTGAAGACTTTCCATATGATACAGTACGGCATATAGAATTGCACTGGAGAAATACAACCTTCGCTTTATAAATGTAAAGATAATTATTGCTTCAAAAACATTGGACATTAGGCCCAAAATGTCAAAAATGTCATGCTGTACCATAAATCATCGTTTGGGCTCATTGACCCCTCATATGGCTTGTTTTTAAATCATCTCTTTAACACTCTGTAGATGTACAAACAACCATGAACCCAGGGGAAACTTTAATATGTTTTTCATACATATTTTAATTTCATCTCAAAGTGCTGGCTGCATAAAAATTTAGTCAGGCTCACAAAAACGCATTGATTTCCTTTGGACAAGACCCATCTGTCCAAACTAATTTAGAACCTTTTTGAAGCAGTAAAGTTAGTCATGCAACACTGAGGTCATTATAGACATGATGTACTCTAGCAGCCCCAGTGTAATTTCGAGAAGGTAATTTTTGCTATGTTTACAGTATTTAAATACAGTGCGACTTCGCAAGAACAAAAGCCTCACTGTGAGCATGTATTGAAAGCAAAGCAGAAAATGTGAAAAAGGAGATCTGTTCTTTTCCTTCTGATTTATACACCTTTCTGCCAAAATTGAAACTTCTTAACTAGGTTCATTTAATACAAAGTAAATGGATTCTGTTCTTAAGGTTTGATCTGCTGGCTTAGCTGAACAGATAAGGAGGCTCACAGTGGACTGCTTTCATTCCAAACAAAGGAGGTTTTGCTAGAAAGGTTGGAGTCAAGATCCTTTCTGCTGTGATAACAGGAAAAGGAAATGACATATTAACATGTCAAGTTATGCGATGGTGGTCTATTAAAAATTGAAGAAAACTAAAATAAAACAGTGATTGATATAAAATGAATTTATGAATACAGGACGCGCCACATGGTAATTATGCGCTGGTATGTGTAATAATAGTATGCATTTATTATTCACTTGGCATGGAAGACATTAAAGTGTACCATATGATTACTGCAGGGAAAACTGAGAAATGGTTCTCATATTGATCAGAACTCTGCCCTCGAACAATTATAGCCAAACAGAATATCAAATAGGCTAAACCTTTATGCGTCACCCTGTAACAAATGGTGATCGCTAGCTAATTTGTATTGTGTGCTAGACTTTAATTGCATGCTGGATCATTTGAATAGGACACGTAGGACGAAATGAAGGGGTTCTCTTTCTCAAGAACAATTAATTCTTTCTTGTGGAGATTTCGTCTTCGCTCTCTTTTACTGAAGTTTGCATACCAGGATGTTTGGGATACACACTGAGTAAACACGTCTTATCCCATTCGTCATCACAGCTAAAGAAAAAAAAAGGACTGGTTTTCTTAAAAAAATACAGTGAATATTTGATCAGCCGCTAGGCAGTCTGAGAGTGGCTGTTTTTTCACGGTAGCTTCTTCATGTAGATTTATAATGTTACTTGTCCAAAAAATGCATTTGTTAATCTATGCACTCAGATGTTTTTACAATATGTGCTGGATACACGATATTAAAGTATTTTATATTTTGCAATATCAATGAGCAGTGCACATTTAATACAAAGTAAATGGTTTCTGTTCTCAAGATTTGATCTGTGAATTAGATCTTTCCTTCTTTCGTTTTTTCCCTTTCTTTCTTTCTTTCCTTTTTCTTTCTTTCTTTTTTTCTTTCTTTCTTTATTTCTCACTATATTTTTTTAGTGAGGAAGGTATCTGGAAGGGGCATTTTGGCCATTAATAACAAGTGTCAAGAATGTTGGAACCTAAGTGCAATTATCTAATGATATTATCCCCCAAAAACATTGACATTTTAATGGAAGTCATCAACGATAGAGAAAAGATAAGTGAGAAAATATTTGAAACTGTCATACATATCAGAAACACACATTGACAGTGTGACTCCTGCCACACTCTGTGTATTTCAAGACACATCCGGGCCTGCAAGAATGACAGTACCCCCAGTGAGAGGGTGCACTCAAAGACTTAGGGCCTGATTTAAATCTTTGTGGATGGGTTACTCCATCACAACAGTGAGGGATATCTTGTCTGCCAAAATATAAATCCCATTATGACCTATAGGGTTTACATTTCGTCGGACGAAAATCTTCCACGTCATAGGTTCCCTGTTGGACCCCTGGTGCCCTCTGTGCCCCCTCGGAGCGCACCCTACCTTGGTGGTGAAGCGCAGTTAAAGTGCCCCCTTCCTTCAGGTCCTTATAAGCCCATGTGGCTCTAACCGTAATAGGGGCTGTCCCAAGTTGAAAGCTGATCATTCATTTTCAAGCGGCCAAAGCATATTTATGGAAGGTTCTAAGAGTGACATGCTGGATGTAGAAAGAGACATCCACAAGAGTGAATATAGGTGGAGGTTTGTAGTAATCAGTTCAGAAACGTCTAGTTGTCGGTGAACATTAACTTATTTGAATCTCCGAATCCCCCAATTTGTCTATGTATAAAGTATGTATAGACAGTGGACTGTCACCCCCGCTGAGGTATCCCGGTGCTAACCTGTGAACGGAAACACTAACCATAACCTAGAGCAAAGTTGTTATCAGCAGACTCCTCACAGGATTGAATTCAGAAACAGACAGGTTTTCAATAATTTTCTAAAGCTTCAAAGATGTAGTTCTTTCTGTAGATAAGAGGGCTCCAATGCTGGCCTGCGATAACAGAGAATGCTCGACTGCCCAATGAGGATCACCAAAGCCGGGTGATAGCGAGGAGAGATTAGCAGCTTGTTCTCAGAGTATGAAGAATGAAACCATGCAAAACGCTTAGTCACAGCATAACCACTGGTTAAGTAAAGAGCCATATATACAAGGAACAGACATGTTAAAAATAATGACCTGATGTAGAATACACACCTTACATCTTAATTCAGGACTGCCTGAAGCAAGTGAATCAGATACTAAGGTATCACCAGATAAACCATGTTGCATTACTCAATTGGGCAGTGTTAGAAATTGGGATCAGATTTATCAATATTTTGCATCGCTCTTGCACTATGCAAGGGAGCGCGAGGGCAATGCAAAACCTATGTGAGATTTATCAAGCCACACAAAGCCACCTTGAGAGGCCCTGCATGACTTGATAAATCTGGAGTAACGCAAGGCAGCACAAATCACTGCCCTGCGTTACTCTGCTCCATGGGAGCGTTCCATTGTTGGAGCATGGGAGTTCCAACGCATCAACCTATGGATTTTGGCACATTTTCAGATTTACCATTAATGGTAAACCTGGGACTGTGTCAAAATGCTACGCCTCCCCAGGGGAGGTCTAATGAGGAGAAATATTTGTATTACTCCTCTTTTTTCCTCTTTTTATGCACATTTATAAAAAAGAAAATGCCTCTGAGGACTGTTTTTGTGCAGGAAGGTACCCCTTCCTGCACAAAAACAATTCTGCCTACAAAGCATGCACCCATGCACCATGGCACAAGGTGCATGCGTTGGTGCTAGGCAGCAGAAAGTTTGACAGCGCTCAGAAAGAACAGGAATGTGCCATATAATGTTAAATATAGTGCATTTTTGTCCTTTCCATTTCACAAAGCGCAGCACAGCAATGTGGCTTGTTGCGTTGCGTTGAGTGAAAAAATGATAAATTTGGGCTGGGTTTTTGATTGGGGGTGGGGCGAAAACCCTTCTCAAGCCACAATCACAATCCTTGTCAGGAAGAATCCCAAAAGTCACTAAATTAACCTGTTCTTAACACTCCGGTAGCTTGGCACAAACCCAGTCAGGTTAACTTAGAGGCACTGTGTTATGTATTTATGCAACACACAAACAGCAATAAAGTGAAAACACAACTCAAGAAAAGTCCCACACTGATTTGGAAAAACAGAGTAAAATGTAATAAATAATCTCACACCAGTACAACAAAAATCCAATCAGAAGAACTGAAGTTATTAGTTTTTTATAGGTCCTAGTGAAAACTAGCCCCTAAAAGATCAAAGTGCATGTAGTCGAGCAAGACCTGGACAAAGTCGAAAGTTATGGTCGACTGCAATGTAGCACTGTTTGGATACAAGAAGTTGATTGGGTCCGGTCTTGGCTTACCTTCAGACTTGAGAAGAATTTTTGCAGAAAAATTTCAAAAAGGTAAATTTCAGAGGGGAAAGGCAGCCAGTGGTGTCTGAGGAGGAGGCGCTGTTGTCACAGAGCCTCTAGACTAAGTTGGGCAGAAGATTTCTACGTTCGAACTTTGTCACTTTTTTGGAACTTGAAAATCTCCAGGGGAATGAGTTTGGATGCTGAAGCCGTCACAGGCTCCCCAAAGCCGCAGGCCCTTCCGAAGAAGAGCCACTGAACCGGATTTTCTAGCACGGAGAAGAACATAGTGGGACCTACTGCAAAGCCAGTCTGACTGTCGATGCACCTTGGCTGGATCAGTAAGCAGGTAGGTCAGGGTCTCCTGTTGGTTCTCTGACCTCTTTTTTATTGGAACATCATCACTTAAGTCCCATGTTTTGGATTTTGGCAGTTTGGGCACCTTTAGCACCACTTCCTAGGGTCCAGGACTAAGTGCACACCACTTGAAGGGTCAGGATGCACTTCAGGCAAGATCTAAGTGTGGGTTCAAAGTTGTTGGAGCTTGTTGTGTTCCTGTAGTACAGAGCAGGAGGCCAGCCAACTAGACCTTGGAGTCACTCTGGTGGTCCTGGGATCAAGCAGCAAGGCAAGCCTAAAGCAGCAGGGCAGTTCTCTGAGGGACCAAGGCAGCTTCAAGCAGCAGGGCAGTTTATGTGGAAGACTCTGTCAATCACAGGCATTCACTGTTACCTACATGCAAAGGTACTTAATAATCTCAAAAAATGAAAACAAATATATGAAGACTTCTCTGGTGGTAGCTGTTATGTTATGTAGTAGTCTGGGGCTAATGTGTGGCTTGTCTTGCCTACGCATTGTGTCTTGAGTTTGTCTCGAGTTGTGCACTCTTGCAGAATGTTTAAAGAAACTTGAATGCCTAGTTGCTTACCTTGGCAGTTGGCAGGGTCTCTTGGAGACAGGTAGTTTAATCATCATTTCTCTGTGGGATTACATGGGCACAAATAAAACTACTTCTTTGTGTTCTTCAACATTGGGTACTAGGGACTACACATCAAGTAAAGCAACACCTGCGTGCTGCCATCCTTTTACTTTTTCAGGTCTTCCACTTGTGAGATTAACATCACTTCTTACTTAATTACATCCAATGCACTGTTGAAACAAGCCTTAAACACCATGTCACTGCTGCCTGAAGCACTGTTGATGTATCGGTCAGGCATTCCAGAAGCGAGCTACAGACAGACCACGTCAGAGGGTGATCCACTTGCCAAGTTGCATTTCCTCAAACAGCCCTGTAGTGTGTCTTCATATTATGCTGGTTGTTTTATCCCCGTTCAATGCACTGAGTGCAGCTGCTGCATAGAGTAATACACAACTGTCTCACTGCCTGAGAATGCATAACGATCAGGGTCACTGGAATTATTTGACAGGGTTGAGTGAATTATGCTGCAATAAAAGGCAAATTAAGCACTGTAATGCGGCACATTTTGTGAAACCATTACTTCATTATTTTGCCATTTTTACTCTGTCTGAGCATTTGTTGTACATCATTAATATAAGTTTAATAGTCAAATATCGCAATATGCAATAGAAAGGGGACCAGTCAACCTATGCAAAGGGCATTCCACTGCGCTGCAACACGTGTTGCTGCATTTTTAGCAAATGTTGACCCATGTGAGCTACAAACAAATTTGTTTTTGTTAAAATCTGCAGGTTATGCAGCAGATGATTGATTATGTGACAAGTCCGGCACATCTAAAATTATGCAAAATATGGCGTAGCTGCCCAATCACATAATGGTGCTTTACCAACTTGCTCCTTCTAAGTACAGATTTTGAAGTGCAGGGATTTGTGCATGTAAAGTAATGCAGTGCTAAATGGTGAGATGCACACCTTTCAGTATCAACTTTACAGAGCAAATGAATTTGAGAAATTTACCAGGACACTTTTATGCTTTTTAAGTTGTTTAGATTGACTTCTTTCAAAAAGAGACAACCGGGATTTGTTATTAGACAGGGTGATAAAGCACACCTTTTATTTCATGCTGTTTAAAACTATTTTTTTTGCAAGGATAGTAGTTTTTGCAAAGTTAGTTTACAGTATTTATTTGCTTGCTAATGTTTTGTGTTCTCTGTTCCTATGTTGTAAGCAGATTCATAATGATTGATCGCAACAATTTGGGAAATGTACTATTATACACTTCTATTTAATTGGTATCTATATATGCACTATGGCCAGGATACAAGCAGTCAATCTTTCTCCACTCTTCTAGTGCCTGTGAGCATTTTCTAAAGGTCTATGAGTGTTAAACATATATACTAAGGTACCTCAAAAGTAAAATTAGTTTAGTTTGTGTATTACTAATAGGTGATTCTATTTTAAAATATAGACTATGTGAGTATCTGTGTAAATGTGTATATCTGTGTGTGAGTCGCTGTGTGTGTGGCTGAATCGGTGAATAAGTGGGTATGTGAGTAGCTGTATGGGTGAGTAAGTGGCTGTGTGAGTGCCTGCATGGGTGAGTGAGTTGCTGTGTAAGTGGTGTATGGATGAGTAAGTGGGTATGTGAGATACTGTTTACATGATTGAGTTGGTGTGTGAGTTTTTGTATGGGTGAGCGAATGGCTGTGCCAGTGGCTGTATTAGTAAGTGAGTGGCTGTGTGCGTGGTTGTATGGTTGAGTGAATGGGTGTGTAAGTGGCAGTAAATGGTGAATGACAGGGTGCATCAGTGGTTGTATGGGGGAGTGAGTGGGTATGTGAGTGGGTATAAATTGTGATTGAGAGGGTGCTTGAGTGGCTGTATGGGTAAATAAGAGGGTATATGAGTGGCTGTATAGGTGCGTGAATGGATGTGCAAGTGGGTGTATGGGTGAATGAGTGGGTATGTGAGTAGCTGTGTGAGGGAGTCGGTGTGTGAGTAGCTGAATAGGTGAGTAAGTGAGCGCGAAAGAGGCTCTAATAGAGAATATGTGGTTGTCTCAATCACTGTTTAGGTGACTGGGCACGTGTTAGTATCTGTATGAGTAAGTGAGTGGTTGTGTGAGTAGCTGTATGATTTAGTGAGTGGGTGTGTTAGTGGCTCTATGCGTAAGTCAGTAGTGCATGAGTATTTGTATGTGTTTGTGAATGGGTATGTGAGTAGTTGTGTGGGTGCTTTGAGTGGGTGTGCGAATGGTTCTGTAGATGATGTCATCAGTGATATCATTTGAGATGTCATCAGTGATGTCATCAGTGATGTCACTGACCATGTCATAAGTAATGTAATATGTGAGGTCATAAGCAGTGAATTGTGGGGACATCAGTTATAGTTAGCTGAGGCAACTATAACTGCTGAATTTCTATGGTTTTGTATGAGTAAAATGTGTGCCTAATTATAACGTCTCTGTAACCTTTGTTTTTTTCAGTGAATTCCAAAGTTTTTTAAATTCTTTTTCCTTTTTTTTTTTTAAATATTTTTATTGAGTTTTAAATACATACATAGCCCCCCAACCCCACCTCCCTCCTCCTCAGACCTTAAATTATTAATACAGCAAATTACATCGTGCATAATAAAGTGACAACACATACAAAATCTCGCTAGTGCAGCTAAATTCATTAAATTTATAAATTCAATATTAAATTCAATATGGGTATTTATAATACCATTACTTGGTACACCTGAGCTACAATTTTGCTTTTTATCGTGTTTGTATCCACTGGCTTAGGGGATCCCATATACTTAACCCTTTTTTTCATTTTGTCCTGCCTTTCCTTCTGTAAATAGCACTCTCCAAGCTATGCGTTGCCAGCAGGCGGGCATGCCATTGTTGGAATACTGGCGGATTTGGATCCAACCATGCAGAGGCCAGACACATTCTAAAAACTGCCATTGACATAAATATCAATCCTTGGAATCTTTTTGAGCGAATATCTCCATCAATGCCCAACATTATTTCTCCCACAGTGATTTCTATTCTTACTTTACAAATCTCTGATAGGAACATCGATATTTCAGAAATTAGTGCCTGTAGATGATGACATAATGCAAATATATGTACACTATCGGCCTCATATAGGGCGCACCGTGGACATACCGTTCCCTTACCGGTCCCCCATTTGGCTATCTTATTTGGAGTATAGTACAATTGAAAAATTGTCTTGTAATACTGGGCTTGTAGTCTTGCAGACATCAATATAGACTGAGATCATTCATATGATTTAAAAAAGGTTTCAGGCGTTATCCCTAGTATCTCTTGCCATTTATTGGAGAAATTATCCAAATCGTCTGGAATTGTTGCCATTATATACCCATAGATTTCTCCAATTTTGACAGCTCTGTTATTAGTTATCTTTTCCATAATTTGAATCTCTTGGAATTTAGCTCTGCCACCCCCTTTCTTTGATAAAAAATCTCTAATTTGTAAAAATTTTAAAAAATCCCGTTGGTCTAATGCATAATCAGTTTTAAGTTCATCAAATGATTTCAGCCCAAAAGTAGAGTAAAAACATCCTAATTGTGTTATCCCTAAGTTTATCCATCTATTCATACATACGTCATTAAATATTTCCGGAAGATTATTATTTTTAGATAGTAATGTATAAAATGATAATCTTCCTATGCCCAGAACTTTCCGCACATTATTCCAAGCTTTGTGAATACCCATGAGTGTTTTAAAACGAACTTTTTAAAGTGATTGTCATACATATACCGCCATAAATATCCGTTTACTTTGTCGCCAAGAATAAGTTCTTGAGGTGTTGGTATCATATTACTGATTCGATTGCCACTGTTATCCGACAATAGTTTGTTACAGTAATTTAATATTGTGGCCAACCAATAAAATTTAAAATTAGGGAGGGCAAAACCACCTCTATCTTTTGGCAATGTTAAAAATTTGATTGCACGGCGCGGTCTTTTGTATCCCCATATGAACCGTGAGAACATGTTTTCTATAGTTTTAAACCAATGTGGAGAAAACTCTAAACAGATTGTCCTAAAAAAATATAAGAATTTTGGAAGAAAAATCATTTTAATCACGTTACACCTACCCCCTAACGTTAGATATAGATTATTGAGCCTGTTTAAATCTTTTTCAGTATGTTGAATTAATGGATCTAGATTAACCTCGACTAAATTATCCAGATTAGCTGTGATTTTCACTCCCAGGTACGTCGCTTTCTCTACTACTCGATCATCCCTCATCTGAAGTTTATTATTAAGCACTATCTGGGTTTTATCTCGGTTTAACTTATACCCTGAAATCTCTCCAAAATGTTTAGCCTCATCCTCTATTACCTTAATTGCTATAACCGGATCCGTGGTAATTAATGCTATGTCATCCGCATAAGCCAGTGTCTTGGTATCCCACGTTAATGTCCGTATTAGTGATATTGATAAGTTATTTTCCAGTCTGTGAATAAAGGGGTCGATAAAAATTGCAAATAACAGGGGCGAGCATGGGCACCCCTGTCTTGTCCCTCTAGTAATAACTATCCTGTCTGAGACTATCCCATTTACCATCACAACGGCCTCCGGTGTTGTATAAAGCATTTGTGTAGCTTTGATAAAAGGTGCTCTAATACCGCTTCTCGACATAGCTGCCCAGAGATAGTTCCAGGAGACCCTATCGAAAGCCTTTTCGGCATCTAGTAATATAAGTGCCATATGGTCTCCTGTTTCTGCGGTGATATCGAAAAGTGTAATCACTCTCTGGACGTGGTCGGTGGTAGACCTCCCGGGGATGAACCCATGCTGGCGACCCGAAACAATTTTATGGATAATTGGCGCCAATCTGCTAGCTAACAATTTCGAGTAGATTTTGGAATCCCCATTAATCAGGGTGATGGGACGATATGATCCAAGTTCTGTAGCATCTTTGTTTTTTTAGAAAAACCACAATTTTGGCCCGGGACCATGACCCCGGAGGTCTACCACCCTGAAATATATGTATAAAAAGGTCACTTAGAATACTTTTTAATGGCTTAAAGAATTGTATATAAAATTCCGTTGGTATCCCATCCATTCCAGCTGCCTTCCCTTTAGCCAAACTATTCATTGAAAGTAAAATGTCCTCCCGTTGTGGTAGAGCGTCTAGATTATCTTGATCTTCCTGTCCTAATAGTAAAGGTGTACCCAGATCCAGATATTTCACAATCTCATCCTGTCTTATGCCCGTCTCCTTATATAAATTTTGATAATATCTATGAAATGCAGCTATTATCTCTTTAGGGTCAACTATTTGTCCAAGTCTCGGATCTTTTATCTCACTGATTAGGTTGGCAGTATTCTGTTGTCTCGTACTTATAGCCAACTGATGCCCCACTTGCTCGCTCAACTCATATGTTATTTCCTTGTTCAAAGTGGCTTTGATGATTGCCTCCTCCGTGAAGATGTTATTAATAGCATTTTTAGCAATAGAAACTAGTTCCAACTCTCTTTTAATCTCACGCCCCTCTTGTACAGCCCTCATCAGACCCTCCTCGGCTATGGCCAGATTGCTTTGTAATGCCACCATTTTCTGTTTAACTTTTTATTAAGATTTAAGGAGAATCGCAGCGTCTCCCCCCTTATTCCAGCTTTCATGGCGTCCCAGACTATCTCGATCGAGGTACTCCCTAGGTTAAATTCCAAAAACTCTGGAATCCATTTATGTATATGTTGGCAATATTCTTCATTCAACAACAGAGCTCTCTCAAAGGTCCAGCTTTTCTCTACCCTATTCATTCCCCCATCTAATAAATTCAAAATTAAAGGATTGTGGTCTGATAACACCCGTGGTAGTTTATCTATTGTACACCGTAAATTTATAATACTGGATACAAACATATAGTCCAGTCTCACTAATTTTGTATGTGGGTTAGAAAAAAACGTATAGCCTGGATCATTTGGGTGCTTTGTTTGCTAACAATCTACCAGACCATGAGTTTGACAAAGCTCTTTGAGGGCCTGGAATACTTTTGGTTTCCTTCCCTTATATAGAAATTCTGTACTTAAAGACCACACACAAGGGAGGTTTAGATTATAGTCACCACATATTATCAGTGGGAGTGGCCAGTGAGCCAGCTCGTTAGAGATAAACTCCAACACACTAGGGTCATCCAAGACACTTCCATATATTGAGCATATTGTCATTTTTTTAACAAGATTGACTTGACATTCTACAATTGCCCACTGCCCGTATTTATCAGCCGCTGATCTAACAATCTGTATTTCATTCCCTTTCGCCAAAATTGCCACCCCTCTGGTTCTAGTCCCTTGTGTAGTTGCCGTAATCAATCTATATCCTAGGGTTTTAAGTAGGTGCCGTTGTGGCCCCTCAATATGGGTCTCTTGAAGACAAATAATGTTAGCCCCGATTGTTTGTAGATACACTGCTACCCTTTGTCTCTTTTTTAAATCATTAAGTCCACAAATATTAATAGTGAGGATCTTCAGATTACCCATTAAAAGCTGTATCTAAACCCGGCTGCTTATACACCTCTTTGATGATTACCATCTCAATATGCTCTTCCTGATTTCCAATCTGCTTTTTATACCATGGCTCGCTTCTCTTAGTTACACAATTTAGCTTCGTCCCTTGTCTGAGGTCTGAGGTTTCTCTCCCCCCCCACCCTACCCCCCACCCCCCCTCCCTTACCCTTCTTATGGCAATCAGGCTCAATCCTGAGCCTGTGTGATAGCATCTGAAACCGCTCTTACCCACTCCCCCCCTCCTTCCCCTCCACCGGTGCTTACGTATGTTTTCAACAAATCGAAGAAAAAAAAAAAAATTTAACAGGGAAAATATAGAACATAACAGTCTTTTGATTAATAACCATGTCAACGTCACAATCTCTATTTAGCTATGCTTGTTAGAGGTGAAATCTATTGTTTTTCGGTAAGTCTAGCATTCTCAGTTGATATATCCTCCAAAACCTTCTGTGCTTGGATTTCTGAGGTAAAGTTATAATTCCGGCCTTGAATGGATACTTTAAGTTTAGCGGGATTCTGCAAAAAGGCTGTAGCTCCGATATTTTGAAAGGGTGTAATGAGCTGCCTGAGCCTCCATCTTCTTTCCACTGTAGCGTGGGCAAAATCTGGTCTTGCGAAAAAGAGAAGCTCTCCCACTTTCTTTTCATATTGGGTCTGGCCAGCTCATACACAGCCTGTCGCAGAAGAAAGTTTCCAAAATAGACCAAGATTGCACGTGGATATGACTGAGAATTTGACGGACGTTTTGAAATTGTAAAGGGAAATCTATGTACGCGTTGAATTTCTCTGTCCCAATCCCATTGTGCTAATTCCGGAAGTGCATTTTTTAGCATATCAATAGTAAACTTCCTGATGTCATTGCCCTCACTATGTTCGGGTATCCCTAAAAGCCTCAGATTGTTCCGTCTTTGACGATTTTCTGCGTCTTCTAGCTTCCACCAAACATCTTTCATGGCACTTTCATGTAGCAAGGATTGGGTTTTCAAATTTTCCACCGTATTCTCGAGGACCTCTGTACGTGCTTCCACTGTGCTTAGTCTCTCTACGATCTCAGTGCAGGTCTTCCCGACCTTACGAATTGAGCCTTGTAGTTTTTTAGATGTCAACCGTGCATGTCGGTTTTCAGTTTTAACCTCGTTCTGAAAAGATCTCAGTGATTGCAAAATTAATGAGAGAGAAGGCTCAGACGGCTGTTCATCATCTTTCTGGGTAGTTTTATCTGGTAGCTCACCTCCGACCGAGTTTCTTTTTTCACTTAATCCATGGGGTGAAAGGAATTGGGTAGTTGAATAGTCCCAGCCTAGTTCCTCCACTTCCTCTCCTGAGGTTCTCTGACGATTAGATTTTTTCTGTCCAGACACCCGTTTTGGTCTCCTTGTCAATCTATGCTCCACTGGGGTACCGCAATTGCTAGTTAGGGAATCCCTGCTGTCCCCATCACTACTGCTTGTCACCCCAGGGTTCGACTCGCCTGAGTCATCCGTCAGGGAGAAGAATTTTTCCATGGAGTCAGGGGAAAGATAACCTGCCTCTGAGCTTTTCAAATTATGTTTCTTGTCGATTCTGCTCTGCTCGGTTTCTTTTGATCTGCAGAACGTACTGCTTGTCCCTTCCTTGAGATTTACTGGGGAGTTCACAATTTCCATTATAGAGCAGTCCTTTCCCTTAGCGATTTCAGTCTCATGAGTGTTACCCCCGTCTCCCAGAATATCTGCAGGTATCTCCATAGTTCCTACCACAGTATTATCACATATCGAGCCCCATGTCGTATCTTCATTTGGAGGTTCTACTGATATCACTTGTGAGCTGCTCTGCTCGTTTGGTGTTATAACATGTACTTCGCTTGTAGTGCTTTGTTCTCCCACCTCCTCTTGAGCCCCTGTCTCATTGTTACTCCCTTTCACAATGTCACTTGAGCCTGAAGATAGAAACATACTGGGTATAGCGAGTTGCTTTTTACCCCGAGTTTCCCCACTGGCATCTCCTTCTGTATAGGATGTATAACATGTTTTTTCAAGTCTAATTTGTCCTTGTCCGACTTACTTCCTTTACCGGCTGGTGTATCGACCTTTTTACAGACATTCTTCAGGCCGATTTCGTCACATCGCGCTGGTGCTTGTAGTATGTTTGAGCGCGTCTTGCCTCGTCCGCCCCGTGCTGCCATCGCTGAGCAATGAAATCCACACGCTCTGTGAGCGTCTCCGTAGCCAAGCAACCCGAATTGGCAGCCTTCCAACCCAGAAATCGTCGTCAGCAGCAGGCGAGCCAAGGATTCCCAGCGCCCGCAACAATCTTTGCCTGGACTCCCGGTCAGCAGCACTCCCCGTCCTGACCTGGGCGATCTACTCTTGGCAATATCGGCCCATCGAGACCAACGAGGAAATCCCTCTCGCATAATCCTGTCTCGAGTGGGAAGAAAAATCAAAGGGGATTCGAGGGAGGAGGAGGTGAGTAGTAGCCGTCTCACTCAGACGCCATCTTGCCCCTAGAATTCCTTAAATTCTTTTTCCTAACTATAATGTCCATGTAACCTTTGTTTTTTCAGTGAATTTCTAATGGTTTTTTAACTTTTATTTACTAACTTTAACCTGTCACCTTTGGGAGAGAGTTTGTGAGTGAGTACATGAGTGTCTCAGTGGGTCTGTGAGTGGGTGTGAGAGTGCCCAAGTGGGACTATCATTGGATGTGTGAGTGTGAGTGGGTCTAGGAGTAGCTTCATAAGTGTCTCACTGTGTGTGTGAGTGTCTGAGTGGGTCTGTGAGTGAGTGTATGAGTATCTGAGTGGGTGTCTGAGAAAATGCATGAGTGGATGCGTGAGTGTCTGAGTGCATCTATGAGTGGGTGTCAGAGCGTCTCAGTGGGTTTGTGAGTGCCTCCATGAGAGTGTGGGTCAGTCTGTGACTGAGTCCATGAGTGTCTCTGTGGGACTTTGATTGGGTGCATGAGTCTCTCAGTGGGTCTGTGAGTGGGTGAATGAGTGTCTGAATGGCTCTGTGAGTGGGTGAATGAGTGCCTTAGTGGGGTTGCGAGTGGGTGTGAGAGTGTCTGTGAATGGGTACATGAGTGTCTGAGTGAGTCTATGAGTGTGTATGAGAGTGTCTGAGTAGGTCTGTGAGTAGGTGGGTGCATGAGTGTGTCAGTCAGTGGGTGTGTGAGCACCTGAGTGTGTGAGTGGGTGTCTAAGTGTCTGTGTGGGTGTGTCAGTAGCTGCTTGAGTGACTGGGCCACAAAGGAACTGCACCTGCAACTAAATCCAACAAGACTACACAGTTTTGCGCAATATATTCACCCACATGGAGTACTTTCTACTGGTTTATTACTAAGTACTACCTCCTTGGGTAAATGTCCAGTATATATTCTTCCGCAAGGAAATGTCTCCAGTGTCTTGGTGTGTGTTTTTGCCATGTGAATGTTTCTTGGTGTGATAACATAGATCCTCCTACAACAAGACTGCAAACAGGTAAATCACCACCAAGCAAGGGTCTTTCTTCTTCACTATATGAAGCAAGTTCTTTCTTTGTTTGGTGGAGATGCCCTCATGTTCCTCGGCATCAAGACGCCTCACCAAAACTGGCGGGAAACACTCTGGGAGGGCGCTTGTTAGGCTGTTCATCATCCTGGCAAAAGGCAGGAAGACCTTTGCATACTACTAAGGTGGGAGGGGCCAAAGCTTCGAAGTGATTTGTACATTTGAATACTTATAGCAGTTTAAAGGGAGAACCATGCTCTCACCAGGACAAGAAAGGACCCACTTGTCATGGTCACTACAGATTGCCTCCAATAGCTCAACAATGCATCCACCTCCACTAAGCATTTCAGATCGTCTTTCAATATGGAATTGCAGGGAAAATACTCTTGCTTTGCCTTTGCCAACTCAGGAGTTACAGTCATTTGTCTTTTACAAAAGTGGAGCTTCAGCTGGGGCACCTGCTATGTTTATATTTTTAAGGGTTTCCTGTTAAGGTTTAATTTCTTTGAAATGAGCATCAGGGACAGAATGGCCCGGGAACCCCATCCCCCGGAGACTGGCCATGACTTAATTAGGGAAGGGGGCTGCATAACCCCCCGCCCCAAGCTGATTTTGGCCCTGTGAACACCATCCCCATCCCCAGAGCCCAGCTGAAATTTAATGGGGGTTGGGGTGGCACAGTCCCCCTCCCAGGGCCGATTTCAGCCCGGGGGACCCCATTCCTCGGGGTCCGGCCATTATTTAATGTGGAGGGGGCTCTGGGGGGGGGTGGTTGCCCTGGGGAGTTGGTGGTCCCTGAGGCCCAGGGGGGTCAGTGCTGCCCCCCTGACTATTTTTAAAAATTTAGTCCAAGGAGATGGTGATCCCCAGGGTATAAATATTCTCTTGAAGGGGGGCCCTTGCACCCCCCTCTATTTTTTTCAAATCTGTGCATGCCCCCGGGACCTGTCCCACCCGAGGATCACATTAAAAACAAGCACAAGAGGCTATGCTTGTTTTTATTTATTCACAGTGATATTCGCAAATATTCACAAATTTCACTGTGAATTTAAAAAAAATGCTCTTTATCCCTGGTAGGTTCCCGGGGGGACCCCAGGATTAGAGATAGGTGGTCAGGGTATTCCTACCCTGCCCACTTTTCTTTTTTAAAATGTTTTTTTCTGGAACTCTCTTGAAGCTGGTTGAAGTGTTGGCAGCCAATCAGATTTCAGCACAAGTTTTGAAGCGTTCACATCCCTAGAGATGAAAATTAAGATTTCCCTTAATATCTCAAAAACTACTGAACTGATTTACACTAATTCACAAAAAGGTTGCTTTCTGGAAAAGGAGCTGCTGTATTTTGTGTATTTCTATTCAGCAGTTCGGGCTGTAGTTGTGTCTAATTTCCCTATTTGAATTAGCCAGGGGAAAAATGGATTTAAGGACTCCCTCTTTTGCTACCCCCACTTGACAAATGAACCCGAAACTTTCAACACAGAAGTTGAACCAACTGTGGTACTAATTTTGAAAATGTTATAAACTTTCGTCAAACAGCACCAAAGTTATTGGCAAAACAAATCATTAGGGCAGCATGAACGGTGACACAACATGCCGAGATCCCGTTTTCCAATGTTTAATGGAGCTATATTGCTCCAATTTAAGTTTGTTAATGATTAACAACCCACTTGGGAGGACAGATCTCAGAGTGGATACTCATTGAATTGTTCTGACGAGAGAATAGGACTCATTGCAAGTTGCCACGTCTGATTGTGAACAAGTTGGCCCATTACTGTATTAGTGTATAGACAGTTTATATAACTGACATACTACAATTCACAATACGCATGCCCACTTGGGCAGCACTGGCACCGGCTTATGATATAGAGATCCAGCTATTGATTATTTATTAAGAAACAATATTTGTTTAATGTAAGTGTAGTCGTACACGATATCCCACTTGGGATGGTTTGATTATTTCAAGTTGTCCGTGTGACCACTGCACACAGTGGGGTACATTGAAGAGTGTGGGTCTCTAATTGGGATTTCACCGGCTTAGTTTCCCTTTCAACAAAAGAAGTTGTGTCTGATGCTATTAGTTACAGGGAGTAAAGAGTAAAGTTGATTCAAAACTTTATCAACTACGACACGAGAAAACTCCTGCACACCGCTAATTATTAATGCTTGAGATCAATCTTGCACTCGTCATGCTGAGGGCAATATTTAAATCTGCATTGTTCATTTACTGCTTTATGAATTGTGTTAATGCCAAAGTCTGTTTACTATGTTTATTGGTAAGGTCACATTTTTATTTAAATCACAACACTACTGCAACATAGTTACTCGTGACCAAGGAGTGCAAGCTCTGAAACGTGTTGAGTTGTTGCCAAGCTAAAAATAAAATCACCGTACTTTGCAATACTGGGAGTCTGCGGCATGCTGTTATTTTGCAAGAGAGAGCAGCGTTTTGTTTGAGATATATATATATATATATATATATATATATATATATATATATATATATATATATATATATATATATATGCAAAAACAGAAGCAGAGAACTCTGGGTAGTTCTCAAGTTTAGGTGGAAAGCAGCTCCAGTAAGAGCACTCTCAACACCAGCGACACTCTGAATTTGCTCTCCTCAAATGTCTGCTTTTCTATCAAAGTTTTTAAGGATAGGATTAGCACAGTGCTTGAGGTGAGCAAATTTAGAGTGTCGCTTGTGTTGAGAGTGCTCTTACTGGAGCTGCTTTCCACCTAAACTTGAGAACTACCCAGAGTTCTCTGCCTCTGTTTTTGCATAATTTATTCGTCACTCTATGCCTGAAAGGGTTTTGTTTTGAGATATATATATATATATATTCACTGAAAAAACCATAGGTTTTAGGGACAGTTATAGTTACAAATTAGCATTTAAAAAACCTTTGAAATTCACTGAAAAAACCATAGGTTTCAGATATGTTATAGTTACAAATTAGCATTTACAAAACCTTTGAAATTCACTGAAAAAACCATAGGTTTTAGGGACAGTTATAGTTAGTTGGACATTTCACTCGTACAAAACCCGTGAAATTCCCCCGTTATAGTTAGTTCAGCTAACTATAACTCGCGCCCCCGCAATGCACTGCTGATGACGTCACATATTACATCACTCATGACAAGGTCAGTGACATCACTGATGACATCACTGATGACATCTCAAATGACATCACTGATGACATCATCCACGTGATAATCTGATGCAGCTCCTCACACCCTAATATAACCTCTCTTCTCTCTTCCAATATCCAAAGCAGTTTGCTATGGCAGGACGGGAGCCGCGAGGCTCCGTCCTGCCATAGCAACTACAGTGTCCCGGGGGTAGGCACCCTGGGACACTGCAGGAGCCGGCCCTGGGGGTGGCGGTCCCCAGGGACATCAAGTGCTCCAGGAGGGGGCCGCGCGGCCCCCTCCCCTAAAGTGCACAGCCCCGGGGAGGTGGTGGTCCCGGGGCTCTGGGGTCCGTAATGGACCCCCACATTTATTTTGTAAGTGCCCCGGGAGGTGGTGGTCCCCGGGCGTGTGGGGGCTGGAGCCCCCACACCTTATTTATTTAAAAAAGAAGCCCCGGGGGTGGCGGTCCCCGGGGCTGCGGGAGGGCAGGAGAGCCCTTCCGCACCATTTTTATAAAGCCCCGGGGGTGGCGGTCCCCGGGGCTTGGGGGCCCTTTGAGGCCCCCATACAAACAATATACCCACCCCCACCATGCCCCCGGAACTTGGGCCACCCGGGGCAAAATGCAATCGAGCGCGGGAGACCGCGCTTCGATTTTTTTTTTTTCGGCAGGATTCGCGCACCCTGAGCGCATCCTGCCGATTTTTTAAAAACATTTTTTTTTTTTTTTTTGCCCAGGGGTCCTTGTGGGACCCCCTGAGCAAACCTAGGGGTCAGGGTGTTTCTACCCTGCCCCCTTTGTGCGCTTTGCGCACTTGTTTCTGTCCCTCGGTTCTACCGAGGGACAAAATGGCTGCCAACATTTCCTGAATCGGAATGTTGACAGCCAGCTGACAGCCAATTAACATGCAGCTCGTGATCGGGACGGTGCGCGCAGGGTGCGCTGAGGGTACGCGGACCCTACTCGGCCATAGATATATCTATCTTTTTACTTTTGATTTTCTCAGCAACTACTGAACGGATTTACACCATTTAACAAAAAGGGTTCTTTCTGAAACAAGAACTACCTCTTTGCCAAATTTGGTGTAATTCCGTTCACCAGTTCGGGCTGTAGCCGTGTCTAAAGTTTCCTATGGAAAATTGCATGGGAAAACGCGTTTTGGGACCCCCCTTTTTTCTCGGCCCTCGCTTGACGAATCCCCCCGAGACTTTCAGGGTAGGAGCGGACCGGACCGGGCCATAAAGTTTGAAAATTTTGCGAAGATACGTCAACCGGCAAGAGAGTTATTTCAAATAGAATGTCGCGGATTTCCTATGGAAAATAGGTTGTAACTATAACTATCTACTGGCGACCGCCAGTAGATAATATATATATATGTATATATGTATATGTATATATTTGTATTCACTGAAAAAGCCAAAGGTTACAGGGATGTTATTGTTAGGCTCAGATTTAACTCGTACAAAACCAGTGAAATTCAGCAGTTATAGTTAGCTGAGCTAACTATAACTCGCGTCCCCGCAACGCACTGCTTATGACCTCACATATTACATCACTCATGATATGGTCAGTGACATCACTGATGACATCACTGATGACATCTCAAATGACATCACTGATGACATCATCCAGTTTCTGTGAGTATTTTTAAAACGTTCAGGAAAGCAAGATCGCTGAATGATATCCTGGTGAGTAGTCCCCTTGCCAATGTAACCCTAGGGATGATTAAAAAAAGACCTGCATGGTTTCTTCCCATGCAGGAAGTGCAAGGCGTGCTCAAACAGTAAGAAAATTCAATTCTATACAGTGCCAGGGCTAAAGAAACCTAAGCCCATCAATAAATTCATGACGTGCAGTACCCCTATACGGTTTATTGCTTGGCCTGTCCATGTGGACTTAGGTATATTGTGAGTACAATCCATCCTTCCAAAATACGTATTTTGGAACATATGAGGGCCATCATGAATAGGACGCAACATATCCGGTTGCAAGGCACTTCGATGCAAAACACTGTAGCAGTAGGGACCTCGTGACATTCTTTTGCTTAGATCATGTACCAGGGGTGGTGACAGGATCCTAAGACTGAGGAGGCTTGAATTGCAATATATTATCGACTTACAAACCAAAGCCCCCAAAGGGATGAATAGCAATGAAGAGTTGTCAGTCCATCTTGGGGACTAGTGTAATACGGTTGCAATGTTCAAGTTGGGAGGGTCTATGCTTGCACACAATGCCTGATCCATCATTGACCTTCTGATTATGCTTCATTATGCTATATCTATTCTAGTTTCAATACTACTTTCCTCTTCTCAATTCTCTTTCTTCCTTTATTTACTTGGTTCCCTTTCCTCTCTTCCCTGTGTGGTGGGAGATGCAGGACTTGTAACAATAATTTTTCCAATATGTGGTGTTATACCCCATGAGTACAATCGCAGTGGAATGCATTTACAATACTATATCCATGTAGAAAGCCCATACAGGGCATAATCATGTGTGAATATTCAATGTTTTCCACTGTGCTGTAATATCAACCGTGCATGTACGTTTACCTCAGGCTGGCCCATTTGGGGGCAGAATGTTGCCCGTTGTGTCACAATTTTCAATATGTATGGACCCTAAGCCCATCCAGGGCGTAATATGGAGGCACATGTTGTAATGGCTGTTTTCACCTTGTATATCATGGCAGAGATGGTTAATCATGCTTTAGTACATGCATTTGTTTGAATTAATTTTTGAAGTCTTAATTTTTAAAGTATAAACTCTAATGAGGACCACTCGGAATTGGCAGATCTGATACCAGGCCAAGAAAGCGCTGCCTTTGTATGTATGCATGTATTAACTTACGAGTCCATTGTTTATGTTTACTGCGCAATCATGTCAGGAATATGCTGAATTATGTTCACTTCTGGCGCGCCTGGTGACACTGACGAAGGCGACAGCCGAAACGCGTCTGTTCTCTGCAGTAGTTTGAGAATAAACTTGACAAATTTACCCCTGCGAGTTCTTTCTTCCTGCATGATTGTGTTGGGAACACGGAGTTAATATATATATTTATATATGTATTCACTGAAAAACCCAAAGGTTACAGGGATGTTATAGTTAGGCTCAGATTTCACTTGTACAAAACCAGTGAAATTCAGCAGGCATAGTTAGCTGAGCTAACTATTACTCGTGTCCCAGCAATGCACTGCTTATGACCTCACATATTACATCACTCATCATATGGTCAATGACATCACTGATGACATCTCAAATGACATCACTGATGACATCACTGATGACATCATCCAGTTTCTGTGAGTATTTTTAAAACGTTTATCAGTGTTAAATATATATACCAAGGTGTATTGTTGAACAAGTGGGTGTATGAGTTATTGTTATTGTTATTGTTAGTGACATTTATAGAGCGCTACTGCTACCCGAAGGTGTCCTGGTGCTATGTGAAGTCCTACCGGAGACTAAAGTGGAAGAGGTATCAATGAGATTAATTAATAAAAAGCCATGTTTTTAATGCTTTCCTGAAAGCCAGTAGATTGGTCATACTTCTGAGGTGTATTGGGAGGCCGTTCCATGCCTTGGCAGTGTTGGCTACAAAGCTTCTGCCCCCCCAATTGACTTTTTTCACAAATGGCACCGTCACCAGTTTTGCATCTGATGACTTCAAAGGTCTTTTCGGTGCATACCAGCGTAATCGCTGTTGTAGGTAGTCTGGCCCAGTTCCGTGAAGAGCTTTGAAGACCAAGCATAAGGCTTTGAACTGGGTGCGCTTCCTAACTGGCAGCCAGTGGAGTTTTTTTTATCTCAACCGAGATAGAGGCGTATTTAGGTATGCCAGTCAGGAGTGCCTGTATGGATGATTCAGTGGCTGTGTGACCGAATGTATAAGCGCATGATTAGGTGTCTCAGTGAATGTATGGGTGAGTGACTGGTTATCTGAATGTCTGTATCAGTCAGTCAGTTGGTGTCAAAGTGGCTGTATGAGTTTGTGAGTGGGTACATAAGTGAATGTATCAGTGAGTGACTGGTTGTCTGAATGTCTGTATCAGTCAGCTAGTTGGTGTCAAAGTGGCTGTATGAGTGTATGCGTGGGTACATAAACGGCTGTATGGGTGAGTGATTGGTTGTCTGAGTACCTGTATGGGTGTCTGAGTATCTGGGTGGGTGGGTGAGGGGGTTTCTGACTGCCTGTAAAGTTGAGTGAGTAGATGGGTTTCTGATTACATATGTGAGGGGCTATATGGGTTAGTGAGTGTGTGTATTGCTATGTGGGTGAGTGAGTGGATGTGTCAGTGGTATATGGGAGAGTAACTGGATATGTGAAAGGCAGTACAGGTGAGTTATGGAGTATATGAGTGACTGTATGGGTGAGTGAGTGAATGTAAGAGTGGCTGTATGGGTGAGTGTGTGCTTGTGTAACTGACTGTATAGGTGAATGAGTACATGTTAGTATCTGTATGAGTGAGTGTGTGTATAACTGTATGTGTGAGTAAGTGACTGTGCGATTGGTACTATAGGTTAGTGAGTAGGTTTATGAGTGGCTCTATGGATGACTGATTCAATGTGTGAGTGGCTGTATGAGCGTATGAGTGGATGTGTCAGTTGCTGTATTAGTGACTGAGTGGGTGTATAAATGGCTGTTAGGGTGAGCAAGTGGATGTGTGTGTAGATCTATGAATTAGTGAGTGGATATGTAATTACTGGTATGGGTCTGTGAATGGGTTTGTAAATGGTTGTGTGGGAGAGGTAGTGGATGTGTGAAAGGTTCTATGAAGGTGTGAGTGGGTGCATTAGTGAATCTGTGGATGATGTTATCAGTGATGTCATTTGAGATGTCATCAGTGATGTCACTGACCATGTCATGAGCGATGTAATATGTAAGGTCATAAGCAGCACATTGCATGGGTGTGAGTTATAGTTAGCTCAGCTAACTATAACTGCTGAATTTAGCTGGTTCTGTATGAGTAGAATCTGAGCCTAACTTTAACATCCCTGTAACCTTTGTTTTTTTCAGTGAATTTCTAAGGTTTTTTAAGTAGAAGTTGCCTTTGTAGTGCGGTGGAGAAAGGGGGATGGGCCTCTGACCAGCTCTCAGGAATCCCGCTGTTTAGGACTTACAGGAGGTACCAGGAGTGCTTCCAAAGGTCCCTCAGGAGTAAAGTGGACTTCATCCCCCAACCAGTAGTGCACCAGGAGGCGCGTTTGCAAAGTGGTGGAGAAAGGGGGTGTGGCCTCTGAAGACATCTTAGCAATCCAGCTGTGTGGGACTTACTTGAGGTAACAGGAGGGGTAGGTGGCCCCGAAGGACATCCTTGGGGGCCAACTACCACTCCTGTTACCTCCAGTAAGTCACACACAGCAGGATTGCTAAGAGGTTGTTGAAGGCCGTGCCCCCTTTTTCCACCACTCTGCAAATGAGCCTCCTGGTGCCTTACTAGTAAGGGTATGAACTCCCTTTGGCTATTGAGGGTCCTTAGGGGCAAATGACTACTCCTGTTACTTTTAACTAAAGGAAGGAGGGCTGTGCAGCCCCCCTCCCCGCGCCAAATTGGGACCACCAATGGGACCGGGGGTGCCTGAAGGCCCCCATGGTCCCTGCCAGCTCCCCACTTCTTGTGGGAGACGACATTGCTTTGAGACTCAGGGAGCTGCTAACATGCAGCTCCCTGGATCTCAAAGCAATGTGTCTATTTCCCTGCTCGCTTGATAGCGGGCAGGGAAACAAACACATGCTCCACTTTCAACAAACGAGAGCATTTTCAGCTCTCATTTGCTGAAAGCAGAGCAGGTTTGCTATGGCTTGGCAGGAGCGGTGCTCCCGCCAAGCCATAGCAAACTGCAATGTCCTGGGGGTGGGCACTCCGGGACATTGCTGGAGCCAGCCTCCTTTGCTAATTAAGCCCCGGGGAGGTGGTGTTCCCTGTGGGTGTGGCTGTCATGCGGCCCCCGTATTTAATTTAAAAGACTTTCCCCAGGGAGGTGGCGGGCCCAGGGACTGCATGGGAGGGCCAGAGCCAAACCGCGCATTATTATTTAATTAAGCCCTAGTAGGTGGTGTCTTAAGGGCTGGGGGGTCCATGCGGCCCCCCCCACTAATAACATGTAAAACCCTGGGGAGATGGCGGCCCTCGGGGCTGCAGGGGGTCCATGCAACACCCGCATTTCTTTCATTCAAAAGCCCCCAGGAGGTGGCTGGGAGGGCTTCCAAGAGACCCCCTATTTTTCAAAGAAGCCAGTCCTGGGGAGGTCGTGATCCCTGTGGAGCGGGGGTGCAGTGTGGACACCCTCGCATAATACAATAGGAAAAGCCCAGGGAGGTGGTGGTCCCAGGGTTTAATTGAAGCCTAGGAGGGGGCCCCATGTGCCCCCATCCTTTATTTTCAGCATGCCCTCGGGATTTGGCCCACCCATACCTGGAGGGTCAGGCTATTCTTAACCTGTCACCTTTTCTTTAATTTTTACTTTTTTTTGTGGGACTCGGCTTCAGAACAAGCCCCAAGATGGCTGCTAACACTTCCTGGTTGAAGTGTTGGCAGCCAATCAAATTTTAGTAGAATCAGCGAGTGCACTACAAGGACTCACGTCCTTAGGTATATTCTTAAACTTAAATATCTCAAAAACTACTGAACGGAATTACACCAAATCACAAAAGGCACGCTTTCTTGACCAACATCTAGCTTTCTGCCAAATTTGGTGCAATTCCGTTTAGCAGTTAGGGCTGTAGTCGTGTTCAAAAAATGAAAAATACCCATAAAAATAACACTGGAAAAAGCATTTTGGGATCCCACTTTTTCTCGGCCCCTGCCTGACGTATCACCCCGAAACTTTCAACACAGCAGCTGATCAAAAGAGGGAATGTTCTTTGAAAATGTCATGAATATTTGTCAAGAGGCGCTAAAGTTATTGTCAAAACAAAAAACTCTTTTCCTATGGAGATATATATATATCCTACCTTCGGTTGCCACTAGGTAGTTATAGTTAGGACCAAGGATCTAACTATAAGTACCGACTGGCAACCTACAGTAGGATATATATATTAAAAAAACTTCTCTTCTTATATCAAATTTTTGGGGAAAAAAATGTTTACCTTGTATATATATTTATATATTTATGTGTTGAGACACCCTTTATTTAATTTTTGGGATGAAAACACTGTTTTACTTTTTTTATTCCTTGACTAATGAAGTATTTTTTCCTTATGACTGATGAGTTTGCATTTTTTGTAAATGCCCAAAGTCTTTTTCCTATGTTGATTTGTCTCTCAACTGTGTCTCACTGTATGCTACAAATACAATGCCACAATGTTTCCTCCCCAGGTTTAACAAAGACCTCTCGGTCGAAATGCGTCAACTACCTCAATAAACTGTATTTGGACTTACATGGAGTGCGGGCCCTTTCTTGTGGCGTGGCTGCGTCAGCAAGGATCTTCAAGCAAGTTTGATGGGCTCTGCGCCCGTCTGCCCAGCACCGACCTCAGATGGTGGATGCAATTGGATCAAAGCAGCAAACTCTTCTTGTAGAGGTATCTGATCTCCGATTCCCGCCGCCTGTGTCAAACTCATCCGGATTTGACATCTGACCTGCACTTGAACCACACGGCTGCTACGGCTACACGGTTTTCCTGGAGGAGACGAGTGACGGCTTTCAGCATGCTGTGACAGTGCATCCGGCATTACAGGATTACCGAACAGGCAGAGGTCCCGTTCTGAATGTGACTCCAACTCACACGTTTGTGATGGCAGGTACGCATCCTCGGTTCTCAGAACCAGCACGCTCATGACTTTTTGGGACACAAACATTGCTCGTTGGTAAAAACAATTTGCCCGGAAGGTTTCCCGAGCATTATCTTCTGCCTGAAATAAGGGGGCAATCGCAAAAGAGATACAAGGGGAACGCAACTATGTGCGAAGCAATACTCAAGTGACTAGGCGTCGCCAAAGACCTGTTTAACGAGGAGGAGGTCAGAGGGCCAAGTGTTACCGTGGATGAAGCGGGCACACACAAAAACAGTGCTTCCCTGAAACAGACACTGGGGGCCTATGAAAAGCAGCGCAAAAAGGAGATCAATCGCAGTTGGGAGGTGGTCTCATTAGACAATTATATAGAAGTGGGGCGAGTACCACGGGGACTCTGCATCCTAATCACACCCACTTACCAGGACCCACACCCCAAACTGCTGGAAGAGTGGTCAGCCCTGATGGCCTCCACTTGTAAACAGATGCTGGGCCTTCTATCTAAATATGCAGCCATGGAGTTGGAGCAGGTGATAATGGACCTTAAAAATTTGCAGGATATCCTTGACAAACACTCTCAGCAAGAGGAGATACAGGCTTTTTACAAAGAGTTAGAGGGCAGACTCACCAAATATGAGGATGAAATAAAAACAAAAAAGAAATGGAAATTCACGTTGAACAAGAATGACTATGCCTCAGGCCGAATTTTAACTTTCGGAAGGAAGTATGATGGTGCGAGGAAGGAGTTCAGACGCACATATGCCCTGAGACAGCAAGAGGTAGCTACCTCAGAATCAAGCTTGGATATCTCAGACCTGGACGAGAGGCAATCATCCTTTGGCCGTGGTATCGCTCCATTCACAACGCTGGAGGAATACTGTTTTTTACGGCAGAGCCAGGGACCAAGGCGGCAACCACCAAAAGAAAAAGAAAAAGGAGAAAGCAACGCCAAAGGAAAATCCGGAGGGGTGGAGGAGGTAAAGGAAATCGAGAAACCGCGTGGGAAGGGAGTCCGGTTCAGCAAGAGGAACAAGTAATGGGTGAGCCAATTTTCACAGTTATCAATCTTTCCACCCATATCCTTACTCCTGAAGAGCGATCTCTCTTGGAGGTAGGCCTCTCTTTCTGCCCCACGAATAACTTTGACTATACCCACACCCGCATAGATATTTTCTTGTTTGCCAGAAAACTAAAACTTCTCAAAATCCACACTCTCAAAGGCTCAAGGGTGGTGCGAGATGGGGCGATGATTAGTAGTGACCCTGCCACTTTGAATACACCCTCCAATCTCCTTTCCATTGGGGATATTGGAGGCCTGGCTTCTCTGAGGGAACTGGAACTGTGTGATAGGGATTGGACATCTGAGCGAGAACTCTTGGATGTTCTGGTCCTGGAAACCGGCAGGAGAAGTCACAGCAATTTCAAACCTAAGTCCAGATTTAATCCCAACTCCCCCATGACAATATTGATTCCTTCCATGAGGTAGTGGTACGGAACATGCTTAAACTTAAAACTGGGAGCAACAACGGGGCCATGACTAACTTAACAAAAGGCCAACAAGCGGCACTTGAGTCCCTGAAGCAAGCCACCACCTTTGTCATCAAGCCTTCAGACAAAGGGGGTAATGTGGTGCTGTGGGATGTTAAAAAGTACATGGCCAAATCCAAGAGACAGCTAGATTTCTCTGGCAGCTATACTAAAGCTACGGCTGTCCAATATGTTTCCACTATTGATTGTTTCCACAATATGCTTTCCAAATGGCACACCCTTGTGCTTTTGAGCAATGATGAGTTATTGTTTTTAACAGTCAAAAAACCTGTCTCTCCATGCTTTTATATGTTACCTAAAGTCCACAAACACAACACCAATCCACCTGGCAGGCCTATCATCTCGGCCAATGACAGCCTCCTTGATGAACACCTCAATTTTTCTAGATCATTTTTTATTTCCCTATGTGTGTAGCCTGCCCTCGTACTGTCGTGACAGTATGGATTTTATATCCAAGGTCACGGACATCCCTTGGCAATCAAGCTACATCATGGCCACAGTGGATGTAGTATCGTTGTACACCTGTATCAACCATGACCTGGGCATCACTGCATGCAAACACTATTTTAGGGACAGACCGATAGCCACCTATGACCACACCAACATGTTGCTCGAGATGCTCCATTTCTGCCTAGAAAACAACTACTTTTTACATGGCCAGCAGTGGTACAGGCAACTGTCCGGGACTGCCATGGGCAGTTGCTTTGCGCCGAGCTACGCCTGCATTTGTATGGGGTGGTGGGAATGTGAATGTGTCTGGGCAGAAAGCTTTGCGGAATACACCAAGTATCTGGTCCTTTGGACCAGATACATTGATGACATTTTCCTAATATGGGATGGTCCTCAGTCTGTTCTGGATGATTTTCTTTTGGCTATTTCTGACAATGAGTTAAACCTGAAGTTCACCAGTACCACCAGGAAGAACAGGGTGGACTTCCTTGATGTCACAGTGGAGGCACTGAATGACACAGTACAGACAAGCCTACACAGGAAGGAGACAGCTGGGAATAGTATCCTCCATGCCAAAAGCCACCATCCACCCAAGCTGAAGAATAGCATCCCCTACGGGGAACTTCTGAGAGCTAGGAGAAATTGCAGCACACCTGAAGCGTACACACGAGAGGAAGGCATAATGGTAGGAAGATTCCTGCAAAGAGGGTACACAAGTAAGGTAGTGGAAGAGGCCAGAAAGAAGGTGAGTGGAGTAAGGAGGGAAACCTTGCTTAAACCTAGGCCCAGGAAGGACACCAAACCAGAGATCAGACTCATCACCACTTTCATTTCCGATTGCGCCAGGGTCCAGGCGATTATCAGGAGACATTGGCACTTAGTCAAACTGGACCCCATTATTGGCAAACTAGTCACCCCTAGTGCCAATATCACATACCGCAGGAGCAACTCACTGAGAGATATGTTGGTCCATAGCCTGATGGAACCCACCCAGAAACACAGCAGCACATGGTTGAGGGAACTCCCAGGATTCCACAAGTGTGGAAAATGCAAGGCATGCACCCACAGTACCAATGTCGAGACAGTTCCCCTACCCAATGGCAAACAACACAAGATCCGACATTTTATCAATTGCACCACGGACTTTGTTGTTTATGTGTTATTGTGTGTATGCGGTTTGAGGTATGTTGGTAGCATGATCTTTCCGGTGAAGAAACGTGTCCTGGAGCACCTGAGGGCCATAAGGAATACTGATGTGACATCCCATGGCTAGGCACTGCAACACTATACATGGCTCAACCAAAACGGAGAATCTAAAAATCTCATTTTTTGGCATTGACAGGATTCCCGTGAAGAGTCGGGGTGGAGACAGGGAACGAGCACTAAGAAGACTTGAATCAAGATACATAATCAGTCTCAACACCAAACACCCGGGAGGGTTGAACCAGGATGAGGAGCTTCATGTTCACTTAGGATAACACCATCTGTCCCCTGGGTATTCTGTCTTCGATCTGTCTGCACTCTGTTGTTAGGGCTTTCAGATCTGCAGTGGTAGAATGCACACCACGCTGCAAAGCTCTATCCTCTCTCCTCTCTCTTCTTTTTCTAGATGCCACCTGACTGATTAATCCCCTTTTTTCATGTTCTCACCCCCACCTGCTATACTGTACATGGGGTGTGGGGTTTTTGTACTCTTCATGGACACTTGGGCTTTTTTGACTCGAAGCACCCTTGACACTTAGTCAACATAGACACATATACACATACATAGCTATTATTGCTATTTTGTATATTCACACACATGTGTCGTGTTCACTCTCATTTGTGCTTCTCCCTTCTCTCCACTTTGTTTCACTGTTTCGCCCTTTTACCTTCTTCCCCCCCTCCCTTTTCTGCCTTGGTTTTTCCTTGGTTATTGCCCCGTTCATCATTTCTAAGGTCACTGGACCATTGATGTGTAACTTAATGTGTAATGGGGGCATTTCTTCTGGGCAACAGAAGGGAATATGTAGTAGATGTTTCTACTTGCACTTGCAATTCTCTTCTTATATCACATTTTTTGGGGGAAAAAAATAAAATTTTACCTTGTATATATATTTATTTGTTTTTTGTGAGGGTGAGACACCCTTTATTTAATTTTTGGAATGAAAACACTGTTTTACTTTTTTTTTTTTGACTACTGTAGTCTGTTTCCTTATGACTGATGAGTTTGCATTTTTTGTGAATGCCCAAAGTCTTTTTCCTATGTTGATTTGTCTCTCAACTGTGTCTCACTGTATGCTACAAATACAATGCCACAATGTTTCCTCCCCAGCTTTGACAAAGAGCTCTCGGTCGAAATGCGTCAGCTACCTCAATAAACTGTATTTGGACTTACCTGGAGTGCGGGCCCTTTCTTGTGGCCCGGCGCAGCTGCATCAGCAAGGATCTTCAAGCATATATATATATATATATATATATATATACATCGAGAAAGGCAGATTGCCAAAACGCGTCTGTCAGTGCGGGGGGGGGGGTGTTTGCATGAATAAAGTAACTTTATGCAAGGACCTGCGAGTGCTCTCCAGCTTACGCTATCGAAATCGCTGGGCGTGTAGAAGAATGAATATATATATATATATATATATATATATATATATATATATATGTATTCAAAAAATATTCCACCAAAGCCGCCGCTCACTTCCCAGGTGGGTGCTGCCACAACGCGGCGGTGTACCGCTTAAATTCTCACAAATCCTCTGCTTGCACAAAGTAGTGGCGCACACGCAAGTTTGTTGCAATTAATCGTGATTTATTCCACCGTGGCTGACAAACATGTTCCGGCCGTGCCGGCCTTTGTCAAGGTCAGCGTACCATCCATTAACTAAACAATATATACATGATTCCATAATCAAAATAAAAGACGGACTACAAAAGCATATCTCTTAAAGTAAGGGAACATAGCGGCCATCTTAACATTGTCAGGGTTGCATTTACGACTATACCTTTGCTTGTCATATTTGCATTTATCCATTGAATTCATAAAGCAACCTACTGATTACAGAAGAATATGACTCGTCATGCATTCTTTTTTTCTTTTTTTCATAATACATGTTATCGGTTCAATTGTCTGTATTCACAATACATATCGTCATTAATACTTTTTCCTTGTCATCGCGGCCATATTGGAACCAGGCGAAGACAAGGACACATGATTCCGTTCCAAACCAAATTCAGTCCTGTCTTTTATACAATATCGCCTGACCCATCTATAACAATGGTTTCCTACATTTTGCCCTGAATGGGTATCAAGATGCGCCACGCACAAGGGAGCAAGATTCATGACAGAGACAGGGGCTACATCCGGTCTCAGCCGTATTACACAGGAGGCATCGTCGATGTCGGATCTCAGCTCCGCAGTTGAAAGCGGATCAGATACGGAGCAATACAATGGCGCAGCGGGAGGATCTAACCCGCAGAAACAAAAACACACACTCGCCGAGGAATTACATTTTTTACAGCAAGAAAGGTGCCAAACGTTGCGCCCGAGGATTGCAAACTCCAAACCAAACAGCGGAGGAATGCAAGACGCCGTGAAAGAAGGCGAAGAAGGCGCCAATGAGAAAAAGCGATCCAACAAGAAACCGGCCGGCAAAGGCTGGCGACGCAAGTAACCCAAGGCATACAATCTGCCAATACAATTATAAACCTGTCTGACATCAATCTCGATCTTGCAGAACAACAACTGTTAGCGTTGGGACTCTCTTACAGTCCAGAAACTAATTTTGATTATCCCCAAACGAGGGCGGACATCTATAAATTCATTAGGAAAGTGAAACTAAAGAAATTTCACCAGCTAAGACAAAACAAAACAACCATACAAATGCCAGGAGAGGCTTCAATAAACAATGCCAACTCACTGACAGCCTCTGATGTAAACCTGCTTAGTGATTTACAAGCTTTACAAAATAATGAACCCAGATGTGCACCACCTGAGTCCACCCAATCTCTAATGGAGCAATAACGAATAAATGTAAATGCTACATTAAATACTGGATTCAAACCCAAATCTACATTCATACCTATCATGCCAAGAGATTCCATTGATACTTTTAATGAACTAATAACGGCTGATGTGAAGAAACTAAATTATAAAATCCAATCAGAAAACAGAAAAGCGAAAGCGCACGCCAGTTCAAATATCACCAACTGATTAAAAAACTTCAGGACAACGACTCAGTAGTTATCCGAAATTCGGATAAAGGAGGTAACGTGGTGATATGGCCAAAAAAACAATATCTGGAGGAGGCCATGCTACAACTCACTGACCGTAACTGTGACAAGCTAAGCAACAAACAAGTCATCCTAGCGGTACAAAATGAGCTGTTTGCTAAACTCCTGGCCTGGAAAAGTGCAGGACTAATCAACCAGGAGGAATACTGTTTTCTGAAAAATGACTATCCCATCATGCCCGTTATTTACTTCATACCTAAGGTACATAAAAACATTACAAAACCTCCGGGAACACCAATAATCTCCGCGAAACAAAGTCTGATGGAGAATGTGTCTGTCTACATCGATTTCTTCCTGCAAAACCATGTTAAAGCCCTACCATCTTTCGTACAGGATACTACTGACTTTTTGAAACAAGTCCACAATTTCCAATGGCAAGAGGATTACTTGCTAAAGACATAGGATGTATACCATTTATATACATCGATACATCACAAAGATGGGGTAAGGGCATTGGAACATTTTCTGGGCACCAGACCGATTGAATTTTACCAGCACAACAAAATGCTCATCAGTCTGACGAAATTCTGCTTAGAAAACAATTTCTTTCTATTCCAACAGCAGGTATACCAGCAAACCAGAGGGGTAGCAATGGGGGCAAGCTTTTTGCTGAGCTATGCCTGCCTCCATATGGGATGGTGGGAGGAGATGATTCTAAATACTAAATATGCAGACACCCTAGCAGATCATGTGATAAAGTGGACACGGTACATCGATGACCTATTTGTAATCTGGCGGGGAAATAGACAAAGTGCAGAGGAGTTTGTCACCAAGATAAACTCTAATGATTTAAATTTGTATTTTACACATAACATAAGTGACAGCTCAGTCTGCTTCCTGAATGTAGAGGTTTATGTTGCCCAGAGTCGTCTTCAGACAAAACTACACCGCAAACCTACCGCAGGGAATACCATACTCCACTCTACAAGTTTTCACCCTAAGCACACCATATGTAGCATCCCTTATGGGGAAATGCTTAGAATACGTAGAATCTGTAGTAGTGAGAGTGATTTGATAAAGGCTCAGGAAGAAAGTAAATCACGCTTCTTAGCGAGAGGCTATTCTGAGCATATTGTCAACAAGGCAATACAACGTACCAGGGACCTATCTAGAAACGACCTGCTGTTTAAACCATCACACAGCAAGGTCAAGCAAGTTAACTGCGCAAGGCCAGAAAGTAGTAATCCTAGACTAATTTTAACATATAACAAACAGAAAGATAGCCTCATTAGGATTATAAAGAGAAACTGGCACTTAGTGCTAAGCGACCCCGTGGTGGGGGATAAACTTCCACAGACACCTACAATAACTTTCAGGAAGGCCCCATCCACTAGCGATTTCCTGGTTAGTAGCAGCCCAGAAGTAAGATCAGGTTCAAGCTGGTTGGCAGGTCGGAAAGGTTTTGTCAGATGCTCCTCTTGTAGGTCGTGCAAGTTTGGAATCAGTAAAACATCTTACTGCACGCCGTTCTCTGATAAACCTACTAAAATTAATAAGCTCCTTATGTAAAACGGAATTTGTTATCTACGTGCTGGAGTGCTCTTGTGGACTGCGGTATGTGGGGAGCACGAAACTGCAGGTCCACAAGAGTATTCTCCAGCACCTAAGGGCCATAACACATTCGGATTCAACCTACCCGGTGGCCCGCCATTTCAGAGGAGTCCATGGTAATGATTTGGAACATCTAAAATTCTATGCGGTGGACTCAGTTCCTCCATTAAGACGAGGTGGAGATAGGGAGGCAATCCTAAAGAGATTAGAAACCAGGTATATCTTGATGTTTGAGAGTAAAAGCCCACAGGGGCTCAACACCACCGAGGACTTGTATACTTGGCTTTAGCCTCAAGGTTAGTCTCCATGTCCAGTAACGTATTCGATTCAACTCACATGCATTGAGGCATACATAGTTAAAACATGCTGTACCTCATAATCCCAGTATAAAACCTTCAGTTTCAGTAAAAAATTGATTTTATTCAAGCAATCTAGCACTTTTTTGCACTAGACACTTTATTTGCGGAAATATGTTCTCTAGAGCATACGCATACGCAAATTAGCACTTTAAACATTTTCGCACTTTGCATCAATTTTTGCACTTTACAACTCTCAGCAGTTGAGCAAAAACCCACTAGGGCAGTACTCCTCTTGGACACTGTTTTAAGGCTGGTCTTTTATGATTTTAACATTCTTTTAGTATTACAACATGCAAAAATGTACTATATTGCAATTGGGAGGCATTGGGATTTTTAAGAGATTATAAGAATGTTTTTACCTATGTGTGGCATATTTAATATATTTATACAGGTAATTTATATATGTATTTTGCACAAGGGTATCATAGTCATGATCAGTTTTTACAAACGTGTCAATGAACTGCTATTTTGTACTGTGACAACGGAACTCAGAACGCTAGTCTGTTTTCCATATTATCTTTGCACTTTGCACTTTAAATGAGGGAAGAACTTGTAGGCGCGTCATGTGATCAAGGCCTGCAAAGGCCGAATCACGTCATGGCGGCACAGCGCACAAATTAAACAAAATAAAAAAACTTACACAAAGAAAGTGGAGTCCATTCCTGTTTCTGGTTCCAGGTTGCAGGGAACAGCATGAGAAAAAGGATTGTTGCAAATTATTCCAAGGCGGCTTCCTTGGATGTAAAAGCACCCCCTCTCCAGTTGGGCGCAGTGGCAGGAAGCCAAATCCGGCTGCTTAACCGGAAGAATATGTCTCCATGAGGAGAAGGCCGCAACAGCCCCCGGACGGTGAAAAATACCAACCGATAGTGGTACAGCAGTGACATTCGTGTCGGAAGACGCGGACAACACCGGCGAAAACCACACAAGGTAGGAGTTTCCACAATTGTCCGGAGAGAGGTGTGCATAGCGAGGCATTGCAGAGTTGCAGCAAAATCCTTGCATCAAGTCTAAACGCGCTTGATAATGGCCGCCGACGTGCTACGAGGCAGGAAGGAGGCAGCAGAGGAAATGTTTACTGAGACTCCCAGTATGCAGTCACAAACACAAGTCAGCAGTGACGGGAATAGTAGGAATCTTTCGAGTGTAAGAGAACTTTACAAAAAATTGGAAAAGCTTATGAAGGCAGAACAAGCCAAGTGGTGGGAGCACAAATCTCTCTCCAAATACCTGGAAGTGGGCAGGATTCCCCGCAGGCTCCGTATTATGCTCGCACCAAGCTATGAAAACCCAAATCCCAACATGTTAAGGGAGTGGGCTGAGAGTAACGTGGAGGCGTCGAGAATGCTAGTGGAAATCCTGATCAAATATGCAAGCATCGACAGAATTGATCTGCAACAACAAATTGATCAGTTAAACCAACAAATAGCGACAATGGAAGGTAGTGATGCAACATCTAAATCTAGGGAGGAGATGCTTGCTTGATTAAAAAAAGAGGAAGACATTATCAAAAAACGCAAGATCTTTAAATTTCAAAGGGACAAGAACGACTATGACAATGGGCAAATTTTCACTTTTCCACGCAAATATGATGCGGTAAAAGCCGCGCACAAGGGAGCAAGATTCATGACGGAGACAGGGGCTACAGCCGGTCCCAGCCGTATTACACAGGAGGCATCGTCGATGTCGGATCTCAGCTTCGCAGTTGAAAGCGGATCAGATACGGAGCAATACAATGGCGCAGCGGGAGGATCTAACCCGCAGAAACAAAAACACACACTCGCCGAGGAATTAAATTTTTTGCGGCAAGAAAGGTGCCAAACGTTGCGCCCGAGGATTGCAAACTCCAAACCAAACAGCGGAGGAATGCAAGACGCCGTGAAAGAAGGCGAAGAAGGCGCCAACGAGAAAAAGCGATCCGACAAGAAACCGGCCGGCAAAGGCTGGCGACGCAAGTAACCCAAGGCATACAATCTGCCAATACAATTATAAACCTGTCTGACATCAATCTCGATCTTGCAGAACAACAACTGTTAGCGTTGGGACTCTCTTACTGTCCAGAAACTAATTTTGATTATCCCCAAACGAGGGCGGACATCTATAAATTCATTAGGAAAGTGAAACTAAAGAAATTTCACCAGCTAAGACAAAACAAAACAACCATACAAATGCCAGGAGAGGATTCAATAAACAATGCCAACTCACTGACAGCCTCTGATGTAAGCCTGCTTAGTGATTTACAAGCTTTACAAAATCATGAACCCAGATGTGCACAACCTGAGTCCACCCAATCTCTAATGGAGCAACAACGAATAAATGTAAATGTTACATTAAATATTGGATTCAAACCCAAATCTACATTCGTACCTATCATGCCAAGAGATTCCATTGATACTTTTAATGAACTAATAACGGCTGATGTGAAGAAACTAAATTATAAAATGAAATCAGAAAACAGAAAACGAAACGCACGCCAGTTCAAATATCACCAACTGATTAAAAAACTTCGGGACAACAACTCAGTAGTTATCCGAAACTCGGATAAAGGAGGTAACGTGGTGATATGGCCAAAAAAACAATATCTGGAGGAGGCCATGCTACAACTCAATGACCGTAACTGTTACAAGCTAAGCAACAAACAAGTCATCCTAGCGGTACAAAATGAGCTGTTTGCTAAACTCCTGGCCTGGAAAAGTGCAGGACTAATCAACCAGGAGGAATACTGTTTTCTGAAAAATGACTATCCCATCATGCCCGTTATTTACTTCATACCTAAGGTACATAAAAACATTACAAAACCTCTGGGAAGACCAATAATCCCTGCGAAACAAAGTCTGATGGAGAATGTGTCTGTCTACATCGATTTCTTCCTGCAAAACCATGTTAAAGCCCTACCATCTTTCGTACAGGAAGCTACTGACTTTTTAAAACAAGTCTACAATTTCCAATGGCAAGAGGATTACTTGCTAATGACATTGGATGTATCCAATTTATATACATCGATACACCACAAAGATGGGGTAAGGTCATTGGAACATTTTCTGGGCACCAGACCAATTGAATTTTACCAGCACAACAAAATGCTCATCAGTCTGACGAAATTCTGCTTAGAAAACAATTTCTTTCTATTCCAACAGCAGGTATACCAACAAACCAGAGGGTGGCAATGGGGGCAAGCTTTTCGCCGAGCTATGCCTGCCTCCATATGGGATGGTGGGAGGAGATGATTCTAAATACTAAATATGCAGACACCCTAGCAGATCATGTGATAAAGTGGACACAGTACATCAACGACCAATTTGTAATCTGGCGGGGAAATAGACAAAGTTCAGAGGATTTTGTCACCAATATAAACTGTAATGATTTAAATTTGTATTTTACACATAACATAAGTGACAGCTCAGTCTGCTTCCTGGATGTAGAGGTTTTTGTTGCCCAGAGTCGTCTTCAGACAAAACTACACCGCAAACCTACCGCAGGAAATACCATACTCCACTCTACAAGTTTCCACCCTAAGCAGACCATATGTAGCATCCCTTATGGGGAAATGCTTAGAATACGTAGAATCTGTAGTAGTGAGAGTGATTTGATAAAGGCTCAGGAAGAAAGTAAATCACGCTTCTTAGCGAGAGGCTATTCTGAGCATATTGTCAACAAGGCAATACAACGCACCAGGGACCTATCTAGAAATGACCTGCTGTTTAAACCATCACACAGCAAGGTCAAGCAAGTTAACTGCGCAAGGCCAGAAAGTAGTAATCCTAGACTAATTTTAACATATAACAAGCAGAAAGATAGCCTCATTAGGATTATAAAGAGAAACTGGCACTTAGTGCTAAGCGACCCCGTGGTGGGGGATAAACTTCCACAGACACCTACAATAACTTTCAGGAAGGCCCCATCCACTAGCGATTTCCTGGTTAGTAGCAGCCCAGAAGTAAGATCAGGTTCAAGCTGGTTGGCAGGTCGGAAAGGTTTTGTCAGATGCTCCTCTTGTAGGGCGTGCAAGTTTGGAATCAGTAAACCATCTTACTGCACGCCGTTCTCTGATAAACCTACTAAAATTAATAAGCTCCTTACATGTAAAACGGAATTTGTTATCTACGTGCTGGAGTGCTCTTGTGGACTGCGGTACATGGGGAGCACGAAACTGCAGGTCCACAAGAGGATTCTCCAGCACCTAAGGGCCATAACAAATTTGGATTCAACCTACCCAGTGGCCCGCCATTTCAGAGAAGTCCGAGGCAATGATTTGGAACATCTAAAATTCTATGCCTTGGACTCAGTTCCTCCATTAAGATGAGGTGGAGATAGGGAGGCAATCCTAAGGAGATTAGAAACCAGGTATATCTTGGAGTTTGACAGTAAAAGCCCACAGGGGCTCAACATCACCGAGGACATGTATACTTGGCTTTAGCCTCAAGGTTAGACTCCATTGTCCAGTAACGTATCCGATTCAACTCACATGCATTGAGGCATACATAGTTAAAACACGCTGTACCTCATAATCCCAGTATAAAACCTTCAGTTTTAGTAAAAAATTAATTTTATTCAAGCAATCTAGCACTTTTTTGCACTAGACACTTTATTTGCGGAAATATGTTCTCTAGAGCATACGCATACGCATATTAGCACTTTAAACATTTTCGCACTTTTTACCAATTTATGCACTTTACAACTTTCAGCAGTTGAGCAAAAACCCACTAGGGCAGTACTCCTCTTGGACACTGTTTTAAGGCTGGTCTTTTATGATTTTAACATTCTTTTAGTATTACAACATGCAAAAATCTACTATATTGCAATTGAGAGGCATTGGGCTTTTTATTAAGAGATTATAAGAATGTTTTTACCTATGTGTGGCATATTTAATGTATTTATACAGGTAATTTATATATGTATTTTGCACAAGGGTATCATAATCATGATCAGTTTTTACAAACGTGTCAATGAACTGCTATTTTGTACTGTGACAACGGAACTCAGAACGCTAGTCTGTTTTCCATATTGTCTTTGCACTTTGCACTTTAAATGAGGGAAGGACTTGTAGGCGCATCATGTGATCAAGGCCTGCAAAGGCCGAAATGCGTCATGGCGGCACAGCGCACTGAATTAAACAAAATAAAAAAAATTGCACAAAGAAAGTGGAGTCCGCTTCTGTTTCTGGTTCCAGGTTGCAGGGAACAGCGTGAGAAAAGGATTGTTGCATATATATATATATATATATATATATATATATATATATATATATATATATATATACCGATTCATAAGGAAAATGAAATTAAAGAAAATACACTTGCTCCACCCAAAGGAACCAACGGGAAAAACATGGAGCAGTGTGGAGAATAGTAATCCTCTAACTGGAATGGATTTTGACACTTTGAAAGCACTAAGGGAATTAGAGACAGACAGCGATATTCCTGATGTAGATGACACACTCGGACTTCTTGAGCAAGTGTAGGTCAGACAGGTAGGGGCAAGGAGTAACATAAATATCAAATCACGTTTTATTCCACAAACACCCCATGATGGAATTGACACCTTTCACGAACTAGTAATTGATGAACTAAAAAATGTACAAGCAAAAGGCCCCAATCTTACTAAAGAAAACCTAACCAAGAGTCAGTGGCAGGCGGTAATGGATCTTAAAAATGATGATGAAATAGAAATAAAAGCCTCAGACAAAGGCGGAAACGTGGTGATAATGGACAAACAAGCCTACCAAAAAGAAGCCTGGAGGCAACTAAAAGTAAAAGAGTGCTATAAAATAATACCACGAAAAGTGTATGAGACAAGCATCAAAGAATTCTATGAAATCTTGGACAAATGGACGAAAAAAGGAATATTGGGGGAACAGAACTTCAGGTTCATGTATTGCGAATTTCCGGAACTGCCAACTTTCTATCATCTTCCGAAAGTCCATAAAAATCAAAGAGATCCACCGGGACGGCCCATTGTGTTCTCAAAAAACAGCCTATTGGAGAATGCCTCAGTATATATTGATTGTTTTCTTAATCCCTTAGTTAAAGACTTAAGTTCCTATGTGAAGGACACCAAGGATTTTTTGAGAATCATAACCAACATTGAATGGGAACCAGATATGCTATTAATAACATTGGACATAACTAGTCTTTATACGAGCATTGAACATACAAAGGGACTAAAGGCTATCCAATTTTTTCTTGAGAAACGTAACTTGAAATATTATGAACATAATAATATGCTGATGGAATTAATATCCTTTTGTCTGATGAATAACATCTTTCTTTTCTCAGGAGATTTGTACGGACAAGAACAGGGGACGGCCATGGGCACGTGCTTCGCCCCCAGCTACTCAAATTTATTTGTGGGCTGGTGGGAGAAGCACGTGGCGTGGGCGGAACAAAATGAAATATGGCTGGACAAAGTTGCGCTGTGGGCTCGCAACATAGACGACCTCTTCATTATTTGGAAGGGGTCTTATGAGGAAGCCATTCGCTATCTAGCAGCCCTCAATGACAACGATTTAAATTTGAGGTTCACAGAGTGCATCAGCTACACTCAGGTACCGTACTTAGACTTGCTAGTCTACATTGAAGATAACACCATACAGACAACAGTATACAGGAAACCCACGGCTGGAAACAGCACAGTACATGCCAAGAGTTTTCATCCCCATAGTGTTATCAGTAGTGTCCCCTATGGGGAGTTAGTTAGGATCAAGCGGAATTGCTCCACCACAAGTGAGTTTGAAAAATCTAGAGATGAGGCTTTTGGAAGATTCAGGGAGCGAGGATATACCAAAGGGGTAATAAATGAGGCAATGAAAAAGTCTGCGAATTTACAGAGGGAGGATCTGCTAATTAATAAATCAGAACACACAGGTGGGCTCCAAGGGGACAACAGTGGAGTAAGAATGATTAATGAGTATCTAACTACTAGCTCATCTGAGGTGTTTCAGATTTTCCATAGACACTGGAAGATTCTGAAAGCAGACGTCATTTTGGGACCGCATATTTCACAAAATCCTCTGATTACATATAGGAGGGGTCCTGCCCTCAGAGATCATTTGGTTAGAAGTCACTCCTCGAAAGCCCCGAAAAGAAAAGATTTAGTTGTGGGTTTTTATCCATGCATGGGCTGCAAAGCATGCAAAAACAGCAAAAAGGTGAAAGAGTTTGAAGTACCAGGCAGAAAAACCAAAAGAAGAATAAATAAATTAATGAATTGTAATTCAGATTATACGGTCTACTGCTTGGTCTGCCCATGTGATAAGAAATACATAGGCAGCACGATTCACCCAACCAAGAAACGAATCTTGGAACATATGAGGGCGATAAAAAACCATGACAAAACCTATCCTGTGGCACGCCACTTTTTTGAAAAACATAAAAGCAACAAGAATCTGCTAAAATTCTTCTGTCTAGATCAGATCCCCAAAGAAGAACGAGGGGGAGACAGAACTAAAGAATTACGGAAACTTGAGTCCAAGTACATTGTCGAGTTACAAACCAAAACTCCACAAGGCTTGAATAATGAAGAGGAACTATGGGTTCACATTCCATAAATGAGACTGTTAGATACTAACATAGAAGTGGCCAACCAGGAATAGTGGGACAGCTGAAAGTAGTATGTTTATAACGAATGCAGGAATAGTAACATTGAACTAATCATGGCTGATTTTAATTTTCCACAAGATTAGAATGTCTTTTATGAATCATGTGCCCATCCAGGGCTTAATTACAGAAGACAACTATAGAGTGGAATTATGAATTGATATGCCAGAAATGAAATCAAGGCCCATTCAGGGCATAATGTTTATATTCAATGAATTGAGTGAACGAATGAGTCATGTAAATGTACACGATATTATGTGTTCACGTTACAAATCATGTTTTTTCTATTCACTGCTTAATAATATTAATTTGAACCACACCATTCCAAGATGGCCGGAATGAAATCACTCGATCTGGTGACTAGAGGAGGACTTCCTCTATGTCAATGAATTATGTTGAATTGTTTTCCTTCCTTTGTGTTTTTGTTGCATTAACTTTAAAAATGATCGTTTTTGGAACCACACAGACATTGAGAAAGGCGTAAGCCAAAACGCGTCTGTCTGGTGTTGTGGTCGTGTGGTAAAATAAATAATTGAGATTATCAATTTCCCCAGTGTGCGCCTCGTTCGTGACCGTGGAGGAAGGTCATTGTTGGGAGATATATATATATATATAATGTGTTCAGAGAATACAAGCCCTGAAAACCCAAGAGATTCTCTACTAATGCTATGCATGAAGCAGCATTACTGGAGAATTTGATTGGTTTTCAGGGCTTGTATATATCAGGTGTGACAAAGATGTTCTTGCTGAAATGTGTTACATATATAAAGAAACACTCTCACCATGATGGTGCTGCTATCAGAAAATTAATAATTACATGTGCATTAATCAGCACACTTGACAAACTCACCTTTACAGGATCATCAACCAGTGAATCCTTCCAAGTGTGTGTAAATAAGCATTGTGAGCACAGAACCCTGTCAGCCAAATAATACACCGTCACAGTTTGCACTGTGATTTCTTTGTTTAAGTAGGTCTTGTCAACCCTACTCTACAGTCTCAATATACTAAAAAGACACATTTAGAACATGTGTTAATGTCCTTAAAATGTGCTTTCCATTTAAAATTTGACCACTGCTTTCGCTCACTGAAGTTTTCAAAATGAAAAATGATTTTTTTAAAAGCAGCCCTGGTACCTTTAAGATTTTTTTCATTTAGGTGTGTACTCAGAGGGATAGCGGTCTGCTGTGTCTTGCATTTCATCATCCCTATCAATGTAGCTAATTGTAGGGGGTCACAAATTGCGACCTGTTTAATCAATATTTATTAGGCAGGTAGTTCTGTGCCAACTGTGATTCCTTATTTTGTGAACTGTACTATTAATACATAGGTTGAGTAACAAAATCTGTTTTGACACTCAAAACATCAGTGCTTATTTTGCGACAACTTTTTGGGAATACTGAATCTTAATACTTTTGGCCCTAAATGTGGGGGGGTGGTTACAATTAAAAGGATGAAGCTGAGCAACCCATTGGAAGAAGGTTGGGAAAGGAAGCAAGATACAATTTGGCCTCCAGTGTCATTTTAGGAAAAATATTGAGAATATTGAGAATGTCCTAAGAAATCATGCTCTGAGAAGAACACACAAAGCACCTGCACTGTTGATTGACTTGCCAGTTTCTTTTTCATGGAAGTGAGGTGTATAATCTAAACTGAAGCTGCAATTTTTCTATGGCAAACATTTCCTACATAACAGCGCTGGTAACTGAAAAAATGATGTCTCATAACATATGTCATAAATGTGCCTCTCACAGTTCTGGTAACAAAAATCACACATTACTTTAAAATTCCACAGGAGTTCAGCAAAAACTTCTGTATTAGTCAGCCGATTTTTAGCATACTTACTGACAGGGATATGAGCATTGCTATTAGCCTGCATTCTGCTGTCTCAGAGTCTCAGGTAAGAACCTTTTTAATTCATTGTGAATCTCAGTTCAATCTTTTGTTGTAATCTCCTGGATCACTGATGATATCTCATTTATTCATCTCTCTGCTAGGCTAAAGTTGAGAGATAAGTCCTTTTATTATTGATAGATATTTAAAAAAACATGTATCAAGGGTAAGGAGGCTCAAGGTTCTGGAAGATTTACTCTGCAGTTTAATTTTAAACCAAGTGATACAAGGAAGATACCTACAGAAGAAAATAGAGGTCAATGGGGTGTGAAAATCACAAGATGTTTTCTTATTTTTAAACTTGCTCACCAGGCCAAGCAATGAAGGAAAAAGCACATAATTCAGGGATGTCTGTTTGCCATGCCAAACTTGAGTCAAGACTAACACTGCTCATTTACATGAACACACCTCTGAGTGGGCAAACAGGCTCTGCACAAGGGAGAAAGGGCTACCTCATTTTGGATTTTGGGAGTAAGGTGCACTGTCGTATTGTTTACAGAAAGGCAAACAGGAACTGCTGAAAAGGTGGGTAGAGTTGCCCGAAGGAACCTCTACCCAATTGGTTGAGGAGCAGCCAGGATTCACCACATTGCCTAGCTGGCACCAACAATAAATGTGGGACCCCAAGGCACCCTCCTGAGAACACTCTCTGGACCTGTGGAAGAACAGAAGATGGACTGAACCTACAGTTTGAGACCTTTCAAGACACCTCAAGGTCTGGACCTGCTCCTACATGTACCCAAGACAAGGGTTTAGACTCCAAGGGTCAGTTGGCGGACACCCTGTGTGGCTACAGGGACACAACAGGCTGCAGGAGGCCTTTACCCAGAGGTGTCCAACTCACTGTACTGACTGGATTTGGAATGGACCTTGCCGGTGGCCTCTGCAGCAAGTGTTGTTCCTAAGGTCCTGGGATTCTTGCCTGTATCTAATTGCATTTCTCCTAACAAGTCTGAAATATTGACACTGGCCGAATGCTGGAGGGCTGGGACTAAACATACAAGCCTATCCTCCCAAAGAGCGGCTTCGCTCGGCTAAAGAAATATGTTTTTCCAACTTGGAGCTTCTCTGCAGCAAAAAATCTGCTTCAGTGGGAGCTCGGCAAGAAGGTATACGGCCTTGTAGTACTCATCATTGGATACAGCCAATAACCTTGTTCTGCTGGAGGATTTTGAGCTCTCAAAAAGAGACTTAGCCCGAACATAGAAATCTTGACCTGGAGAAGGCACTAAAAGTATCTGGTCAACACATAGCTTGGAATTTTCCCGTTCTGAGCTTTATCCGCGAGAACCAATGGCTTTAGATGGACCTCATCCAATGGCTGTCTGACATTGATAGAACTTCCTCAGATATAGCCTGTAACATTGCATCGGTGGAAGATTCAACTTCCATTTCAGGGACTAAGTCCCATGGTAAAATCTCCAACCAGGATAAATCATGTTGGTGTATCTGATCATTGCACTAGCATGGTCAGCTGAAATCACACCTAGGTCCCAGTCTACCACAACAATAGACTATCATTGGCACTTAGTACTTTTTGGGGCTATTTTTCTCATTTTGTTTATTACATGTTATTCTATTTTTCTAAATTGGATGGGATTATTACTGCTTTATGTTTTTTTACTTTTTAACTGTTTTGGGACTTCTTAATGCTTGACACATTTTTTTAAGTTAATCCTGTCTTCTCTGCGCTATAGCTACTAGGGGCTGAGCTCAGGTTTAAATTACTTAATTCTTTGACAAAACCTAACAGTGCTTGGTGTAGGCTTCCATCTACTGCAATAAATAATTCACTTTCTTAAAATTGTGTCATCCTTCATCTTGTGATTATGCACATATGTGTTTGGGTCATCACAAACATTTGGTATAAAGAGTTGTCAGCCCGATTTCATTAGTGTACCCCCATATGACTTTTCTCCTAGATTTCTGATCAATACCATATGAACAGAAATAGGACCCAGTGCTAAAATGTACTAAGATGCTGCCTAATCAAAAATCAATGAACCAAAGTGATTCTTGTTGTTCTGCAGTATGGTTTATGTAATTTGATAATGCCACTTCTAATAGAGTTAGCTATAATCCGTCAAAATATCACGAAGCACTGGTCAATAGGGAATGGAGACCCTCACTTCCAAGCAATTACCACGTTTCACTTTGGCAGCTCTTTCACTTTGCTGCTCTACTCATGTCAATAAATAATATTGGTGGGCAATCAGCTGTGGCCGAAGTACAGTTTTATTGTCACATTTCCATTCACGGATCAATATGAAGTCTTCAGAGACAAACACCAGAACCAGTTCTCAGCAGCACGGTAAAAAGAATTGGTTGAATACTTTTGGATTACTACTGTTAAGCCAGTTTTACGTGGAGCATCTACTTTTATATGACACTTTTCACTTATCGTGTATGTTTGCTATACCCTTCTTGTACCCAAAATGTTGGGAACGTCACCTTTAAAAGTATGTCGTAAATATTACTGTAGGCATATCTAATTGAGTTATTTCACTTCAATGTCGATAATACGTTGGGTGTTTCCGTGCATGAATTTTCGTGTGTGTGTGTATGAATTACTGCTTGTATATCTATGCTTGTCTAATTGAGATCAGCTACAATTACCGTACTTTAAAAGAGATATGCATATTACCCAATGTTACAAACGATGGGAATATTTCAGACATTTGGGCAAACATTTTTCAGACATAAGCACTGTCCCCACACAGACGTGATGTGCCCATTTAAAAAACAAATACCAAGATACTCAGTGAACATGCATGCTGGCCCTGTTACAGGAAAGACTTTGAATTCAGAGAAGGGTACACGCATAAAAACTGGGCTTCTCCATTACAGATCCTGCAGTATCCAGGAACTCTGTATACCACATCAAAAATCTGCCAAAAAGACTTTCCTTTAAGGAAATGTTAAGGCATATTTTTTAAATGTTAAGACTTTCATATCACTTGTTTATGATATCCAACACGTTTCATTTAATTAATATGCAAACCTACAGATCGCCAAAATGGGACATAAAATTCTCTGTAGTGGTGACAACATTTGTCATTTCTGTAGTGTCTTGTGAATCAACAATGATGGAACCCTATTAGCTTCTGATGAACTCCTTAGAGCTATGGTGTAATTGATAGAGGGCCAGATCTACGACCATTCCATTTTGAGAGTCGCAAATTGCAACATTTTGTCACTCGCAATTTGCGACTCGTAAAATGGAATGTATAACAGTGTCTCACACACTGTTTGCAATTCCTAATGGGGTCGCTAAAGACCTACCTCATTAATATTATTGTGGTAGGTCGCAATTTGCGGCCCCTTAGGAATCTCACATATCACAGGGATGGTGGCCTGCTGGAGACAGCATACCATCATGTCTGTGTTTGCTTTTTAAATAAAGCAACGTTTTTTTTTCAACTGCAGCCAGTTTTCCTTAAAGGAAAATGGGATGCGTTTAAAAGAAAAAATGAAAAATTCTCTTTTCATTTTTCAAGGGCAGGCAGTGGTCCGTGGGACCACTGCCTGCTCTTAAAAAATATTTTCGCATCCATTCACAAAGGGGAAGGTGTCTCCTGGGGACCCCTTCCCATTTGCGACTGGCTTACTACCTACTTGAAGTAAGTGGTAACTGCGATTGTTTTGAAACCGCATTTGTGGTCGCAAAACAATCATACATACCAGTGTGACTCACTATTAGGAAGGGATGCCCTTGGCACGCCCCTTCCTAATAGCGACTCGCAAACCCTATTTTGTGCAAAATATGGTTTGTAGATGTCACAACTCTTTTTAGCGGTCACAAACTGGACGATTTCCTGTTTGCGACTGCTAAAATTGGTTGTACAGCTGGCCCTGAGTGTATTGCAGTGAAGGTTGCTTTAGAATGTTCACAGTTACAAACAGATGAATAAAGATGTGTGATATTAAGCTCCGTGTGTGTGGCGTAATCATTTGCAGGAACCCCGGATGGGAGGACGCTACAAATGGCGATGGGATAGGGGATAAGTAACCCAAAGATTGACAGTGCTCTCTCAGAGAGGTTGCTGTGGTCAAGGCAAACCGCTCATGCGTGCAACGTGTGCCGTCGTCGAAGTACATAATCGACGCTGAATGCATGTGGAGTCAAAGCGCAGTTCAAGCCACTGTGAAGCAGTTGAAAATGAAAGCATTTACAGAGAATCTACACTTTGGTCAAGAGCCTGTTGGTCAGGCCATACATAAAGGGACCGTGTTACTACACAACATAGAGGCATACCTAGTATGGAGTGAAAACACTGGGATTACAAGTGCTGTCAAAAAGTACAAAGTGACAGCCAAGCGCAAGATAACGCTGCGATTATAAGTGCTGTGAGGCAAAGATCAACCATCTGTAAACAAGTGCACAGAGACGCCGGAAGCACAGTGACCTAGATGCAAGAAACGGTTGTCTGCTTACCAGAAGTAATTAAAGAGAGTCTTCATACCACAGCACTGGGCAAAGCAGCCCAAGGAGGAGTGCCTGGGCTTGTGCTTACAGAGCCATCCATACCTGAAGAGGCGAGCCACCAAAGAAGCTGAGTGGGGCTCAGAACAACTCCCCAGTTCTTTGCAGAGTGAAAGTCAGCAAGGGGTTCTGAATAGTGGTAGGTTGTTGTCCCGATAGAGACCAAGAAGAAAATCATGTTTCTAGTTATCATCAAGGATGATCCAGAGACCAGTACATCACAAGGTCTCAGAGAGAATGAGCTAGAAACAGTGGCCAAAAGACCGCCATGTAACGCCTCATTACGTTCCACACTGGTCTACAACGCTGTTGCTTTCTTGAAACCATCATCATCATTCAATACCGCCAAAAAGCAAAATATTGTCGACTGATGGACTACATGAATAGAGACATTTGAAGATTTCATTGATACACTTTGTAAGACATGGCATCGTTTGGCGTGGATTTCCTTGTCTTTTTGCCTCTGACCTCCTGTTTTCGACAGTGTGCTTCATTTAGTTTTTTCTGGTGTTAGGACTCTGGGCACTTTACCACTGCTGACCAGTGCTAAAGTGCAAGTGCTCCCTGTCTAAAATGTTATGTTTTTTAGTTTCCCCATGTTTGGCCTATTTTATTTACTAATACGTCCCTAGTACAGTGCACCATGTGTGCCCAGGGCCTGCAAATCAAATGCTACTAGTGGGCCTGCAGCACTGATTGTGCCACCCACAAGAGTACCCCTGCAAACAGGTCTCAGGCCGGCCACTGCAGTTTCTCTGTGTGCAGTTTTAAACTGCCATTTTGACCTGGCAGTGCACTCATTTGGCAGGCCCAAACCTCCCATACATATAAGGCACCTCTAAGGTAAGGCCCAGGTAGCCCCTTGGGCAGGGTGCAGAGTATTTAAAAGATAGGACATGTACTGTTGTGTTTTACATTTCTTAGTAGATAATTACTGCTAATTTAGTTTTTCAATACAGCAAGGCCTATATCTCCCATAGGTTAGCATTGGAGCTGCCTTGTAACAACTTACAAGAGTATCTGCCATTGGGAACTGATAGAAATTTGGTGTCTCTGGACTCACAATTTAAAAATGCATCTTTTAGTAAAGGGGGTTTTTAAATTGCAGGTCTGAAAATGTCACTTTTAGAAAATGGGCATTTTCTTACTTTAACCATTCTGTGCCTCTACATGTCTCTGAATACTCGTCTGGGTCAGGATGACAGTTGAGCTGTTTGCGCATTCACTCTAAATAGCCACACAAAGGGAGCTGAGGTGTGCCCTGCATATCCTGATGACCCATCACCAGGCTGATGGGCCTTCCTGTGCTAGAGTGATGGGAGGAGTTGACACTGACACCTGAATAGGGCTGTGCCTGTCCTCACACAAAGAAGTCTCAACCTCCTGTAGTGTGTCTGGAGCCAGGGCACCAAAAGGCAGGGTCTTGTGCACTACAAAGACTACCCTTTGAAGTTTGCCTAATTGAAAGGCTGAAATGGGAATAAGTACTGGACCTCTGACACCATATACTCAGAACACTCCTGGGTTGAGGACATTCTGCCCGGAAGAAGAGCTGGATTGCTGTCAGGAGGGACTGTCACTTTGTTGTTTGCTTTGCTGTGTTGGCCTGCTGCTTGCTGCTTCTGTCCTGGAAGGCCTGGACTTTTCTTTCTACTTCCTGCTTCCAAGGTTCTCCAAATGCTTGATTTGAGCTTGTGTCCTGTTGAGAAGTCTCAGGGCCATCAAAGACTTCACCTGCAAACACTTGGACTCTGCTGCTGTGAGTCCTACTCTGCCAAGCGGTGCCAAATCCAGTTCCTGGGCCCTTGGAAGTAAGTTCTGGTGATACAAAGAAGAAAATCCATGGATTAACTCCAATCGTTGTTCGGATACGGTGCAGCACCACCAAACTCGAGGCATCGCCCCTGCCTGCACAAGAGCGTGGTCCCCACTTGATGCAACGACCGCAGCTTACAATGCAGGCCCCAGCTTTTCGTCCCAGCATCTCTGAAGATCTGCCACTGCGTGAGTCTTGAGCACTGCATCACCGAAGTCCTTGCTGCATCACCCCAACTCTGATGCAGTACCTCCTTCAACGCTGTGGAATCAACGCAGCACAACTTAACTTTCAGCGGTTCGTCCCTGGGCATGCATTACTTCATTGACACTGCACAACAGTGAGGAACGGAGGTATTGTGTCCGCAAACATCGCCTCCCCTGCCTAGCAGTAAGGAACCGACATATCACCTGCTTTTTTGACGCTTCACCTCCCCTGCGCCTCGCATTGTCTTTGATTTTTGACGCATCTTAGCTACTTTGTCCTGATCAAGCGCATCCATGGATTTTTAAGAACTACAACTTTATTTAATCTTTGAAAATTCATATCGAGGCTTGTGTATGTTGGATTTTTGTTGGTTTGGTCTTGTTTTATTCAGATAAATATTGTGTATTTTTCTAAACTTGTGTGTAGTCCTTTTGTAGTCTTTTCACTGTGTTACTGTATGTGTATGTGAGTACAAATACTTTACACATTGCCTCTGGGATAAGGCTTATTCCTCTGTACCAAGCTACCAAGGGGGTAAGCAGGGGTTATCCTAGGTGTGTAACTTACATACCCTGACTACAGTGAGGCTCCCTACTTGGACAGGGTGCAAACCACTGCCAACTAGAAAAACCCATTTCCAACACACTTGAAGAGACTGATAACAAAAAGTATCAAATACCTCAAAACTCTTGCTGGTGATGGTGTAAAGAAGTCATGAAGAAAATGCCGCAAACTGACGAATATATCATATCAGTATCAAGTGAAAGTGAAGAAGATGGTTGTGGCATGTTGATGTTTACTTGAGAAAAACGTGCACATGTTGGACTGGCCATATGTGAAGAAAAACATCGGTCAAAGAAAAGTCGACATGCCAAAGCACCAAAGTCATTGAAACATTGTATGAAAAGGACACTGAAAGTAAATGGTTGTCCGATACCTTTCATCATCGGCAGTGGTACCTGAGGAGAAATATAATTAATTGCATCCCTTACCGCAACTTATGTTGTTGAAACCAAAGTGTATTCATGGGCTGCATCAACACCATTAAAAAGTCAAAGTTCATTTGTAGCGGTGATGAAACACAAGAAAACTAAGGTGCAAGCATCCATCCATGTGCTTCAAGGGATAGCGCCAAGTGCATGTCCTTTCAGCTTCAGCACAGCTGCTGATATGGGACTGATTTCTGTGAACTGCAACGTGAATGCTCACCATAATTCCAGATTTGTAAAGCGCGACTTATCACCCCTAAGGGTATCCAGGCGCTGTGGGCAGTCGGGGAGATTAAGCAAGCTATTGCCAGAGTCACATGATGCTCAGCTGAGCTGCACCGGTGCCGGGGATCGAACCGTTACCCCTGTGCTCTTGAGTCAGCCGCTCCGGACACTGTGCCACATCTCTACCATGAAATAGTAAGTCAGTTCCCTTCGTTTAATGGTTTGGTAAAGCTTAAGACTATGAAAGTAAAGTTGCAAATTAATGAGGACATCCGTCCTGTTGCTTCGAGACAGTGGCAAATTGCTTTTCATTTACAAGATGCTATTGAAAAAGAACTTGAATTGCTACGTAAGCATGATATCATTGAGCTTTCTACTGGTCCAACGCCAGGGGTTTCTCCCATAGTGGTAGTGCCCAAAAAGGACAATGAAGGAGGGGTACGCATATTTTGACATGCGTCAGGCAAACAAGGCAATTCAATGAGAACGACATCCAGGTCTACGCACTGCTGATATGATAACACAATTAAATGGTGCAAAGGTTTTATCTCCCCTTCTTTTAAATAAAGGGTATTATCAGTTGGAACTTGAAGAAAACTGCAGGTATATTACAATCTTTTCTACACATATTGGTGTGTTTCGATACAAAAGGCTAAGCTTTATTGTGTCATCAGCTGTAGAACTTTTTCAAGACATCATTTGACGTATCATACAGCCTGTTATGAATGCGTTCAATTATAATGATGACATATTGTTTTTTGAAGCTACTCAAAATGAGCATGATTAGTCTTTCACACAAGTATGCCGTTTACTGGCTGATGCAGGTTTGACTTTGTAATGCAGATAAATGTGAGTTCCATAAGACAAAGTAAAAATTATTTGGTCATATCTTTTCTGAGGGAGGTTTGGCACCTGATCCTACTAAAGTACAAACACATGCTACCGAAATGTTTTATTTCAATCCAAAACTTCATACAGAAGTTGTTGTTGATGCTGGCCCAATTGGGTTAGGTGCTATCCTTGCACAGCCGAGTGGACACCTGAATGCTCCGAGGCATATTGTGGCATATGCAAGCAGGAGTTCATCCAAACCAGAACGTGCTTACTCATAACCTGAAAAAGAAGGTTTAGGCTTGGTATGGGCGTGTGAACACTTTCATGTATTTCTGAACTGCAAACCTTTTACACTGATATCTCATCATCAAGCTTTAGTAACAATATTTAGCAATCCAAGCTCAAGATGCCTTCTCACACTAAACGTTGGGGACTACGGCTACAAGAGTACAATTATAGCTTTGTGCATCATCTAGAAAAGGATTAGAACTCTGCTGACTACTTTTCCAGAGTGCCCATTCAAGGTCATGGCACTCCATCCAAGTCAGCAGAAGCTTATATCAACTTTATCATAAATCAAACACACCAGCTGCCATTTTGCTCACCCAGATTATCACTGCCATGAGCCATGATAGTGACATGCTAAAGATGAAAGATATAATTACACATCTGTCATGGAACCAGCACACTCGACCTCCCACCCATGAGGGTGAATATCAAAAATACAGAAATGTCAAAGATGAACTTTCCATAACTCGAGAGTGAGTTATATTACGATGGTGGAAAATCTTGATTCCAGAGAGTCTGCGGCAGAAAAAGATTGAAGTGGCCCATGAAGGACATATAGGGAATGATTGCCACAAAACGAGCTCTCAGAGACCGAGTCTGGTTTCCGTATCTCGACGTGTGGATTGAGAAGGAATTAAAGGCCTGCCATATTGTTGTAATTTGGCAGCATTTAAGTTAAGCATTAACTGAAGACAGCCTGTATTTAGAGGCTAAATTGTCCGCTTTGTGGAATCCATTTTGTATTTCTGTCAGCCATTTTGGCTGCCATGTGCTACCATGTGCTCGCCATGTGCTCTGTCCTACCTTCCTGTCAACTGCTCTTGAAATCTGCCTAGAGACAAGTTATATTTAGTTCCTCTTGCTTTGCACATGCTCAGTTGAGCTTGCAGCTGTTCCGAGTTTATAAATGTCAGGATGTGTCTGCTAAAAGTAGAAACTGTTAGCTCCACCCACTTGTCGACTGTGCATTCTCTGTATGACCTTATATGTACCTACAACCAGCATTTGTGTTTGTACCGCCTTCATTTGAGCCCCTGTGTGGGTATAAAAGGACCAGGATCCTTCCATTCAGTGTGCTACTTCATGCATTACTGAAGGGTGATGTGTGAATGTTAGCTCCACCTCATGAGGTTTAATAAACTCTGTCTTTTATATTTCAGTTTCTGTGCCAACTTCTTCCTAAGTGTCTGAGGACTCTGTGCAGAGAAGGGAGAACCCCTAAGCACTGGTAGGCCTTGCTGAGGCTAACTACAACAAATTGGCGCTTCCAACGTGGGACTCATCAACGACTCGGATGCCCGAAGGACTGGTCGCGACGAAGGATTGGAATCTCGCTTTTGGACGCGATCGCTGCCTGAGGAGACACCAGAGTCTTGGCACCCACGGCGTTTTTCCTTTCTTTCTGATCTGACCATCCCGGCGGCGCCGGTCCTTGACTGAGATCTTTTCTGTTGATTCGCCGTGCAGTGACCATTTGGTCGATTTGAGAACTTGGCAGTTGGAACCTGGACACCATTTGATTGGTAAGAGCCGTTTTGCGGCACTTGCTGTTGGTTTGATGCCTTTGATTGGTAAGGTAGTTTTAGTAACACTTACTGTGGCTTTGTTTGTATGATTGGCCAATTTTGGAATTTGTTTTGTAAGTTATATATGCATTGCAATTCATATAGGCAGGTAATGAGGAGATTTTTCTCTATTTGAAATTGTTTGAACAGCGCAACGTACAAAGAGTACCTTAAGCGCTACTTTGATTATAATACTGCATATTTTGCACTATTTTTTGGCATGCCTGTTTTCAGCACACTTCGTAGGATGTGTTGCTTTTGTAGTGGTACCAATTTGAGACTTGACGAAGCACAACCAGCCTCCCGGAGGGGACGCCTAATAGGGATATGTATATTAAGTATGGTATTTCTTCTATAATGTACTGCACGTTATGGAACAAATATACTAGTAAAGATCCTGAGTTGCGTTGGCCTATGTATGGGTCATTTGATTTGCGAAAAATTCAGTATGTGGAACAATGTATGTTTAAACGAAAGACTAGGCAAGATATGTTTGATTGTGTGCGAATGTGGGAGAAAGAAGTGCGTGAGCGAATGAAGCGTGAACAAGCCTTGATTGATAAAGAACAGCGAAAGACCATTTATGCGAAAGCATTAGAGTTAAAAAACAAGGAGATGAGAGAAATTAAAGAGAGGGAAGATAGGGAACGCCATTTACAGGTAACTGGCCAATATGCTGTTAGGCAGCCCCTTTATCCTATCCTTAATAAACCGCAAGATGATTTCCTGTTATTAGATCGTTCTCCACCTCCGTATATTTTTTCTTCTGCTCCTCATGAGTCAGATGAGGACTCTTTTTCAGACCAGGACAAAGCTCGAGAAACTCGTTCCATGCTATCTGCTGAGCGTGCATCTGACATTAGATCTACTGCGCGTAAAGCCGTTCGTAGTACTACCACTGCCTCTGAACTTTTAGATAGTATAAAAGGATGGCAGGAAAGGGAGCAAATATATTTTACCGATACATTTGCTGCAGAGGTTATTGAACAATTTAGGAAGTATTCGGTAGAAGTGGAGCCCAATGATGTAGCAGCTGATTGTAAACAATTACGTGACGGTCTTTTTGTCTTCTCCCAGGTGGCTGACACGATCAGACGCTTGGTTAAACTGCGTGTTGAAGCAGCCCGTTTGCGAGAGGAGAAAAAGGCAGCAGAAACAGCTGCACTAGCATCTCAGATCAGCATGGCACGAACTTTTACTCCTGAAACAGATAAGAATGTTGTAATTCATGTGAAACCCATGCGGGAAGCCGCGCCTTTATATGTTCCTCCTAAAGGAACGGGTACAGAGGATGATAAGACTTCTCTTAATGCGAAAGGGTACTTTATTTATAATTGGGTTTACACTCCTTGGAATAGAGCAGATGTTATGGCCCTTAAAAATGCATTGCCTGACCCGCGAAAGAATCCAGCAGCCTTTTATGAGGAAGTTGAGGGTGCAATCAGCTCTTGTACTATGACTCTGTCTGATATTGATTTGTTTTTGGATTAATATTACCACCTGATATGTGGAGAACTGTGCGCAAAATAGATGATAATGCGACATTTGGAGCATTGTGGAAAGATTTAGAGCGGTTAGATGAAGATAGAGAACCTGCACAGAAACCGTGTCAGTTAATTTTAAATCTTCCAGCAGCTATATTAGTTAAGTTAAAGACGATCATTCCCCCTAAAAAGATAGATTGGACAGTGCTAGCGTCTTGCAAGCAAAAGGTAGATGAATCAGTTTCTGACTTCTTCACACGCTTTGAAGAAGCATTTCACGATTTTAGTGGCCAGTCATTGACAGATGACACAGGTAGGCATCTGTTTGTCGATAAATATGTCGCAAACCTTTTGCCAGGAATAGCTAGTCGCTTAAAGGCCAGTGAGAGTTCATGGACTACATCTTCTCCGGTTTCTCTTTTAACTATGGCCCAGTATTATGAGCGGCAAGAATTAGAAGCCAAAGGTAATGAGGACAAAAAGTCTAAAGAGTTGAAAACAAAGGTTATGTTGGCTCAAGCTTATGGTCCGCCTTCTAGAGGTAATGATAGAGGTGGACGTGGATCTTATGGTTCGTCCTTTCCTTCCTCTGCCCGTTCGAATTTGTCTGTTGATCAGTGTGCGTACTGCAAAAATTTGGACATTGGCTTTCTGATTGTCCAGTGCTGCGTGCTCAGCAGAATCTACGTGGTCGGGGACAAATGAGAAATCGTTCAGGATATCAAGGGCCTAGAGGAAGCGCGAATGATCGTGCTCGGTTTGATGCTAATACACGTGGGCAGAATGGGTTTAACACTTTTGATAGAAGGAACCAATATCAAATGTCTGACTATGTGCCCTCTGATTTTCAAGATTCTGCTTATGCATAGGATTGCCTAGGACGGGGTAAGGAATCAATTGAAGTTCCAGTAGATCAGAGGGGTCCCTATGTTACAGCACATGTTTTGGGTTCTACTGATCAGTTTCTGGTTGATACAGGAGCTACTCGTAGCGCCTTGTCTAAACAATTGGTTCCAAGGGCTCCCCTGTCTGGCTTAACCATTACATCGATAGGTTTCGATGGAACACCTTCCCTTAGCCCATTGTCACAACCACTTGCATTTGATATTGATAAGTTTACTGCTCCATGTCCGTTTTTGCTTTCTCCAAACACACCAGACAATATTGTGGGTCTTGATATGCTTAAATATTTTAGGGCTACGATACGGTGTTCTCCGGAAGGAGTACGGGTTATTTTGAATGACAACTACCCTTTGATTGAGAGATCTTGTATTGTTAAAGAGGACATTGCACTAGCCTCACTCCCTAGTACTTTGTGGGCTACTTCGGACACTGATGTAGGGCAAATGGTTATTCCACCAGTACATATTAGTGTCAAGGAGGGCGCTTTATTGCCAAGACTGCCTCAGTATAAAATTTCTCGAGAAGGAGAAGAAGCACTCACACTTATTGTACATGATTTAATTAAGGTGGGGGTTGTGGAAGAAGTTCCTTACAATATTTGCAATAGTCCGATTCTTCCCATTTTGAAAAAAGATACTGACACTAGGATTTATAGATTTATTATCGATTTGAGAGAAGTCAACAAGATTGTAGTACCACAGTACCCTGTAGTATCTGACATAACGACATTGCTTACCTTGGTCCCTCCAACAGCAACTACATTTTCTGTAATTGATCTGAAGAACGCTTTCTTCTCGATTCCTATTCATCCTGATAGCCGATATTTGTTCGGTTTCACTTTGAATAATAGATCATACAGATTTTGTAGAGTTCCTCAAGGCTATACTGAGAGTCCTAGTATTTACAGTCAAGCATTGAAGAGACAGCTTGATTCCTTTACCTTGCCTAAAGGAGTGGCTCTCATACAATATGTCGATGACATCTTGTTGGCAGCCGATACACCTGAGCAGTGTGAGAAATGCACTTTGTCTTTGCTTTCTTTTCTTGCTACACACCACCATAAAGTATCACGAAAGAAATTGCAATATTGTAGACCGAAGGTGACCTATTTAGGACACCTTCTGTCTAAGGAGGGCCGTGCACTGACACCAGATCGCATTCAAGCAATTTTAGACACCCCAGTACCTTCCACGCAGAAAGATGTCCGTGCATTCATTGGTCTGACTTCGTTTTGCAGGCAATGGATATTGGGTTTTTCACACATTGTTAAACCCTTGCTAGCACTTTTGACTAAAAACACTCCGATCCCCCTTCCATGGACAGATGAATGTCAAAATGCTTTTTGTCAGTTGAGACAAGCTCTTTGCTCTGCACCAGTGTTAGGCACACCAGATTACACGAAGGCTTTTACACTCTATGTACATGAGAAAGAAGGATGTGCATTGTCAGTTTTAGTACAGACACACGGGGACAAACAGCGTCCTTGTGCATACCTTTCTGCAGTTCTTGACCCTGTTGCTCGTGCATTGCCTGGGTGTTTCCGTTCAGTTGCAGCGACGGCTGTGTCCATACGTCAGAGTGAAGGGATAGTTTTGTCACACAAACTGTTGGTGCTAGTACCCCATGCAGTAGATGCCCTTTTGAATCAGACTAAGACTCAGCACTTAACTAGTGCTCGTTTGACAGGATACGAATTGACACTGCTAGCACCTCATATTACCTTGAAGAGATGTGCGACACTGAACCCCGCCACTTTGTTGCCATATCCTGCGACTCAGTCTCAGTCAAAGGAGCCTCACGATTGTATATTCCTTACTGAGGAACAGACAAAGGGTCGCATCGATTTGCAAGATACGCCCCTTCCAGATGTAGATGGGGAACTGTGGGTTGATGGGTCCTGTTTGAAGTTACCAGATGGCACGACTTCAGCTGCTTATGCAATTACCACGCTTGAGACAGTAGTGGAAACAGCTCGCATACCTCAGAAGTCAGCTCAAGCAGCTGAACTAATAGCTTTGACACGAGCGTGTGAGCTTAGCACTGACTTGTGTGTGAACATTTACACGGATAGCCGCTATGCTTTTGGAGTGGTTCATGATTTTGGCCTACTCTGGAAGGAAAGAGGCTTTCTTACATCCCATGGGATGCAGATAATGCACGGAGAGTTAGTGCATAATCTCTTGACTGCACTTACATACCCAAAGAAAGTTGCTATTATGAAGTGTAGCGCACACAAGAAAGTGACTGACAAAATAGGACAAGGCAATGCCTTTGCAGACCGCGTAGCCCGTGAGACTGCGATGCAGCGAAGCACTACACCCATGTACGTAGTAAAATCACAAGCTGAGCGTTGGCATGATGCTAGAGAGGAAGTATTGGATATACAGAGATCTGCTTCTGTGGAAGAGCTTGAGCAATGGTCTAAAGAAGGAATAATAGATGATGAGGGTTGTTGGCGTAACAAAGAAATGAATAAGTGGAAATTGCCTGCGGCCTATTTACAACCTATGGTTCAAATGGCACATGGGCTGGCACATGTTGGAGCTCTAGCAATAACTACATTGCTTACACAAGTTTGGGAGCATCCTGAAATTGCTAGCACAGCCAAAAGGGTAGTACAGTCCTGTTTGATCTGTTGGCAGTATAATCCTGGAAAAGGGACACGAACTCCTACAGGAGGGTTTGCTACACCAACCGCACCTTTTGAAGTTTTGCAGATGGATTACATCCAACTCGAACGCTGCAATAATTTGAAATATGTCCTAGTGGTGGTATGTGCCTTTAGCAAATGGATAGAGGCATACCCTACGAAGGATAATACTGCTCTCACCACAGCAAAGGTGCTTCTAAAGGAGTTTTTCCCTAGATACGGTGTTTGTAAACTTTTGTGGAGTGACAATGGACCTCATTTTATTGGGCAAGTTGTTGAGCATGTCCTGAAAGGATTAGGGATCAAACAGAAATTCCATACAGTTTTCCACCCGCAATCAGCAGGTTTGGTGGAAAGGTATAACGCTACTTTAAAAACAAAGTTGGCGAAAATACTGGCTTCCACGTCTCTAAAGTGGCCAGATGCACTACCTTTGGCATTACTATCCATAAGATCGGTGCCACATTCACGATCAGGTCTTACCCCTATGAGGTGGTGTTTGGGAGACCGATGAACATTTGGGGAATTCCTAAGCCACGCCCCATACATGATGTTCCTTGTGTTCTGATGAATGATTATTTGGCACAGTTAACTGACAGTTTGATTTCTATTCATCAACAGGTTCGAGAAGCTCTTCCTGACAGATCTACAGGTGAGGCCCACGAACTCCGTCCTGGTGACCATGTAATGGTCAAGGTCTTCGACAGATCGAACAGCTTGGAGCCAAGGTGGCGAGGACCAGAGCAGGTGCTCCTTGCGACAAGGACAGCAGTTCGAGTGACAAACAGAAAGAATTGGATCCACAGCACACACTGCAAACGCGTGTCGCCTGCCTTGGTGGAACCTGCTGTGTTGACCGACCATCGAGAGATTCTGGAGACGGAGAAAGGCCAAGCTATCTCACCTGACGAATCTGCGGAAGTCTTCCCGGACCACACGATCACTGGAGTATCCCGATATCAATTGAGACCGAGGAAAGGATCTGCAGTTTTGAAAAAGACTGGTTGAGCTACCACCCTGGGTTAGTGAAACGGAGAGCCATTGTGGCAAGGGGAGGGGATCAGCCCTGTATTAGTGTAGTGACACCTACTTTGGCCCATGGTGAAGAAATCAGCGGCTGCCCAGGGAGAAGAGCTCCAACGACTGTTTTCAACAAGTTTTCAGAAAGATCAATCATTACTGCTGCTAAAATGAAAAAACAAATCATTTGTGCTGTAGGGTTTGTTGTTGCTATGGTGGCTATGGCAGCAATTACATGGTACATCGAGAAGGTGGCTCCTGTTCGACAGCTTTTTGTTGCCACTACGCCAGTACCCGTGGAACACCACTACTTTACTCTTCCTTACCATGAGCAAAAGCATCGACAATCCTACCTAAATAATACTTTTATCCAGATGTTGCACCATACTCACAATGCTACGAATACTACCAACTGTTGGGTGTGTGGGATGATACCTGCACATCAAAAGAAAGGAGGAACACCTTTTATTCCTCTTCCATTTTCTCACAATGGTTCTTGTCAAGCTTGGTATGCGCTCTTGTTTGCATATGGAAAGCCTGCAGTAGGTGGGATTATTTTTCAACTTAATAAAGTATGTTATCAAAATAAAGAAGGTTATCCACAAGCCAAAGGGACTAAATGGGAATGGGAAGAGTATCAACCGGACAATATTTCAACACCATATGTTTTCACAAATGTGAGAATAATAAAGAACATTGGACCTTTTGTGATTTCTGTGACAAAAGCTAAAGCAGATTTGTGTATTTGTAGTGTTGGAAGAATTCCAGTGGGGAGGAGCGAGTGTACTGTAATCCTGACCATTGAAGGTGCCAATAAGAGCACTTTCACAGCCTCGCATAATACGTATTTTGTGTGCGGAAATAATGGATATTATCAATTACCTGTTGGGTGGTCAGGAATCTGCTATGTATCTTTTCTGTTGCCCCCTGTGTTTCTGGCACCTGCATTGTATCACCGTGATTTTAAACTGTACAATGACATTTCCACAAACAGAAATAAGAGGACAATAAGTATGGATGAAGTTGACCAAACCGACACTACCCTACAACAATATGTTGATTTCAACTTGGGCTTATTTTTCTTTGTGGGTGCTGCATTAAACAGCAGGAAAGTCCGACGACTGACTCGTGTTGTGGAAGCTGTTACTAATCAGACAGCTATGGCACTTGGGAACATTACAGAGGAACTACAGATTGCAAGGATTGTAGCACTCCAGAATAGGATGGTGCTAGACGTAATTTTGGCTGATCGAGGTGGTGCATGTCGCATCATCGGTAGCAGCTGTTGTGTATTCATACCAGATCACTCACCTTCAGTATATGACGCAATATCAAAATTGCATAAGATTGCTGCAGAAATTCATCCAGAGACTGGAACTTGGACTTTTGCTGGATGGTTTTGGACTCTTGTTTCTGCTTGGGGCTGGAAGCTACTGACTATCCTGTGTGTAATAATTTTAATATTTTTTACATGCTGCACATGTATCCAATGTGGTCCAATGCTTTGCTCCATTTGCATCTCTGCTTGTATACCTGCCAGAGGGAACATTGCTGAAACAAAGGCCCAACAAATGTTGAATAAAGAAGTGGCCGAAATAATGTTAATAGATGTACGGGATGAATATCTAGATTACCCCAGATAAACGAATGTCTTCAGCCAATGCTGAAAGGGTCGTCTGTTGTAATTTGGCAGCATTTAAGTTAAGCATTAACTGAAGACAGCCTGTATTTAGAGGCTAAATTGTCCGCTTTGTGGAATCCATTTTGTATTTCTGTCAGCCATTTTGGCTGCCATGTGCTACCATGTGCTCGCCATGTGCTCTGTCCTACCTTCCTGTCAACTGCTCTTGAAATCTGCCTAGAGACAAGTTATATTTAGTTCCTCTTGCTTTGCACATGCTCAGTTGAGCTTGCAGCTGTTCCGAGTTTATAAATGTCAGGATGTGTCTGCTAAAAGTAGAAACTGTTAGCTCCACCCACTTGTCGACTGTGCATTCTCTGTATGACCTTATATGTACCTACAACCAGCATTTGTGTTTGTACCGCCTTCATTTGAGCCCCTGTGTGGGTATAAAAGGACCAGGATCCTTCCATTCAGTGTGCTACTTCATGCATTACTGAAGGGTGATGTGTGAATGTTAGCTCCACCTCATGAGGTTTAATAAACTCTGTTTTTTATATTTCAGTTTCTGTGCCAACTTCTTCCTAAGTGTCTGAGGACTCTGTGCAGAGAAGGGAGAACCCCTAAGCACTGGTAGGCCTTGCTGAGGCTAACTACAACAATATATGCAAATGCCTATCTACAAGAGTTACTCAAAATACCCTAAATATGTCAGAACTCCCGAAGCATGCCTGGGAGACAATAGCTTTTGACTTTTTCGGTCCACTCAACAATGAGAATCACCTGATGGTGATTGTGGATGAATATTCACAATCTCCATTAATTGAGAATCTCTCAACCACCACACTAGACCGAGTCATTGAGAGACTGGATGGCATCTTTGCGAGATGGTGTGTTCCAGCCATACTAAAATCTGACAATGGCCCAGCTTCAAATAGTCGGGAGTTCAAAGACTTCTTAGAGCATCTAAATATGAAGCATCAAAAGAGCAGTCCTCTGTAGCCGCAGACAAACGGACAGGTTGAAACATTTATGAGCATGCTAAAGAAAACTATGCAGCATGCTACCCTTGAGAAGCTCAATTTACAAACTATGTTAAACTGTACATTGAGAGCTTACCATCCAACACCTCACTCAACCACTGGCGAAAGTCTGAGACATTGATGTTCGGGAGAGTAATGACAACCAAGATACCTCATTGGACCAATCAGAGAGACAGAGATGAGAATGCAACTCATATGAGGAACTTGGTTCAGAAACAAAAGATGAAGACATATGCTGACCAAAGACGGCAGGTGAAGATATTGTCTTCCAGAGAGGAGACAGATTGCTCACACGCATGATGCGGATAAGAAACTCTGATGCTCCCTTTGATGCAGAACCTTTTCAAGCAGTGTCAAGCAAAAGACACATGGTGACTGCCCAGTATCCTGGGAAGTCTATTACCAGCACCAACCAATTACTACAAAAGGGATCTGATCTATAAAGGTCCTGATGAAGCCTACGGACCCATAGGGGCATATATGGCCGAAACATGTTGACCATTTCATTTGATGGTAAATATAAGTAATGTGTCTGAACAACATCACTCTATTTTTTAATCTTACCCCTATCCCTCTTTATAGGAGGTAATTTTACTCTTGTTGCACAGATCCCACCAACAACTTTTGCCAGACACTCTCCCTCCTGATGGAGGCATTACTCACCTGTAGAAGCGAGTCTCCAGGTGCACAACCTGATGATGATGCTACCTACTAAGTTACACCAATGGAGGTTATATATACTGCTCGTGGTAATTAATGGTTTAAGGTTTCCGAAAGAACACTCGTGCGACTCTGGTATCAAGAACAGTGTGTTTCACTCTTCTTTTTAATTTATAAAGTATTATTATTGGGAACTGAATGAACCCCTCCTATGCTTCTGCCACCACCCCCCCCCCAAGCCCCTTGGCTGTTGATGTTGGAGTAAGCCTATTTAGCAATCAAATAGTCAATGCAGAGATAAATACAATTTCTATATTTTGTGGAAGACATCACAGAACGTAGAATAACTAGGTGGCTTAGTTATAGCTGGCTCTTCAGTAGCTGCTATGACGAGGATCTTACTTTGAGAAAAATACGTAGCAGGAATGCATTCCTGTCTTAGCCTGGAGGATTGTAATGTTCTAAACAGTAGTCTGATGTGAACTTCAAAGAAAGTTGATAGCTCCTCTGTTAATTGTAAGCCAATGCATTAAAAAAAATGATCTTAAATTAGAGGGCCTAAATGACTTCAGTAAAGTGGATGATGGGGTTCCAAAGAAATGTCAGTACCATCAGCTGCTGTAGCATGTATTGGTTGAGACTTTGGAATAGGCACTGAGTTTGTTTGAAAATCAAATATAAATAAAGTTCCCTTTGCACCAGAGTCATGATCTACTCTTACTGAGTTGCTTGCAAATCTAAATGCCCCTGGAAGGATGAAATATGGAAAAACAACCTGCAAGATGTTTATTATGTCATGAGGAGGTTTATTTTGAACCTGACCTGCCACAGCACTTCCCAAAGTTACAAGCTCCACAGTTTCCCAAACCAAATTTTGCCTTATTTGGGCAGTCTTTCACAAAATGTCCAATTTTCCCACAATAGACACAGAGGTTTAACCTCCTTCTCCACTTTCTCTTCTTTTTCTTGCTAAAAGCCCTTTGACACCCTCTATCTGCATGGGTTTCTCAGTGTCTCTCTTTGTACATGTTTCCATTCTAAAAGTTGGGATGGGAAATGGGGTTCAATCTTTTATGTTTCTTTCTTGTGCTTACATATTCAGAGATATAGTAGCAAGACCTAGTCTATTAAGTCCAAGCACATAGTTGGTTGTAGTTCAATCTGTGCAAACATGTCATGCAACTCTTCCTGGAGGCTTTGGTAGAGCACCAATGCTCTTTTTTCTCTCATGCCATTTTACATTGACCAATAAACTGTTGCAATATGTTAGATAGCTTAAGAGGTCCCAATGTCCTTGGTTTGAATCCTTGAGCTTGCTCTCAATGGAATAGGCAATGGACCATGCATTAGGAATATGACCCATGAAGTGGCATCTCTCCTAAAACATGAAATTAAAAGTGCTTCCTTGGTCTGAGCACCGAAAACAGTTATGCTTTATGTAAGTAGTGCAAATGAATCTGAGTAATTGTTTATCTTTCTTAGGATCACCAGAATATTTGCTCAGTTGATGCTAACAGTAGTGTTTGTTGGGGGGAGCATCCTACAAAAGGAATCTGAGCAGTAGCTGCCATCAAGGACTTTGGAGTTAAAGGTGAACTTGAGCCAATGGTTGTAATGCGATGTTCATACTATGTTCATGAGGTTGGTAATGGGTTTGTAGGAAATTGGATTGTTGGTTGACTGGAGTGTGAGCCCTGGTCAAACATCAACCACAATCCTTATCAGGGCAAGGCACAAGCAAACCACAAATTAACCTGTGCTCACACCCTTGGTACCTTGGCACAGAGCAATCAGGTTTAACTTAGAGGCAATGTGTAAAGTATTTGTGCAACACTTCAAACAGTAAAACAGTGAAAACACCACACAAAAAAGATCCTGTGTCAACTTAGAAAATCAGAGCAACATTTAATAAATAACCAAGAACAAAATAACAAAAATCCAATCAATAGAACCGGAGTTATGAATTTTTAAAGAATAAACTGTAAAAGAGCGCCTAAAAGTAGAAAGCGCCAACCGTTGCTATCTGGTCATGCTAGACTGGGTCAAAGTCAGAAGTTGAGGCTGGCCTCGATGGAGTGCAGGTCGGATAGTGTCCCAGATTAGTCCTGCTGAAGTTTTACCTTCTCACTTTTGGTGCCAAGAGTCCTGTTCACTTTGAAGAGGGTCGCGAGGAAAATGGAGAGAGTGGCGGGCGGTAGTCGGCATGGTGTGAAGAGCAGGCTGGGCATCACAGACAGGCAAGCTGGAGCTTCGCATTGGTGGTTTGCCAAAGACTGTAAATGCTGCTGTATGAAGAGACTAGCTGGTGGCGGGCACGCTGAATTTCAGTGGGAGCGGCGTGGTCTCGGTACAAACAGGCCCGTTCACGGTCATGAAGAGACCAGAAGCATGCCAAGCCACACCAAGGGTCCAAGACCTGAGGGGCACCACTTGGGGGTCAGGACCTCACTGAAGCTGGGTTCAGGAGCTAGTTGGGGAGCCTTTGATATCACTGAAGTTCAGATCAGGAGGCCAGAAGACTAGCCCTTGAAGTCACTCTGCGGTCCTGGGTTCAAGATGAAGTTTCAGGCCCAGTTCTTCTTCCCCAGTCAAGAAAGCAGCAGGGCAGCATAACAGGGCAACAGTTCCTTTAGAGCAGCAGTCCAGTAGATTGGCAGTCCTCCTAGCAGAGTATCCACAGGTCCAGAAGTGTAGTGAAGAGTTGGTGCATGAGGTCCAATGTTTATAGTCAGTTGTGCCTTTGAAGAGGGGAGAAGCTTCTAGATGTTTACATTTGAAGTCCCCAGGTATCCTGCTTTTTCTGTCCTGGCTCTAGACTAACTACAGGGGGTATGCAGCCCTTTGTGTATAGGCAGGACATAGCCTATTCAGGTACAAGCGAGGCTGCACTCAAATGTTCCCTCCCATCCTGCCTGTGATGGCTCATCCAGGCACACCTAAACTCCCTATTGTGTGTGGCTGTCTAGGAGAAATACACAAAGCTCAACTGTCAGCTACACTGTCTTGTAACCAGGGACAGGCTACAGGCACTAACTGGCTATGGTAAGAAAAACCAACTTTGAAAAAGTGGCATTTTCAGAATTGCAATTTAAAACCTGACTTCATCCTAAGTTGGGATTTGAAATTGTGATTCCAGAGACACCAAACATGAACTGCTTATCCCTTCTCACTTGGAAATTACACTAATAAAATGTAATAAGGCAACTCCAATGTTATCCAATGGGAGAAATAGGCCTTGCATTAGTGAAAAACGAACTTTAAATAGATTTTCACTACCAGGAGATGAAAAACTTACATTTGCATGTTCTTCTTTTTAAATGTGTTGCACCGTACACTCTGGGCTGTCCATGGCCTAACCTAGGGGTGATTTTTGGGTTTATTAGAATCCTGCAACCCAGAGCGGCACTTGGGGATCACGACTTAAAAAATACAGGAGGTAATCCTACAGAGACACTGCAATCAGTAATTATTTGCCCACAGAGCCTGCCACAGGAATTAATGTAGCAATTTGTGACGCTACTTATCAGTAACTCACCTATATGGGAGTTAAACAAACATAAGAATATGAATGCAGTGAATCCAGTGCCTCTGTAACTTCAACAGTCCACACAGAGTGGCAGGATTATGTGACATCTGCCAAATCATGGAATTTTCCTCACTCCACTATCTTGCCACACTCCCCCAACACTTCAGTTTATATTTGTGAGTGAAGCTGTGCAGGAAAATAATCCAAATGAAACACAAAGGTGATGGGTGAATGCTTGCTAAAGTGGTCATCACTGCAAATCCAGAGTATTTAGAAATTGATTGAGATACGTTTAAGCATTTAACACAAAACTATTTAGTTTTGAATCCAGAGTAAAGACCAATCGTTGACATTAATGTAACAATTCCACCTGTAACTATTTTGGTTTATCTATAAATGTGACGGATATGTCTGTATGTGGGTCTTGTAGCACAGCTTCCCTAAAACACATGCTGCACCTAACCGATGAGGATTAATAAGCCTGAATGAGTGGAACGCTTTAAAAAGTCACTGGCAATAACTTCAGCTGCATTCCATTTTATTTTAGTTTGTCTACAGTGCCCCTACAGACAAAAAGCAACCATATCAAATTAGTCTTTTTCTGTTTAAATAGACTTTGTTCAGCCTGAACTGTGGGGTCATGTTCTCTTTGAAAGGGAACTCAAACAGCCATTGCCTAGTTGCATTCTTGTTGGGCCTTTTCAGTGAAGTGTTGTGTGAACTGGAATGAGAGACCGATAGCTGCTAGTAGCTTCGGCTTTTACATGGATTGCACCCGCCACAAGTTGTGTCCCTATTTTGTTTTAACCTTAAGTATAAAGGGTATTGCCAGACGTGGGGCCTTGCTCGCTCTTCCCTAAAATCCAAAATGATGATGTGCACACACCATTAACTGTGTTCGTAGATGCACTGTAAACAACAAGGGTGAGGGGAGATTAATATGAGAGGCCAATCTTAACACAATTGTAGACAAGAGACGTGCTGTTGGTTTCTGAGGGAGAGGTTAATTTTATTGTTTCAATGCCATAGGCAGAGCAGTGTGGTGGAATGTCACTAAGCCCTCACCCGCTCTATGATCAGAAATGGAAGTACTTAGGTCGCCAATTCTTCCTAAGTACCCTCTTTCCTTGCTCGGAGTCTCGTTGTTGACCTTGTGGAAAATACAAATTCCCACCTGTTTTTTCATCTCTTTTCATTTTCTAAGTTGTATAGTGTGCTGGACTAAATCATTCAGTTTTCTTCTGCTTGTTAGGTAAATTTGGGTTATTTTTCTTTTTTTTTTAGAGTTTGCTTCTTCACAGTGCACCAACTCACTTTCACCCAGGTTCACAGGAATCTCCATTGTGGGACTTTGGAAGTTCCAAGCTGTGAAATGCTCCCTGTCCCAGCCCAGAGACAACAAGTAAACTTGTTGAAAGAACTCATGGAGGGATAGAGAATGGTCAGTGCACAAGAAAGTTGTCCAAGAGAAGAAGCAGTTTACCCACATTACAAAATCTAGTTTTGGCTCTCAGATGTTATGATCTTATATTTGGTGCCTCATTTGATAATTTCTCTGGGAGATGAGGCCGGCAAATGGAGGCTTGGAGGTTTGATATGATGTAGCCTGTCAGAATAATTGCCCGATAAGGGTGGCCCAGAGATGTATACACCATGCGGATGGAGGTGTCCTGGGCCATACAGCCGATGGTGGTGTTCCCTCTGCTTATCCTGGTTCTCTCTCTAGGGAATCTGGTGAATGGTGCCTGCCTGTCAAAAGTTCCACCTAGGCCCTGATTACAAGTATAGATGCTATTTATCACACCTGATTTATTGATTGGGTGCAATAAAGTCTGTACTTCCAGTGAGAGTATGGGGGCTTGCAGCATATGTGGAAACCATTGGCAGCCTGCTAGTTATTGCACTGCCACCTTCAACAGCAGTCCCGGGTCAGTGGCAGGTATGAGTTGGGAAGAACTCCAGCCCCCTGAAGCTGATGGTCCGTGATTGTCAAGTGCAGCTCACATTCAGGCAGTCAGTGCTGCTTTACCTGCCCAACCAACTAAGGACTGGCCTGATTCTTGGAGGAAGAGTAGAGCCTTCCGCAGTCTGGTGAGTCCCTGCCATGCCCGCGATAGAGCGCGTCCAAGGACAAGCTCTGACCAGGCTGTTGCATGTGCTATTTGCTGTGGTTGTGTCACCACTGAACAGTCCGGGATCAGGCCTTTAGGGGCCATGGTCGATATGGACACCTTTGCCATACAGTGCCCACCCTCTGAATGACTCTGCATGTTGACAGCAGTAAACTCTAGTTCAAACAGGTGAAATATTAAAGTGGTGTCATCTCTCAACAACGCATATTGTACAGCGATTAACTGCTCACAGGATAGCATTTGAATTATAGCTCATAAAATGTTTTGGACTGGGTTACAAATATATACGTTTTCAAGACAATTGAACCTTATAATCGTGAAAACACTTTCTGTGCTGCTATTTGTGAAGGAGACAGGCGTTTACTATTAAAAGATGTTTAACAAAAAGCTTTTCTTTGTGAACTCGTATTGGTCAAGCTGGAGGAGTAGTTTGTTTTGGTAAATTGTTCCGGTCCCCAACACCTGATTAGCTGCTGAAAATGCCAGAAAATTTGTTTGTCTCGCTATATTTTGACGACGTATCAGAAAATTAAAAAGTCCTACTAGATTTAGACATAATTAATCAGATTGTGAGAATATGTGTTGATAACGTGCAAAGATATTCATACGAGCAGTCGTGAAAGTAAAGTCAAATTAGTTTTATTTCAAGTATAAACCATGCATAATATAAAACAGCAAACCACAAACATCAACTGAATTCAGAAAAACAACAAAAATGCCTCATTGACATGCTCCATATGGTACAATAAAATCATGAGATCATTTAATCTCATTATAGCACGGCACGTGATTTGGGCACACATGTGCCCACATAAGATGGCACAGTGTCTAAAGTACTACAGCAAAACACAGTACGTTAACAATCCATATTCTACAGTATCCAGATGTTGATAATATCCCTACATCATATACCCCGTGTAAATCGGACCTCTAGTACATCACATAATGTTACACTTCCTGTCAGGAAGAGTCCCACAATTTCTTGAGAAGCATAGGTAATACTTGTAACCCTGGGCAAAGCACTACGCTACGCTCGCGTAGTTTGCGAAGTTTGCGCTACTTCGCACAACGCGAATTGCACGTAGCACAGTGCAAACACGCGTAGCGTAGCGTAGTGCAGCGGTCATTTTTGCTTGCTCGCGGTCCTCAACGTCAAGTTGGCGACCGCGAGCAAGCAAATGACATCCCGGCGAGACTTTTTCCTCGTTCGCGATCAGCAACATCAAGTTGCCGATCGCGAGCGTGGAAAATAAACCTCCCGGCGAGATTCTCAACGCGGGGAGGTCAGGTTTCTCATTGCGAGTGGTCGCGTATGCTCGCGACCGCTCGCGATGAGAAACTACCAGTCCGCGTTGAGAAAGCTGCCGCTCGGTAAAAATCTACTCGAGCGGCAGTAAGAGACAGCTCGCACTGTGCAAGATGCCGTTTTCAATGACTGCACAGTGCGGACAAGCATCCGGCACTGTGCAATCATTGCAAACAGTGCACTACGCAGTTCGCGTAGTGCTACGCGTAGCTCGCGTAGTGCGAACTGCACTTTGCGTAGCTTCGCGTAGCGCTACTTCGCGAACTACGCCCAGGCTTAAATACTTGTACATAAGTCTAAAATATACCATCTCTCCAACAAACTAAAACAAAATACTTGACGTCAGTATTTTAGCCAGGTGTTAATAGGCACGCAATATGCAAAATGGAAATGTTAGACTGTTGAAGACACTTCCATCCAATGAAGACACCGACAGCAGGACAATTCAATCTGCAGGTTTATTGGAGCACAGGAACCCCATGCCAGGGGCACAGACACCAACCGACAGTCTCCACACCAACTGACTCAGAACCCCAAGAATGTCATAGTGCCCACATTCCACTCCAGACAAGACACAAGTGGTAAGGAGAGAAGACAGACTAAAGACCCAGTATAGCACATCCCCCTTCTTTCAATGACAGAACAAGGACAACAAAACAAACACAAAAGGAACCCCACACAGGACACCACCCACACACAACAACACAACAGATGAAAGAGAAACAACAAAGAAGCAAATAAGATCAACAAGTGACAAAATCTTTGAGCCACTTTGGAGAAGCCACAGACCTCCTGCCTCTCACTGGTCTTGCATAAGGCAACACAGCACATTTATCACCTCCTATAATCTCTAGATGAGGCACTTTAGAGGCTTTAAGCTTCACATCCAACAAAGGCAAATCTGAAACAGCAGCACCAGGTGGAGAACTGCCACCACCCCTTTAAAAGAGAGCCACCCTTCTCATGTTCCAGACTTGCATATTGTTCAACTTCAACCAATTATGACCCACCTGAATAACCTTGAAAGGACCACGAAATTTTGAAAGACCAGATTTGACGCCACCTGGTTTGACTTTGACCAAATCTCCTACTATAAAGAAAACTTCCTTAGGAGACAAAACAGTATCCTTGGAGGCAGAGAGACTTCCACTTTTCCACATCCAAGAAGGGCACAACTTAGTGGAAGGTTTCCTGCCTCTCATCATTTCAAAGGGTGTTTTGCCGGTAGCCGCATTAGGTGTGGTGCGGTATGCCCACAGCATGTCCTTGACAGCACTTTGCACATTCTGCCCTGCCCTGTTGGCTAATTCCATAGTACCTTTCATCAACCTGTTGATCCTTTCAACTTGACCATTACTCTGTGGGTTGTACAAGGACATACAGACATATTTCACCCCCACATGAGTCAAAAAGGACTCCATTTCACAGGAAGTATGCTGTGTGCCATTATCAGTGACAAGTTTAAGTGAAACACCCTCTCTTCTAAAACTTTCCTCCAACAAAGTAATGGTGGTTTTGGTGCTAATATTTCTCAAAAAAACAACTTCAAACCAGCGTGATTTGGCATCCACAAAGACAATGGCAAAGCGTTCATGCTCAGACAAAAACGTGAAAGGACCAATGAAATCAAGACTGACCTTCTCCCAAACAGAATCAGCTTCAGCCATATGAAAAAAGGTGTCCTTAACAGAACCACCTAATTTCAATCTTTTCTCTGAATTTTTGCATGCAATGCAGTTCTCGACCCACCTCTTGACATCGGAATCCATTCTGGGCCACCAGAAATTCTCCTTGACTCTTTTAAGAGTAAAGGTTTGTCCCATGTGGCCCTCATGCGCCAAGGCAATTAGTTTTGATCTCAGAATGACAGGAGGAACAAAACGCTCACCCCTGACAATAATGCGATCTGGGTTAACACACAAATCCTCTACTACTTTCGAATAAGGTCTGACATCATCAGAATACACGCTCTCTCTTTTAGCACCCTCAATGATCATCTTGTGAACAGCTAGAAGTTCAAGATCCTTGTCAGAAGATTCCAACCACTCACGTTTGAAGATGGCACCATGTACACCAGAAAAGATCTCATCAATACTTGCCACAACTTCCTCAGTGAACACCTCACCACCCTCACACATCTTGTCAGGCAGCCTGGTAAGACAATCAGCTACTTTGTTTTTCCAACCAGGCAAATATTCAATGATGAAGTCACATTCCTATAGCTTGACAGCCGGTCTAGCAAGATGAGCCGAACAATTTTTGAACCCATTAGGTGCGAGAACTTTCAACAGGGGCTTATGATCTGTTCTTAAGGTAACTCTAGAGCCCCAAATAAATGTACGGAGGTGAGAAGTAGCCCAAACAGCTGCCAATGCCTCCCGCTCAATGACCAAATACTTCCTCTCAGTGTTTGAGAGAGAGCGGGACGCAAAGGCTACTGTCTTTTCAACACCAGCATGCATTTGTGACAGAACAGCACCCACTCCAACAGCACTGGCATCCACAGTGAGTATAGTCTTTAAATTGCACTGGAATGGGGCCAACATTTTCACATTGGAAATCTCATCCTTAATGGCAGAGTATGCATTCTCTTGAGAAACTCCCCACTCAAATTTCTGCCCTATACTGAGCAAAGCCCGCAATGGTTCAGATTTGGTGGCAAGGTTCTTTACAAATTTGGCATAATACTCAACCATTCCCATGAAGGAACGCAACATATCCTTATCAATGGGCATTTGAGCATTTACAATGGCACTTACAAGGTTGAGTTTAGGCCTTACACCTTCACTGGAAATGCGATATCCCAGGTATTCCACCTCACTAACCAAGAATTTGCACTTTTCTCTGCGCAAAGTGAGGCCAGCTTCCAACAACTTACGAAGAACAGTGCGTAGGGTGTCATTATGAGACTCAATGGTGTCACCAAATATCAAGATGTCATCTTGAAAGAAAATGACATTACTTAAAGCAACTAGGACTTTGGAGATTAGCCTCTGAAACATGCTCGCTGCGGATGATAGTCCGAAGGGCAATCTGTTGAATTGAAAGACACCTTCAGCTGTAACAAAGGCAGTAAGGTGTTTGGAGTCACAATGTAACATGACTTGATGGTACGCACTTTTGAGGTCTAATTTTGAAAAGAATTTTCCCCCGCCAAAAAAAAGACCAGCTCCGTAATATTAGGGAGGGGAAATCGGTCCATCACTACGTTCTGTTTAAGCTGCAAAGGTCAACACAGAACCTCAAGGACCTATCAGCCTTCTTAGTGATCACCACAGGAGATAACCACTGAGTTGCTTCAACGGGTTCAATAACCCCATCCAATACCATTTGATCAATAATTTTCTTTACCTCTCTCTCATGGCAATAGGAATTTTCCTAGAACAGTGCCTAACTGGAATGGCATCCTTCCTTAAAATAATCGTATGGGTATAGTCTTTGGCTACACCCAATTTACCGTTGAGAACCGGTGCGAATTGTTCAAGCACTTGGTTTATGTCATCCTCACACACAACCATTACCTACTCTGCTGCTCTGGGATTCACTACTATGTGAAGATCATACTGATGAGACCAACCCAAAATGGGTGGACCCTCAGTGGCAACATAAATTTTCCCTTTCGTGTGACGCTCATGAAAGAGGATCTCAGCCTCAAAGTAACCTATTACACCTATGTTAGCACCTTGGCAACCCTTCAGTACAACATTGGTATCATTCAATAATTTACAAGGCTACATCGTATCAAACAAGTTCTTGGAAATGATGGTGAATAGAGACCCAGAGTCAACCATCAAAGTCACCAATTTGCCATCGACCAAAAAAATCCGCTTTGGGACGAGAGCGTCTCTTAGAATCATCCGACTTTTCTTGTTCCAGTAGAGTTGATGGGTCATAGTCAACCATAAGAATTTTGTGTTCCATGAACTCCTCAGATTCCTCAACCACGGCTACTTTTATTTTGTTGGCTATACACATGCGGGCAAAATGGCCTTTCCTACCACACAAACGACAGTCTTTGCCCAGCGCAAAACAAGACTTAGAGTCTGCAATGTGGAAAATGCTGCTGCATCAAACGCAAAAACGTGTGCTAGATCTGATTTGGGGGGGAACTGTGGCTCTTGGAGAAGGATTGCGGGTAAATGAAGTCGTGGCAGCTTTCCTCTTGAAAAAATTAATTGAGTCTGATTCACAGTTGACCTCAGAGACCTCAATGTGCTCCCTATTGCTCATTCTCTAAGTTTCCTTCTTGCACTTTTGTGATTCCTCCACAACTTTAGCAATTTTAATGGCCTCCTTTCAAAAGTGGGATCTGCAGCTGCCCACAAACGTTCCTGCATTTTCTTGTTGCTGCACTGAACAATTAATTGGTCACGTATGAGTTCCTCAGTCATGGAACAAAATTTGCACTTGATAGCCAGCTCTCTTAGTCTTGCTACAAATTCGTCTATAGACTCACTAGGCTTTTGAGGTTGGGTGTAAAATTTGTGGCGTTGCATGACAATATTCAAAGTTTTAGCAAAAAGCTTGTGGATGTGCAACTTAGCCTCTTTGTACACATCCTCCATAACATCCCCATTGTCTTCGTAAACTTGTGGTAAGTACTTAAACACATGTTGCCCCTCAGTGCCCAGGCATCCAATTAAAAGCGCTTTCTTTTTAATAGGTGAAAGATTTTACCCCCCTAAAGCCACAATGTAGTTCTCAAAGGTTTCAATCCAGTCTTCTCATTCAATGGGAGGGTCCCCCTGTAGCATAAGAAAAGATGGGGGAGGAACCACAGCTTGGTTGATGCTCATGGTGGAAAGATTGTGAATAAAGTTTTGAATTAAACCAAAAAGAAAAAACAATAGGTTTCCTTGAGTAATAATGTTGTAGTTCCAAAGATGGCCAGGAGATGGCAGTGCCTACATTGACAAACAATCCCTTTATGGAGTCTCAGGCTCTATGGTTGTATTGTATCACAAGTGAGGGGAGTGGAGAGGCTGGCCAGAAGAAGGAGAGAACAACAGGGCGAATGTGAGTATGGCTGACAGCGCAATGAAATCCTTGTGGGCTGACAGTCTGTTACGGTGAGCGCAGAAGATGAGGAGCCGCGCTGGTGAATGCAGCGGTGAGTAGACAAAGGACGCGTGAGGAGGCAGTGCGTGAAGAATAGTTGTAGTATGTATGCGGGCTCAATGCAAGGACAAAGGATGCGCGAGGAGGCAGAGCGTGGAGGATTGCTGTAATACTGGCCGAATGACAGCGCTTGCTGGGCGCGAGGTAGACAGTAGCTCGGGGTGACACAGGCACACAGTATGAATGCGCGTTGAGCGCGAGGCAGGCAGCGTGAGGCGGCGCTCACGGAGAAACTCAAAAACTGTCTCGAGGCACAGCAGAGTGGCAGAATAAAAACGGAGGCAAAAAAAAAAATTATGAGCAGGGCAGCACAGTTAAAGAGGTCAATAAACAAATGATCCTACTGCACCAAGGATAGTAGTGAAACAACGTAGGCAGGGCACAGGGTTCCGTTAGCAGGCTCCAGGTTCACACAGCTGGAAATCGGATGGTGGTGTCTGGTGTCTGTGGCGTATCCCATCCTGTCGCCAAAAATGTTGAAGACACTTCCATCCAATGAAGACACCGACAGCAGGACAATTCAATCTGCAGGTTTATTGGAGCACAGGAACCCCATGCCAGGGGCACAGACACCAACCGACAGTCTCCACACCAACTGACTCCGAACCCCAAGTATGTCATAGTCCCCACATTCCACTCCAGACAAGACACAAGTGGTAAGGGGAGAAGACAGACTAAAGACCCAGTATAACATAGACCTTTCAGGAACTGGAGATGTGAATGCTTAAACACATGTCTATGTCACATGTCTGTAGAGTACAAAAATAACAAAGTGAAGATCTGAGGTTGAAGAGGATACGCTTCACAACATCCATTCATATTCGTTCCTCAAAATTTGCAATCCTCTTTAATAACCACTCAGAAAGGCCTGCAGGAAGCACATTCCAAGAAGTCTGGAACGCTTGAGACCTAAAGATTACCAAAAGTATATTATTTACGAGTTGGAAATCCTTCACTCATCTGAGAATTCTGAATTAATAATAAAATAATATGTTGCAATTAGCCTTTGCTGAACACATTCTGTTAAAAATGAAAGATGCATAAACTTTTCAGCAAATATTGTAAGACGTTTTAGCCATATATATATAACCCTTCTCCGCTCTATTGAAATGTATGCATGCCATGAAAAAGGCGTCTCCAGGACGACCATATTATGTATGTTTATGTCAATAATGTTAGCCCCCCGTGCCTCCTTGTGGTGTGGGTGGTGATAAGAAATTTCTCAGTGCCCAGTCTCTTCTGTGTAGGAGCTAACTCTTGAAAGAAGGCCAGATGCCCACTTCTCGACCATATCATTCATAAGTGTATGACATCCCTAGCGATGACACACACTCACATACGTCAGATAAACCTGGGAGGGATTCCTAGCCCCTGCCAGGCCCATTACAAGATTCATCTGATGGATGGGGCTGATAGAGGGGCTAGAGGCAACGTTTACTACTCTAGCCCCTTCCTAACCTTGTCGAGCTTTTTTCTGGAAGTATGTATGGAGGAAGGTAGGAGAGAGGCCGGGGGCAGCCCTGCTACTCCTACCCTTAATCCCACTACCCCTCCTGCCCCACCATCAAAGGAAATGACCCAGGGGTGTGGATTGTACCGGGAAGGGCTAGGATTATTCCCAGTCCTTTTCCTTTCAATGTCTACTTCCTGGTTCATTTCACACAGCTCATTCAGCACAGAATACTCTTCTCTGTACAGACGTATTGTGAAAAGAAGACGAGCCGTCCTGTGCCCCAGGTAGGAGCCAGACACAGTTTGCTTTTTTTCTCAGCCTGAGCCAAAATTTAACCAGCTTCTGGCCACTTGCTTGTTCACAGACACGTACATCTTTGCCCCATCAGGGAGCCAGTTAATATTGGGATTTTTTGCCTGGGCTACGAAAAATTCCAATAAGTATCTGACTACTTCCTGGGACAGGGAAACCCAACACTGACAGCAAATCTCGAAACCCAAAGGACTGTTCCCTTCCTTTACTAGCAGTTTTAAAGAGAATCAGGTGCACATTCAAGCATTACTCATTCCTACCAAACCCTTCTTTGAAACCATCAGAGAATATTCCTTAATCTCTAGCCCAAGATTGCAGGCATAACAATAGGTTCCTACTTAATAGCTTCACTGATGACTCAATTGAAATATAGAGTGGTCCAAAACACCTTGAAAAGAGAGAACATTTTTGAGACACCCCACGAATTTGGAAATGAAAAGGAACAACTAATAGCATGTAGCAAACCAGACAAAAATGCATCTCATAGATCAACATTATATTTATAGTGTTCCATATGGATAACATCTGTCTTGCTTTGGCTTTTATGTGCCAAGCTCACTCACAATGCACTTATAACTTTCTCTAATGTGAAATTTATGTTTACATGATATGCAGTAGGAATGACTGAAGATGGTCCCATGTCCTCCAAACAGCAACCTTAGAAATTTGAATCAAGTTCCATCTACTTTTCTGCTGCTATGACAATGTCAAAGCCATTCCCAATGCTTTTTACCTACTCTCCAGAAATCTTGCAGAATGAGAAGGCACAAGCATTTTCTAAAACATACCAGGATATCTTTTGTAAAGCAGTCTTTCTCCTTCCAAGTGATTTTCTATGTAGCAGCTGTTGGGCCACTATTCTTCTGAATACCCTGGTTGAGCTTGCTACATGCAGCCAGGCATACATTTGATGTCAAAGTACTCCCCTTTGATCGAATAAGTAATCAGATCCTAGGGCCGGCTTAGAGCAGACATGGGGAAAATCCTGGGACAAGAAGTCCCATAACAGCTTCTTAAGGAAGTCCCAGAATGCAGCAGTTAGCAACGAGGTGAGGGGGAGAAATACATCTCCAAAGTTCCCCAACAAACTGATAACCTCAGGCTATGGGAGCCAGGCCGAATTTTGGTTTGTGGGTTCTGTCACTATCTCAAATCAGGGGCGGGGATGGAGAGCAAGCCATCAGTAGGAAGCTCGAGGATCCTGGACATGAAGTCCCACGGTGGCCCAAGCAACATAACTCAGGCAGCAGATATGAGTGAGTGAGTATGGTAAAAATAAAACAACAATGGTCTCCCTATGGCTGGTAACTTCATCAATAATCAGAATGTCACGAAAGGGAGAATTGATGGATAGCAGGCAAGCCTTGAATAGCATAAACCAAACTGCTACAGTATGAAGAATTGCTTCCAGTATTAGTAGATAATTGTAAAGCATTACCACATCCCCCATAATTTTCTCCAGGTAAATATTTGCATTCAAACCTGCTGAAATTTACAAGAAGAAAATGCAATGCAAGGTTAATACCACTACTTGTGAATTTTGATGTATGGCGAACCAAAACCCACACGTAATTCCCTATTTCATAGGGTGAGAGGTGCAATTTACCAAAATCATTAAATTCCAGAAACTTGTAGTATTGTATTCTATCAAGTGGGATGAATATTAAAATCCCTTTACCCACCACACACCCAAATCCAGAGTACTCGTAATTAGGGCCTTAATGCTTCCACTTGCAACAAGAGTAGAATTTAAATCCTGAATAGAAATAAATAAACCTTTCTTTCAAACAGTTCCATATATCCATATATCGGCCTGAAAGTATGGAGTGGTTTCAACCACATGAGGCTCCGCTTGGGCTTGCAGAAATTGTCAGGAAGAGTAACATGGGACATTCTCAGTCCATTTGTTGAGCCATTCAGCAGATGTCAATCTAGGCCCTCATTATGAGTTGACAGGAACTGGTGGGGTGCACACTCCCCACATGAATTAAAGGTTCCCGTGCCATATCACCCCTCCAGTACTGTGCAATTACGAGTTCTTCCCCCAGAATAAGAAGTCACTGTGAGGACTCAGTTTTACCAGGCATATCCTGTTCTCCTTGTTCTGGGGAGATTAATGCGCATCTTTACCACCTACCCTAAACAGGTGGCAAATGTGAGATGAGGGCAGATGCTGGGGGGGGGGGAGAAGGAGAGGAGTCGGGAAAGAAGGGGAGAAGGAGATAGGTGTCTTGTGCAGAAAAAAATGCTTCAGCTGGGAAGGGGACAGAGACTTGGCTGCTGCTTCAGCCAAAATCTGATCTGATTTTACCTAACGGAGACGCCCTAGTATAAACACACAGGACAGGCCTATCTTTTTATGCAAGTAGTTCTCCATCCTGATTGCAGAGTCTCTGCAATCATTAACTTACTATAAACTCGTAGTTTGTGAATACTAAAAAAAAGTAGCTTACACAAAAGTGTAAGTTTACCATTGTGAATCACGCCCACAGTGTTGTGAATATGTCCGTAGCATACACTGAGTCCTCTGTTTCAGAATCATATGCTGTCTTTTGATCAGGGTGACTTAAACACTGTCAAATTAGTATTCACTCACACGTCACATATGCCATAACTAAAGGTGGGACACATTTATAGGAATGGAGTTTTTTTTCTCAGTTTGGCCCCAAAGCAGTTGGCTTGCTTTCTGCATATTTTCTAAATTTGATCGTGTAAAAGATGCCACTTTAAAACATTGCACCTCTTAAAAGGCATTTTAGGTCTGCTCGAAAGGCAGTGCAGTTTTAATAAAGCCCACTGAAAGTCCTGTTGTGGTCATTTTGCCTAAGTGTGCTAGAAATGTACTGTAATTTAAACTTGACTAATAAAATATTTACATGTCATAAAATAGTACTAACATGTCCTGTGTGAATTAACTGAGGTATGACGTTACCTAACCAAGAGAAACGTGCCCCACTGTTTTGCTTAAGGCCATTAAACATGCTTTCAATGTTTTAAATTAAATATGTGCTTGACTGCTCCTGAAAGTGATGTTGTAATGGAAGCCATGTATTGTACAGTGTAGGGCTGCAGCATGTCTTAGAATGCACCACTTTAAGAAAATGCAGATATAATACGTAAAAGACAGCATATACTATCAGTTTTGTTAACTCTACGGAGAGATTGCAAATAAATGCTTAAAGCAACAGATAATAAGCACCGCATTTGACTTCAATGTGGTATGAATCGAGGCTGGCAAAGGTACAAAAGCAGAGGTTTGACAAAACACCTTATTTTACTACTTCTTATGTCCATTTGTAATTTATTAATGGCTAAGCTTTGCTAGGACACTGCTACACACCGATATATAACGAAGCTGTGGACTGTGGCTAGTAAATTAGGCTAGTAGCATTAATCGGAACCTTATTTCCATTAACATGTCTTATTATATATACAATTTACCGGCATTGCAAGTATGGATCTCAGAACTGGGAGTAAAATGCAGGACATGATATTATTGGGCAGTTAACTGAATGTTTCTTATCAAATTCCAGGCATTACAGGCATTTTCACTCTCACAAATATCACCCGCTCTCAATAGGTGGTATTTGTGAGTTACAAAATCAAGTGGCATTATTGGGTGTGGTATTACTGGGTGCAATAATACCACTAAGTAAAACCTAACCTGTTAAAACGTAAGTGTGCGAATCGTGGTAATCGTACAAAGTTGTATTACCACTGAAAATTATGCAGTAACTGTTAATTGTATGACCATGACGTATTACCAGTAATCCCACTCAGCACTACTGATAAGGAGGACCATTGTGTTAAATGTTTTCAACCATTAACTCAGCAAAAAACCTTACCCAGTGTTCTATTAAATACCTTTAAAGTTGAAGGACAGAGTTTACGAGAAAAATTGAGTAGGTATCCGCAGTTCAGCAATGGCTGTTGGCAGATTAAGGGAAATGATGCTTCACTCCATCAGTAATCCTGAGTCTCATGCTCCTGATTAAGGCCAATTGGCTGTCAAGATGTTTTATTCAAAAACTCATTTTTAATATGGTAAGGTTTATTTAATTAGTAACATTCTGATCTATTTAACATATACTTACTTTTATATGCAACTGTGCTTTGAAGGGGTGCAATGTATCTGTGTCTCATAACATATGTGCTAGCTTGTACGGGATTTCAGGGGTCATGTTGCAAGGTGCCTGGAATTCAACCTTGAATATGACCTTCTTTCACTTCTAGATCTTAGCAGAGAAGGAAGTGTTTTTGTTCAAGGATGACACATGGACGTCAATCTACCATAATGCTAGGGTACTGCAAGTGAGATCAAACACACGTTGACCTCCATCTCATTACAGGAAGTGACATCAAATGACCTTTAATTCTGATTCCCAGAAAGTGATGCCACATGGCCTTGATCCTGATATCACAAGAACTGACACCAGGAAGCCTAGGGTAACACCCCAAAGAGGAAATGTACTGCTAAATCACAAGAAGACTCACTTAAAAGAGATTAAAAAACAACAACGGCTAAGTCCATCTGTATTAATTCATATGGATCATATATTGAATATGAACTGTGTCACTTTCCTGAATTACTCCTTATCATTAATTTTTTTTTTCGTGCTTACTTGTATGGCACCATGCATCTGGAGAATCACAGAAGTAAAGATTTTAATCAAAAATAAGTTCTCATGAACTCCCGATAATGAAACATGGACATAAATTAAAAATGTATATTCTTTTTAAAATGTATTTCATTTTATTATGTTTTCAAATTAGTGGTCATTGCACTGCTCAAGGTATTTATTTTATTGCACTGAAAATGCCATGCCCCTGTGGGAGCTGGAGAAGTAACCAGTGCTCATGAGTACGCCGTTTGACACTGCTTATGCCATCCCTGAGACCAGGGGTCGCAAAAGTAGTGCGAGTGGTTGCAATGGGCTAATCAGGGTAGCGAATGCTACTGCTGGCAACCCATAAAAGATGTCCACAGCTTGACAAGGATGGACCATGGAAGAGTTCTCTATTGTATTTGGAGCTATGATGACCCACTAAAAACTGGAGGAAGCAGCGTATGACCAATGAGACCAGCATTCAAGTCATCTGCAATCTGAGCCGGTTGAACAATGCTATTATGTTTGATGCTGGCCTTTTAGCTCAAGGTAAATGGGCAGAAAGATCTATGGCAGCAGTAGGCATATACGAGTCCTGAAAGCTCAGCATTGTCTTCAAGGTCTCAAGATGCTTTCTTACTGGTGTTGATCTACACAGAGTCCATACTGCAGTGGGACTCCCTCCCAGTGCAACTTGGAGGTGTACACAATTCTGCCTGATGCTGGCTAGAGCAGCCATGTTTTTGTAATTGGTTGCGAGGGCTGTTTTTCTCCGGCTCAGTGTGTAGTGGAGTACCAAAATCCCAGGGAATTCTAGATTTGGTTTAGGCTTGATGCTCTCAGGACCGGAGATAAGCTTTGACTCTAAACATATCCATGTGACCCCAAAGGAGCATATATAGGCTGAGCTGGTGCTAAAGTCCAATGTTACTTGTCTAAATTTTGCTCTGAGAATGGCCAATTTGGGACAGTTAATGTAGTATGTGATAGAGTTGGTGCCACAGTTTACGGTGGCTTCTTTTCAGGTTTAGGAAGCATGGTTCCTCTGGAAATGATTCACGAATAAATGTGGACAACCCCAATCACCCCACCTTGCACGAGTAAGTTGATCCAGTGTCAACAAGAGGGATATAAATGTCTCAGTAAGCTCACGTTGGAGCACCAGATTTTCACTTGGACTCACTGGATAGTTTGGACCACACTTCCATATTTTGTATTACTGTGCGTCCATGGGAATCTGCAGTAATTTTTTTGGGGGGGGGCATAATTTTAATGTCATCCATCCTCCGACCCTTTTTGACAATGTCAAAGGGCAGGGGCATAGTCATTAAAGGGCTAGTAAAAAATCTGGGTGGGGCAAGCGCCCCCCTTTTGTGGACGCCCATGTGAGCATCCTTGAAAATCAGGTTCAACTTTGGTTTGCCTGTTTGTAGAAATATATCATCTTTTCACATATTTTTGACATACTGTTTGCCCTATCGTCTGGCATTAGAACTCTTTGGAGCTTATTTACAAGCCCCTTACGCTGCAGATACGTCACTTTTTCCCATATTAAAAGTGGTGACGCACCCGCGGCGCAAAGGGCTTGTAAATAAGGCCCTCTGTACTTCACCCCTGCCAAACAGGACTAAAGTACCTGTGCTCCCACTTTAAACATGTCCAACTTGGCTTAAACTGTATTGGTACAAATTAACTTTTCTATAAGCCCATAGTCTTTGCTGCAGAAATACACTCCTAGCATGAAGGTTGAATGCCATTTGTGAGCTGCACGCCTATTGTGCCATCCACTACAGTGGCAGAGAAAACAGCATGTAGCATGGTAGCATGGTAGCATGGCAGCATCAGCTTGAAACCTGCTGCACAGACAGATCAAAATCACCCATTTGACAGGGAGGAAAACTTCATTTTAAATATTAAGTCACCCCAAGCAAATGTTGATGCCCACAAGGTAGGGGGCATAATATTTGTGAGTGGAACATGTATTGCATTAGAAATGGCATGTTCCCATAGTGACTGGGCCCAAAACGACACTGTCAGTGGTCAGGCTATAACTGGCATTTAGGAAAAGACAAATTATAGATTCAATACTTTAAAACATACAGTACTTTCATCTCTTCTCACTCATATCAGAAAGTAAAGTGGGTTTTCATTATTTAAAGTTCACTTTGTTTGGTGGCATGGGAATATGAACAAGACCTCCTGGAGTCAAAACCTGCCATGTCTTCTGACATTGAATAAATAAAATTATGGAAGCATAACTTCTGAGTCTCTAGCTTTACTTCATGATATGAGTGAGAAAGGAGGGAATAACTTTATGCATACATAGGCAGGGCATCGAGACCCGTAAGTGGTCATGCCCCGAGCTCATTACCTGGGAGTCTCTTGTCCTCGAGGTTGACTTTGATAGATTACTTACTTTAATCTGTAACTTTTGACTTCTATCAGCTGCAGGCTTTATCTAGAGAGTCCCTTTTATTTTTTATCAAAGTTCCACCTAATAAAGTCAGAGTTTTATTAAGTATATTAGAATTATAGCTGTAAGAAAGTTACCTTTGCAATGTCTGAAGCTCATGGGGGCAAATTTCCATTAGCTCTCCAGCCACAGCCCACCCTGTACTTGGCCTGTAGGATACTTGCCAGAAGTTTGAAAACTGGTCCCAGAGCGTGGACAATGGCCTGGGAGTGAAGAGTGAACCCAGAGACCTAATTAACTTCAAACATGCTTGCTCTTTCACAAGTAATTGTTAAGGACAACCTTGAAAAAGTAGGGTTTAACCCGGGAAGTTTTTCACTGTTGGTTATGGGGGAGGCAAGAATCACTCCCACATACTAACTTGTGCCAACTGTAAAGGTGGCTGCCCATGGTACCCTTCTTAGAACACTTACTGGGCCAGTGGAAGAGGACTGGACCTGCTGTCTCTGCCCTGGGAGTAGTCCTGAAGAACTGGACTTGCTCCCTCTTGTACCCAGGACAAAGAAGTGGACTCCAAGGGTCCTTCGACAGACTTCCTGTGTAGCTACTGGGACACACGAAGCTGCAGGAGGCGTTTTCCTTGAAGAGCCCCACTGACCAGTGACAACTGGACCTGGAATTTGCTGTTGGCCTCTGCCTGACTCCCTGAGAGGCTCTAAGTGCCTTTCCGTGATGTCCTATGGGCTTTAGAAGTGTACTTGTATGGTTGTTTGGACGCAAGAAGAAAGTATGGAAGCTTTTGAAAACCTTTCTTCCAGAGCATCGAAGGGACCCACCAGAAAACTTATCCAGCCGTTCCACAGAAACTTGGATTTCAGCTTCGTCCTACTCAAAAGTCCCCACACCTCTGCAAAAGTGACTAATACCCATTCTGTGTTAAAACTTAGAACATTTTCAGCAAGAATTTTTCAAAGCTCTGGAACTTCAGCAACACTAACCTGCTTCAGGTATCTCACCTTGAACTCCAGGGCTGCAGCTACAATTTTAGCCATCTTTCACGTGAGGAGGATTTTTCTTCTCAAAATGGGACTAAGTTCCATTCTGTGCTGGAAAATAAAAGAAATGTCAACACATTCAGAAAGTCCATTCTCAGGGCTTAGACGTTTGTTTGAACTTTTTGACTTCCAGGCTTTCACTGGGACTCATCCAGTAGGTGTAGCCGACCAGGGCTCCATTGCGGTCGGCATCAAAATGTGCCTAGGTCCCGGTCTGCCCCTTACATAGTCTATCATTGACACTCAGTGCTTAATGGTGCTATTTTTACTTAAAATTTGAAACATTCATATCTTCGGTTCCCCTTAGTAGTTACTTTTGTTCATTAAAGTTTAGTCTATTTTTCTAATTCTGTTTGGGATTATTATTGCTTGCCATTTTATCTTTATTAATATTTTAGTACTGCATAAATACACATTACAGTAAGTAAAGCTTGTCTACTCTCAGCCATAGCTGCCAGGGAGTTGAGCTCAGGTTAATTGAGTGACTGTGAGGGTTCGACCTGACAATAGGTGTTAATATTCCTTGACGTGGGTAGTCGCCCACCCAAAATAGTTACCCACTTTCCTACACTACTATTCACTCGTAAGGATGATTAGGAAAATGAATGACAGACATAAAGCAGCAGTCAAAGGTAGCCTTTCACTCCATATTCAGGGTTGATGTTTCTTTTCAGTTATAACCCAATTAACTGATTAAAAATTCAGCATGTGTTCTTCTGTCATAACATTTGCGCTTGCCTCCAGTTGGATACTGTTCTCTTGTAAAGCCCTTTGAGTCCAAGTAGGCCTTGTTCACACTATGTAAAACCTCCCAAAAATAACTTAAACGGAACATATCTCGGCAGTCCAGGTATCTAAATCAGCTTTACAAAGGGATTTTGCAGCACTGAGGATATAAGAAGCAGAGCTCAAAATATAGTCAAAGGCACATAAGGGATCTCAAGAACATTTACTTGGAAGGACATTGATACCTATGTTATTTGCTTGTGCATATATTTTAAACTGTTATTATTGGGCTGTTGAATATTAAAGCGGTACCCAAGGTTTGTGATTTACTCTAAGTAAATATCCCAAAAATGGCAAAATTGTTGTTTTTTTATATCAAAAAATGGTGTTGTGTTTTTTTCTTATGTATTCGTATTGCCGTCAGATGCTCCCACCATATACCTGGTGAACAAGGCCAAATCAAGGCATTCTTGTGAATACCACAACCAGCGCTTTGGCTACCTGAAATCTTTCTGGAGGAAGTCCCATGGGCATCCATACCCATATAATCCATTTAATTGGGAAGGCATAATCATTGTGAAATCTAAGATACTAAATGTAAGTATTTTTAAACCTTGACGGAGATCTGGCTGTGATTTTATTTAGTTTATTCCAGGTTTTTACTACTGTTCCATTCAAAAGCTGGCTCCAGTTCCTAAACCCACCCTTCTGCAAAGGCATGTTAAGTGCATACTTTAAACCATCCAGAGACCCTGGTGAATCCCAGATTGGGGCAAAGTTTCTATAGCTTTTTTCTCACACTAGCATTGTTTTTATGTTGTGCTACTTCTTAGCAGCAACTTGGAAGACCCTTGTTTTAGAACGGTAAGTTGGCGAGCGCAAGCAAGATTTGGCATCCCTTAGTTCAATTTTTGGTCGCTAGGAGGGCATACAGCAAGATTTCCCCAAAGCAAGCAGTCACGACTGCTGTCTGTCAGAAAGCTGCTGCTCTAGTAGAAAACCCACTAGAGTGGCAGCAAAATCAACTCGAGAAGCAGCGTTCTCGGGTGCGGTGTTAGGTGCACTTTGCTCAGATTTTTCAGCTCAGAACGAGCTCCCAGCACTAATAATTAGTGCGAGCAGCGCAACGTGCCCTCTTCCACTCAATCGCGGAACTCTGTGAAATCTCTCAGAGTCTTCAGGTAACTCCGCAGGGTTTCTTTCCACCTACACCTTGTTAATTTAGTGTCTTTTTGTGGTTCACCCTGCAAGGGATTGTGACTGTTGCTTGACCAGGGCTCACACCCCAGCCAGCCAACAACCCAATTTCTCACACTCAGCATACAGCGTAACCTTATTACCAAACCCCTTACAAGAAAAATAAATCACAGTTAACTCTGCTCTTAACATCTGAGCTTGGGGTTCAATAAACCTCTCAAATATTAACAGGGGTATGGGACATCCCTGCTATGTTCATCTTGTTATCCTAAAATATGTGCGAGATTACCATTAACTACCAATTGAGAACTTGGGTGACCCATACAAAGCCTGCATGGCCTTAAGAAACCCTGCCCTAACTCAAAGTTGGCAAGGACCTCCCAAAGATATGTGTAAGTGACTCAATCAAAGAGTTGAGTGGTTTCCAGTGTTATTATCACTCAATGGCTATTATCTGTTACACATTTATCAATGTAGAATTAAACAGGTATGCCCATACGTGGACTATAGTGTCTCCAATCTCCTTGCATAATTCTGCTGGGACCGCATCAGGGGCTGACACAATTTATTTCTTGAGGTGAGCAATGGCCTTACGCATGTTATCCCTGGATATCTTTCTCTTTGGTACACATTGCTGCTCAGGTGTTAACTCCGACAAAAGTACATCTTTAAACCAAACAAAAATGCACTCTGGATTAGGGTCAAATTGCCTTCTTGTAAGGCTTGATAAATGTTTAGAAAAGCTACTTACTTGGGAGAGGGTGTTGATGATTTGTCAACTATTTGATTTATGTGATATCTGGTCTTGATTAATCCTGGTTTCCCAAGACAGCAGAGCACCACTTGCCTCTCCATATGCAAAGTGCTGTAACCTACTTGTTTCCCTGATTTCGCAACACTTTTCAACTCCCCTAGCAACCATAGCACCCTATCAACGAAAGATTTGCAGAGGTAGATTCTGCCTTTCCAGATTTCTGGAACAGGCCAAGAGTAAAACAAATATGTGTGTCGATCACAGAGATATTGACTTTTCCTATTTTTTCCAATAACACATGATTTTGTTTAATTGGACCCAAGAACCTGAGTTGAGGGATAGGTATCATTTGTGGCACCCTAGATAGTGTGATTCTGATACTTGCAATCAAAACCTAAAACAAAATCAAACTATATGAGCAATGTCATACCACGCAGGCTTCCCATGGTTCTCTTACTAAATATAGTAACCCAAATGTATGCAAGGGCCTTACATATGGGACACAAAAAACACCAAAATCACTTTCATGCCAAGTATAAATTTGAAGAACTTAAACTCAGGCAATTTCCCACAGCAGATGGCTTCAGTATTTCGTTTGAGGTTGACTGACATCCCTGAAACTCTACCAAATCACAGGAATTTCTGAAAAGTAGAAAACCAATGAAATGTAGGGAATTGTGGCTTGCATGGACCACACCAAACCACTTTTGTCTCGTCAGAATAACCTCCAAACGTAAACTATTGCTATTTTTTCTCATTTATATCATGAAAAACACCAGAACTGTTAGATCTGGTCTGCATCTGCAGGAGGCAAAAAGCAAATTCCTACAAACTTTGCACATATCTGATATGTCTTGACACAAAGGAGCTTAGGACAAAGGTCATCTATTCACTAACAATGCAAAGGGGAGGAGGAATAAGCAAAACCAGCTGGTTTCAACATGACGGAAATGCCTACTAGACAAGGGAGCAGAATGATATACACAAACCTGACAATAATACTAGCGGTGCTCAGCCCCAAAGTTTCAGCCTCCTCACATTATATTTTTTTTCACCTTTCTATTCTCATAGTGGCGGTATTTTGATACAACACAATGTCCCACTCTGCACCTCGCTGAATATTAAATTATGTTCCCTGAGTACAGACTGGGACAGTGCAATGTGTCACAACAAATGAGCTGTTCCCAAAAAAGGCACGAACAAGCACCTGCACCGGGAACAGCAAATTAGTGGAAGACAGACCAGCTGTTTGAAGCCGCCAGTCTGCCTCTTACTGTGCAGCTGACAACTGGCCTAACTATAAAAGTGGTGCATCCACCTACTTACAGGTGGGCGCAATCAATAATTGCACCCGCCTGTTGGGAAATGCCTGGGGAGACCCTAGTCCCATTCTATGGGGTGCCATGAATGGGGTGCATTGGTTGTGCGCAGTCAGTGAGCCTTGTAACAGTTCCTTTGCCTCTGCCCCGCATTTGTAATACAGCGCCCTTTGAGCTTGTGCCAGTGCACATGTAGCGCCGGCACGATTTGCATTACAGAAGAGATTGCACATGCATCTGTCGCCCCTTTTGTAACTCCAAACTGCTGTGGGGGTGCCAAAAGTGGGTGCACAAGTGTAGTATGGCCTCTGCTGTTCATGGGTTAGTTCAGGTCCACCAAGGAGAGATGACATTTAAGGATGTAACAAAAAAATCCCATTAACAAAAACATCTCTGGGGTGATTTAAGAAAAATAAATAAATGCCGCTCTACGGATCTAACACAATTGTGGATCTTGAACCAGAATGCCGTTTGAGAACTTCAATCACATAAAGTCGAATTTAAGCCCTGCCATCACCGAACTCGGAAACGTGTATATAGAATCAATTAATATTCACTCGAATGTGTTAAATATTGTGCATGATCTTATCACGGGACTGACCTAAACAAGTTATTTTCAGCTCATCATCAACCTGTATCATAATACACTTCTCTTTAATGCAGTCTAAAATCGCATTGATTTTATTTTTCCTTTAACAGATTTCCATTAATAACGGTGCATAATTAGTTTGCGCATTACTAAATTACTGACAGATTAAAAGTGAAATAGTACAGTTCATGCTCAGCCATATAACTGCCAGAAAGGAAATTAATATAGATTCTGAGCGGTCCTTGGAGATGTGCGGTAAAATAGCAGAAATCTATAAAGACTGCTTGCAATTGGAAAATTCTATTAGCAACTTGTTTGCGGTTAATACAACAATGTGCAACGTCTGCAGATATGCATCATGATCAGCGACTGAACTAATGCTCTTACCAATACAAAAAATATGTCTCAGAGAAAAAATGACAAATGATTGTTTATATTTTTGGTAAAACCGATTCCAATTAAGTAAAACAGAGAATGTTGTTTGAAACAACGTGCTCTAGCGGGAAACACTGAAACCACGAGTAGATTTACTGCTGCTATTAAGGCTTTAGGGGAATGTTGCATCAACAAATGTCTGAATCAAACATTAAAAGTGGAATGTGGCATTTTAAAGTTTTTGATGTTTTCTTTTTCATTAAATTGCAGCAATATGTTTTGTTTTTTTAGATCGTTGAGTTGCCAAAATAGATGCGCGGGGATGATACAATGGGAAAAAAAATCAGATTAAAGTTAGGAGGGTATTCTTTCATGTAGCTTGTGTTAAGATTTGTTTGATGTTCGGCTTTTCAGTAAGTGCTTCGATGCTAAGTTGAAGCTGTAAAAGTGCTAAATACCATCCTCGATATATAGAACATATATCATGTTTTCCTTATAGTTGTTTGCTGAAGTGTACTTTTCAATATAGATAGTCAGAGGTTATATGCCAAACAAATTCAAGTTAATTTAACTTATGGGGGGGCAAGGCCAAGCCCAAGCCCAAGATGGTGACGGATGCTTAAGTTGAGGGCGATTGTCTGGGAAAGGAGCGGTCACCAGCTTGACGGCTTCCCTGGGACCCCACCAGCTGTAGGAGATTTGCCCTGAAGGCGAAAGGGCTCCCTGAATTCCCCAAGGCACTGGTCTTCTACTGCAGCGGGAGCAAGGCGGTTGGACCCCAATGCTGGCAAGATGGCAGTGTGCTAGACAGGGCAAGCGTAACCATTGAGTGGCCTGCTGCAGATGGGTCCAGCCGGGCAGAGGCTTCCACCCTGAATGAGGAATGTCAAGATTTGCAGAGCGGCGCTCCACGATGCTAGGGGCGAAATCATGGCAGTGCCCACACGTGGTGCCTCGCTTGCGCAACTGTCAACCAGCAGCAACGCAGCAGACCAGGGGCCCCTGTCTCTGCCTATTAACCTCAAAAAGCACAATGAGGCTCCTTGGGGCGGCTGGATGACTGCCTGACTCCTGGAGTGGGGCTCCGCAACCCATCTCGACGGAGGTCCATGGGCCCTCTTCACAAAGTGGTAACTTTCCGCTCCAAGGCCTAGAAGGGGAGCATAGGACACAAAATTGGGTCCAGCATGTGCAGGGGCCAGTTCACAGCATGGGTGGCAGGGCAGACTACCCTGCCCAACAAGTGACAGTTGGGGAAGAATGCAGCTGCACAGCAACGGCCAGCAGCACGCATGCACACATACAGTGAGCTGTCCTCTGGTGACGCCATCGCCTATGAGGGAGTAATCCCATATACTGGGGTTCTCCCTTTACAGTTGGCTGAGACAGAGAGCCAACATGCAATTTGTGCCTCTCCCCTTTCACTAGGCGCAGAAATAGCCCTGAGGGACTGAGGGGAACAAGGAGCCCTGAGTGCAGCAGGCTAAGGGAGATTTCCTAGGGGTTGAGAAACCTTTACTTAATCACCACTCCGTCTCCCCAGCATCTGTACATGGGTGGGGCCCGGCAGCAGACCCCCTGACACCAGTGTCATCTGCATACAAGAGCAGAGTAGCAGACGGCACTACCTCTGGCTCGAGAAGACACATCAAGGTACTTGAGAGAGACTACTATCAGAGACCTGTACTGGCCCCCTCCTCCAAAAAAGAGGACCCAGCCACTAATGATCTCATGCAACCAGTGACAAACCCAGACTGAGAGCCTGCAACCATGGGGGATGAGTCGTAGACCCTCACCTAAAGTTTCATGGTCCAGTTTTTCATGGAACTTAAGAACTTGCTGGATGCCATCGGAGCAGATCTCAAGCACAATCTCTCAGAATTTCAGAAGGAGCTATTCGGGACCACAGTTAACCATCTGGAGACGACCAAGGATGAACGCACGTTTGACCTTGAGAAATATCGTTCCCACATAGTGACAATAAATGACCAACTAATAGTGCTCCAGAAGAAGCATGATGATCTGAAAAACCGGTTCCACCTCTGTAACCTCCGGATCTGAAGGGTGTCCCTGCACAAAGAAGGTAACAATATGAAAGGGTTCATACAAGGCTTGGCGGAGACAATCCTGTACAAGTTTGGATCCTTTGCCCGTCGACAGGGCTCACAGAATGGAGCCCAGTGATTTGAATTCAAAACAACCCCAGGACATTCTTGCCTGCTTCCTTCATTTTCAAAATAAAGAGGGGATTTTGGGGGCGGCAGATGTGGCCGCCCAATCTGCTACAACAGAGATGACATTAAAATATTCAAGGATTTATCCAAAATCACATTAATTAAGTGGGGATCATTCCACCCAGTTACCACATTTCTGCTAGAAATCAAGATTAGGCACCCCTTCTGTCTTATGTTTGAGTGGCAAGGTGAACTCAGGTCCCTCAAGTTCCTCAAAGAGGTTTGCCAAGCACTCGACCACCCCTCCCAAAGACTGATACTATCCTGCCACAAGAACCACACCCACAAAGGAACATGGAATGGACGCAGGGGTGACAGGACCACAGACAGGACCTTCCTAAACAAGAAAAAATTATAGCCAGGCAAGTCCACAGAGTCTCCGGACCAATACCCAGCTCTTGCTGATTGCTACCCCAGAGCAAGAGAAAACATCACCCTAACCCTGGAGAACATCCCATCCATGATCTGAGCTAGTGGGCGGGTCTACCTGGAGCCGTCATAGTGACACGGGCTTCGAGCTGAGAACATGGGCGTGGTCGGCCTGGGTGGGTGACATCCTTGACTTGTGCTCACAGTGGCCTTCTCCCCTATATACTTGATTCCTGTTCCATGCCGAACTGATAGTGTGAACCTGAGACCTCACAGAGATAAATCTCCACTTTATACCATCTATATCAATTGAGTCTATGTTATTTTACTATTTGTTGTTCTTTTTTAAATTTTGTAAGGTGAATTTTTGGGATCAGTGATGAAAGAGCCATCCACCTCTGACATTATTTGTACCGGCTCTCCACATCATACGGAATACTAAGATGACACCTCACACACTAACATAATGACTACTAACTTCAGATTCTCACTTACAATGTTCATGGCCTCAGCAACCCAACTAAACGACGTTCTGTCTTCTGTGAATTGTCCCTCCATTGAGTGGTTATAGGGTGCTTGAAGGAAACTCACCTGCTGCATCTAGATCACTACTGCTTGTAAACTAAAGATTACCTGGGTCAATATTTCCCCCCTGGCCACAGGAAGATGGCGGGAGTGGGTATCCTCACATACCATCAGTGCCCCTTTGTAGTGGAAGGGACACTACAAGATAACTATGGGAGATGGGTGGCCTTGCGTGCTCGCTGAGAGACCAACCCCTTACTCTGTCATCTGTCTATAGCCCCAACCAGCAGCAGGAGCCATTCCATACAGATGCGCTTTACGCCATTTTGACTTGGTCTAATGCCCCTCTAATCCTTGGTGGAGACCTGAATTTAGTCCTTGTCCCAGCTGCACAATGATCAAACAGGAAGGGAAAGCCCAACAGCCATGTCCCAACCAGGCAGGATGCTGCTGGAAGACAAAGTTCTTGTCGATGAGTGGAGAACCTGCAAACCTCTTACTCATATTTCCATGGAGCTAAAAAAAAATGCACTAGACTTGACTATATTCTCCTAATCCAGCTTCCGAAGCAACCACAGCACGGAGACCGTGCTCATCGCCACCACTGATGACATCCGCTGCCTCCTAGACCGGGGTGAGACAGTAGCCCTCATCCTACTGGACCTATCGGCCTCTTTTGACACCGTCTCCCACCGCACCCGAATCACGAGATTTCATGACACCCTCATCCGTGACAAGACACTGGACTGGATCCTTTCCTTCCTCACCGGCTGGACTCAGTGTGTCTGACTGCCCCCGTTCCTTTCAGAACATACAGAGATCAGCTGCGGGGTGCCTCAGTGCTCCTCCCTGAGCCCCTCCCTCTTCAACATCTACATGGTCCCCCTCGCAGCCATAGTCAGAAGCCACGGACTCAACATTGTCTCCTACACCGACGACACCCAGTTGATCCTCTCCCTCACCAACAAACCCACAACCGCCAGAACCAACTTTCACAGCGGATTGAAGGCCATAGCCACCTGGATGAAAGACAGCTGCTTCAAGCTCAATTCAGACAAGACTGAAGTACTCATCCTCGGACCCCCCTCAGCCCGGGATGACTCCTGGCGGCCAGCTGCTCTGGGACCCCTCCCACTCTAACAGACCACGCTCGCATCCTTGGCATCACACTGGACTTATCGCTCACAATGAACTGCCAAATCAACGCAGTTACCTCAGCCTGCTTCCACTCTCTCTGCCTGCTTTGAAAGAAATTCAGATGGATCCCCTCAGAATCCAGAAAGATGGTTACCCATGCACTCATCACCAGCAGACTCGACTACGACAACGCTCTCTATGCCTGCATCACCTAGAAACAGCTCAAGAAACTACAAAAAGTCCAAAACGCCACAGCCAGAATGGTCCTCAACATCTCCCGCTGCAGCCACATCACGCAACTCCTCCGACAACTCCACTGGCTCCCAGTCAACAAGAGAATCACCTTTAGGCTCCTGACACATGCCTACAAAGCTCTCCACGACAAAGGACCAGCATACTTAAACCACTGCCTCGCCTTCCACTTACCCGCCAGACAACTCCGCTCTGCCCAACTCGCCCTAGCCTCCGTCCCCAGGATCCACAAGACCAGAGCCAGTGGAAGTTCATTCTCCTATCTCGCCGCCAAGACCTGGAACTCCCTGCTCCTCCACCTCAGCCAATCCGTGTTGCTGACCCAATTCAAGAAGGACCTCAAGACCTGGCTCTTCGCATGATCCTACTCCCAGAGGGACAAGCAGCCCCCCCCCCTCAAAGCCTTGAGACCCTCACGGTTGATTAGCCGGCTTTACAAGCGATTGATTGATTGATTGATTGATTGATTGATCGATTGCTCTCCACCCTGACAGATAACACTCATTACCCAATCACACTATCTAACCACGGACCAGTTGCCTGCACACTGACTATTGAAGTGCCTGGGACCCAGATTCACCAAACCCTGGCACCTTCAGGCTTTTCTCCTGAAGGACCCAGTAACACTCAATAATATTAAAAAGAGAATCAAAGCTTTTCTCTGACATAATGACACAGGGGAGGTGAGCACTGGCACCTTTTGGGAACCCTTAAAGGCTGCCATTTGAGTTCCTCCATAGTGGAGGCAGCACATCTCTGAAACCTTCTAGAGGAACTCCCTCTTAATCTAGGAGTGGAACTCAAAATGCTTGAAACATAACACAAGAAGACCCATTCACCCAAAATATGGAGCACATTTCTTGTGATCTGTGACCAAATCAGAACCCTCAAAATGGATAGATCAGCATATCTCTTAACACAACTTGATAACAAATACTATGACCATGGCAATAAAGCAGGCAGGATAATGGTGAACCCACTGAGGCCCTGTCAGGCCAAATCCACCATATTGGAAGTTAAACTTCCACACAGACTGATATGCATGGGGGACAGAGTGAAAGCAGAGTGTCTCCACACCTTTTACTCCCAACTCCATGGCAACCAGCAAACCGACTCCCAAGAAAGCTTGGGCTACCTTGCGAAAGCCCAGCGAATGAAGCAGAACCATACAGACTGAACACTTCTTGACAGACCACTAGAGAAAGAAGAAATCCTCACAGCCATATCTAAATTATATCCCTCCAGGGCACCTGGCCCTGATGGCTACACAGCAGCCTTTTACAAATGTTTTGGCCCCACGCCATTACCTATACTACCTAAAGTTTTCAGTGAGATTTTCCAGATGGGCACAGTCACCCCCACTATGCATGAATCCACTATACCCTTGATTCTGAAGCCTAAGAAAAACCCTAGAGACTGTGGGTCATATAGGCCAATCTCCCTTCTCAACACGGACGCTACAATCCTTACCAAAATAGCCTCCTTGAGACTTATGCCCCTAATGGAAAATCTGATCCATCCTGATCAATTGGGCTTTATGTCAACCTGACAAGCAGATGACAATTCAAAGAAGGTCCTCCACTTGCTGGACATTGGCACCATGGGAACCAAGCAGTCTCTTAAGGTTATCCTGTATGCTGGAAAAACATTTGACAGAGCGGATTGGGACTTCATGACAGCCGTGTTGAGTGAGATTGGGATGGAGGGCACATTTATATCCTGGCACCTCACAGGCTATCAAGCCCCATGGGCCAGGATTCGAATTATTGGTCTCCTCTTCCATTAGGTCAACATGAAGAGAGGCACACATCAGGGATGACCTCTTTCCTCTCTCTTGTTTGCTCTTATGTTAAACCCATTGACACAATGCATTTGCAATAACCCCCAATCAAAAGCATCCGCTTCGGCCAGCAGGAAATAAAACTGACAATGTTTGCTAACAATATCTTCCTATCTCTGAAAGACCCCATAGTTTGCCTCCTCGAGTACTCGAAGAGTTTAGCCAATTCCACAACATCTCAGGGTACAAGATCAATATCACCAAATCTGAAATCCTGAACATCTCTGCCCTGCGTACAGTAGTACAACAGGTACAAGCAGTAGTGGCCCATGGAGGGAGTTCCGTGGGGCGGTGAGGTGGGGCGGGGGAGGGGCAGGGTGGGGGGTAGTAAACACCGGACTATGGATGACCGGAGGTAAGTAAACAATTAAATAAATAAAACGAATTTCGTTGCGCGCTGCATCGCAAAATGCGATGCAGCGCGCAATGAAATTCGTTTTATTTATTTGATTACTTACCTCCGTTCATCCATATTCCAATGTTTACTACCCCCCACCCTGCCCCTCCCCCGCCCCGCTCCACCGCCCCACGGAACTCCCTCCACGGGCCGCTACTGGGTACAAGCACTTCTCTCACATGAGCCACCCCACACATTGAATACCTGGGCTTGGCTTTGGCCCCTAATCTAGCTAGAACTAAATATATAAACCTCCAACACCTGAAATGAGGTATTTGTTGGAAACTTAATAGTTGGAAACATAAATCCCTCTCACTCCTTGGTGGGCTTGTGGCATATAAACTGAGAAATACTACCCAAAATATGATACCTATTTAAGACCCTCACCCTCCTTATACCGAGAGGCTACATAGCTGGCCTACAGATGATTTGGAATACCTTTGTCTGGAAGGGCAAAGTGGGGAGAATCTTTTGCAAACAGAGCACACTACACACACAGTCAGGGAGATTGATAGTCCCCAATCTGGCATATTATGGTGCAGCAACCTACATACACTTCCTTGTCCCCTAGACAAGGCCGGAAATAGAGAAGGGGTGGTGCACGATTGACTACACAATAGCAGCAGGACCCTGATGGGAGGTTCCCTGGCAGCCTTGGACTGATCAGACAAAAACGCTCTGTCTCCCCAGTCGCAGAGGTGACATTGGAGATTTGGGCCAAAGTCGGGGTCAGTTGGGTCCTACTACATTTCCCTTTCCCTTTATGTCCCAGTGGGGTGATGGCGAATTCACACCCAGACTGACCAGGGCCCCGGATCATAAATGGCTAGAGAGAGATTGTAAAACATTGAGGGGCATGTATGCGGTGGGGTCCATCAAATTCTCTGAACACATAAAGGAGGAGTACCATATTCCTGAGAGAGAACGGTATCTCTACCTTCAGTTACGGGTCTGGCTCCTCCACCCCCAGATTAAGCTCTGTGGGTCAAGGGCCCTTACACCATTTGAAAAGTACCTCCTGCATTGCAGAGATGACAAACACACCGTATGTAACGTATGTGCCATAAATAACATACTGAATACTGCACACAGACCCATCAAAGAGAGAGGGAACTGGGCATCACCCAGGACCACGACCAGTGGGGGGAGATCTTGACTCAGGCTAACGACTACGTATCACACTCAGGAGGGAGAAAAACCACACTCAAGATACTGTACCGCTGGCACTATACCCTAGCATTCCTAGCCAGAATGCAGATTGGGGGCAAATATTATTGCTGGAGGATATGCATGGAATAGGGAACCCTAACTCACATTCTATGGTCCTGCTCCAAATTCCAACCCTTTTGGACCATGATACAATCCCCAATTGAGCAAATCACTCGGCCGGACCTGGCCAAATGTGCTGAGGTGACCCTGCTTGAACACCCCATATCAGATGTTTACACTAGGTAAGCTGATCTCTCGCCCCCTACTTGGGGCAAAAGAATCTATTCTAAGCCTCTGGAGACAACAAATACAAACATTGGAACATAAATGGATCAAGAGCCTATGGTGGATTCTCAGTGTGGTGAAACTGTCAAAACTAGCATAGGGAAAGAGCTTTCACCAAACAATGGCCCCGCATTTCAGACTACTTTGACAGAGTCTCTAGAGAGCAGACTTGTCCAAGGCGTCTTCCATCACTAAAAATCTTACACTCATCAAAGCTAAACTACTATCACACTATAATTCATGAGCATTACGGACATCAATGGGTTGCGAATGTGGCTGACAATGGAACTCAAGAACACTAAAGCTTGGACACTGCAATGTCTTGAAATACTGCAGGAGCAGGAAGGTCGGAGGAGAAAGGATGGCTAGAAATGGGCTGGGGGTTGTCATGGGGAGATTGTAAGATGTTAATTGCAAAGCTTGTCTCATCTGCACATGATGTACAAAGGATAACTGACTGCAGTGTAAAAATGTTAATAAGAATGTAATCAATCCTAACTTAGCTTATGTATTGGTCTCTGTTTTTTGCTGTTGTCTTTCATTCCATTTCTTTATATTACTCCCTGCCTCTCTCTCTCCCTTTATTTCTTGTTTCGTTCTTCCTTACCTCATTTCCTCTCACTTTCCTTACTTTTTGCTGTCTTCCTGTATTCCTTGATTACTTATTTTTCTATTTTCTTGTTTCTCTTACTTCCTAGCATTTCTCCCAGCAATCAAGCTCATATTCACTATGTAGCAACTGGATCTGCTGTCTAAACCTAAGTTTGTATATGTATAAGGTATTTCTATAGTGCAAACTTTGTCAAAGAGCAGTGTCCCTCCTCAAGAACCCCATTGTGGTATCCTAAATTTATTTTTAAGGTATTCAGTAATTCAGTAGATGTTTTGTAGAGAACTTCCTTACCTCCTTTTAATCAACTTGCAGAACTGGAAGTTGTTTGTTGCTGGACTCGGATGATGGCCCACAGATGCGAACAATTGAAGATGTCAATCAGTGGCTAGGGGGATTCCCATGCCAGTAAAGAGGCAGTCACTTAAGCGGGGCATGCTTGGTAGAGGTATTGGCTCTGATGATTCATTAAATAGTGGTCCTTGTTTTTAATATGGGGTAAATAATTGTTCGAAGGGGCTTACCTTTTGGGCTATTTGAGGGTTTAAGCATTTCAGAGTGATGGATCCAACTAATTATCTCCAAAGCCTCTACAGCTTAAATTGGATATGGGCAAATGGAAGTGCATTTTTATTGATCTAATTTTGTAGCTTCAGGTACGGTAGGGTGATTCTTATGCATGTATCTTGGGCAAGGGCACCAAATGCTTTGAAAATAGAGCACAGACTCTTAAGTTTTATACTCAGTGGCAAAGGAAGTCACTGCAGCTCTTTTACAGGGAGGGTAATGTGCTCCATTTATATAGATTGAAATAAAGAGGATGTGCATGCTTTCGTATTCTGCTTTTCCTAAGAACTCATGAACGTTTGAATGAGAATGCATTCCTTGATTAGCTTTTCCTTGTGAATTCTCAGAAATAAGGTTGTGCAGGTTACTGATGAGCTTTTTGCATGCAAGGAGGCAAACTGGTAAGCTATCTTTGTGAGTGACAAACTGGTTAGCTTTTCTTTCTGAATAGCTCAACTCTAATATTGCTGGCAGAAAAATGTCATATGCAAATCTCTCTCTTTCTGAAATACGTGTCTTTTGCATGGTTTTCATAGTCTGCACAAATTAGTCATGCATCGCTACAAAAACCTATGAGATTTTCGGCATCCAGATACACAGCACATATTATATTCATGCTGGGATAGAACTAAGGCTATAGTAAGGCAATTTAATGACTCTTCTGTAGAAAGGTGCGAGAAAGTGCCCCTTTTGCGTGGTAGCGCTACACATTTTTTGGGACTGCTGCTGGTATTTGACTCTGTGCACAGGGACACTGCTAATCTGGCCCCGTGTATGTGTTCTGACCAGTAAAATAACGTAAAATTGGCTACCTCCTAACTGACATATTTAAATTTCCTATAAGACCATAGTATTTATTATAGAAATCAGGCGTGGGCGTAGTTCGCAGAGTTTTGCTACGCGGAACACCGCGAAGTGACAAAAAAACTCTGCGAAGTTCCGCAAGTGGCGGAGTGCAGTGCTAACTGCTGTCCACGCAGGTTTTTCTGCCGCTCGGGTAGAAATTCTACCCGAGCAGCAGCTCGCGCTCGCGAACTTACCGTTCGCGAGCGCAAGCAGTGAAAAAACTCCGCTGCACTACGCGGAGTGGAGTTTTCTGCACTCCGCGAGCTCTGCGGAATGCAGAAAACTCCACAAACTCCGCGAACAGAGCTGAGTTCACCGCCCAGGCCTAATAGAAATACACACATAGCAAGGAAAGTTAAATATCATTTGTGGATTGTACCCCTTATTGTGTCTTTCACTAGCATGACATGATTTCTGACGTATAATTGAAGCCTACCTGCTTCGGTTTAAACCTGCAGACCAACCAGTCACAATGACCCATTTAAAAAGAGAAACTGTCCTTTTAACTATGATTAAGTCACCCCTCTGAAAGCACTGCAATATACAGTGACTGTTATTTAAAAGTGGGACATGTAGAAATGCAATGTTCTCATGTCCATATAGTGACAAGCTCCTAAAGTTATTTTCACTCTGGCAGTTCTATGAGGAAAACTAGAGTACAGTTTACTATATTAATTTTGCTATCTTGGGTTTGGGATAAGCTAGGGAAATGGTTCAACCACTATTTTTAATATTTATCAAAAATCCAATTTAATGGTGCTGTTAGACTTTTAATAAATATATTCAGGAGCAAGACAATGTTTTAGATCTGGTGATAGGATGCGCTAGGTATGGGCAATGTGATCCCTGAGCTCAGAAAGGACAGCTGGGGAGGTTCCAATGACTTCGTTAACTTGAAATAGCAGGGGTGAGGGTTGCCTATTCATAGTTTATTGTAAGAAGAGATCTGCGAAGGGCAAACATTTTGATGCCAGGACACACGGTAGTCAGCCTGGCTCCATCCCAGTGGAAGAGAGAGCAGATCCCAGAAACAATTTAGTGTGGCTCAGGTGGAGTGGACTCTTCATTTTCCTAAAAACACCCCTAATTGGCATACAAGCTCCCGTAAAAGGTATGTGCCATCCCAGATGTTCCCTACAATAGTGCAGGCAGGCCAGTTTACAGTAAAGCAAACAGGATGTGCTGAAAAAATAGGTCGTTGGATAGGGAGTGTCCTAGAGTCATGCTCACTCATTGGTTACTCAACTCTAAAAGTGAATCTCACCACCAGCCCCTCAGAACACTTTCTGGACCTGTGGAAGAACAGAAAAAAACTGAACCTGTTGCCTGAAATCTGTTAGGAGATATGAGGGGCTGGACCTGCTCCCACGTGTACCCAAGACAAAGTGGACTCCAAGGGTCAGCTGGTTGTCCTTCTGTGTGGCTACAGGGAAACAACAAGCTGCATGATGTCTTTTTCTTGAAGTGCCCAGCTGACCAGTAGCAACTGGAACTGGACCCTGCTGGTGGCATCCGCTGGAGTGAGTCCTGGACCCAAACATTCGGCAATGAGATTGTGGGAACCTTAGAAGTAAGCAAGAGTAGTGCCTCCAGAAACTCTAGAAAGCTAGTACTTGACACATTTTTGGACTTCCAAGATAACCGGGACCTCATGGCAAAGGTATTTCATTTTGATGCAACTTTGTTGGCTAAAGCTGTAAGCTTACCCCATTGGATTGATTTTGAACTCCACAACAAAGACTAAGTCCAAAGGTAGAAATCTTGACCAAGCAAAGGTTTAAAAGGTATCTGCCCAATTTGAGGACTTCATCAGACTCCAAATTTGAATTTCTCCTGCTCAAATCTTTTCCACCAAAACTAACAGCTTCAGTGGGATCTCATCCAGAGGCTATCCTGCTTCAAGAGGACTTCATCAGCCACACATCAACTTTACCCAGCTGAAGGATTTTGACTTCCATTTGCCAAGTCCCAAGGTAAAATCTCTTAGGTCCTGATCATCTGTGAACAGTTCTTCTCATTGGTGTGTTACTATTTCAAGGCACTTTTTCGCTTAAAACCCGTAAAATTAATATCTTCAGTTCCCCTTCCTGGTTTTTTGTCATTTTGGTGTAATTTTGTTTATTACATTCTACATTCTTTGTGTATACTAGAGTGGGAGTTTTATTGTGTTTTATTTTTGACTTTTTAACTCTTTTGGTACTTCTAAATGCTTTACACATTTTCATAAGTTACGTCTGTCTGATAAGTGCCATAGCTATCAGGGGTTGAGCTCTGATTTATATTACTGAAATCCTTTTGTGAACATAAAGGCTAGTACCAACCCAATTAAAAGCTCTCTTTCATACACAAATGTCCTTGTCACCATTAGGAGTTGGTTTTTATGATGGTTGAGATCTGATGTGCAACTGAGAGGGCTCATGATCAACAAAAATCCAGCATGCTTTAATCATTGTGCAGGGGTTGCTCCTATTTCATCTGAGCATGAAAAAGGAGGATGTTTGTTGTATCCAGACTTGGGCATCTCCCCTTCTTGCAGCGGTGTGTGTTCCAATCAGCTTGTGTTTTTTGCTACTGTTCTGTTTTTCTACACAGCCAGCAAAGAATTACTCATCAGTAAGTTGACTGCTTGTCTCTCAGCTGTATTATGATATGGTGTATTTGATCTGATAAGGATTAACAACAACTCTACCATAGGATGATTCGGGAGACTTCTACCCAATTCCCAATTTTCAGGTTCTCCATTATTTTATTCATTTATTTATTTAATTTAATTCCATAACTTTTACAATTTGTGGTTTGCTTTTTTGATTGAAAGTCTTCCCAAATGTTGGTTAGTGCAGTTTCAGTCTGACTGAATGACCTAAATACTGATTATCATTCATCCAAAACACACTGCTACAAGATGGCAGGGTATCTAAATTGCCGCACCACTACCTGTGTTCACTTTTCTGTACCACAAATTTTCTGTATCCTATCTGGTCTCAAAAACCGTGCCCACCTCTAAGAACCAGCCACCGTGAATGGTCCGCAATCAAAAATTCTAACACAAAGATAGAGAGGCACATGAATAGAGACAATAAAACATAATATTTGGAAGAGTCCAGAAAGCCAGCGAAATCACGATGACAAAGGCAAATCATTTCTTTGCGTGGTTGTATTTCTTTTTAATTCCTCATTTGATATTATACATGTAGACTATGCAAAACAGCTAACGCGTTTCGCCCATTCGGGCTTCTTCAGGGCTGTAAACATAACAAGACAATACTGTCACCACATATACACAAAACATTTTCATATTGACAAACACGTTCATATGAACATCAGATACAAACAATGCTCAACATAAAAAGAACATATAAAAACAGTGTCGAATATATAGCTAGATCTCAAATCCTACAACATAATTTTTCATATCATAAATCATCATTTATTTCATACACAACTGAGTTCTTATAGTTTGTTTGATACATAACATAAATATCTTCTTGCAAGTGGTCAACGTAAGAGATGGTATCATTCCTCCCAAATGGAGATGATGACCGCCAATCCAGACACACATATCAAGTTCAGCTCATGTAAGACAGTGTACAACATTACACACTCTTACGACAGCTGTCAGTTGTACTATATAAAGACCAGAAGAAATAGGATAAGAATAAAATTCTAACTAGCGCAAGGGATCAGCGATGGAAAACTCCCCTGCCAAACTGGAAGCAAATTGTCACGTACCCCTACTTAATCTGAAGGGAGCTTATCATAAGTGAGCTCATAAATATCAATAGGACCCCATACTTCATAAACGCATAGAACCTGGTGGTTAGTTGCCCTTCCAGGCAACACTACAACAATTCTTAAGATTTCTTTTATTGAAAGTATTCCTGAATTCGCACCACGATCGTGCATATATACACACTATGGGCTACGGGTTCGCAACAGGCAGTCTTAACAAAGAGTACCCACCGTAATCCAATCCAATTACTTTCAGAAAATGCTAGCCAGGCGTTTAGGATATGGAATACTGTCAAGATATCATCCAAGTCTGAAAATACAAAACCTCCAGTTACTGAGCTCAAACCTACGACATATAATGTCATACAACAAACTGAGAAACATACAGGACACCAACTCAGATGTCATCATGGGGCAACCCGCCTCCAGACAAACATTTGACCCAAAACACAGTGAATGATCATCCCGAAAAAAAGGGTCATGTGCAGAACAAACAAGGGACCAACAGATGAAAAAAGAAAGAAAAAAAAGTGCAAAAGTAGTTTCTATATATGGCAAACTAGTGCAGGTTCACCACTGTCTCTACACCCATGCACTACCCAAAAAGACAGTCCAAGATAAGAAATAATCATCATACCTCAAAAACAATTAGTGTCAAGACACAAGCGTGGTGTAACGGCTATATTGAGCCGTAATAGTGGCGCATGTTTATCGCGCTGTAATGTGCAGGAGCTAAAATGCAAAGTGCAATCACATATGAACATAGGCATCCATTACGTAACCCACCGCAAAACACATAATGTGTTAATATTGTACGATAAGCATTCCGCATGCGTTTTTGATGCAACATATATCCTCATACCCCAGAAGACAATTAGTGTTGAGGCACAAGCGTGGTGTGAAGGCTGTAGCAAGCCGTAATCGTGGTGCATATGTATCGCGCTGTAGACAGCAAGAGCTAATAGTGCAAAGTAAATTCACATATTAACGTGGGCATCCATTACACTAGCCCACAGCAACACACATAATCAGTTAATATTAACCCTGGGCAAAGCACTACGCTACGCTCACGTAGTTTGCGAAGTTTGCGCTACTTCGCACAACGCGAATTGCACGTAGCACAGTGCAAACACGCGTAGCGTAGCGTAGTGCAGCGGTCATTTTGCTTGCTCGCGGTCCTCAACGTCAAGTTGGCGACCGCGAGCAAGCAAAATGACATCCCGGCGAGATTCTCAACGCAGGGAGGTCAGGTTTCTCATTGCGAGTGGTCGCGTATGCTCGCGACCGCTCGCGATGAGAAACTACCAGTTCGCGTTGAGAAAGCTGCCGCTCGAGTAAAAATCTACTCGAGCGGCAGTAAAAGACAGCTCGCACTGTGCAAGATGCCGTTTTCAATGATTGCACAGTGCGGACAAGCATCCGGCACTGTGCAATCATTGCGAACAGTGCACTACGCAGTTCGCGTAGTGCTACGCGTAGTTCGCGTAGTGCGAACTGCACTTTGCGTAGCTTCGCGTAGCGCTACTTCGCGAACTACGCCCAGGCTTAGTTAATATTGTAAAATTCGTATTCCGAATGCGTTTGGTGTAACATATAGCTACACCAAACCGTAATAATCACTCGTGCATGTTACGCCATAAGAAACAAACGTCTAAGATGCGCAGAATTTCACATTTTAAGGATAGCGTTCTTTGTGTGTCAAAACACAAAACACGCATGCTTTGTTAGACAAAATATTCATCATGCGGCCAAGGCAATACACAGACCCTCCATGGAGATCTGTGAAACTAATAAAACCGCTGTGTTCACTCACCCGTGTGTGGCAGTCCAAACTTATCCGGTGCGTTCAGGTTCAAGCAAACCGCCATACTGTTAGGGGCAGTCTAAAAATACTTAATTACTGGTGACGCTGAACCAATTCATCTAGACCGCGTCCCTTCAACGTGCATGCAGACGTACGCCCCCATACTAGAGAGAGAGAACTATCCGCTTCCGGTCTACGTAAATAGATAGAGTCACGTTTACTAAGTTCAAAACTACAATGACCCGGGTTAGTAGTGCAAAAAACGGGTGCCAGTTTCCTCAATTATATTTCGTACGCTCAAAAAAATACTCGTATGTTCACAAAATTGGCCCATAATAGTATGTTCATAGGAGAAAAAGGAAAGACATTCTTTAAAATGTCCTTATGTCAACCTATCAAAGTTGATCTCAAAAAACGAAAAGAAAAACAACAGGTGGGGGGAGAGAGGTTTATGTAAATGTACTATTGGTACCCTCTTCGTTGCTAAGCAAAATACGAATAAATCCATATCCCTGTTGATTATGCACATCATTAAAACATTGTTGAGTGTAACGTGTGTGGTAGAAAAAAATCCCAATGGCACCAATTATCTGAAAGGTCAAAAAGACATAACATGTAAACAGTCTTGAATATTCCAGCAGGTCTTAGCCATATTTTCTTCTGTACAAACTAGGAACAGACAGCACTGCAAGCTGTTCCATTACAGGAACACAGCGAAGCTTAATCCAGCCTAAAAAAACAAATCTTGCATTGATGCATAAGCCTATTCCGACGCATCTGTGCAATTATAAAATAAGTGCAGGGGAAGGTGGAAAAAGTCAAGAACATCTGGCAGTACTTACTCAATACAGTAACACCCTAACTAAGTGAAAATACCCACGAACATCTGGCATTTCTCACTGAGTTTAATCACACCCTAGCCAGTGGATATATCCTCTGCTATCAATGTCTGTATATTGACAAAGATAAAATGAACTATGGTGCATGTTGTGTCAGACAGATAACTATTACCAGCAGAAAGACTCATAAAAACTCTTGCAACTCAGAATCCAAATTTAGACCCTCACTTACTGATCTCAGTCTGCAAATCCACTTTGCTTCCAGTAATTAAGTATTTAAGACCGCCCCTAACAGTATGGCGGTTTGCTTGAACCTGAACGTACCGGATAAGTTTGGACTGCCGCACACGGGTGAGTGAACACAGTGGTTTTATTAGTTTCACAGATCTCCATGGAGGGTCTGTGTATTGCCTTGGCCGCATGATGAATATTTTGTCTAACAAAGCATGCATGTTTTGTGTTTTGACACACAAAGAACGCTATCCTTAACATGTGAACTTCTGCACATCTTAGACGTTTGTTTCTTATGGCGTAACACACATGCGCGATTGTTATGGTTTGGTGTAGCTATATGTTACACCAAACGCATTCGGAATGCGAATTTCACAATATTAACTGATTATGTGTGTTGCAGTGGGCTAGTGTAATGGTTGCCCACATTAATATGTGAATTTACTTTGCACTATTAGCTCTTGCTGTCTACGGCGCGAATCATATGCGCCACGATTATGGCTTAATACAGCCTTCACGCCAAGCTTGTGCCTCAACACTAATTGTACTTCTGGGGTATGAGGATATATGTTAGATCAAAAACGCATGCGGAATGCTTATCGTACAATATTAACACATTATGTGTTTTGCGGTGGGTTACGTAATGGATGTCTACTTTAACATGAGATTACACTTTGCATTTTAGCTCCTGCAGATTACGGCGCGATACACATGCGCCACTATTACGGCTCAATATAGCCATTACACCACGCTTGTGTCTTGACACTAATTGTTTTTGAGGTATGATGATTATTTCTTATCTTGGATTGTCTTTTTTTGGGTAGTGCATGAGTGTAGAGACAGTGGTGAACCTGCACTAGTTTGCCATATATAGAAACCTCTTTTGCACTTTTTTCTTTCTTTTTTCCTCTGTTGGTCCCTTGTTTGTTCTGCACATGACCCTTTTTTTCGGGATGATCATTCACTGGTGTTTTGGGTCAAATGTTTGTCTGGAGGCGGGTTGCCCCATGATGACATCTGAGTTGGTGTCCTGTATGTTTCTCAGTTTGTTGTATGACATTATATGTCGTAAGATTGCGCTCAGTAACTGGAGGTTTTGTATTTTCAGACTTGGATGATATCTTGACAGTATTCCATATCCTAAATGCCTGGCTAGCGTTTTCTGAAAGTAATTGGATTGGATTACGGTGGGTACTCTTTGTTAGGACTGCGTGTTGCGAACCCGTAGCCCATAGTGTGTGTATATGCACAATCGTGGTGCGAATTCAGGAATACTTTCAATAAAAGAAATCTTAAGAATTGTTGTAGTGTTGCCAGGATGGGCAACTAACCACCAGGTTCTATGTGTTTATGAAGTATGGAGTCCTATTGATATTTATGAGCTCTCTTATGATAAGCTCCCTTCAGATTAAGTAGGGGTACGTGACAATTTGCTTCCAGTTTGGCAGGGGAGTTTTCCATCACTGATCCCTTGCGCTAGTTAGAATTTTATTCTTATCCTATTTCTTCTGGTCTTTATATAGTACAACTGACAGCTGTCGTAAGAGTGTGTAATGTTGTACACTGTCTTACATGAGCTGAACTTGATATGTGTGTCTGGCTTGGCGGTCATTATCTCCATTAGGGAGGAATGATACCATCTGTTACGTTGACCACTTGCAGGGAGATATTTATGTTATGTATCGAACAAACTATAAGAACTCAGTTGTGTATGAAATAAACGATGTTTTATGATATGAAAAATTATGTTGTAGGATTTGAGATCTAGCTATGTATTTGACACTGTTTTTACATGTTCTTTTTATGTTGAGCATTGTTTGTATCTGATGTTCATATGAACGTGTTTGTCAATATGAAAATGTTTTGTGTATATGTGGTGACAGTATTGTCTTGTTATGTTTACAGCCCTGAAGAAGCCCAAATGGGCGAAACGCGTTGGCTGTTTTGCATAGTCTACATGTATAATATTCAAATGAGGAATCAAAAAGAAATACAACCACGCAAAGAAACTATTTGCCTTTGTCATCATGATTTCGCTGGCTTACGGACTCTTCCAAATATTATGTTTTATTTTCTCTATTTGTGTGCCTCTCTATCTTTGTGTTAGAATGATTATCATTCATGCAGCATGGTGTTAGACTATACAAACTGTTTTAGCTGCAGCTTGATCTCACTCTAAGTATTCTTGCAATTGAATGCATGCTTTGAAATGGACTAGTAATTTGCAAGTACCAAAGTGTCAGCACTTAGGTTCTTCAGAAGTTCAATTACTTAAGCTTGAGAGTGAGAACAACATTTGTTTGATGGTTGCATAAATAGTTCTTATGGTGTCTGGCACTAGCATATTAAAGTGAACCTTTTGTGATGAAAACAGTAAATAACTAATTTTAGAGGTTTGTGGGTTTCATTTTTGTTTGCCACCTTGTAATTTTTTTAAATATGTATTTGTGTAGAGAAATACAAATTAACAAATACAATTTAATATGGCGCTCTTATCAAATAAATAGATTACTTTTAAAACAATTCATTTATCTCATATAAATTGTCATGCCTTTGCACATTTCATATAACTATTGGTTCTTATTGCATATAAGAATTCACTTTTCTTAGCTTTCTTCATTTTATCTCTCCAATACTGAAAGGTCAGGACTTGCACAGATTTCCAAAGCTTCATGATCAACAAACATGAGATTAATATAGCGGTAAGTATAAAAGTATTTTAGATCATTCTCATACATTCAAATGTACAGTGAAACTCAATACCATTGATTTTCGGCCTAGAATAATATAAAAATCAGTACTACAGCATATAAATGTGCATATTCCATCCCATTAAAATATAAGTCTAGGGCAGGTCCCCACCATGTGGCACCAAGTCTTAACTCAATCAATATTTACTCATGTATCTTCTTAATCTTTACCACAACACCAATCTGTTGCCTTACATCCACAAATAATGTTTTTACTATCCTTTGTGGGACATAAATTAAAATAAAAAAAATATTGAATTAGCTGAAAAATGATCCAACAACGTAACTTGTTTTCTGCGCAGTGACCCTAGATCTGCTTATGTGTATTCCAGACCTCTCCTGAAGAAATGTCTGTGAAAAATGTAAATTGTAGTTTTTCCTATTTCTTAGTGTCCCCTAGTTTTAAATTGAACCCTACTGAACACAATACCCTAAAAGAAGTGGAGACATGTATCAATAAAAATATTAAAATAAAAATAAAACCTCATTTTTTCAAAGTCAACATTTGAACAACCTAATATCTAAGACACGCTGAGAGTTTTAAAAATGCTTGTAAATCAGTCAGTCATTAATGTTCTGCAGAATTATCATAGCAAGTGAGCTCAGCATCCCTATACAATCAGGTTATCATCTTTACAAAGGCTGCCAGATATTACAGTCTTAAATTGGGAAAGACAAGCCCACCATATTCCATATTGATTTGTATCCTTGCTGATTTTAATCAGTCTTTTGTTCCTCCCTATAAAGAATTGAAATATTTTTCTCTCTGTAAAATAAATCTAGCCTGCACTTTAGAAGGAATAATCAGAAGTAAAAAAAAAAAAAAAAAGAGAGGAAGAGATATTTTAATGAGGCATATTGGACCTATAATTGAAAGTGGAAGTGTTTGTCAAAATTCAAGAAGAGTTTTTGTTTTATTTAACAGTGGAAGATGTATCAACTGATCATAATTAGCAGAAATATAAATTCCCAGATGTCTTATTGCACAGTTTGTTTCATAGCGTTCTCCTAAACTAGTGGGTGGAATGTCAGCCAAATTGTTGAATAGCACAATGTCTATTTTATTATGATTAATTGTATATCCTCCTATATTAGTGAAGTCCTGAATCTTGTTCTAAGTATATGTAAGTGTTTGTTTTTCCCTTTAAAAATGAAAACATATAATACATTTATAGTTTATTTGTTGCCATTTGTGAAAACAGTGATTTGATCCTGTCATCAGCATGAATGGCCACTGCTAAGGGTTCAATAAAAAATGGAAAAAGAACCAGGGACATGACACACCCTTATAGAGTGTCCCTGGTAACCCTACATTTACCCACCTGTTCTGGGTTGATCATTATTGTGGCAGAGCCTTTTTGATATAAATTTATTAGGACCTTTGTGAACTGGGATTGAAGACCAAACCAAACTTCTTTGGAATCATAATTCATAAACAGATGTTGCATTATGCAGGATATAAGAGACCTGAAAACTTCTTTTAGTGCAATGTTCTTTCTGTTTTATTTCAACATAAACATGAGATTTCCACAATCTTTTCTTTTCTTCTTTTCAGGGTCAGAAATCTGGGACCACCGTAAGAGGAAGATGTGCCACTCAGAATGAAGAAGAAAGAGCCACAGGTAAGTGGTTAGCTTTTTTCATCAATTTTAAAATTCAGGGAAAGATCTGTGAGGGAGACGCCCAAGTCACACGTATTATCCTATCCCATCACCAAGTGCTTGGGGAATCTTCGTACATCACCTGCTACTTTATTGAGTTCAGACCTTCTCAAAACAAATGCTATTTATAACAACAGAGGAAAGAAATGCACTTAGGAACACTCAACTAGCAATGGGGAATTGCTCTACTCTGGTCCAGACAGATACAAAAACACAGACACCTCTGGTATCTATGTGCGTATGCATTTTTATACGGATGAACCCTCTGTCTCTTGAGTCCTTCTCTCACTCCACACGCTACCCTTCCACCTCCCGCTACTACCCAGTATACCATGATGCACCAGGGATAGCCACGTTCTTCCTGGTACGTGGTGGGGCAGCTCGTCACAGCGGTGGCCTCTGGGCTTTCCTCTCTCCTTCTCAGTCGAATCCACTTTCTCCGCTGGTCTCAGGACTTCAGCTCCAGGGTCAACTTGGGTATCATTCGGCATCTTCTTCCACTTCTCTCCTTCAGCTCCACACCATTCCCTCATAGATAAGTCTCCTCCTCCTTTTACTTTGGGCAGACTCACTTCATTCGCCTGTTCTGTGGTCACGTGCTGTTCCTGTACTGAGTTATTAAAAAGACCCTAGTCTGTCCAGCATGTCGGGACCTGATCTCTATCTAGGTCTCCTGTTTTTGAAAGTGAAGATGGACTACCTGTCTTGTCTGTTTCTGCCTGTCTTTCTGTTATTGTTTGAAAACAGAGAAGATTAGGTTCAGTGTGTCTGGATCAACATCTGGATAACATGGGATGTCTACCTCATCCTCCCCTTGTTGTTCAAAATAGTTGTCTATGTGACAACAGAGCATTCCACTTTACAAGATCAAATGCATCTTCACCATTTACCATTATAATAGTTGCCTTATCTGCCAGCAAGTTATATAAAAAAATGTGTTGGTCCTCATCAAATTATTGATGTTAGCCATAAGTTGCCTTCCTATTATAAAACAATTCCGATCCTTATGAATTTGTTTTTAAGCAGCGTTTTTTAAACAGTTGGCTACAATGTTTGCTAACATCCTATAATTAGAAATCCGCAGGGTTAGAATCAATAAGAGCCAGGGTTTTAAGTTGTTTTCCCTATTTTGGGAAACGTCCTACAAGAGCTTCTAAAAAGGAATTGGGAAAGGACCCATTAGGTTCAGTGCGTCTGGGATCAACATCTGGATACCACAGGATGCCTGCCTCATCCCCCCCTTGTTGTTCAAAATAGAGTCTATGTGACACAACCCCCCTTAGGAGTTTCCGGCTCGGTGAAAAGTGGCAGTCTGGATAAGAAGTCAGCATTACAATTGACGACCCCCTTCCAATGGCGAACCTCAAACTTGAGAGGCTGCAGTGCTAGAAACCATATCAGAACCCTGGGATTGTTACCCTTGTTGTGGCTCATCCAAGTTAGAGGGGCAAGATCGGTGTATAGGAGAAACGGTTTCCTTTCAAGATGATATATTAGTTTGTTTACTGCCCATCTAATGGCTTAGCATTCTTTCTCTATTACTGGGTATTTCTGTTCCCTGGGAAAGAGCTTTCAGCTTATGAAGAGAATAGGTACTTCTGGGCCCTCTTTATTGTTTTGCGATAGGACTGCACCAATGCCAATTTCTGAAGCATCCATTTGCAGAATGAAGGGCTTCTCAAAATTGGGACAAGCCAAGATTGGACTTGTAGTGAGGGCAGTCCTAAGCTGAAAAGCTTCTTTAACTCGCTGAGAGGGATTTTGAAAATCATCCTTAGTCGTTCTCTTTTTTAGTAGGTCTGTTAAGGGTCCAGCTATTTTGGAATACTGGGGTATAAATCGTTTATAATATCCAAATAGGCCCAAGAACGCTCGTACCTCTCTTTTGGTTTTTGGTAATGGTGTATCCAGGATAGCTCTAACCTTTTTTTCTTGAGGTTCTATCATTCCATTCCCTAGGATATAACCTAGATAGCAAACTTTGTTAAATCCTACCCTAGACTTTTTGGCATTAATGTGTAAGTTGGCTTTATGTAATTCTTGTAGGACATTACCTAGATGGACAAGATGTTGTTCCCATGTGGGACTAAAAATAAATATATTATCAAGGTAGACTGAAGAATACGATGGATGTTTGTGTAATACCTTGTTCATTGACCTTTGGAATGTGGCTGGGGGTCCATGGAGCCCAAATGGTAAGACAGTGCATTCACAGAATCCAGCAGGAGTAGAAAAGACTGTCTTTTCCTCATTCTCTTTTCAAAGGAGCGCCTGCCAATATCCCTTGGTGAGATCTAATGTGATAAATTTGGCTTCACCCAGTTTTTCAATTAATTCATTTATTCTGGGTAAAGGATACGCATCAAATTTAAAAATAGCATTCATGGCTCTAAAAGTCAATGCAAAATTCGATCGACCCATCTGGTTTGGGTACGAGTGCTATGGATGACGACCAGTTGCTTTGGGAGAGTTTATGATGCCCATCTGTAACATATTTTCAATTTCTTTTTGGACAGCCTCCCTAAAGGCTGCAGGAATTCAATATGGTTTTTGTTTAATTACAACCCTTTTTTGGAGGTATGGCACACTCCGCAAAGTGGGTTTTAACTTTTACCCAGGATGTCTGAAAATAGAGAGGAGAAAGGGCGAAGTACCTCGTAAAGAGACATTTTTGATCTTTGATCAAAGTTTCATTCATGACAAGCTCCCCAAAAGTATTTAATGATAAACTGGGGAAAAGTAGTTTTGGGATTGCTTTTGTTAGTTTGTGCCTCCTGCCAGGCATTTCGCATGGTGGCACCATTTAATTGGGTGTGTCTAAAGTTCTTATCTAGGATCCATGATTCTTGAGTAAGTAATGCCTCCTGGGAAAGCGATTCTGGTTGGGTCTCTTCGGAGGATCAGAAATGATTCATGTTAGTTAAGAACATATGCAGGAATTCTGGGTTATCAGTACCCAGAATGAGGTCTTCAGATAAGTTACGCAATACTCCAATGACTACGTTCAACACTTGCCCACTTACTGCAGTTACCAAGAGACTGGCAAGGGAATATGTCCTGATGTCTCCATTTACACACCTAATATTAACTACCTGTCTGAGTAGGATTTGTGAGTAATAAACCAAGTCTCCTTGCATCACAGACTGTCTAAACCCCGAGTCTAGTGAGGTTGTGACCCATCGCTCATCAATACGAACACTTACATAAAACAGTGTCCCAACTCTTATGTATAGAGGGTGGACCTGGGAGCATAATTAATATCCATCGGCTCTTACGGGGTCTTCTTGTTGGGACAGACACAGGCGATATGGCGCCACAATGGAAACATTGAGGGCCTTTATAAGCAGGGTTCTCAGCCTTAAGATATTGTAATGTATTGCCTGGAGTTTTTCCCACTTTTCTCTTAGTCTTTCCCTGATTCAGGGTGAATAATATGAGTACATTTGTCTCCTTCCCAAGCATGGAATCGAGGTTGGGCCCTCAAGAAAGTGTTGCCCATATCGACGGCTTGTTCTACTGTGAGGTTACTATGTTGTTTCAACCACCTTTGAGTTGGAACTGTAAGGGCTTTGAGATACTGTTCTAGTAAAATTTGATTCATGATCTCCTCTTTGGTATTTTCAGAAGGTCGTAGCCATTTCTCAGTGGTCATTTTAAACTTAAAGAATAATGTTTTAGGATTATCCCCTGGGGTTCCTTTTTCCTTACGGAATCACACTCAGTAAGTTTCAGGGTCCATACCTAAATGGTTTACAGTAGCCCACTTGATATCCTCGTAGGGGATATTACAGTGTACATTGGGTATTTGGTAAGTTGCTTGGACATCCCCTGTCAATAGGGGGGCTAAGAAGAAAGGCCACTTCTCCTTAGGACAGGCACAGGCATGGGTACAGGCTGCCCTCTCAAACTTTTACACGTATTATCCTATCCCATCACCAAGTGCTTGAGGAATCTTCATACATCACCGCTTCTTTATTGAGTTCAGACCTTCTCAAAACAAATGTCATTTATAATAACAGAGGTGAAAAAATCACTTAGAAAAAATCACTTAGAAACACTCTACTGGCAATGTGGATTTGCTCTACGTTGGTCCAGCAAGATATAAAAACACTGACACCTCTAGTATCTAAGGGCCTATGCAATTTTATACAGTTGAACCCTCTGTCTCTTGGGTCCTTCTCTCACTCCACATGCTACCCTTCCACCTCCCGCTACTGCCCACTATATGGTGACACACCTGGGATAGCCACATTCCTCTAGGAACTTGGCAGGGCAGCTCATCACAGTGATGGCTTCCGGGCTTTCCTTTTTCCTTCTAAGTCAGATCCGCTATCTCTGCTGGTTTCATGACTTTGGCTCGAGGGTCAACTGGGGTATTGTTCGGCGTCTTCTTCCACGTCTCTCCTTTGGCTCCACACCATTACCCCATAGATAAGTCTCCTCCTCCTCTTACATTGGGCCGACTCGCTCCATTCACACATTCCAGGGTCACGTGCTGTGCCTGTCCTGAGTTATTAAAGAAAGTTTTGTCTGTCCAGCATATCAGGACCTGGTCTCTATCCAGGCCTCCTGCTTTTGGAGGTGAAGACAGACTACCCGTCTTGTCTGTTTCTGCCTGTCTCTCTGTTATTGTCTGAAAACAGAGAAGATTAGGTTCAGTGTGTCTGGGATCAACATCTGGATAACACGGGATGTCTACCTCATCCTCCCCTTGTTGTTCAAAATAGTGTCTATGTGACAACAGAGCATTCCACTTCACAAGATCAAATGCATCTTCACCATTTACCATTATAATAGTTGCCTTATCTGCCAGCAAGTTATATAAAAAATGTTGTTGATCTTCATCAAATTATTGATGTTAGCCATAAGTTGCCTTTCCAGTATAAAACAATTTCGATCCTTATGAATTTGTTTTTAAGCAGCGTTTTTTAAACAGTTGGCTACAATGTTTGCTAACATCCTATAATCAGAAATCCGCAGGGTTAGAATCAATAAGAGCCAGGGTTTAAAGTTGTTTTCCCTATTTTGGGAAATGTCCTACAAGAGCTTCTAAACAGGAACTGGGAATGGACCCTCACATCAGTATTTCATTAAAAAATGATCTTTATTGCTCTTTTAATTCTGCATGAACGTCCTATAAAGTTATGACTGTAGGCTGTCATTGCTACAAGCAATCCGATTCGCCAAAACTTCTAGATGTATAGATAATTTGGGCTCAAAAACAAGAGTTCTGAATTTCTGAGTCTGCCCGCTGGTTAGTTTCTGAGTCTCAGGGCCTGATTTAGATCTTAGCAAACACAAGGGGAGAAGAACTCAGTCCATCTCCCGTTGTACAGGGTAGAAATCGCAAATTGCGACCGGTTTTGGCCCTTTGTACATTTGAAAAGGACATTTAGCATTTCTTATTGGGCTGAAATAGCAATTTGGCCTGTTAAGAAATGCAAAAATGGCTTTGTACATCCGGACCTAAGTTCCCTATTCTATAAATCAGGATCAGAGCTTTAGATTTCAAGAACCCATAAAGAGTTCGAAATCAAATGGAAAAGAGTGAAATCAAAGGAGCATAAAGCTTCAAAATCAAATCAAAGTAGCAGAATTACCCATAAAGAGAAGTTCACAAAACTCAGCCGAGTCTTATTAAATCAATTAGATCAGCATACAGTTGCAATAGCAACCTGTCAAATCAAAGGCAAAGTAAGACAAGGAGGCAAACAGTAGAAGTAGTAGCCACAACGCGTCAAGTGTTTGAGTCTGGGGCAATCCTCCAAGAAAAGATTTTTCTCTACCTAGGAACACACACTAATGTAAAGTCAAGAAAACATATCAAAAACATTGTAGCAGGCTGATTTGTCCAAGAACCAATCGAAAGACAGACTTCTTCGGTAAGCAGGTTTAGCTCCTCCATTCCCACGGAAATACATGCATATCAAACTTTTTCTCATGTTGGTAGCTACAGACATTCTTGTGTGGTAGATTCTGGAAACATTAGGCATATTTCCCATAGGCCTTTTACATCCATTGACCTTCTATATCTCTACTTATTTCACTGTGAGAACAATGAGCTACTGAAAGACAAATCACTGTTAAGTAATGTATTCTTTTACACTAAATGACAGTCATTATCGTTTCAATGTACAAGCCTTCTTATTCAAATATTATTTGAAACATATGAAAATAGGAAGTTCATGACATTCAAGAACAAAATGTTGCTTGGGGGGCGTGGCTTGCCGTGCTGCGGAATGGCCGCTTGCTAAGCCAGCTCCGCCGGCCGGGGATTAATCCTGTAATTTATCCTTGCACAGGGGGAGCATCCACGGTGTAACTCTACGCCCGGAGTGTTGCCGGGAGCTGGAGGTGTCGACTGTTTGGCTCGGGGCTTATTCTGCCCAGTTTGCAGCGAAGGGCGAGCCGGTGGTGAGCCGAGCAGGCCGGGGAGCCCCCGGCCCTTTGGAGGACGGCGCAGCGGTGAGCTGTACTCGAGGCCGCGGTCCCAGTTGAGAAGAGGGCCGAGGCTGGCTGTTGTGGCGGAGTAGCGGATCCTGAGCCGTGCGTTTGCCGCGGGACCCGATGTGCGACGGCCCAGGGAACGAGGCTCAGATCCTCCAACAACACCCCGGAGCTCGGGCGGACATATTAGCCGATCGCGGAGGGCACGGGATGTTAGCGGCGGTCCCGGCGGCCCCATGTTGCTGGGCCTTGAAGCTGCGGTGCCCTCTTTAGCTTCTCCGGTAGGCACGGACCTCCTGGGGCGCCAGATTGGCCTGTCTGACTTGGGCGAGAGGAGACTAAATCACCGAGATTGCTGGCGGCACCGTTGCACTGGCGGTAGGTGCGGGCCTGACTGTGCGGCTGCCGGCGGGGTCTCATATCAGGAGCAAGCTTTGGACTGTGGTGTGCGTCTTTAAGGATCCCAGTGATGCTTTGCGGGGACAAGTGGCGGGTTTTGCCAGCTGGCTGCGCCTGACTGTGCTGTTTACACCCGTGGCAGCATTATTGGTCCTCTTGCTACCCCCCATAGACCCTGGACTGGACTGAGGAGCTGAGGTGACAAGGACCCACCTGGTCATTCCCTGCAGCCCCCCTGATCAGGCTGTCGGCTGCCTGGCGGTGGAGGCTGCATGGGCGGAGATCCTGGCTGCATCGCGGCGCTCGGAGTAGCCGGTGAGTGGCAGTTGCAGTACTGGTGGTGGAGGTGTTTGGCTGAGGCGTGCTGTGCGGCTGCTGCCGCGGAGGAGCCCGCGCATTGCTTGACGATTCCTCTGCATTTGGAGTGCCGTGTGAAGGGGATCCGCTGGAAGACAAGACGCCTGTGCAGTCGGGCTGAGGTCTTGCAGTGTGTACTGGACGCTCATCTCCGGCGCTTGGCGCCTCCCGTGTAGTTGATGCTGGACCAGTGCTGTTCGTGGTCCGCGTGGGCCTACTCGTAGTGCAATGGGCAAGCAAGACACCAAGCAGCCCAAGCTGAATTTTGAACATAAGAGGTCCACGCGATTGGCTGAATCAGACCCTGAAACCAGCACGGGTAGACTACCGGATGCACAGACTGAGGATCACAGGGAAGATTTACGCACCCTCATGTTAGAGATGCGGTCCAGTCTACGCAATATTGACACCAAGTTGGACACCCTCACCTCCCAACTGGATGCGGTCAAGAAGCAAGTAGGAACACATGAGACACGTCTGGATGTGTTGGAAAATCTCCATTCGGATTTTCATGATTTCCAGGTGGAAACCAAAGAACAATTGCTCCACATAGACAGAGTTCTTGGTATCATCCGTGCCAAAAACGAAGACCTGGAAGCGAGGTCTCGCAGAAATAATGTACGAATTACCGGGATTCCGGAAACTACGGCCATTTCCAAGATGGAGGCCTACGTCGCGGACCTGCTACATGAACTCTTTGATCCTCATCTATCATTTGTCTTCGCGGTGGAAAGGGCTCACCGATCCTTGGGTCCTAAACCACCGGTTGGAGCAACACCCAGGCCCATTCTTACTAAAATCTTGAATTATCAAGACCGCGACCTTATCCTTCGCCTAGCCCGGGAAAAGGGGTCAATTGTACACAAAGGGAACACCATCTCCTTCTATCCCGACTTTACCCCGGCTGTGCAGGCGGCAAGGTGCAAATTCCTGCCGGCCAAGCGTATTTTGCTCCAGGCACAGATTCCTTATTCACTGCTCTACCCTGCAAAGCTTAAAGTGACACACGACGGCACACCCCACTTCTTCACGGATGCAAAGTCGGCCTTGAAGTTTGCCAAGCATGTTGGAGGCAAGAGGAGTAAGCAGCCCGACGGCTCTTCAGAGACACATACTGATCGCCTCAGTGATAACGACTGATTGGGGTATTGTGATTTTACCAATGTCTGCACCTCTAGCTACTGGGCAGGTGGAGCTCCGGGCACCTTAAATCAGTTTTGACTGACCCACGGTTAATTAAGGGGGGTGGCGTGAGACTGGGTATCGGGTTATCCTTGACTGCTGGGTCTGGTTATGATTACTTTTGTGGTGCTCTCCTACGCACTCTCGGCCACCCTGTTTCATTACAGGGGAGATCGCCGGCACCACCACACCCTCATGGGAGAGCTCCCTTTAGTGACACTAAGTATTTTGAGTCTTTTTTTGTTTATCTGGGTGGGTATTCTACAACCTGATTGGGGGGTTGGAGTGGGTGGTGGGGGGTGGGCGGGGTATGTTGTTTTGTTTTTCGCCAGTATGTAATTTCGTAATTTGTTTGTATGCAATCAGCTAATTGCAGTTGTTAGTGATGGCACTCTCGCCCTTGCCCTGATCACATGTACCTGGTTAGCCAACACGCAGCTAATTTGACCTTTTTAACATGGAACATCCGGGGTCTGAATGATGGCAGAAAGTCCAGACTTGTCCAGGCATATTTGGTGCAGCACAATATCGATATTTGTATGTTGCAGGAGACGCATCTTAATGTTACACCATCCCCCAGGCTCAGACATAACCGTTGGAGTCAGATATACTCCTCTATATACTCTAACTATTCCCGCTGGGTTGCTGTATTGATTAGAAGGGGTTTGGAATGGAAGGAAGGGGATCTACATACTGATCCAGAGGGGCGTTTCATTATTCTCCTAGGTACACTGAGAGGCACCTCAATTGCTATTGTTACACTATACGGGCCCAATGCGGACACTCCCAGTTTTTTTCAGGACATTTGGGCTAGAGTTAAAGCTACCGGTTGTGAAACTATCATATGGGGGGGTGATTTTAATGTGGTTTTAAATGATGATTTAGACAGAAAGGGGGCATCCCGCACTTTACACCCGGCTGCCAACACTGCGCTAAACGCCATATTAGCAGACGGCAATTTGGTTGATGTTTGGAGATGTAGACACCCGGGGGTTCGTGAGGGCACTTATATATCGGAGTATCATGGAGCCTGGTCGAGGCTGGACTTCTGGCTTGTGTCGCGCGATGTTGCCACTTGGACCATGGAGGTGTCGCACTTGCCCAGGTCCCTGTCCGACCATGCCCCTTGCCTTCTGCGCATGGCGCTCCCCGATTCCCCTCCCCGTATGTTTACGTGGCGGTTACCACCGCATGCGCTCTTGGATGACGCATTTAAAGAGGAGATCAGGGCAGATGTCATAGAATATTTCACCCTCAATTCTGGCTCGGTGGCCTCGGTGGCAACCCTTTGGGAGGCTTTCAAGGTGTACATTAGGGGCCAATGCATAGCTCGACAGGTGGGGGTGTTGAAAGCTATTCGCGGTACACTTGCCTCCCTAGAAAAAGAAATTAGAGATCTTGAAACACTTTATTTTGCTTCTGACGACTCTGACGCACTAGCCCTCTTGAAATCCAAACTTTTAGACTTTGAGGAGGAGGCTCGGCGTGAGGTCAAGTTCCTGGGCAAATACACTGAGGCCAGACGATATGGAGAGGGAGATCGGCCGGGGAGGACACTGGCGGCAATGGTCCGGTCCCCTCGCTCCACTGCTTACATCCCTGAGCTGGCTAGTGGACCCCATAGGGTTATTAGAGGACAGAAGGCTATTCTCGATGAATTCTCCCTTTTTTATTCCACTCTCTATACTGCTACCCAATCGGAATGCCCTGAAGGTATGCAATCCTTTCTTGATTCCCTTGAGCTCATATGGTTCAGTCAGTGGTACAGAGACTATTTAGATCTTCCTTTTACGGTGGAAGATGTTGCTCAGGTGATCTGAGCCCTGCCGCTGGATAAAGCCCCCGGGTCCGACGGGCTCACCACCTCTTTCTATAAAGCCTATGCGGAGGAGCTTGCTCCACATTTATTGGCAGTGTACGAGGAGGCCCAGACTGACGGCATCCTTCCACCCTCTATGCGGGAAGCAATAATCATAACGTTACTGAAACCTGGGAAGCATGACATTGAGATTGACTCCTATAGGCTGCTGTCCTTAATCAACGTGGACGTAAAGATCCTTGCTAAATTGATTGCGAACAGGTTGCAACCCCTCCTTCCTTTAATCGCCAGGCCAGATCAGTCGGGGTTTATTCCTGGTCGGGCAACTTCCCAGAACCTTAGGACGGTTTTCTCGGTTTTACACTACTTACACCCAGATGTGCAGGCGGCGGTGGTTTTTCTCGACGCTACTAAAGCGTTCGACACACTGGAATGGCCATACCTTTTTGCCATTCTAGGCCGCATGGGCTTCAGTCCGTTATTCATAAATCTCATCCGCTTACTTTATACCCAGCCGATGGCTAGGATCCGGGTGAATGGCCTCCTATCTGAGCCTTTCTCTATATCGCGTGGCACCCGGCAGGGCTGCCCTCTGTCCCCCCTGCTCTTTGCAGTCGCTATGGAACCGCTCACGGCGTGTATAAGACAACATCATACGGCCCGGGGGATCGGGTTCAGTTCCAGGAGTCTCCTCATCTCACTATATGCAGATGATGTCACCCTGTATGTACTTGACCCTGCGGTAAATCTCGACTCTCTCCTTCGGGAATTCATCAGGTTCGGCGGCCTATCAGGCATCTCTATCAATTGGGCCAAGTCAGTTATTTTCCCCCTGACGGACAACACCGCCCCAGTTGTCTCCGAATTCTCTCTCAAGTGGGAAGGAGATTCCGTCAAATACCTGGGCATCTGGCTCAGTAGGAACCTGCAGGAGGTGTGGATCTTAAACTACGGGCGTGCCATCACGTGGTTGGAGGACAGGGTCGCGCTGTGGGCCAGACTCCCCCTCTCTCTGGCTGGGAAGATAGCCCTCGCTAAAATGATAGTCCTGCCTAAATTTCTTTATTTATTTGCAAATATTCCGGTCCCTCTAACCCGGGCCTTTTTCCGAACTCTTAAAACACTGCTGATCTCGCTAGTCGTGGATGGGTGGGCAGGCTCGGGTGTCCTGGGATCTTTTAACACTCCCGCTGCGTCAGGGCGGTCTGGGTGCTCCAGATATGCAATTATATGCCTGGTGCGCGCAGGCCCAGTTCCTTCATTATTGGATTCACCCGACCCCTTTTCAACCCCATGTGGCTGTTGAGACTGATGTAGCAGCGCCTGTCCAGCTGGGGGTCACTCTGTATCAGAACTATCGCCGCCCTAGGGAAGACATAGATACTGTGGAAGCTCTCCGCTGGGCGTGGAACGAGCTGCGGAAAAGAGCAGGTATTCCAGTGTTCTACGCTCCATCCATACCGCTAGCGCATAACCCTTTATTGCCTCACCTCGGGGATAGTATTGGCGGGACTGTGGCTCAAAAGTTGAATCTCCGCACCTTCGCAGATCTCTACCCAAACGGCTATTTCCGCCCTCCACCAGTGGCGGAGGAGGGCCAGTCAGTGCCTTTCGCGGAACTATTTTTATATCATAAACTCAGGGCCGCCTGTCGATCCCTACATGAAAGTTTCACATGCTCCCCGACGCCTATGGCAGCCTTGGAAAACGTGTTGAAGTCACCCTCGCCTCATAAACTGGTTACCCGTTTATATACACATATGCAAAACACAGCACCCTTGACACAGCCGAGGGCACTTCAGGCGTGGAACAATGACCTACAGGAACCGCTTACTGAGGAGCAGTGGTCGTACTGTTGCTGCCAGCTCTCCGAGCTTTCCCCGAACTACAAACTACGTCTAATCCACTTTAAGTTCCTCCACCGCTATTACAGAACCCCTATGAGCCTACACCGCATGGGACTTCGGGATGACGAGAGCTGTTGGCGCTGTCTTCTTAGTCCTGCCGACTTTTTCCATATGGCATGGGACTGCCCGAAGTTGTCGACATTCTGGTTCACGATTTTCACACTAATACATCAGATAACTGGCGTACCTGCAACTCCATCTCCCCAACTAGGTCTGTTGAGCTACGTAAAAGACACTCCTGTTAAAGTTCATAAATTGCATGCTTTACTTCTCCTTTTCGCTAAACGGCTAGTGGCTGTACACTGGGGTAGAAAGAGGGTGCCCTCCATTAAGGAGTGGATCAGGGACGTCACGTATGGACATTCACAGCTAACCACCTATTGGGAACTTATGCCTCCCTCCTCACGACCACGTGACATTTGGGTACCTTTTCTTAATTGGGCCCGGGAGAGACAGGCTGCTGCAGAGAACAATCAGACTGCCTAGGGGAAGGGGGGTTAGATGGTTGGGTGGGAAGGGATTCTCCTTTTTTTTTTTTTTTTTTTAACGACTTCCTAGCCGGACCGTTGGCACTCGTTCTTACACTGGGCTCTATATTTTTGGACATCACAGGCCCCGATCTCAGCTGGTGTCATCACTGGGTACTCGTAGGATTCCTTATGACTCCATTTGCATGCTGCTAAAAATACTTTGTAATTTTTTTTTATCGGGTTGGGTGGGGCGGGTCGGGGGCGAAATGTGATTGGTTCATGTTTATGATGCTGATACTGCTTGGATTTTACAACTTGAGGCTACTGGCTGTTTGTAACTGATGTTATTGTTGCTCTTTTGAAAATGTCAATAAAAAGAAATAAAAAAAAAAAAGAACAAAATGTTGCTTAATAAGTAATGCATTTTGTTAAATGAGCATATTCCACAGTTATGATAACTTCCCTAAGCATGCCACTCTAAGGTCAAGCTTCTAAATAGCGTTGTGCATATTTCAGCAATATTGAACTTCTTTCTAACTAGATAAAACTTGTGTAATGGCCTTTCTTCAGCCTACATGAATAACATGATGGCCTACTGCGAATTAGGACATTTCAAATGCATGTCAGTTTAACATTGACATTAAGTTTTATACTTTTTTCAGCTCATTTAGCATACTATATCAATTCATTTTTCATTCAAATTTTTAGACTCCATTAGCCCCCTATCTGATGGTTAATTAGCCATCACACTAGCGTGGTTTCACATGAGTTCTGTTCAAAAGGCACTCTCATCATCAGTTGAATCCTTTCTCTTTCTTTTAAAACTTTGAAATTTCAATACATTTCTATAGTCATCATTCATAATGTGATTCAATGTCAAACTCTTTTTGAATCTGTTGTCCATTTCTTTTTCTCTTTTCTTGTGTAACTAATACTTCAGTCGTAAGTTAGGCAGGCGACCCCCTTTGGAATTGTTACGTATTTACAAGGCGAAATGTGTGGCAATTGCCACCTACGGAGCTGGAGTTTGGGGATATGGGGAGGTAAATGCCCTGCAGACTGCGGAAAATTTGTTTTTTAAATTTCTTTTGGCAGTCCCTGACAGTACAGCAAATTATATCTGCCACTCAGAATTAGGCATGCCGTATCTCGAAGATTTGGTTAAGATACAGCCAGTACTTTTGTGGCATAAGATATGGACAACAGATTAAACCAATTTTAATCGTCTTATTTTAACCGATGCTTTAGGATTGGACGGGGTCAGAAACATTAGATGGATACAATATATTAAAGTGTTTTTAACTGGAATTGGGCACAGTGAATATTTTAATGAGCCGCTTACTATGAGCAATGTGTCCAGGAAAGATTTTAAAGCTAAATGCATCTGTTATCTGGGGGAAAGAAGAGCTATAAACGAAGTGAAAAAATTAACAGTCCAAGCCCACCAACTTTCATTGTCGACTGTTAGTATTCAGCCATATATTACATTAACTATGGGCGATTACGATCGATTTCTGTTGACCCGTTTTAGGCTGAATATTTTATACCGATCACTAAGTTTTCCTACACCGAATGATTGGTCTAAAGATTTATGTAAGTGTCCGTGTGATGGGGTCTCCACACAGTCAACTATACATATATTGTTTTTTTGTAAGTACTCTATTAAACTTAGAAAAAGGTGGATTGTCCCCGTGTTACAGAAATTTGGCTTGAAACAATGTCGCCCTGCATTATTGGCACTGCAACTTTTGGATGTTGTTTATGTTATTGCCGCAGTCTCTGCGTTTAAAAAAAATATTTTTAAATGTCGCAAATCTATTATATGATCTTAGCTATCGTATTGTGTGTGTATATTATTGAAATGCATAACTGTGCTTTTATGGTTATCTTAATTGTAACCGAATAAAGATCTTTTGATTTGATTTGTGTAACTAATATCTACAGCATTTGACTAAATAAAATAGGCATAGCAAGCATATGCCTACTGCTAGCACTGGTATAAGTATAGACTTTAAAATACCTCCTCCTGCAGTTCTAATCCAATTTCCAATTGTGTGAAATCCTTTTCCAAAATTATCTAAAACACTAGGTGTTTTCAGCTCTTCTAATTCAGGCTTTAAATCTGAAATGTTCTTTGCAAATTCCTCTATTTTCTTACTCTCATCCGGTACATAGGAGCAGCAGCAGGTTAATTTAAGCATCTTGCAGACTCTGCCTTTTTCCGTGAGTAATATGTCTAATGCTAAATGATCTGGAAAAACCATAGAATGCATGGCAATCAGCTCACTGTTTACTACTAGCAAAGCACCAGAAGTGCTTATTGCCAGCTTGCCGTCAACAGTTGACAATTTTCTAATCTTTTCATCATTTAAAATGACTCCCATAGGTAAAATCATTTCTCCAAAACTATCTCCTACCTAATTGAGCTCCTTCTTTGTACTACAGGTGTGTATGTGTGCTGGAGTAATTGTTAATGCACCTATGCTAGTCACATGGTGTATTTTAAGAAATAGCACCCCTAATTAACAAATACCCCCCTAATCAGCAGGTAATAGAAAATAAGCATTCTGTCCACAAACAAATAAACCCCTGGAATTGTAGATTCTTCTCCTTGTAAAATTCACCATGTCCCTCCTTTTAATTCAAATGTACGGTTACAACTACTGATCCCTACATGTCTGGTTCGTTTTGGTGTTCTTCTGTAAAAGCAAACTTTCCTTTGTGTTGCCTGTCTAACAATAATTTTGGATAAACCATTTTCTTTCTAAATTCATCTTCTTCTTGCTTCCAAACATTTTTCAAATCATCACTATGTCTGACTTTTCACATGTCATGTTAGTGTTTCTTTCTTCTAGTGTCTTAATGAATTTTTTTTCTAATTGGCGTATTAAACAGGTTAAATTATTCTGATAAGCTTTAACACTATCTATAGGCCTAGGTGGCATAAAATAATACCAGGCTATGTCCATTTGTAAATTCATGTGTTCTATCAACGGTACTGTAGAAAGTATTAAATCATAGTTAGAATGGAAATATTCAAAATGTTCTTGTCCACATACAAGTGTAAGTAATATACTACATGAGATTCCATAAGATAACGGCATGTGATAATAGGTGACTTCTTCTGATGCAGATGACGGTAAATGAACACAGACATAACAGTCCTTAGCTTCTATGGCATTCCAGTACTAACCTAGAATAAATATATATTAAATAATCCTCCCTATAGTATTCAACAAAAGATGTGTTCAATTGCTCCTAATCACTCAGATATATGTGTGGTTTTGTCTTTATTGTGTTTCTATAATCCTTCTCAGGTGTTAAGTAAAATCCTACTAGCACTATAGTAATCATAATGGGGCCGATTCACAGAACTAATCTGAGACAAAATCCTAAACTTACTACTTTTGGTATTCACAGAAGGCACTTACGATTTTTGGTATTTACAGAATGCACTTACGACTACTAACTTTACGTCCGCAATCGGGCCGGAATTTCCGTACCCGGAGCGGGAATCCCGCATGTGTGCCGGGATTTCCGCTTCGAGGCTGGAATTGCCGATACCGGGCCGGAATTTCCGATTACGGGCCGGAATACCCGCACTCTGGCCGTTGATCATTTTCCTCAAGGGCAATCACCTGTCCAAGTGCCTACCATCCCCCACCATGCATCAGCTGACACACTGCAGCCAATCCCAGCCCTGCAGCATGTATGAATGCAGAGCAGACACACACAAACCCTTTCAACATGTCGCTGAATGTGTTTGTTGCTCTGCCTCTTGCCATGCGGCATGAAGACTTGAGAAGGAGGAGGAGGAGAGTAGAGAGGATCTTTAGACAAAGGATCAACCTATTTGGGATGTCCAGCCAAGATGTCAGGGCCAGATACCGTTTCCCTCCAGAAGTCATCTTGGAGATGGTATGTGAGTGGGAGCAGAACTTGACTCTGTGACCTGCATCTCCCATGCCATTCCAGCCTATCTCAAGATCCTTTCTGCTCTCCATTTCTTTGCCACTGGGTCATTCCAAAGGGTCTCCAGTGACCATGTGGGCATTTCCCAGGCAAGCCAGTCGCGGTGCTTGCATCAGGTACTGAGATGCATCACTGCAAGAGCCCACCACCACATACGAATGCCCCATACACTGGCCATGAGACAAAGGGCAACTAGAGATTTCTATCTCATTGCTCGCTTCCCACGTGTGCTGGGTGCAATTGATTGTATCCATGTGGCCCTTCAGCCACCCCACTGCATTGCACACATCTTCTGCAACAGACACCGATGGCATTCCATCAATGTGCAAGCTCTCTATGATGCCAGTGGGAGATTCATTGATGTGCATGCAGTGTTCCCAGGCAGTTCCCATGACAGCTTCGTATTCCGCATGTGACCTCTTGCCCGGCGGATGGCTGCGGGAGATTTTGGCAACATGTGGCTACTGGGTAAGTACCAAGCACTAAAAAGTAGGGATATGTGCAATTGAAATGTCTGAATGCCACCTTACATTAACAACTATTGTACAATAAGAATCATAAAGCAACATACATGGTCTCAACAGACACTGCATGTACCAAAGTATAGATCATGTCCTGTGTAATTCAAAGAGGGAAATGTAACCAATTACCCTGTCTTCCCTCCTCAGGCGATGCTTGGTATGCACTCTCCCCACAACTCCTCACCCCTTACAGACGTGCAAACACTGTACCTCAGCGTAGGTACAATAGGGCACACATACGGACTTGAGCCATCATAGAGCGCACTTTTGGTCTGTTGAAGTCGCGATTCAGATGTCTTGACCGTACAGGGGGTGTGCTGCTGTACTCCCCTGAAGTCGTGTGCAAGATCATATTAGCCTGTTGTGTTTTGCACAACATAGCTTTAACGCATGGCTTACACATACCTCTTGTACCCCGGCTAGCTCTGAATCTGGGATACCGGGCCATTGCACAAAACCGAGGTCAGGGTATGCAAGTCTGTGATCAGCTGGTTGCCACGTTTTTCACATGAGCAACCTGTTGTGTCATGGACAAAATGTGGTTTGCAGTCTGTTGTCAATGATGAAAGTTGGATAATTACGACTATGTCCAAAAATTCCATCCTGAGACTACTTTGCAAGCCACGCTAACTGCATTTAAACCACAGCTGTTGACAGTAGTCAAAAGATTGACCGTGCTTCAGGTCATGTGCCCATGTCAGCGATCAGTGTAGTGGATGTCCCTAAGGAATCTATTGATGCAGAGGAAAAACTGTACATGTTCTGAGAGACCTCCTGGACCTTGTGAGGATGGGTTTCTTAATCACAAAATGGCATAACTATTGCATTCTCAGAGCCTTTGCCCTCAACAGATTTGACTCACCCACAAATGATGGGCCCACAACGTGAGTGACGATGTTATGGGTGAATCTGGCACTATGTGTCTGTGATACAGAGCACTGCTTCCCCCCAATTTTCTGTAACACAACACACAACTCTTGTGTTGAGCACTAAATATGGACTACATGTACCATAATGCAAAGTAGGAGAAAACTAAACTGGGGCTTGATGTTGTGTCAGCCCCCTTGTCCGAGCCAAAATGTCATTAAATGGTCTGTTCCCCTTTTGTTACATGTCTATGATTCTCTCTTGCACTGTCATTTCAGGTTTTTCCACTACAGAACAGCAGGATGGCAGTGGATTTGATTTGTGATTGTGGATAGATCAGAATGAATACAAAATGGCTGTCAACTATTTCCTGTGATGTATTTCTGTCTCCCACTTCCTGTATATCATTTCCTGTATGAAATAATGAATTCCGGTTCAATTTCGGAGGTTACGGCCCGAAAACGTAATTTCCGGTTACAGAGCGTGCGACGCACATGCGGACCCGACGCTCCGGAACCGGAAATTACGTTTTCGGGCCGTAATCTCCGAAAATGAACCGGAACACATTATTTTATACAGGAAATTATATACAGGAAGTGGGAGACAGGAAATACATCACAGGAAGTTGTTGACAGTCATTTTGTGTTTATTCTGAGTCATCCTCTCTCACAGATCAGATCCTCTGCCATCCTGCTGCTCTTTTCAAACTTATTTCCCCCAAAATGGCTGAGGATTATGAGAAGAAAGCACCCCCTTTCACTGAAAGGGAATTAGACATCTTGGCTGAGGGGGCGCTGTCCAAATTTCCTCAGCTATATGGAGGGCCAGAGTACCAGCTGAGCAATGCAGCCCGGGCCAGGCTATGGGCTGACATTGGTGAGCGCTGCAGTGCAGTGGGCGTTCACACCAGGAATGCGAGGGCATGCCGCAAGCGCTGGGAGGACCTAAAACGCTGGGCCTGGCACAAGGCTGAGGAGCTACTGGGTCAGTCTTCCCAGCACCATGTGCATCGTCCTCGCCTCTCCCCACTGTACAGGAGGGTCCTGCGTGCAGCTTGGCCGACCCTCCATGCTCAGCTGGAGGAGCATGAGCAGCAGATACCTGGTAAGTGCATTATATGCAATATGTGTCTGGAAGTATGATATGAGTGAAGACAGAGCTGTACCATTGTGTGTCCCATGCCTCCATTCACCTATTCTGTGTCTATGCAGTAGTCATCATGAAGCAAAAGGCTCACTGTGGCATAGGGACTGTACAGGGCAGAGTGCATTCTGGGAGTTGTAGTTTCTTCATGACAACTGGGGAACTGAGCCACACACGTGCATTTGTACTGAAATTTGCACAGCCAGCACCACTAACAGTGAACCAAGGGAATCATAACTGATGTGTGCATTGGATGAGGAATGGTACAGACACTGTCCAGTGTGTGTATGAGAGGCCAATGGGGATTGGATGCTGTGACTTGCATTGCATTCAGTGAGTTTGGGTTCTGATTGAGACAGATCATCATGTGCCATGGAGTCAAGACAGACTTTGAGATCCTTGCCTCACTCTTAAGTTTGTCCAATTTTTCAAAGTGTGTCCACTGACACACGTCTTACCCTCAGTGGCTTCTATGCCATTTTTCATGCACAGGTAGCTGTAACAACGACCCACTACTGTTCACCGGTGCACAGCACTACCTTATCAGTCACCGAAGCCAATATGTGGCACTGGATTGTCAGCTTTTGTGAGGGAATATAAAAAGGCTAGACTCACAACGTAGCAAACTAAATAGCCCAGACCCTATGTGGATGTGTGACCCACAATCGGCATTTGTCTTGTCCCATACAATGCTACACACCAGATAACATTTGTCCAGATGTAAAAGTGCTGAGACTCCATATCACAGGCCCTTTTCAATACCATCTGGACTCTCTATGATCTCCTTTTGTAGACTGGGTTTGGAACCTGCCCATGTAGCAGTGACAGGACACACAGGTCACAAGAATGCCAAGGTTGAGGGTTGGCCAATACAGTTGTGTAAGCCACAAATAATCTCGTGAGATGTCCATGTCAGACTCAAATCAGGAGATGACAGTGAACATACACGTAATGTAAGCTCAGAAACAATGACAACTGTATAGTGTGATCATAGGAAAACAAAGTCTGACCTTGGCTCATCTAGGTATGTGTCTTGTCCTGACGTGTACAACCACTACATCATGTTTTCCTTACATTTCAGTGGGCACAGCTGGCCAAATGGAACAACAGCAGGACCAGGTTCCGGCAGCTACGACCTCTTTCCAGTAGTGAGGAAGAGGATGATGAGGAGGGACCCTCAACATCAGGAGGCAGGGGGATTGCGCCCACCTGGACTGACCAGGAAGACAACTCTGGTGCTACGGACCGGGTGGTGGCTGTGGACATTGAAGAGGGGAAGAACTGGACACCTCTGGCTGGGGGGGGTGGAGAGCTACTCTTCCCCGGACCATTCACCAGTAAGTTCTGTTGAGGTGTCCCCGGGGCAGGCCACTACCCAACCTGGGCCTGCCATCACCCCCTCCCTACATCTAGAGGCCCCCATTCCATCGGGGCTTCCAGCTGCATCCCCTGCAACCTGTCCCCCTCACCGTAGCTGCCAGGTCGACCCCAACATTGGCTCCGAACCTGAGGCACCACACCCCTCATGTTCCACCCAAACCCCTCCCTGTGTTGCTCCGTCTGTGGCTGTCCCAGAGGACTTGATGTGGGTATGTGAGGGTCAGCGAGACATGTCCTCTCGCATCATGCTGCATATGTGTCTAGAGATACGCATGATGCGAGAGGAAATTGTCAGAGCTCTGCACACCCTCACTGCCAGTGTCAATTCCCTGGCTGCAGCCATGTCGTCTTTTGCTTCCCAACCTCCTTCCCACACCACCGTCAATGTCTACCCCTGTCCGTTGCCCCACACTGTTTCCCCACGTACTCCTCATGTGTCCCGACCCCGTGTGGTGTCTGTTCCTGCACCGGCCAGCCATGTGCCCGCATCGGACTCGGAGGATCTGGACATTGTGGTATTAGAGGATGACCAGAAGGACACTTGACCTGTTGGACATAATTTTCTTTGTGGACAATTATTTACTTTTCCCCTTGTAAATAGACTGGTTCCCCTGACGCTCCCTGACGTGTTATATTTTTGTTGCCCCACCCCAATCCAAGTTCCCTTCTTCTGTATTAAGATCATCATTTGTTTTCCTTTCTCCCTTCCAAACGGACTGTTGTTTCTCAAATCACACACTTCTATTTACATAAAATATATTTTTGAATCCTACTTTCTTTACCTTGTTTGACTTCATTGTGAATGTCTTGTACAAAATATGGACATGTATTTTGTGAGTCATCTGCTCAGCACATTATGGCTTGTTGCAATGATGGGGTTACACTTGTAAATGTGTCACACACACACATACATCCTCACATCTCTAGGCCACCAAAACTGGCATACATTTGCCTATCAGGACATGATATGCAACAGAATCTTGACTTGTGAAGATAATTACTTTTTATTTACACATATTCACAGTGGTAAATTAGTTTTTGGGATTTTGTCAATGGTGATCGTGCTTGCGACTTCGCAATTTCGGAGGTGATGATCATTGTGAGGGATCATGTCTGGCTTGTCGCCTACGTGTAGGTGGGTGTTGTGCATGTGCCTGTACAGGGTGAAGTTCATGTGCAGGGGCAGATGGTGTATGTACAGTTGGTGTTTGTGCGTGGACAAGGGCTGGTTGTGCAGGTGGTGGGAATGCCTGTTCAGGGGGTGGTGGTGGTTGTGCACGTTGTGGGAGTGCCTGTTCAGGGGGTGGTGGTGGTTGTGCACATTGTGGGAGTGCCTGTTCAGGGGGTGGTGGTGGTTGTGCACGTTGTGCGAGTGCCTGTTCAGGGGGTGGTGGTGGGTGTGCATGTTGTGGGAGTGCCTGTTCAGGGTGCGGTTGTGGGTGTGTACCCTTCCTGTGGTCCTGTGCAGTTGGTGGTACAGGAGTGTGGGTGTGATATGCTGCAGGCAGATGTGATGGCTCCCCTCCCTGCGTTGACCGTGAAGGGAGACTTTGGATCACTTTCAGCATGCCCTCCATCATCTTCATGGCCAAGGCATGGTGTCTTGCACTCTCTTCCCTTTGGATGGATATCATGTCTCTGATATTCTTGGACATGTCTTGCCAAGTTCTATCCATTCTATCCAAAACATGGGTCAGTCTGTCCACCACCTGAGGGAATTGGAGCATGTCCTGCAGGGACTCAGACATGTCTGACAGGGTAGCCCCTATGGCACGAATGTCCTGCCTCACATCTGACTGCTGTTGGAAGAAGTCCTGTTCCCACTGGCCATCACAGCCAGGTTCTGGCCGTCTTTGCAGGGGTTGGCCATGGATGAGGGCAGCAGGTCCAACAGCAGGGGGGGGGAGTGGCAGGTGTTAGCCTGTGGACAGGAGAATGGTGCCCAGGGGATACCGGCACCACAACAGGGTTGGTACTTCCCCCAGATGGTGGAGAGGATGCCTGGGATACACTGTATAGGGAGGAGCGTATAGGGGAACCACCATGTCTGTCCTGGATGTGAGGGCTGTGAGGGAGTGATGTCTGTGTTGGGATGCGTGTGAGCTGTGGCTGGTTAGCTCTATGCTGGGGACAGGCAATCTTATGTTTTGGAGGAGGCTGAGGCACTTTGCTGGGCGGAGGGTGTGATGCCTTGCAAGATTTGGGCAATGTGGTAAGATTTCTGTCCATGGTATCAGAATCGTCATCCCCGGAGAGGATGGACATATAGTCACCATCATCTTCCAATCCGTCATCCTCAGGTACTTCCTCCGCCTCCTCCTCTTGCACAGTACTTGCAGCCAACATAACTGCCTGGAGGAGCAGTGGATTTTCCCCTCTGATTGCCCGTCGCCCAACACTGGTGGAAGGTCCATCCTCCTCATCGTCATCATCCCCTGGAACACAGAGGTTGCAACCGTATTAGTAATTGACCTAGCATAAGATGTGGTGCAACACAAGGGTTGGATTAACTGTACTTTGCATCAACAGATGACGAACATGTGACCTGGTTTGGGTACCCCTACAAATGACAGCTCACACCATAGCACTGAGGTGTTAAACGGAGATGTACATTGCACAAGCAAACTCACCAGCTCCAGCCACAGCTTTCTGTCCCTTTGCGATCCCCCCTGATGTCAACTGCTGAACCATGCTCCTCATAGGTTTTGTTGACAAAGCCGTCCCCGATCCAGCAGCTGTAGAGGGAAGTGACACCATTCTCAATGATCTGCATTACTAATTTACAAACAGGCACATGTGACACTTATAATATGTATGTAACTTTGTAAACAACGACTGCAGGTTCTATGCAGAAGGGAATTTTGATCTTTGTCATGGTTTAGTAATCTATGATAGGGAAACACTTCACGCCACATTTACCTAATGGACAGGTGTGAGAGGGTTTCACTGCTGCAGCCAGGATGTCTTGCATTCCCCGGGATGGTGTTGTACGCTGCACTGGTATCATCCTGTCAGCAGCTGTGATGAGACATTCATGTCCATATTTCAGTACACCAGATGGTAGCTATGAGCTAACATGTATGTGTTATTCTCAATGACCATTGATAGGATATTCCTGGACAATGTGCAGCATGTTTACCTCATGGACTTTACATGTGGGCCCCTACTCACATGCAGCAATTGCCAGTTGTTAACTCCACACAGCACTGACATCAATGAGATGACACATCAACAGGCAAACTTGTATGAGAAGGTTACTGATATTTCAAGGAAGGGGATAAATGATCAGGACTCCTCCGCATTACATTGATTACACCTTCACCATTAAGACTAACATGTTTCATGAGTATAATGTCTGTTGACAAGTCGAAAGGAGTGTACATCACCAGGCTGACCAGTATCACATTTGCACATCAGTTCAAACATTGCATTGCAGAGTTCATGTGTGAGATGTGCAATAGTCAGGTACATAATGTGGCTCATTTGTGCTTCCCTACCCATGAAGTCACAAAGCTCATTTTGGAATGAGAGATCTCACATTTGTTATGTCCATCCTTTGAGTGTCCTCTGTTCGCATACTCCATTTCCAACATCATGGTAGTACTTAGCTGACAACGGATGGTGTCTTGTACAGCAGACATTCTAACCTCATATGTCAACCACTCACTTATATATGTGAATACAGTAGAAGAGGAGGCAAGCAGAATGCAACATTTGACTAGGATCCCACATTGTGGGTAAGTTGAGAAGCTTTGATGGTTGCCGCCTGCACTGGATTTGCGTTGTGCTTTTCAGCCAAGTGATTTGAATATTTCACTTCCTGAAGATTCACTTTAGCAGCCCATACACCCATCTCAAAAGAACCCAACTGGCATCAGTGCGAGCCTCATCCACACCAATTTCAATATGATTTTACCATTGATATTTTGCAAGAGAGTTTTCATATCATTGGATTGCAATCCAGTTGTGTGTAGGACACTTCATATGACACAATGTACTATATTATGTCCATTCTGCACTCACTTGGCATACATTTTGTGTCATCCTTTCAGTAGCCACCATGGTCTGATCTGGTATGTGGTTAAATGCCATATGTGAGCATATTGTGATGCAGGACAACAGTGTTGTACAACACATCCAACATACATTGGAGATTAAAGGCCCATTTCATGAGCATTCAGGTACATTATTCTTGGGTTTACTTACCATGGCCCAGCACCTGCCCAGTGTGTGGTCCCTGACCAGATGTCACAGCCAACCTTGTAGCAGAAGTCAATGTGGGTGTTGGAATCTGGGAGGACATCATTGGACCTACAATGATAAGTGTGTTTGCAACTTTACATTTCTGCTGCCACATGTGATGCACTCAATTTCAGGCACAAAGGATAAGCACAAGCAGTTGTGGGCACTACCGTTGCAGAAGTGTGTAGCACTAAATATCATGAGTGATCCCACATTTAACTTATAATGGCCCCACTGCCTAGAAGCAACGTCTATCAAAATGACATGACTACAAATCCTGAGGTAAGGTCCACTATCGTGTTTTGGTAATGGCCAAAAAACAAGCCATCCAATGAAAACATATGTAACCAGCTGGGTGGACTAGGCAATTTCATGTATAGTAAAAACATTCTAAGTTGGAAAGTGGATGCATTTTCAATACCCCTGACAATAGTATCTCACTTCTTGTTCATCATTGTCATATTTGTTAACATTGGATTTCTTGATTTGGTCTACAAAAACAATTACAATATAGTGGGGACTCCTTTTTGACTTGTTGTGGCACTCAATTCCAGGATTGAGTTCCCAGTTCTGGAACTGTTGGTGGAATGCATGTAATGTTCCCAAATTACAAAGGTATGATGAGGCAAGATCTATTATATTTTGTCTTTCGCTATTCACAAATGTCATTTGCTAAAGGTAAATGTCCATTAAGAACACCAATAGTTGTAAAGCTAGTTTTTCCTCTCCGGTTACCTTTGATATTCGGGCCCTATATGTCCCTTTGTTGTCTGCTGACAATGTATGCATTTTGACCATCTCCTGACCAATGTTCCCTCTAATTTTTTTCCTCTGTGTGCGGCAGTATAAGGTCTCTGTGCGCTGCAACTAAGGCTATGTGCGCCGGGAACCAGACCGCGCGTGTGGGTGCAGCGCCAAATATCACTCCAAACTTTTACTTAAAAAAGTGAAAAGAGTGCATTTCCACACATGTAGCGCCACATGAAGTGTCTTAAGGCAGGTTTTCAATTTAGATATACACGCAATGACATGAATTGGTTACACAGGCAAGTACACTTTGGGTTTAGAAAAGCACAGGACTCCAATGGTGGTACCGTAATACGATTTTACTAAAGATCCTCAACTCGAGCACTGTTCATAGGGTGGGGAATGTTGGGAGCCTATACAAGATCACATATATACACAATTACATAACATATTTACAATTTGATGTGCAAGCTACGGAGTAATGTTTGGCTTTCCCGTCAGAGATAGTTTGTCACCAGTCCAAAAACAAGCCCCCTACAGCAAGTCGTCGTAACAACTTCTGGGTTAAAGTAACTTGTGGTAAAGTCGCAGTCGGGGTAGTGAATGCTTTGCAAAGGCTGGTCATTGTTGAGACTGCGAGGTAAAGGAGGTTTCCCGTGATTAATATTTCTGCTAGAGAGAGTTGTTTGTCTAGTTGCAGTTTTGACTCATAAAGTAGTACAGAGGGTTAATATGGCTGTTACAAAAATGTGTATGAAGTGTCAAAGAGCTGCTTGCAAACTGCATGGTATAGGTTAAAGAGTTATGTTTTTTTCCTTATCTTTCACTATACTAATGATGGTAAAAAGGGTTGGTTTGGGTAGAAATACATTCTTATTAGTAAAGACAACCCTAACCACTCCAGTACGTTTTAACCCCTAGACTTCTCCTGCAACCACTGGCTCAAATTAAGCACTAGCAACAAAGTCTGTTGCCTTCTGCTAGGGCTCTAATTGAGTTTCAGGTTAGAACTTTGAGGTATGAGTTCTGGCCTCAGAATTCAACCCCTTTATGAAAGTATAGCGGTTGGCACAAGCCATGATCCAAACCACCAGCTGCACAGGATTTAGGGCAAAACAGAAAAACAGTTCACATAGATGATTTTATAGCTCCCAATCCAAACTACAAGTAATGTTTGTATTTACCCGTGTTTTATATTGCAGGACAAATATGTGATAGTATTTTCAAGGCACATTTTATTTGTTCTTAAAAAATTAACATACATGCTTTTTAAAATTAGATGAATATATTGAACCACATTCTGCCTGCAAAGCTAATAAAGACAGCATCCACTTTACAACTACTTCATTTAAATAAAAACTGTCCTGCGTTTTCATTTTTTCTTTGTTTTGGGATTGAAACGTAGAAGACCAAAAGGTTCTGATTTAAATATCCTTTACCTTTTGGAAAATGATACAAATGGCTCGTGCCTTTGCGTCCTCAAATATGGAAGGCCTCAAGGTATCTCTATTTCAAACATATGACAATAAGCAGCAAGAGCCTAGTGCCAATAATGGTCTCTCTCTCTCCTTTGGTTACCTGCTTGCGATGGGTGATAGCTGGTCACTGCAGGGTAACGACACAGTGATGGCTGGTGCCATAATGAATCCATGCAGGGCAGGAGAGCTTCGGCCTATCATTGGAGAGGGTGCGGCACAGAATATTTAAAGAATTACAAAAATAAATCACCATAAAAAGGAGACACAGGGAAGAGGGCACAATAAAACAAGTATGAAGAAAAGTAATAGATGGTGTAGAAGCACTAGAGTATAGGTAGCCTAAAAATGAATGTGTCCGTCCGTAATGCAACTGGTGCTTATGTAAAGCACTCTGATACCTTCGGATCGAGTTAGCGCTATATAAAACTGCCAAAGGCCCACAATCAGCTCCGCAGCCCCGCACTAATAAAAGAAATGCAGTCAGCCCAGCCAAGTGTCACGCATCAGGCGTGAGACTATCGCATTTCAGTGCGGTGGTCCGCATCACCGCACTGAAATGGAAAGTCACGCATTATAGCGCCTCTCACAGCTGTCAAGCGGAGTGTCTATGATGTATACACACCATGCTGAAAGCTGTGAGAGTGGTGCGCGATGCTCCCGGCATACTTAGGAGCTGGCTGGGCTCATCTGCGCTAGCGTTGCTACAATGTAACACTACAGCCGCACAATAACTTTGACGTCAGAGGAGTCACTGTCAGTGCGCCCAATGGCTACTGTGGAGACAGTGTGTGAGTCTTTTAAAGTTGCCAGACTCATTTTAATAGGCGCGTAGTCCGTGGCGCGAGCAGAGCAGGAGGCATCTGCAAGTTAATCATCCTGCAGTGCTTTGCGATAGCTCCTTGGGCCGGAACATTTATCATTTGAAATAGCCTCAAAGCTTATTACTTGCCGGGGCCGCTACAAAATCCTCTATTGCCCACGGCGATAACACTCTCATTGGGTCTCCTCTGTGTCACGAGTGGGCCCTCAAGGTAAAGAGGAAAGAGAATCTGCGCAGGCTGAGGCCTTGATAGAGCCTGCCTGGTGAATGCGCCGGGCGGGTGAAGCCAAATGTGCCCGGGCCACAACTGCCAGCCCTTGCTGGCGCCCGGAGACAAGGTACAGCCCGCAACATGAAAAGAGAGGTGGGGGACCAGTGATCAGCTCCGGTCCTGAAGTAGCAGCATGTGCGATAAGAAAACCACGAGGCGGCATTGGCTCAGCTCAGTATGGGTAATAGCATGGCAGCTGGGCGCGTTGATCTCACCACCGCGGCGGCGCCTGTATTATATTGAGCATTATGTATCCTGGACTAAGTGGACCCCGGCCCCACCAGCGTCAACGGCGGCTGTCTCACAGTCATGAGCCAGACCCACCCGGACCAGGTAGATGGCGTTGGTTACCCGCCGAAGTCCAAATCGCTGCGGTCTGACCATGCAGGGGCCCCCTGTTGCCACGGACCCGACACGCCTGAGAACGTCAACCAACAAAGTAAGTGCCTAAGAGACTGAGCCGGTATAATAATCTTAATTAAAGACGTGTTGTGCTGTCACCCATCAAACATAATAAAGAACCAAAGTAGCAGTTTGTATTTTAATTTCACAGAATGCTTTTTTCCTGGCTGCATATTTTACTTGTGCTTTGCAGCAGTTAAATTAATAGAGTTTCTCATTACTCAAATGGATGTTGTTTCTGATATTTGTATATTTTCCTCGTCTTCTTTGCTTGATTTAGCTCGCAAGAAAGTGTCACTCCTAGTCATTGAAATGTCACTCATAATTAGTCTGAAAATATGACAATGTCACACATAGCAATCTGAAACCTTGGAAGCTATGCGCAGTCGTGATTGTTGACTTTCTCCATTCCTTTTCCTTATAGTGCACGGCTGCGAGGCTGATTGTGGGCCTTTGAAAAGTATTAATGTTAATTGCAGTGCCCGTGTGCTCTGCAATTAACATGAATACTATATCAAAGGCCCACATCAGCCCCGCAACAGCACACTCTTAAGAAAAGAAATGCAGAAAGTCAAGAAGCACGACGTGTGCTCAGGATTCTGAAAACACACGTCGTGTTAGTTAACTTTCTGCATTAATTTTCCTAATGGAGCGCATCTGTGGGGCTGATGTGGGCCTTTGAGATAGTATTCGTGTTAATTGCAGCGCCATTGTGCTCTGCAATTAACATGAATACTATTTCAAAGGTCCACATCAGCCCGCAACAGCGCACTCTTAAGAAAACAAATGCAGAAAGTTAACCAACACGACGTGTGTTTTCAGAATCCTGAAAGCACACGTCGTGCTTTAGATTTGCTGCATTAATCTTCCTAATGGTGCGCGGCTGTGGGGCTGATGTGGGCCTTTGAAATAGTATTCATGTTAATTGCAGCGCACAATGGCGCACCAATTAACACGAATACTATCTCAAAGGCCCACATCAGCCCCACAGCTGCGCTCCATTAGGAAAATTAACGCAGCAAGTGAATGCCAGACCTCCCTAACCCCACAGGCGGTAAGGGAGACACTTACCTGCAGCTCCCTCGTGTCACCATTGTCTCTTCCTGCCTCCCGCAACCAGGAAATGACCGTATTTCGCGCCGCTCGCGTTTTAAAAGCGGCGGCGCGAACGGTCTCTCAGGGATGTAGTGTGCGCGCTAAATCCAGGACACTGCGCGCTCCGGGTGACCATGGTGCGCGCGCGCGCTCGCGCGCACCTTATTGGGAACAGTGCTCCTGACCACTTTGACTTACCAGTTAGTGAGGGTGGTCTGCGTTGCTCTGGATGATGTTGTTTCCTCCCAGAAGATGCAGGGACCTCTGCTAATGTGGTTGTCTGTGCTCTGGCTGAATGTGTCAATAGGTGAGAAGAGAGAAAAGTCACCAAATGGAAAATGTACATGTGGAACTTGTCAGACATTTCCTCATATCTTCTGCATGCTAACAGTATTGTGAAGTACTGCCACGGCCGGTGCAGGTAGGAGCAGTGGGGCGTTGGGGATGTAATGGCGTGGCAGGGTGGGAAATAGACAACGGAATATGTGAATGAAATGTTTTCAGATAAGGATTCTCTCACCTTCTGCTTTGTGATTTTGGCTGGCACAAGGTGAGTTACTTTTTGGATAATTCGCATATATTTTCCCTATTCCGATGTCAGTTGATTTTCCTCTGCACCGCAACCTCCACCCCATTACGTTCTTGACTGACCCAGCGGCGTCTGGATAAGTGGAAGGGGCACTTTGTCAATTGCTACTTAACAGTGTTAGGTATATACGGCAGCAGTACTGGGCCCATGTTTTCAATAGTGGGAGAGGGATTTGCCATTTCTAATACAAAGGATTCTGGGACTTGTGGTGCAACATACAGAGGGAAACACATGAGCCTCTGACTGACTATATTTTTATATAAACTTTGGACAACTTCCTTACTCACAATGGCAGTGCAACACAGACAATCATTTCATATACTTATTCTTGTCATCCCATTTACCTGGTACCACGTTGCGGACATCAGTCACAGGCAGCCCATGGAGCATGTGGGGGTGGATTGTAGTGAGGATATCCTCCTCTAGTGGGGTGAGACGGAGGCGGGGTCCAGAGTGTGAGGCAGGGAGAATCCTGTTCAACTCGATCCTGGAGTACTTCTCCTTCACCCTCTTCTTTTCATCCTGCCACTTCTTCTTGATGTCCTGGACTGTGCGCCTCTCCTCCCCCAATGCTGTGACAGCAGTGGCTAATTGCTGCCATATAGCTGCCTTCTGTGTGCCACTGGTGCAGTAAGGTGGGAGACCATATAGGTGTTTGTGGTGCCTCACAATGAACTCCACAATCATGGTGTTCTCCTCAGTAGTGAAGTTCTTCTTCCTCCTCATTTGGTACATTTTCCTCTGGCGATGAACAGCGAATGAAAACAGGAACTCTCTGTGGCCAAACCTGTTCCTTGAATGTGTGCTGCTTTTATATGGTTTGTGGTGCTGGTCTTCCAGTTAGTGTTAATTGACTTCAGCTGGAGCATGGTGGGGGATGGTAGGCACTTGAAATGATCATCAGGCCCAAATGTGGGTATTCCGGCCCGAAATCGGAAATTCCGGCCCGAGTGCAGAAATTCCGGCCCGATTGCGGACGTAAAGTTAGTAGTCGTAAGTGCATTCTGTGAATACCAAAAATCGTAAGTGCATTCTGTGAATACCAAAAGTAGTAAGTTTAGGATTTTGTCTCAGATTAGTTCTGTGAATCGGCCCCAATGACTATTATTGTGAAGATTAAACACATAATATATTTATACTTATTTCTAAGGCAACACGATTCTTTGATCAAAAGATATAGGGCCAGATGTACGACCTTACTAAATTGCGACTCGCAATTTGCGCTTGTTTGCGAGTCGCAATTTGCGAGTCGCAATTTAGTATGTACAACAGTGTCAGAGACACTGATTGCGATTCCCAATGGGGTCGCAAAATGCGAGGCTCATTAATATTAATGAGGCACTCGCATTTTGCGACCCCATTGGGAATGGCTGGCCCTACCAGGGATGGTGGCCTGCTGGGCTCAGCAGACCACCATGTCTGGGACTGCTTTTAAAAAAGCAGCTTTTTTTTTTAAATGCAGCCTGTTTTCCTTAAAGGAAAACGGGATGCATTTAAAAAAAAAAAAAAAAACGTTTTCGTTTCATTTTTTAAGGTCAGGCAGTGGTCCATGGGACCACTGCCTGCCCTTAAAAAATATTTTTGCATGCATGTGCAAAGGGGAAGGGGTCCCCTGGGGACCCCTTCCCATTTGGGAATGCATTACCACCCACTTGAAGTAGGTGGTAATTGCGAGTGTTTTGCGACCGCAATTGCGGTCGCAAAACATTAGTACATGGGTTAGAGAGTCGCTATTTGGATGGGAACGCCCCTTCCAAATAGCGAGTCTCTAAACACTTTTTTGCGACTCGCAGAATTGTATTAGTACATGGCCATACCAATTTTAGCATGCGCAAACGGGTCGCTAACCCGTTTGCGCATGCTAAAATTGGCTGTACATCTGGCCCGAAAGGCATGCAGTTTAAGTTCAAGATGCAAAGTTTCTTTTTTTTTTTCAAAGGCTTCTTTAAATGATTAGTTTTTAGCAAACTATATTAGAATACTTAACGCTACTCTGCATTCTTCTAAAAATGTTATCCCTAATCTTTTACCTCACAGTCAGACCTAGGTTGATCTTCTGTAAAATAATCAAATAAAAAAGGAATCAATCAGTGTCAATTGTTTTGTTTTCCATATACTTTCTTTTAAACTTATCACAGTCTCTTTATAAATGCACAGTTTGTTCTTGTCAAATCTTTTTACCCAGCACTGCTTATTTCGGTGGTATTACAAAGGTTCAAACAGTTCAGATCTCACATCACACAGTTCATCAATTGTGACATTTAGCACTTTATTTACATAGTAAGTCCACTCAGGCGTTGAATACCTCTGACAAGGTACTCTTACTCGTCTTGATCTTCTCAACGTTTGTTGATTTTTTCCTGAGTCACTTTCGTCACTTGTCTCTATTTCATCTAGTATTGTGACTGGGATTTGATCAGCTGACAAACTCTGTTTCAGTCTTCCTTGATTATGAGTCTAAGGCCATTCAACTTCTCGGGTGACTCTTCTTCGTCCAGTGCTTGTGCCTTAACCCAATTCTCTTGCTATACTGTTGCTTTTTCAGTCACAACTCCCAATTGAGGATTAGTCTGTGTTTCTACTTAATTAGAGACCTGAATGCCACTTAGTGCAACAGCAGGTACTTGGATTGGTGTGATTTGCTGCAGTTCTTCACCCCTTTCTTCTCCTTGCTGCTGGTGGGCTCCTAATACCACTGTTCCACACGGTCTCTCAGTTAGTGCTGGTGGCACAGTCATCAATGCTATTGGTTCAGGGCAAAAGAGCACAATTTCTTCTTTGAGATTTCTCATCTTCTTAGTGCGGGACATGTGCACCCAGTTTGGAACTCCCCCACACTTTTCAGAAGTATGAGTATCCAAAATGACCTGGAACAGGCCTTTCCACCTTGCCTCCAAACAATTCTCTCAAACATACTTCTTGATCACGACCCAATCACCAGGATTAAGGTCATGGGACTGTTCTTTGTGTGGATCTTCAGTGGCAGTTGCAACCTCGTAAGAAACAGAACACACCACATCAACCAATCCCTTGAAGTAGTCGAGTATCATATCATCTGTGATGTTCAACAGTGCATTTGCAGGTAAAGCAGGTAATCTCATTGCACGTCCCATCAACACTTCGTGAGGAAAAAGACCAGTCTTTCTATCAGGAAGTCTTCAAATACTCATCAGAACCAATGGCAAGGCATATGGATACTTCTGTGAGGTTGAAGCACAAACCTTTGCTAAATGAGACATGATTTTCCCATTCATCTGCTCAATGCTACCAGAGGCTTCAAGTCGATACTCAATAGCTGCAATGTAGTATTTGCTCAATTTGTAATGCTGTCCACATCATTTTCAGGACTTCATTATGAAAGTGGGTCTTCATATCTGACTCCAAAGAGACCAGCATGCCGTATCTGGGTATCAATTCTCGTAATAACAGCTTTGCTACTGTGAGACTGTAATTTCTTCAGGTTGGGTAGGCCCATCTCGAGAAGACACATACTAGGATGGATCTCAGCCCATTACAAACAGGCATCTTGATAAAGTTCATCGGCATCCTGTTGAAAGAGCTGTCTGACCTCCCTATGTGACTCAGTGAAACATGTATTCTTTTTTCTGATAACATGTCACGCATCTGTGAAACACTTCTTCTGCTAATATCCTGAATCTGGGATTAAACCAACTCTGCCTAAATAATCTGGTCATTGCCTCCCTACCTAAGTGTGTATAGCCATGCAAATATCCTGTAATTGAAACAACAAACTGTCAGGTAACACTGGCATTTAATCAGCAGACATCCAAATGTAATTTTAATTTTTCACACAACCTGCTCTAATCCAACTCTGTTCTGCATCTGAAACATTTTCCTGTACTGTTTTCAACTCATCCCAGGAATCTGTCACATTCATTATTATTGAGACGTTTCTGTCTTCCTCAGACACACATGCGAAAGTTCCATTAAATGTGCAGGCCAACAAAGCACAATACCGTGCTACTGAATCAGCATACCTATTTCTCATGGCTATGTAGCCATTTCCACTTTGATGAGCTGCACACTTAATAATAATAATCTTTATTTGGCAGTAAACACAGCCATAAAAGATACAATAGATTAAAAAACAATAACAAATCCATTAAAACCATATTTCATCACAATACAAATCACAAATGTCCCTGTCTGTCTCAGTCATATCTAGAGTTTCTTGATCTTAATACTGCTCTTAAAAAATTCATAACAACAAACAGTGTGTGGGCATTCTGCAAGAGTTGACAGTGCAAAAGTGCGATACGAGCATGCCTGAATCCCATTTCTTTTAAATAAGGTTTAAGATACAGTTGCCTAGGGTGCGTAAAAAATTTACATAAAAAAACTAAATGTAAAATATCCTGTGGAGACCTATTCTCGCAGCCAGAGGGTCCTCTATCCTCAGCTCGTGAAACAAAGCCTGGAGGAGAGGCCACTAGGTGATGGAACATATTTAATCTAAAACAGGTAATTAAAAATCTAACTTGGGAACCAGTTAAAATGGCAAGATAAGTCTCCATACCCTGTACTGAATTGACTAGAGCATGTGCTCTTACCGTGGGTTTACTGAGCTCCATGCCCTCACACTCTGCAGTGGCTTTTTTTTAAAAACAGATCTTTAATCAATTTTTTATCCTGTCGTTTCACTGTGTCATATTTCGTAAAGATATCTAATCTTCACAGGGCCAGGAAGGTTTCCTTAACTTATCTTAACCATGGAATTTTAAAAACGTGGTCCAGTGAAAGGCAGTCCAAAATTACTGCTCAATTAAAGGATGCCTCCTCATAGGATCAAACATTCACCCAACATAACAGGGGCTTAACTGCAGCTAAATCAGTAATATACTTAGTCCCAAGTTCCTCATGTACAGAGTAAGCGGGGGTTCCCTTGGGGGCTTTTAAAATCCAACTTAAAAATGTATTTTGCAACGTCTGTAATTTGTCGACTGCTGTGTACCCCCAGATCTCGTTCCCGTACAGGGCCTTAGAGGTACAAAAGATCTGATATAATTTTATAATCACCCCCGGGGACTATGTACCCAATCTATGTGCATAATTTGCAATAGCTTCCAGGGATTTTTTCATGTCCCTTAGCTTCTCTGTCTTCAGGTTATTCCAATTTAGTTTGGCGTCAAATAAAACACCAAGATATGTGAAAGCCGGGACCTTGGCTAGACTAAGGGTGCCTACCTTGTAAGTTTTCAAACTAGTCCCTCGGCAACCTAGCTCCATCACAAATGATTTGGTAAAATTAGGAGACAAATCCAGCCCATCCATGAAGGAAACAAACCCATCAATTAGGACTTGCAATGCTCTGGGAGTACGTGCTATAAGCACAGCGTCATCCGCATTTAGCAGAACTGGCACTGGTCTATTGCCTATTCTTGGGGTATCGGCCTGGAGGGATATCAAGGCAGATTCTAACCCATTGATGTATAAAGTGAAAAAAAAGGGGCAAGAATACACCCTTGACGCACCCCTCTTGAACATTTAAAATTGTCAGTAAGTCCCCCCCCCCTTGGGTAAATCTGACTGCTGCAGTTGTATGAGCATAAAGAGTCATTAAAACGTTTATTATTGCACGCTTGACTTCTAACTCATCTAGTAACAACCACAATTTATTGCGGTTCACTCTATCGAACGCTGCAGTAAGGTCCATAAAACCTAGGTAGATAGAATCCGCTTTGGCTATCGTCTATTTAGATATCAAAAGATATAGGTTCATACATTGATCTACTGTTGATTTACCTATATGGAAGCCATATTGGACCACCAAGATAATTTGATTTTTATCTGCCCACTCTGAGAGCCTATTTAATAAGACACGACCCATAACCTTAACAGTAGAGTCAATCAGGGATATGGGGCAGTAACAGTGAGGGTTATCCCTGTCACCCTTCTTGAAGATCAGGACGATAATGGCAGTATACCAAGTCGGAGGCATTGATGATAACACTGCAGCATTTAATACCCTGGTCAGGACCGGGGCTCACACATCTATATTATTCCGGAACAGGTCCGGGGGGATTCCATCCATACCTGGCGCCTTACTCTGTGACAGTCCCTCAATGCCAATCCTAACCTCCTCAAGAAGAAAGTTAATAGGCACCTCACATGGGAGGGGCTCTAGATCATTAGTACGTTGCGCTCCTTCCCCATAATTATAAAATGCCCGGAATTGAACCTTCCATTGGTTAGAAGTGATATGGTGACATAAATTCGGCTTATCTGGTTCAGAAAAACAAGAGCTGTTAATGACCTTCCAGAAAAGGGAACTATCTTTTAATTCACGTGCTTGTATCAGCTCCTCCCAGGCTTGTTTTTGTAATGAGGACCTCCGTTTCTAAAGTGTACTCTTATAATTATTACAGCAGCTGGCCACCCAAGATCTATTACGGGGAGTCTCTTTCAAGGCTATTTTAAGGTTCCTGAGCGCCTTGGAACACCCACTGTCGAACCATCTCGGACTATCCGAGCAGGGGGTTACTACTGGAACAGTTAACAAACTAGCAACTGACTGAGCAAATATAATAAATGAACTGATTATATCCTCTTTTGTGGGTGAAGTTTCTAGGCACTTTAAAATCTCCTGTTGCCTCAATTTAAAAAGGGAATGGTTTAAAGCATTGGTATCCACCTGGGATGACCGCAGGCACCTCTCCTGCTCAGTTGGCAGTATTGTACCCACACTCCTGCTACCTGGTACTAACTGGGAGCCCTGTGCCTCCAGCCCCAGAGTTAGGGGCTTGTGATCACTATAGGGACTATGCAAAATTTAAAAAAAAGATATAATACGACCCAGAGATGATGAGACAAAAATAAAATCAATGGTTGTAGCACAACCCCTACCTTTATAAGATGGTGGGTAATACCTATTAGGGGAGCTAGCTGCCTTCTCTAATGTAAATATTAAATCATAAATATATAAAAGGGTGTTTAAGTCACGGCCATCTGAGGAATGCTCCAGATGCCATTCCTCTGTTGCCGAGAATGTGAGGAGGTCTCCCGGTCTCTGTCCGACATCAGAGCATAAATGACAGTTGAAGTCTCCTAACAGAATAAGGTACTCCTGTGGGAGATCATCACCCTGTAACAATTCCAGAAGCCCAGTTAGCTCCACCAGGCTGGATGGGCCCTGTTGCTTGTTTTTTGCATTGTAAAAATTAATTATTGTAAACCGCAGCGCTCTCCCTACCACTAGTTTGAGGCCTTGTGCCACTTTGGAGTCCCAAATCAATTGTTTCACGGACGCACAGAGCCCAAGAGCTATAAAAATAACTAATCCTCCCTTTGCTCTACCAGAGGTCGACCCTTCTGCTGGGAAGAAGAATGTCTTATATCCTTCCAGAAAAAAATTGTTTTCCACCTCCCAAGTCTCCTGAATACAAATATTATTAAATGATGTTATGAATTGAATCCACCTGTCGTCTTCAAATTTAGAGGCTAGGCCTGCCACATTCCAGGAGATCAAACTAACATCTCCCACACGTGCCAACCTAATGGGTGTAGGAGAGGCTATAGCTTCTCCATGGGGGCCCATTCGGCAGATGGATTTTGAGCAACTCAGGGAATGGCTTACACTTTCACTTAGCTGGGACTTAATGGCTTATTGTCTTGCGCTTGTGTTTCAGTCGTTATTACATGCACTATGCTATGGTCAATGCCCTCTACTTGTCAATCTAGACCATTGAGATCCGACAGGGGGGCATAGACATTAGGTGACACCTCTAGAACCTCCCAAGCACGATCATCCCCCTTCAGGCCTGAACCATGGCTATTTATGAAAGTATTAGGAATAGGCCTATAAATAAAACCTAATGGGAGTGGTTTGATGTCCGAGGCATAAAAGGGGAACTCAGCAAAATGTCTCAAGATATTGTCTACCACTGCTGGAAAACTAAATGTGACAATCACAGTATCACCCTCAAATGTTTTCTTGGACCGTCCAATCCAAGAGACCCTTCTGGCCATCAAAATGTGACTATAATCTGTTACATTAAATTTACTATGTTTCCCTAACCAGTGCAACACTTTATTAATCAGCTTATCAGTGGGTTCCTCACTATGCGTGCCCAAGCCTGGGACCCTGACCAGAACCACAGAATAGGGGCAATAGGCCGGAGGAAGATCAATTACTGGTAGGCCTACTCTATTTATAATATTTGGACTATCCCTGGCTTTCTCAGGCTCTCTTGCAATGGAACACTGCTCTCCAACACCCCTGTCCATACCACCTATTTGGGAGTTAGACACTCTACAAGAAGCCTTGCCCTGGACCGTTTCATATGTCATAGACCCTTTCTCCGTTGGGAGATTATTAGATAGTGGCCTACATTTTGAATTTTGTTTTGCAAGGGCAATCGAGGTCGTACTGCCTGTAACTGGGCATTTGGTGGAGAGGGCACCTTAGTAATAGTGTTCAACATGCTCTCCACTTTACCAAGTGTGTCTCTGGAGTCTGACAGTACTTTATCAAGTTTGACCCAAAGCTGCAATAGCAGATCTGTTAACAAATCCGTAAATATTTTTCTTAGGGAGTTCCAAAATTCCCCCATATCTGTCAGGCTAATTGATGTTGCGGGTTCCTCCTCTCTCCGCAGGAGCTTATTTCTCTTCTTTGCTTTCCGCGATCTCTTGGGTGCTGGTGACCCCTCTGGATCCAATCCCTCTTTGGTGGCTAAGATCACCCTACAGCCATTCCCCACTGGACCAGGAGAGAGAGTACTAGGGCACTCATCTCCCACAACGTGCGTTAAAGCGCATATAGCGGAGTCCTGTGGATTCTTAGAGAGAGTGGCTTGGGGATTTAAAGCTACAGTGTCTGAGGTTTCACCAGGCAAAAGTACTGGAGGACCGACAGAGCCCAAAGAAAGTCTCTTCTCTGCTTTGTCAATCTCCTTTGAAATTCCTCCGACCGCTTTCACCAAGAAGGAGTCAATGGTAGCCCTCTTATTACTGTTAGGGTGATCAGTGTGAGCAGCATTCCTCTTCCCCATGATGGTTAACTAGGGGGAGACTCCTCCAATTAAAGTGAAAAGGCCAAGACCCATGAACAAAACCATACAAGAACAAAACAAGCCACTGACAAGTCAGTATTCACAATAAAAGTAGGACCTTTTATATTCTTCACTAACCAACAATGGCAATGTAGGAGCTCCTCACCAGATGAAGAAATAGTGTATCCCTCGCTCTGCATCCGCTCCAACATCAGCCAAGAGAAAGGGCCCAGCCCAGCCTCGGTTGGCCGCGGATGGGTGCAGATGAGCCCGCCCTTGGCCTGTGCGAGCCCCACACTGCGGTAGCTCGTTGCCGGGTTTATGCGCCTCCGGGCGCCTGGCAGAGTGTCAGCGGCTGCAAGGGAGCCTGGAGAATGTGGTCAGTGCCCCAGCTCCCTGCCGGAATGAAGAAAGAGCGTCCTGCACTGCGGTAGCTATATGCCGGGTTTATGCGCCTCTGTGCGCCTGGCAGAGTGCCAGCTGCTGCAAGGGAGCATGGGGGATGTGGTCCGTGCCCCAGCTCCCTACCAAGATGAAGAAAGCACGTCCCACACTGCTGTAGCTCGTGGCCAGGTTTATGCACCTCCGGGCACCTGGCAGAGTGTCAGCGGCTACAAGGGAGCCTGGGGGATGTGGTCCGTGCCCCAGCTCCCTACCAAAATGAAGAAAGCACGTCCCGCACTGCTGTAGCTCGTGGCCGGGTTTATGCACCTCCGGGCACCTGGCATAGTGTCCGCGGCTTCAAGGGAGCCTGGGGGATGTGGTCCATGCCCCAGCTCCCTACTGGAATGAAGAAAGCCTGTCCCCTTAACAATTGCACTTTCAACTGGCAATTGGGGATCATTTAATAAATCCCTCACTTGCACCCCGTTTGTAATTGGGGTTCCTGAAGAGGTCATTAAACCTCTTCGTGACCATAATTGCCCAAAATTAGGGACAGCGCCAAAGCCATACTGACTATCTGCAAATATTGTAACCCGCATTCTAGCAGTTAAACTGCATGCTCTAGTAAGGGTAATCAATTCTGTGATTTGTGCTGAGGTAACCCCTTGAAGCCATGAAGCTTCAACAACATCGATTGTACATACAGCATAAGCTGTTCTCAGGGTACCTTTGTTGTTTCTTAGACATGAGCCATCTACAAAGAATACATGATCTGGCTCAATCAGGGGTTCATCCCTTATATCAGGTCGAGGCTTTGTGCATAAATTCGTGACATCTAGGCAATCATGTTCAACTTCATCACAAACATCATCATTTGTTGGCATCAACATTGCAGGATTCAATGTCTGGCATCGCTTAATGACAATATTCTCAGAGGATAAAATCCTCTGTTCAATTTTATCAACCTGTTATGCATCATGTGCTGTGTTTTTGATCTTGTCAACAGAAACTCCACAGAGTGAGGGAACATTACAGTTACTAGATATCCCATCACTATGCTTTCACTTTTTTCCGACTAGTGCTCACTGCGGCTATGGCTTTAAGATAGCCAGGCAGACCTGCGATGACAGGGTCAAGGGTTGTATAAAAATATGCCACAGGTTGCCGGGCATTTCTGTGCATCTCTCCCTCTCACTGCAAAATAGAAAAAAACTCCTAGTGCTGGGGAACGACAACAACACTCTTTCAGCTCTAGGAAATTGTTCAAACATGTATTGTCCCATGGAAGCGGATCAGATACATCCCTGTGTGTCAGCATCAGTAAAGGCTTAGCCACTAAGGAAAAGTTAGGTAATCACTGTCTACAGTAGTAAACCATTCCTAAATAAATCCTGACATCTTTTTGCATTCGAGATGGATTCATTTGAAGAATTGCTTCCACTCCCTCTGGTGACACCTTCCTAGCTCCCATTTCAATTATGTGTCCCAGATATTAAACTTCTTTCTGACAGAACTGCAGTTTCACTGGGGATAGTTTATGTCCCTTCTCAGCCAGGTGATTTAACAAAGCAATTGTATCTTGTTTACAAGGTTCTCATGTTTCTGATGCCACAAGCAAGTCATTAATATTTTGCACCAGTACTGATCTATAGGGCATTTAGAATGACTCCAGATCTTTTTTAAGGATCTGGTTAAATATCAATGAACTCTCTGTATACCCTTGTGACACTTGGCACCATGCCAAAACTCTCTGTGGGAATACGACTGAAAAGACAAACAGACGATTTTCATGCAATGGCACAAAGAAAAATGCCTGGCAGAGATCAATGACTATAAACCATTTTGCAGTACAAGAAATCTGAAACAATATTTTGGCTGGATTCAGTACCATGGGACAACATCGGACAACAATTCTCATTAATTTTCCTCAGGTCCTGTACAATTCAATATTTCCCATGTGGCTTCTGTAAACCCATGATCGGTGAGTTACATTGATTTCCAATTAGCTCTCTCAGGATTCCTTTCTCTATCATGTCTTCTATCATAGGCGTAATTCCTGCAATTGTTTCTGGGGACAAGTGAAACACCTCATTTGACTTGACAGTAACCTGAACTGGTTCTACTCCTTTAAATAATCCAATGTCTTTTCTTGTGAGATACCATAATTTTGGTTTCACGGTTTCTCTTAAATCAGCAGGTAATTCTTCAACTGTCATTAGAGGGAACAAACCTACAGCTGTCTGTTGTTGAATCATTTTAAATCCTACATCTTGATCATTTGTTTGTAGTTCTTCACCATCCGGTGTGCATTAGATTGTGCAATTTAACTTGCACATCAAATCTTTTCCCAACAAATTTAGAGGACTCGTCTCACAAATTGCAAATTGATGCTTGTCTTCAAATGTACCTATTTTTACGGGAAGCTCTTCTGAAATTGGATTTGTAATCTATCTATGTTAAACTCCTATAATTTGGATATTCTTTCCTGAGAGGGGTAGGTCTGGGACTACCACAAGTCCAACAGCGGATCTGGTAGCTCCAGTATCTACAAGAAAAGATACTGAATGGCCATTTACCTCAGCATCTACAAATGGACTACTTTGTTCCACCTCTAAGACTGCACCAAGCACACAATCTTCCTCCCCTCTCAGGCCTGTCACAGAGAGGGGAGGAAGGTTAGAACCTTAGGAACCTTAGAAATTGACTGAAAAAAACCAAAGGTTACAGGGACATTATAGTTAGGCTCAGATTTCACTTGTACAAAACCAGTGAAATTCAGCAGTGATGGTTACCTGAGCGAACTATAACTTATGCCCCCACAATGCACTGCTTCTGACCTCACATGTTGCATTGCTTCACGTGAAAAAGGCTTCTTAAGCCGAAACACGTCTGTCGCTGCACATGTTTTATCTGCTATGCTGAATAAATTATTGAAATACTGAACGCTACTCCGAGTGCCATTCTGTGAGTTCACCATTGCAGAAACCTCTTTGAATGAATATACGTCCGGGCGCAGGAGTCTGATGCAGCACCCCGACGGTCAGACTGTGCGCCGTCTACACGCATCGAGTGGAAGAATATATATATATATATATTATCTACTGGCGGTCGCCAGTAGATAGTTATAGTTAGGACCTATTTTCCATAGGAAATCCGCAACATTCTATTTGATATAACTCTTGCGTCGGTTGACGAATCTTCGTGAAATTTTCAAACTTTATTGCCCGCTCCGGTCCGCTCCTACCCTGAAAGTTTCAAGGTGATTCGTCAAGCGGGGGCCAAGAAAAAAGGGGGTCCCAAAACGTGTTTTCCCCATTTATTTTCCCATAGGAAACTTTAGCCACGGCTACAGCCCGAACAGCTGAACGGAATTACACAAAATTTGGCAAAGAGGTAGTTCTTGGTTCAGAAAGAACCCTTTTTGTGAAATGGTGTAAATCCGTTCAGTAGTTGCGGAGAAATTAAAAAAATAAGAGTCAAAAAATCAATTTCCCATACGAAACTTTATGCAAGGCTACAGCCCGAACTGCTGAACGGAATTACACCAAATTTGGCAAAGAGGTAGTTCTTGGTTCAGAAAGAACCCTTTTTGTTAAATGGTGTAAATCCGTTCAGTAGTTGCTGAGAAAATCAAAAGTAAAAACACATATATATCTGGGCGGAGCCTAACCACACATGTCATCGTGAGATCTGATTGGCTGTCAGCACTTCATCCTGGAATTGCTGGCAGCCATCTTGGGACCAATATAAATGATAGTACCCCATTGAAATGCATTGTAGTGAATCGAAGATTTTGAGGGTTACCAAAAGGAGAACTATAAAGGGTGATAACAGACTTTAGTTACATTAGAATTCATTTGTTGATGGTACCATACTAATTTCAGGAATTGTGGTGTGTTCTAAGGTGATTTTACCCTGTGAAAAACCTTCTGCTGGGATATCAAGAATCATGTTTGAGAGAAAACTATTTTCACATGCTTGTCCCATACAGTTTTGGAAGGTGCTCCAGAAGCTAAAATGAGAGCATATTTTCTGTAAATTCACATTATCTTTCTCAGTCATGTGAGAATGAAGTCTGACATTCTCAGTAAAACATGTACATCCAACAATGGCAGACACTGTCAGTTGATTCCTTTGTGTTCTACTGCAGCTTCCCAGAGTGTTCTAAAGAACAACTAGAGTGCTAACAGCCTTACTCATGACAAAAGTATGGCACACCTGAAGCCATCTTGATTGGAATAAACTGGTAACACATAAAACATTTAATTTAAAAAGGAACAAAATGATGGGGTTCATTTTGTCATAGAAATTATGGTTAGTGCTGTAGAAAGAAAAATTAGGACATGTTTCAAGTGTGATCTCAAATATCTTCCTGTTATATTTCAACAGGAGCAGCCTGTCAGTTGATGCCTTTGTGTTCTACTGCAGCTTCCCAGAGTGTTCTAAAGAACAACTAGAGCGCTAACAGTCTTACTTATGACAAAAGTATGGCACACCTGAAGCCATCTTGATTGGAATAAACTGGTAACACTTAAAACATTTAATTTAAAAAGGAACAAAATGAGGGGGTTCATTTTGCCAAAGAAATTATGGTTAGTGCTGTAGAAAGAAAAATTAGGACATGTTTTAAGTGAGATCTCAAATATCTTCCTGTTATATTTCAACAGGAGCAGCCTGTCAGTTGATGCCTTTGTGTTCTACTGCAGCTTCCCAGAGTGTTCTAAAGAACAACTAGAGTGCTAACATTCTGAATTTATGGCAAATGTGTGACACATCTGAATGCCTTCTTGATGGAATCAAAGTAAAAACTGAAAGCATTTCCTACTGAGGAGACTGTAGTAAATGAGGAAATTAGGAAACTTCATAACAAATAAGTCTCCCAAGATGGCCACCAGAGAAAAAAGAGCCCAAATGTAGCACAAATATCACCCAGAGGTAGCCCACGTATAGCCCAATGACAGAAGTGTTCAAAACACTTTTTATTTTTTGTTTTTTTGCAGTTTTATATAGTGCAGACTGGTCATGTATTGGAGTGCTTTACATGAGCATTGGTTACATCACACAAGGACACATTCATGTTGGTTGACCCCTACACTACCCAAACACCACTGCACTACCCTAAACCCTAAAACACTACCCCCAGCACGACCCCCTTCACTACCCAAACACAACTGCACTACCCTAAACTCAAAAACACTACCCCCAGCACGACCCCCTACACTACCCAAACACCACTGCACTACCCTAAACCCTAAATCTACCCCCTACACTACACAAATACCACTGCACTACCCTAAACCCTAAAACACTAGAACCCAGCATGACCCCCTACAGTACACAAACACCACTGCACTACCCTAAACCCTAAAACACTACCCCCTACACTACACAAACACCATTGCACTACCCTAAACCCTAAAACACTACCCCCAGCATGACCCCCTACACTACACAAACACCACTGCACTACCCTAAACCCTAAAACACTACCCCAGCACAACCCCCTACACTACCCAAACACCACTGCACTACCCTAAACCCTAAAACACTACCCCCAGCACGACTCCCTACACTACACAAACACCACTGGACTACCCTAAACCCTAAAACACTACCCCCAGCACGACTCCCTACACTCCCTAAACACCACTGCACTACACTAAACCCTAAATCTACCCCCAGCATGACCTCCCACACTACACAAACACCACTGCACTACCCTAAACCCTAAAACACTACCCCCAGCACGACCCCCTACACTACCCAAACACCACTGCACTACCCTAAGCCATAAAACACTAACCCCAGCATGACCCCCTACACTACCCAAACACCACTGCATTACCCTATACCCTAAAACACGACCCCGTACACTACACAAACACAACTGCACTACCCTAAACCCTGAAACACTACCCACAGCATGACCCCTACACTACACAAACACCACTGCACTACCCTAAACCCTAAAACACTACCCCCTACACTACACAAACACCACTGCCCTACCCTAAACCCTAAAACACAACCCCCAGCATGACCCCCTACACTACACAAACACCACTGCACTACCCTAAACCCCCTACACTATACAAACACCACTGCATTACTCTAAACCCTAAAACACTACCCCCAGCACGACCCCCTCACAACACAAACACCACTGCACTACCCTAAACCCTAAATTGACCTCCAGCACGACCCCCTACACTACCCAAACACTACTGCCATACCCTAAACCCTAAAACACTACCCCCAGCATGAACCCCTACACTACCCAAACACCACTGCACTACCCTAAACCTTAAAACACTACCCCCAGCACTACCCCCTACACTACACAAACACCACTGCACTACCCTAAACCCTAAAACACTACCCCAGCACTACCCCCTACAATACCCAAACACCACTGCACTAACATAAACCCTAAAACACTACCCCCAGCACAACCCCCTACACTACACAAACACCACTGCACTACCCTAAACCCTAAAACACTACCCCCAGCACGACTCCCTACACTACCCAAACACCACTGCACTACCCTAAACCCTAAATTTACCCCCAGCACGACCCCCTACACTACCCAAACACCACTGCACTACCCTAAACCATAAAACACTACCCCCAGCATGACCCCTACACCACACAAACACCACTGCACTACCCTAAACCCTAAAACACTACCACCAGCATGACCCCTACACTACTCAAACACCACTGCACTACCCTAAACCCTAAAACACTAACCCAGCACAACCCCCTACACTACCCATACACCACTGCACTACCCTAAAGCCTAAAACACTACCCCCAGCACGACCCCCTACACTACTGCACTACCCTAAACCCTAAAACACTACCCCCAGCACGACCCCTACACTACCCAAACACCACTGCACTACCCTAAACCTTAAAACACTACCCCCAGCACGACCCCCTACACCACCCAAACACCACTGCACTACCCTAAACCCTAGAAAAGAAACCCCCACCCCATGCCCAATCCCCCTTACCTCTCACTCCTCGTGGTTCCTCTCTCCTCGTGGCTCCTGCTTCACGTCGTCTCTGAGGGGCGGTGCACGTCGTTGTGAGGAAACGGAACAGCCTCTGTTTCCTTACAACGACATGGATTGTCTACATGTTTTTTAGTATGCATGGTCATTTACCATACATACCTTTACAACAAAATTCGTTGTAAAGGCATGTGTGGTAAATGACCATGCGTTCTAAAAATGCGTAGTAATGACTTCGTGATGTACAACGCATGCGTGGTAATGCATGCGTTGTAATGGTATCGCAAAGTAAAAAGTCATTGTAACGGCTGTTTACCGATCGAAGCTGGCCCCTGTTCTTCAGTGAGACGTTTATTTGATTAATTAGGAGGAAGGAATGTGTTTTTTACCGAAAAGTGCATTCCCGGCTGTTGTATTGTGAAAGTGTCCGCGTGGCCTGGTTTCACTTCCGGTGAGAGAGTGGAAGAGTCTGTTTGGAGCAAAAGGAGTTCTGTTGTTGGACGGGGCCGGCGCGACATGTCATCAGAAAACATAGCTAATGGAAAGCGTCCTCCCTGAAGTGTGGAGCAGTGCCATGAGAGGTCAACGAGTGTGCGTCCCACCGCAGTATGACCGTACCACGTGACCCATGTGCCACCTCCAGGGTACGGGAGGCAGAAGCGGCATCGCAGGTCCTCTTGAAGACCGTTGTAGCACTAATTCTACATTTTGGTACTAGGGCATTTTAACTTCGTTGTTCCTGCCAGATACAAAGAGAAGATCCTGTGTTATTCAGTGCCCTTGTTACCTTTTTGTGGGTTGTGGTGCTTGTCACTTCGCTGCCCCGCCGGTGCACACGACTGGGCACCCCACCTCGTGTGCCATCTGCAGGGCCTCTGCCCTCGGATCACTGGTTTCGGTTTCTGGAGTGGCAACATAAACAGTTGCTCCCAAAGGACTAGCCTGAACACTTAGGTGAATATCCCCTGCACCAGCATTCCACGGAAATTCTTTCCTAGCTCTCCCACGTCAACGAGGACGTCATAATAGCACGGCTCCACTCGCGACACCGTATGACGTCATCGGAGCCATAAGAGAACCTCGTCGGCGTGCTGACGTCAGTTCCACCCATTTTTTCCGTGCCACCGAGGCAAACAGGGGACCGAGACATTTTCACATGTATACATAGTATAATAAATATATATATATTCACTGAAAAAACCATAGGTTTCAGGCACGTTATAGTTAGAAATTAGCATTTAAAAAGCCTTAGAAATTCACTGAAAAAACCATAGGTTTCAGGGGCGTTATAGTTAGTTGGACATTTCACTCGTACAAAACCATAGAAATTCCCCCGTTATAGTTAGTTCAGCTAACTATAACTCGCGCGCCCGCAATGCACTGCTGATGACGTCACATATTACATCACTCATGACATGGTCAGTGACATCACTGAGATGTCATCAGTGATTTCTAACTATAACGTGCCTGAAACCTATGGTTTTTTCAGTGATATATATATATATATATATTTACTAAAAAAACAAAGGTTACAGGGACATTATAGTTAGGCTCAGAATTCACTCATACAAAACTAGTGAAATTCAGTAGTTATAGTTACCTGAACTAACTATAACTTACGCCTCTGAAATGCACTGCTTATGACCTCACATATTACATCACTCATTACATGGTAAGTGACATCACTGATGACATCTCAAATGACAGCACTGATGACATCACTGATGACATCATTCATATAACCACTCACACATCTACTCTCACACCCACACAACCACTCATACATCCACTCATACACTCATACAACTGCCAACACACCCACTCACTCATCCATAGATCCACTCACAAACTCACTCACTCACCCATTCAGCCACTATCACAGCTACTCACTTACCCATACACCTACTCACACAGCTACTCACTCACCTATGTAGTCACTCACAAAGCCACTCACTCACTCATACACCCACTCATACCCCCACTCACTCACTCACCCATACAGCCTCTCAACAGAAAAACTGAATCACCCATAAAACCACTCATGTACCCACTCACACACCCACATAACCACTTACATACCTATTCACACATCCATAGAAACCCTCACAAACCACTTACTCACCCATACAGCCATTCACACAGACACTCACTCTTCAATACAGCCACTCACACACCCACTCAGTTAATAAAACACCCACTCAAACAGTCACTCACTCAACCATACAGCCACTTACACAGCTAGTCACTCACCCATATAGCCACTCAGACACAACTCACTCACCCATACAGCTTATCACACACACACTTATTCACTCATACAGCCACTCACACAACCACTCACACACCCACTCACACGGATACAGATTGTCACCCAACCACTCAGATGAGATATGTCACAGAAAGTATCCCTTCAAAGTAGTACAGAAAGAAAAGTAATTTAACTTATGCAGTAGCTTAGTATATATAAGTCTGAGAAACATTAATGAAACACTTACACTCACTGGATGATGTCATCAGTGATGTCATTTGAGATGTCATGAGTGATGTCACTGATTGTCTCCCTGGGCTGATTTTGGCCTCAGGGACCCCAGCCAATTATAGGAAGGGGATGAAAAGACTGCTCCCAGCGAGAGGGAGCAGTTTTCCTGCTCCCGCCTGCTGGGAGTGCACTTAATGTTTGCTCTCACTTGGTGGGAGCTGTCGAAGCTGCCGGAGATGTCAAATGGCCCTGGGGGCAGCTATCCCCAGGGCCATTAGTGGCTCTAGGAGGGGGGCTGTGTGGCCTCCCTCCTTTCTGTTTGAAGGGCCTGACCCAGGGAGGTGGTGGTCTCTAGGACAAAAATGGCCCAGGAGGGGTGCTGCGCGGGCTCCACCCCCTTTTGCTTATGTTTTTAAGCTTAGGGAGGTGGTGGTCCATGGGGCCCTTCTGCACCCAGGAGCGGGCTCTGTACAACCCCCCTCCATTCTACTGTTGAAGCCCCGGGGATGTGGTGGTCCCCGGGGCTCCTATAAGCCTTATGAGGGCGGTCCACGTGACCCCCCTCCTAATATATACTGAAGACCCGGGGAGGTGATGTCCCTGGGTCCTTAAAAGGCCACAGGAGGGGGGCTGCATGTGCCCCTTCCCTGTTCTTTACTAAATGCTTGCCCCCATGACCTGTCCCACCTGGGGGTCAATGTTTAAACAGGCGCAAGAAACCATGCTTGGTTTTTTTTCTCGTGAATTCACAAATCTGTTTTTTCAACAAATGTTTTAGAAAAAAGTATTTTGGGCCTGGGGGACCCCAGCACCAGAGTTAAGGGGTCAGGGTATTTCTACTGTGCCCTTTTCTCTTTATTTTTATGTTTTTTTAGGACTCAGATGAGGCCAATTCCCAAAATGGCTGCCAACACTTCCTGGATGAAGTGGTGGCAGCCAATCAGATATCTGTGTTAGAATTGGCGGTCTCTAGTTGGCAGTGGCTTGCATCCTGTCCAAGTAGGGACCATTCCTTCTAGTCAGGATAAGGGAGTTGCACACCCAGATAACCCCTGCTCACCCCTTGGTAGCATGGCATGAACAGTCAGGCTTATCTCAGAGGCAATGTGTAAAACATTTGTACCTAACACAAACAGTAACACAGTGAAGACTCTACAAATGGACACTACACCAGTTTAGAAGACTAAAGAATCTTTATCTAAACCAAACAAGACCAAAACAACAACAATCCAACATACACAACTCAAAATATGACTTTTTAAAAGTTTCGAACAATTCCGTCCAGAGAACTCTATGTATGCATGATTTTTACACAAAGTACTTTAAATGTGCCAAAATCCACAGGGCATAGCAGCCGCAGAGGAGGGAAGCATCGGAAAACACAGTGATGCGTCAGTACTTGAATCCTTGGGGAGGCTTTGAGACAGTTCTGCTGCACATAGGAGAAGTGATGCACCGAATCCGGACTGTAGGGGGAAGTGATGCGTCTATTCGAAGACTGTTCTGGTCTGCAGGTGATAGGTCAGAGAAACTTGGCACACAGGTACGATGCGTTGAAATTCGGACGAGCTGGAGGTCGATCCTGCTGCAACCAAGCTCTGTGTTGATTTCTTCAGCTGCGGTCCCACAATGCATCGATCTTAACAGCCGCACAGCAGGGCCTGCATCAGAGTCAGTGCGGGAGTCTCAGACATCGGAGATACGGTGCACTAAACTCAGCATGCAGTGGATTTTACGGCCGCGGGCAGGCGCTGCGTCGATCTCTTTGGCCACATGGCGATGATGGATGAAAATTTCTCCTGCACAGCAGTGCTGCATCAGAAAAACCGGTGCTGGAAGGGCGAAGTGTTGATTGCTATGTCTTCAAGCAGTTCTTTGCAGCCGGAACACCTCCAAGGGCCTAGAACTGGATTTGGCACCCACGGCAGGTGCGAACTCCCAGCAGTGGAGTTTAAGGATGCTGCAGGTAAAGGCTTTGTGTCCCTGACACTTCTTAACAGGAGGCAAGCTCTACTTCAAGCACTTGGAGAATCTTCTCAAGCAGGATACAGCAAAGTAAAAGTCCAGTCCTTTGCACTGCCCCCAGACAGAAGCAGCAACTGTCGGCCAACCCAGCAAAGCAACACACAGTAAAGGGACAGTATTCCTCCTGACAGCTCTTCTGCTCTTCTTCCTGGCAAGGTTCTCTTGATCCAGAAGTGTTCTAAAACTCTGGGGTTTTAGGTCCAATACTTATACTCCTTTTGGTCTTTGATGTAGGCATACTTCAAAGGCTTTTCTTTGTAGTGTACAAGTCTTTGCCTTGCCTGGTCTTGGCTCCAGACACACTCCAGGGGGGCGGAGGCAGCATTGTGAGAGACCAGGCACAGTCCTATTCAGGTGCAGGTGATAGCTCCTCCCACCTCTCTAGCTCAATAAGGCCCATCACCCTGGTAATAGGCTATCAGCATATGCAGGGCACACCTCAACTCCCTTTGTGTGACTGTCTAGAGTGAATGCACAAACAGGCCTCTGTCACTTTAAACCAGACTTTGATCCCACAGCAGGCAGAGGCACAAGGATGGTTAAACAAGAAAAATCCCACTTTCCAAAAGTGGCATTTTCAAACACACAATTTAAAAACCACCTTTACTAAAAGACATGTTTTAAATTCTGACCCCAGAGAGCCCAAACTCCAAATCTCTAGCTGTCCCCAATTGAAAGTTACACTTGTAAAATGTTACAAGGCAGCTCCAATGATAACCTACGGGAGAGCAAGTCCTTGCAATAGTGAAAATGAAATTGCCGGCATTTCACTATCAGAACATGCAAAACACAGCAGTACATGTGCTACCTTTCACATACACTACACCCTGCCCATGGGGGTACCTTGGGCCTGCCTGAGTGGTGCCTTACATGTAGTAAACGGGAAGGTTAGCGCCTGGCAAGTGGGTGTACTTACCAGGTCGACATGGCAATGTAACACTGCACTCACAGACACTGTAATGCCAGACCTGAGACAAGTTTACAGGGCTCATCACGTGTGTGGCACAACCAGTGCTGCAGGCCCACTAGTAGCATTTGATTTACAGGCCCTGGGCATACATAGTGCACTTTACTAGGAACTTACCAGTAAATCAAATATGCCAATCATGGAGAACCAATCAGAATTGTAATTTCCACAGGGATAACCTGCACTTTAGCACTGATCAGCAGTGGTAAAGTGCCCAGAGTATCTAAAGCAGTAAAAACAAAGTCTTGCATACAGTCACAAATACAGGAGGTAGGGGCAAAAAGACAAAGGAAGCCATGCCAAGGATGCCAAGTCTAACACTCTGCATGTATATATGATATATGAGCTAACTATAACTCACGCCCCGCAATGTACTGCTTATGACCTCACATATTACATCACTCATAACATGGTCAGTGACATCACTGATGACATCATCCAGAGAATCTCTGACACACACACTCACACCCCATATAATCATTCATACAACCACTCCAACTACCACACTGCTATTCTCAAACCCATTCACACACACGTACCATAGATCAACATGCACATCCACTCACTCACCCATACAGCCACTCACAAACCCCCTCACTCACTAATACAGCCACTGACATATCCACTCATACACTCATACAGCCACTCACACTGAGTCAGTCACCCGCAGAGCTACTCACACACCTACTCACTCACCCATACAGTCATTCACACAGCCACTTACTCACCCAGACAGTTACACACACACACACCCACTTACTTACTCATAAATATACTAACACGTACTCACTCACCTATACAGTCATTGACACAAGCACACACACACCCATACAGCCACTCCCATTCATTCACTCACCCATATAGTTACTCACATACCCCGTCCCTCACCTATACTGTCTTTCACATACCCAGTTACTCACCCATACACCACTGACACATGCACTCACTCACCAACACAGCCATACACACACTTATTCAACCACACAACCCTTCATATACATTCTCAGTAATCCACACAGCCACTAACTCACCCACTCACCCATCTATACAGGTAGTCACACAAACCCTCACCCACCCACACAGACACTAAGACACCCATATAGGTATCCAGACAACGAATCAATCATCAATATAGCCACTCATGTACCCACTCACCAATGTATATAGTGACACAGACTGTTACAGACATTTACACAATCTAGTCACTCTCCCATATATTCACTGAGACACCTAATCACTCACGTATACTGTCAGTCACGCACCCAATGAATCACCCATACGAGCACTCATACACCAACTAATTCACCAATACACGTTGGTATATAATTTAACACTCCAAAGTTTTTAAAACACTGACAGTCACCGGATAATGTCATGAGTGATGCCATTTAAGATGTCATCAGCGATGTCATCAGTGATGTCACTGACCATGTCATGAGTGATGTAATATGAGTGAGGTCATAAACAGTGTATTGCAGGGGCACGAGTTTTAGTTAGCTCACTAACTATAACGGCTGAATTTCTCTGGTTTTGTAAGAGTGACATGCTAGCCTAACTATATCGTCTCTGTAACCTTTGTTTTTTTCAGTGAATATTTATATGTGGAAGCATGGCCCTAACTATAACTACCTACTGGTGACCACCAGTAAGCAATATATATATATATATATATATATATATATATATATATATATATATATATATATATACGATAACCACAGTCCTGTAGTAGTGTTACAGGCGCAAGCACCAAGCGCGCCGTCAAACGCAGCCGGCGTGATTCTTTAGTACTCAGCGTAGTACCGCTAACGCTGAGAACTACAACTCCCATGAGGCCTTACACGTCACGTACGACGTGGCAAGAGATGGCCCATAAAAATGTAGCGGAACTCGGCATAGCGTCGGAAATTCTCACCGCATAGTCAGCTGTGTTCCTTAGCTCCAGGAGGAGAGGTCTGGTAAGGGTGCTCAGCACCAACTCTCATTCTTGATCCTTGCTTGGGATCTCTCCCTTCCCCATTGGTGAGCGTCCTGCTCGTGCGGTGGAAGGATAGTGTCTCTGGGATTTCGCCCGGCACAGCTGACTGTGTGTTACGTCCTCCGTTGGTAGAGCTTGCTGCTCGTGCAGAGGACGGTTTAATGGTCCTTTGGGAAATTGCCCGGCATTGTCAGCCGGACCTGGTATAGTTACCTTTACCTAGATCGCTCTAGGAGGCTTCATAAACTAACAGCCAGCACCTGAGCTGGAACTGCAGTACTAGTGATATAACGGATACTTTCCTGCTACGTCAAAACACAGGGTTTTATCACACCCTTTTGTTTTCTTGTGCACCTCGTTTTGGATCCATATCATTTGGTGAAGTAACCATATTCGGATTGCAACTCAGTGTTGGCTACTAATTGCATGGATGTTTGTGTACTAACAAAGTCCATACTCATGTGTTATTCTGGCTCTATCTAACAGGGGTATTAGGAGTGGTATGGGACTACGCTCTATCCCTGTGATGTAAGCTGGAGTTCAGAAAAGGCCCTAACACTTCAAGCGGTGTTACCACACCGAAGACACATCATTATTGAAGTATCTTCTGCTACAGGTGTCGTTCTTTTTGTTACAGGTATAGAAGGGGGCGCTACTCATACACAGTCAGTTACTTGTATGCATTCTATGACTATGGTTATAATGAATACATGATTGTGGTTTATGTTTCAGATCTCCCTCCCGGCTGTTCCCTTCCTTTCCTTCCCCCACTTGATCCTCCCACTGACCTGTGCCATTACGGCTATTAGGCTTGGGTAGGTCAGGAGGTGGACCATTCCGAGCATCAAACCGATCCTGAGGACATACCACGTAACAAGTAGATTCCTTCTTCAGCAACCAAACAGGTACGGACCACAATGTGGAAATTAACAAATTCTTTTTATTGCAGTTACAAGTGCATCAAATGATTCAAGCAAGTGCCCAGCCTGACGCGTTTCGACCGTGTGTCTGCGGTCTTGTTCACATGACGCGCTGGACCTATCAGAACTCATATATAGTGACACAGTGAGAACACGTGATAAAATGCAAATATGTTCATACCAGTAATAAAGGTAGAAAAAGTCCTAATTTACGTAAAAAGTAACAGTCACATCATCATATGTTTGCTCAATACTATACAAACAAATACTTAATATCTAAATATATATATATTTTTAGAAGGACCGCACCAAAAATTACTTTTTGTCGCAACATTATGTGCATGTAACACACGATGTGATTGATTGATAATAGCATAGTGCTCAAAGATGTGATCAAGGCCTTTCTGAGGCCGAAACGCGTCATGGCAGCAGTGCGTGGTTAAAGAAAATAAACTTTTTGCACTGAATTTGGGTCCGTACCGTCCTTTCTACAAGTTGGATTCTGTGGTGGATTGCGTGTGCATATATATATATATATATATATATATATATATATATATATATATATATATATATATATAATCTACTGGCGGTTGCCAGTAGATAGTTATAGTTAGGACCTATTTTCCACAGGAAATCCGCGACATTCTATTTGAAATAACTTTGGCGCCGGTTGACGAATCAATGCAAAATTTTCAAACTTTATGGCCCGCTCCGGTCTGCTCCTATCCTGAAAGTTTCGGGGTGATTCGTCAAGCGGGGGCCGAGAAAAAGGGGGTCCCAAAACGTGTTTTCCCCATTCATTTTCCCATAGGAAACTTTAGCCACGGCTACAGCCCGAACTGCTGAACGGAATTACACCAAATTTGGCAAAGAGGTAGTTCTTGGTTCAGAAAGAACCCTTTTGTTAAATGGTGTAAATCCGTTCAGTAGTTCCTGTGAAAATCAAAATTAAAATCACATATATATCTATGGCCGCGTCGGATTCGCGCACCCTCCCGATCACGGGCTGCATGCTAATTGGCTGTCAACACTCCAAATCAGGAAGTGTTGGCAGCCATTTTGTCCCTCGGTAGAACCGAGGGACAGAAACAAGTGCGCAAAACGCACAAAGAGGGCAGGGTAGAAACACCCTGACCCCCTAGGTCTGCTCAGGGGGTCCCACAAGGACCCCCTGGGCAGAAAAAAGCATTTTTTTTTTTTCAAATCGGCGGGATGCGCTTAGGTTGCGCGGATCCCACCGATAAAAAAAAAAAATCGAAGCGCGGTCTCCCGCGCTTCGATGTTATTTTGCCCCCGGGTGGCCCAAGTCCCGGGGGCTTGCGGGGTTTATTTAAATAATGCTGGGGGGCCTCTAAGGGCCCCCCAAGCCCCGGGGACCGCCACCCCCGGGGCTTTCAATTTAAAATGGTGCCCCCCCACACACCCCGGGGACCGCCACCTCCCCGGGGCACTAATAATGTAAATGCGGGGGTCCGTAACGGACCCCCAAGCCCCGGGGATCACCACCTCCCTGGGGCTTTAAAGACATGGGAGGGGGGCCGCGCGGGCCCCCCTCCTGGAGCCATTGATGGCCCTGGGGACCGCCACCCCCCAGGGCCGGCTCCTGCAGTGTCCCGGGGTGCCTACCCCCGGGACACTGCTGTTTGCAATGGCAGGAAGGGAGCCTCGCGGCTCCCGTCCTGCCATTGCAAACTTGCTTTGCTTCATTGAAGCGAGAGCAGGGAAACCTGCTCTCGCTTCAATGAAGCAAAGCAGATTGCTTTTCCATAAGGGGAGCTGCATGTCAGCAGCTCCCCTTATGGAAAAGCAGTGCCGGCTCCCGCAGGACGCGGGGAGCCGGCGGGACCGTGCGGGGATTGGGGACCCCCCCACGGTCCCCAACGTGAGGCCAGGCCCCGGGGATGGGGTCCCCGGGGCCATTAGTGGCACAGGAGGGGGGCCACACAGCCCCCCTCCCAAAAAAAAGAGTTTTAGTTTAAAAAAAAAAAGGACGCAAAGGCCGGCCCCGGGGGATGGGGCCCCCGGGACACTGCTGTTTGCAATGGCAGGAAGGGAGCCTCGCGGCTCCCATCCTGCCATTGCAAACTTGCTTTGCTTCATTGAAGCGAGAGCAGGGAAACCTGCTCTCGCTTCAATGAAGCAAAGCAGATTGCTTTTCCATAAGGGGAGCTGCATGTCAGCAGCTCCCCTTATGGAAAAGCAATGCCGGCTCCCACAGGACGCGGGGAGCCGGCGGGACCGTGCGGGGATTGGGGACCCCCCCACGGTCTCCGTGTGGCCAGGCCCCGGGGGATGGGGTCCCTGGGGCCATTAGTGGCACAGGAGGGGGGTCACACAGCCCCCCTCCCAAAAAAGAGTTTTAGTTTAAAAAAAAAAAGGACGCAAAGGCCGGCCCCGGGGGATGGGGTCCCCGGGGCATTTAATGGCCTGAGGAGGGGGGCCACGCAGCCCCCCTCCAAATATATATATTTTTTTTAAAAGAGGGCATGCCCCGGGGGATGGGGTCCCCGGGGCAAATACAGGCCCAGGGAAGGGGGGCCACGCGGCCCCCTTCCCGTTTAAAAAAAATAAATAAAAGAACAACCTCAGGCCCCGGGGGATGGGGTCCCCGGGGACAAAAGTGAACGAGGGTAGGGGGGGCACGCAGCCCCCCTCCCATAAAAAAAAATGGCATTGTGCCAGAGGCCCCGCCCCCACCCTGCAGCACTCTGCAAACGCGCCCCCTGGCGCGTTGTAAGAAGGGGAAGTAATTCCCCTTGAATACTGGGGGTCCCTGGGGGCCAACTAGCCCACCAGGAACCTCCAGTATGCGCCAGGTAGCTGCGTTGCAGAGAGGTGTTCAGAGGCCACGCCCCGTTTTACACCTCTCTGCAACGCAGCTCTGTGGCGCTTTTTGGAGGTACATGGTGGGCTAGTTGGTCCCCAGGGACCCTCAGGATTCAAGGGGACTTAATCCCCCAACTTAAAACGCGCCACGGGACGCGTTTGCACAGTGGTGAAGGGAGGGGGCGGGGCTTCAGGTGACATGTGTGCAAACAGGCCCCGCGGCGCGTTTTAAGATGGGGATTTAAATCCCCTTCATTCCTGAGGGTCCCTGGGGGCCAACTAGCCCACCAGGTACGTCCAGAAAGCGCCACAGAGCTGCGTTGCATAGAGGTGTAAAAAGGGGCGTGGCCTCTGAACACCTCTCTGCAACGCAGCCTCCTGGCACATACAGGAGGTACAGGGTGGGCTAGTTGGACCCCAGGGACCCTCATGATTCAAGGGAACTTAATCCCCCAACTTAAAACACGCCACGGGGCGCGTTTGCACAGTGGTGAAGGGAGGGGGCGGGGCATGTTATTGTTAGAAATTAGCATTTCAAAAACCTTTGAAATTCACTTAAAAAACCATAGGGTTCAGGCACGTTATAGTTAGAAATTAGCATTTAAAAAACCTTTGAAATTCACTGAAAAAACCATAGGTTTCAGACACGTTATAGTTAGAAATTAGCATTTAAAAAACCTTTGAAATTCACTGAAAAAACCATAGGTTTTAGGGACAGTTATAGTTAGTTGGACATTTCACTCGTACAAAACCATAGAAATTCCCCCGTTATAGTTAGTTCACGTAACTATAACTCGCGCCCCGCAATGCACTGCTGATGACGTCACATATTACATCACTCATGACATGGTCAGTGACATCACTGATGACATCACTGATGACATCTCAAATGACATCAATGATGACATCACTGATGACATCATCCATGTGATAATTTGATGCATCTTTTCACACCCTAATATAACTTTTGATACACCCACTGTAAATTACAGACTGCCATTGTCAAAACCATAGACACTCCAACACCAATTACTATAGACACACTCACTGATTCTTAGGTCAAAACAGACACATCTACTCACTCACCCGTACAGTCACTCATACTTATAGTCACTCAGTACCGGACTATTATATGCACTCATACACCTATATAAACACTCACACACCGCCACTCATCCATAGAGGTACTCACACACCTAGTCAGTCATGCAAAAAATTAAGCACACACCCATTTTCTCACCTATACAGTTATACACACACCAACTCACTTACTCATACAAATACTAGCACATTCTTCAGTGATGTCATCAGTGATGTCACTGACCATGTCATGAGTGATGTAATATGTGACGTCATCAGCAGTGCATTGCGGGGGCGCGAGTTATAGTTACGTGAACTAACTATAACAGGGGAATTTCTATGGTTTTGTACGAGTGAAATGTCCAACTAACTATAACTGTCCCTAAAACCTATGGTTTTTTTCAGTGAATATATATATATATATATATATATATATATATATATATATATATATATATATATATATATATATGCTTACTGGTGGTCACCAGTAGGTGGTTATAGTTAGGGCCAAGCTTCCACAGAAAAAGCGTTTTTGACTTGCCTATATCTTGGCATTGGTTGGCGAATCTTCACAAACTTTTCCCAAAAAGTGCCCCAGTGATTCTCGATGTACATGGAAAGTTTTGGGGTAATCTGTCAAGCGGGCGACGAGAAAAAGGGGGGGTCACAAAAAGCATGTTTCCCATGTTAATTCCCATAGGCGTTTTGAACACGACTACAGGTCAAACTGCTGGACGGAATTACACTAAATTTGGCAGAAAGGTAGATTTTGTTCCTCAGAACACACTTTTTGTTATTTGGTGGAAATCTGTTAAGTTGGTTTAGAGTTATCAAAAGAAATCCAAATTTGTATATCTAGGGATTTGAAGGCTCCGCGAAACCTCCCGATCTCATGCTGAGATATAATTTGGCTGCCAATACTTCAACCAGAAAGTATTGGCAGCCATGTTGGGATTCAGCTTCAGTCAAGTCCTTGAAAAAACATTAAAAAAAGAAAAGGGGCCAGGTAGGAATACCCTGTCCCCTTGTTTCAAGTATACCCAAACAAGGGTAGATGTCTTCAAATTCATTCGTAAACTTAAACTCCGGAAACACTTTCAACTCAAAAATGCTGTGGAAATTGCATCTAACATCAGGCCACCTCCGGGACTGTGCTCCACTTTACAAGCATCAGATATTGGTACACTGAGGTCAGTACAATCATTGGCCGTTGATGATGATACATTATCCAATTCTACTCAGGAAGACTTACGTGAACTTGGTATTACATGTAACAGTCCCGCGATCAGCCCTTTTCGACCGCCCTCTACTTTCATCCCAATGATGCCGAGGGATGCCATTGATGTTTTTAGTGAGTGTGTTATTGAGGACTTGAAAAAGTTAAATCGAACTGTCATACAACAAACTAGACAACGTAAATATTCTGAAATTCAATACTCTAAACTCATTCACAAATTACAAGAAAATACAGAACTTATCATCAATAAGGCAGATAAGGGAAGTAATATTGTGCTGTGGCCGAGGACAATTTACATGGAAGAAGCTTTGCGCCATCTCAACGATGCTGAATGTTACAGAAAAGCCAGCTTTCAAGAATTAAGACAAATTAAAGACACTGTTTTTACTGAGTTGGCCCAATGGAAACGTGTGGGATTGTTGACTAAAAATGAATACTGTTTTTTTAAAAATGAATATCCTATCACTCCAGTTCTATACTTCATCCCAAAAGTTCATATAAATGTGGTAACGGTGCCAGGTAGACCGATTATTTCAGCCCAGAAAAGTCTGTTGGAAGCAATGTCCAAATATGCTGATTATTTCTTACATGATTTTGTAGAAAATCTACCTTCGTTTATTAAAGAGACTGGTCACTTTTTAAGTAAACTTGAAAGAGTTGAATGGGAAGAAGATTGTTTTTTAATCGTTATGGATATTTGTTCACTGTATACTAGCATTCCCCATTCTGACGGTATTAATGTAGTACGCTATTTTTTAGAAAAACTGAGTATTCATATGTATGATCACAACAAAATGATTTTAAGAATGATTGAAATCTGTTTAACCTACAACTATTTTATGTTTAACAAGGAAGTTTTTCAACAGCTACGTGGGGTGGCGATGGGGGCATGCTTCTCCCCTAGCTATGCGTGTTTACACGTTGGCTGGTGGGAGGAGCATGTCCTTAGGACTACCCACAAGTCTGTTTATGATAAATATGTACTCCATTGGTGGAGATTTATCGACGACGTTTGTCTAGTCTGGAAAGGATCTGTTGTATTGGCTAGACAGTTTGTGGTTAGACTCAATGTTAACACGCTCAAGCTTAAATTTACAGCCGACATCAGTAAGGAAAGAGTTCAATTTCTCGATGTTGAGATATATATTAGGGATAATGCAATCCATACCAAACTGCATAGGAAGACAACAGCGGGCAATTCTGTACTTCACGCAAGCAGCTCCCACCCTAACCACCTTATTCGGAGTATCCCATACGGAGAATTTCTAAGAATTAGGCGTATCTGCAGTCATGAAGAAGACCTCAAGAAGTGCCAGGCAGAAGCTTTCGAAAGATTCAGAGCTAGAGGCTACAAGACAAAAGAACTCAGGGTAGCCCTTGACAAAGCCAACAGCTATACTAGGGATGAGTGTCTATCAGCAGCAACTATTTCCAGTACCCTGCCAATTCATACCATCAGCGATAATATCCTTAAAGAAGTTGAACCTGTTAATAACATCAGATTGATAACCACCTACAGTAGACAGGAAAGACAAGTGCGTAAAATTTTATATAAAAACTGGCCGATTGTAAGATCCGATATTACATTATCGCAGATTCTGCCCGAGCTCCCATCACTTATGTTTAGAAGAGCACCATCGATGAGAGACGCACTTGTGAAAACTAGTCCTGAAGTAACTACATCTAGTACTTGGTTATCAGCTAGATCAGGATTTTTCAAGTGTAGTTCGTGCCGCGCTTGCAAATTTGGTAAAAATGTTTCCGAGTACATCACTGCTTTTAGTCCCCAACCAATCAAAATACAAGGTCACTTCACTTGTAGGACTGACTTTGCAGTGTACGTTTTGGAATGTACTTGTCATTTACTTTATGTTGGAAGTACCAAATTGCAAGTGTTTAACAGGATTCTTCAACATTTAAGAGCAGTAGTGAACTCAGATCCTAACTACCCAGTGGCACGACACTTGAAATTGGTCCATAATAACAACCTAAACGACCTTAGTTACTACGTTATAGGTTCTATACCCAAGAGTAGCAGGGGTGGCAATAGAGAGAAAATATTAAGACAGCTGGAATCGGAATTTATTATGCTACTTGACACTAAGATGCCAAACGGCCTTAACACCAGCGACGACTTGCATAACTTTTTATAATCTTGGGTTCATGTTATTCGTGCTATTTTATATATTGTGGGTTCTTAGATGCATTTTAACTGGTTTTATTTCTGCTTCTGCTTGGTTTTATTCTAGGTTCGCCTAGTTTTACCAGGTTTTAGTGGGGATTGTTCTGTTTTTTTTTAGCTCTTCTGACCTTTTCCACAATTTGTACCGTCAAGGCAACGATGACTATCTATCTTAAATGTAGCACTCTGACTCTACATTTATTTCACAATGGCACTTTATGTCTGATTCCATCATAATTGATGTATACATATGTATCATGGTGGCTTTTACTTGGTTTTTTCTTTGTTTTACTTGGTTTTACCTGGGTTCCCTGGTTTTACTAGGTTTTATGGAGTTTTTACTAGTTTTTAGCTCCTTGGCTCATGTGTTTAGCAGTATACAATAGACACTGATCTTATATAGTATACTGCCCATACTCATAAGGATGGTTTACATCGCATTCGCACTTTATTGACCTTGGTGTACATACTCAAATGAACTCTGTACTTTCAAACCTATTTAATATATGAATGATCTGACTATCTGCGTTTTTTAAATGTTTAATATGCACTTGCACTTTACTCTGAATATTTACTGAGGGTGTCTGTGTAATGCTGCTAATTATTTATATTATTTATTTTGACACTTTGCACTTTTCCAATGCACTTTTTGCACATGTATTTTATTAAATGTAACTCATTTATATACCAGGTAATATACATAGGAAAGTCCGGTACTGCTTATGTGTTTATCCGCAGGATGATGTTCTTTGAGCACTATGCTATTATCAATCAATCACATCGTGTGTTACATGCACATAATGTTGCGACAAAAAACAAGTAATTTTTGGTGCGGTCCTTCTAAAAATATATATATATTTAGATATTAAGTATTTGTTTGTATAGTATTGAGCAAACATATGATGATGTGACTGTTACTTTTTACGTAAATTAGGACTTTTTCTACCTTTATTACTGGTATGAACATATTTGCATTTTTATCACGTGTTCTCACTGTGTCACTATATATGAGTTCTGATAGGTCCAGCGCGTCATGTGAACAAGACCGCAGAAACACGGTCGAAACGCGTCAGGCTGGGCACTTGCTTGAATCATTTGATGCACTTGTAACTGCAATAGAAAGAATTTGTTAATTTCCACATTGTGGTCCGTACCTGTTTGGTTGCTGAAGAAGGACTCTACTACAGGACTGTGGTTATCGTATGTATATATATATATATATATATATATATATATATATATATATATATATATATATATATATATATATATATATATTGCTTACTGGTGGTCACCAGTAGGTAGTTATAGTTAGGGCCATGCTTCCACAGAAAAAGCGTTTTTTGACTTGCCTATATCTTGGCATTGGTTGGGGAATCTTCAAAAACTTTTCCAAAAAAGTGCCCCAGTGATTCTCGATGTACATGGAAAGTTTTGGGGTAATCTGTCAAGCGGGCGACGAGAAAAAGGGGTGGTCACAAAATGCATGTTTCCCATGTTAATTCCCATAGGCGTTTTGAACACGACTACAGGTCAAACTGCTGGACGGAATTACACTAAATTTGGCAGAAAGGTAGATTTTGTTCCTCAGATCACACTTTTTGTTATTTGGTGGAAATCTGTTAAGTAAGTTTAGAGTTATCAAAAGAAATCCAAATTTGTATATATAGGGATTTAATGGGTCCGCGAAACCTCCCGATCTCATGCTGAGATATAATTTGGCTGCCAATACTTCAACCAGAAAGTATTGGCAGCCATGTTGGGATTCAGCTTCAGTCAAATCCTTGAAAAAACATTAAAAAAAGAAAAGGGGCCAGGTAGGAATACCCTGTCCCCTTAACTCAGGCCCTGGGGTTCCAGAGGAACTCCGCCAGGGCAAAAAATCATTTTTTTAAAATTTTCACAGAAACTTGCAGCAGATCCGCCACTCAGGTGAAAAAAAAAAGCAAGCACAGGCTTTATTTTGAAAAAAGCCCCCGGATGGGCCAGGTCCTGTGGACATTGTTTGAGAAAGGTATGGGGGCTCACTGGGCCCCCCTCCTGAGACTCTTGGAGTCCCGGTGACCACCACCTACCTGGGGCTTTACTTAAAAAAATGGAGGGGGACATGCAGGCCCCACCTCCTGGGCTCCGGAGAAGCCCCTGGGACCACCACCTCCCCAGTGTTTTATAAGTAAAAGGAGGGGGCGGGTGGACCCCCTCCAATGCTCCCTTGGCCCGGGGACCACCACCTCCCTGGGGCCAGCCCATGCAGATGAATGGAACTGGGGATCGCCACCCTCCAGGGCTAGGTCCTCCTATGTCCCGGGCACCCCAGGGACATATCTGTTTGTTTTTTCTTGGTGGGAGTTTTGACAGCTCTGACACCTCCCGCCAAACAAAAGCAAACACCCACTTCCAGCGGGCAGGAGCTATCCTGCTTGCTGGAAGCAAAGTTTTCATTTCTTTCCCTGGCCACAGACATGCAGGCAGGAACAGAGATGAAAATATTGCTCTCGCACATAGGGAGCTGCATTTCCAGCAGCTCCCTGCAGGCAAGAGCAATGCCTGCTCCCACAGAAGGAGGGGAGCTAGCTGGGACTGGGCCTTGAGGCTCCCCGTGGTCCCATAGGATACTGGGTGCTCTGGGTGGGCTCCAGGGCATGCAGGAAGAGATGGCAGGGCCCTGGGGGATGGGGTAGGCCATATGGCCTCCTACCCCATTCAACTAAAGTCTGTACCCCGGGGATGGGGTCCCTGGGGCCAAAATTGACTCAGGAAGGGGGGCAGTCTGTCCTTCCTCCCCAATCAATTAAGGCTGGACCCCAGGGGAGGGGGTCCCCAGGTCTGAAATCAGCCCAGGGAAGGGGGCTGCATAATCTCCCTCCTCCATTAATTCCTGGCCATTCTTTCACAAAAATTAAACCTCAACAGCACGCACTTACACATATAAACATAGCAGGTGCCCCCTTTGAAGCTCCACTTCACATATGTTCCACATATGTTCCTAACTCCTGGGCTTGAGGAAGATAAAGCAAGTGTGTTTTCTCAGCAATTCTGTACTGAAAATATAATCTGAAATCCTTTGTGGATGTGAATGCATTGATCTTTTGGAGCGCAATTTGTATGTGACTGTGACACATGGGTTCTTTCTTGCCCTCTCCTGGTGAGAGCAGACTCAATAGTTCTCCCTTTAAATTCCTAGGAGTATGTAAATGTGGAAATCACTTAGCTGATTCCCTGTTTTGGCCCCACCAACCTTAGTAGTAGCCAAAGGTCTTCCTGCCTTTTGCCAGGATGATGAACAGCTTAAGTAGCGGCCCCACCCAGTGCATTTCCGCCAATTTGCGGGAGGAGTTCTTGATGCCAAGGAATATGAGGACATCTCCACCAAGCAAAGAAGCAATTACATCATTTAGTTAACAGGAAGGACCCTTGCTTGGTGGAGATTTACCTCTTTCTATTATTGTTGGCCTCTCTATAGAAGGATTCATTTTATAACATATTTCTGGATAAAGACGCACCAGGAAGAATCATATTGCCAAAACGCACACAAGGTCACTGGTGGCATTTCCTCATCCTTCATACGCAGCAGTAGTGTAGAATATGTACTGGACATTTACCCAAGGAGGTAGCACTTAGTAATTAATCAGTAGAAAGCACTCCACTTGGGTAGATGTTTTGTGCAAAACTGTGGCTAAAAGGGCAGGGGTGGTTCCTTTGTGGCCGAGTTACCCACACAGACACTTAGACACCCACCCACATACTCAGGCACTCAGATACCTGCTGACAGACCTACTCAGACACTCACACACCCACTCACAGATGCACTCAGACACTCACTCTGAGACTCATGCACCTACTCACAGACCCATACAGTCATTCACACAGCTACTCATAGACCCATTCAGACCCTCATGCACCCACTCAGACCAACTCAGACACATACACCCACTCACAGATCCCCTCAGACACTCATGCACCCACTCACAGACCCATACATCCACTCACACAGCCACTCACAGACCCACTCAGAGACTGATGCACCCACTCACAGACCCATTCAGACAGTCATGCGCTCGTTCACAGACTGACTCACACACTCATGGAGGCACTCACAACCCACTGAGACACTCTCATACCTACTCAAAGACCCACTGAGATGCTCACTCAGACACTCTACACCCACTTAGATAGCCATTCAGACACTCACGCACCCAGTCACATACCCAGTGAGACACATATGCAGCCACTCTCAGACCCATACAGACACTCACACACCTACTCACACACCCATTGAGACATTCATGCACTCCCTTACACACCCCTGAGACACACATACACTCACTCACACACTTACTCTTAAAGGTTACAGGTTATAGTTAGGAAATAAAATGCGAAAAACCTTAGATATTCACTTAACGAACCAAAGGTTACAGGGCCATTATAGTTTGGAAACAACATTAAAAAGAACCTTAGAAATTCATTTAAAAAAGCAAAGGTTATAGGGACGTATTAGTTACAAAATAGAATAAAAAAGCCTTAGAAATTCACTGAAAAAAACAAAGGCTACAGGGACATTGTAGTTAGGCTCAGATTTCACTAGAACAAAACCACTGAAATTTAGCAGTTATAGTTACCTGAGCTAACTATAACTTACGCCCCACAATGCACTGCTTATGACCTCAGATATTATATCACTCATAACATGGTCAGTGACATCACTGATGATATCTCAAATGAACATGAACATTATTTGGCATTCTACTGGTTTAAAGCCATGGGTTTCTTCCATAGTGGTAGTGCCTAAAAAGGACAGTGAAGAAGCTGTACGCATATAAGTTGACATGCGTCAGGCAAACTAGGCCATTAAGTCAGAACGACATCCAAGTCCAAACATTGCTGACATGAAAACACAGTTAAACGGTGTCAAAGTGTTCTCGCACCTTGTTTTAAACAAAGGTTATCATCAGTTGAAACTCGAAGAGAATTGCCGATACATTACGACATTTGCTACACGTGTTGGTTTCTTTTGTTACGAGAGACTCACTTTTGTTGTGACATCTGCTGCAGAACTTTTCCAAGACGTCATTCGACGTAAAATACACCCTGTTGTGAATGCATTCAAATATATGAAATATTGATTTTTGGAGCTACATAGAAAGAGCACAATTAGGCTATCACACAAGTATATTGTTCACTTCCAGATGCAGGCTTGATATTAAATGCACACAAATGTGAGTTCCACAAGACAAAGTTGAAGTTCTTGGCCATATCTTTTCAGATGGGGGCATGACACCTGATCCTGCAAAAGTACAAGCACTGTCACGTGCTGATCCTACATAAGATGTTTCTATGCTAGGTTCATTTCTTGGCATGGCCAGTTACCATTCATACATAAGAGACTTTGCTATTGTAAGTGTAAGTATTGTGAATATTTACACTTACAATACACTGAATATTGTAAATATTCAGTGTGAGCCATTCATTCCTTTAAGTCACCTACTCATAAGCTAATCTCCTCATTTGTTGCTACATTTAAATAAGTGTGGTAAGTAGTTGCATTTCACCCTTAATGCAGCAGTATGATCATGGCAGGGGCCAGTAACAAGTTGAATTGTTTCACAATCCAAAGTATAATTGACTTGTAGTCCTTTCCTTGACTACACAGCTTTCTGTGGCTGAATTATAAAGCAGAGAAGTTATTGAGGTTAACGATCATATAGCGGAGGATGTAAATCATGCTCATGATGCAAATGTGACAGACTGAGTGTTCTGAGCAGGTCAGGCATGGTCTGCATTATAACTCTGCTCAGCTGTTCTCTTTGAGAGGACTGATCCTAAATCTACATCACACTTGATAAGAAGCTGCTCCAGCTCTGGATTTAAGGCACTGTTAGGTAGGCTCTTCCTGTTTACATCTTGTGCCTGTGTTAATGTTTATGTCAAAAGAAAGATAAACTGTCTATTGAGTCTGTGAGTTAATATTTCTTGTAGCTAAATTAGATGCTAATGTGGGTGTCAAAATATACCTGAGTGTAGATTTAGTTACAGGCCTATCACCCGTCATGGTGATATCATTTCTACTTCCTCCCAATTCCTCTGAAGTCCATTTCAGAGCAGTACAGGAAACAAGGGAGGGCATAGGGATACTGCTTACAGTTCAACCTGCACCATCCAAGGTAAAATCACTAGTGGATCAGGTCACCCACCCCACCCCCATTGAGGAATGAAAATCCTTAGTCACTTGGCAGAACTTTGCAGCCAAGTCGGAAGATGACCTCCTCAAATGCATCCTTGAAACCAAACCCTCCAACCATTCCTCTGACCCCATCCCCAGTGGCATCGCCATTGATTTCTACACCAATACTCTCTCTTACTGGACCAGACTAGTTAACCTCTTCCTTAGTCAAGGCTCCCTCCCTGCTGCCCTCAAAACAGGACAGGTTACCCCTCTTCTAAAAAAAAACTTCCGCAGATGCGAATGACCTCAACAACTTCCGCCCCATCACCAACCTCCCTTTTCTTTCTAAAATCACAGAAAAATGTGTTGCGAAACAACTTTCCCTACACATTATGGACAATAATCTCCTTGACGTGTTCCAGTCGGGTTTCATCCAAAATTGCAGCACTGAAACAGCCCTGCTGCAAGTGATTGATGATGCGCTGCATATACTTGATTCTGTGGAATCGTGCCTTCTGATTCTTCTTGACCTCTCTGCAGCATTTGACACTGTTAATCACAACACCCTCCTCAACATTCTTCAACAGAGAACCACCCCTGCTAAAAGGGCAGGGGTGGTTCCTTTGTGGCCGAGTTACCCACACAGACACTTAGACACCCACCCACATACTCAGGCACTCAGATACCTGCTGACAGACCTACTCAGACACTCACACACCCACTCACAGATGCACTCAGACACTCACTCTGAGACTCATGCACCTACTCACAGACCCATACAGTCATTCACACAGCTACTCATAGACCCATTCAGACCCTCATGCACCCACTCAGACCAACTCAGACACATACACCCACTCACAGATCCCCTCAGACACTCATGCACCCACTCACAGACCCATACATCCACTCACACAGCCACTCACAGACCCACTCAGAGACTGATGCACCCACTCACAGACCCATTCAGACAGTCATGCGCTCGTTCACAGACTGACTCACACACTCATGGAGGCACTCACAACCCACTGAGACACTCTCATACCTACTCAAAGACCCACTGAGATGCTCACTCAGACACTCTACACCCACTTAGATAGCCATTCAGACACTCACGCACCCAGTCACATACCCAGTGAGACACATATGCAGCCACTCTCAGACCCATACAGACACTCACACACCTACTCACACACCCATTGAGACATTCATGCACTCCCTTACACACCCCTGAGACACACATACACTCACTCACACACTTACTCTTAAAGGTTACAGGTTATAGTTAGGAAATAAAATGCGAAAAACCTTAGATATTCACTTAACGAACCAAAGGTTACAGGGCCATTATAGTTTGGAAACAACATTAAAAAGAACCTTAGAAATTCATTTAAAAAAGCAAAGGTTATAGGGACGTATTAGTTACAAAATAGAATAAAAAAGCCTTAGAAATTCACTGAAAAAAACAAAGGCTACAGGGACATTGTAGTTAGGCTCAGATTTCACTAGAACAAAACCACTGAAATTTAGCAGTTATAGTTACCTGAGCTAACTATAACTTACGCCCCCGCAATGCACTGCTTATGACCTCAGATATTATATCACTCATAACATGGTCAGTGACATCACTGATGATATCTCAAATGAACATGAACATTATTTGGCATTCTACTGGTTTAAAGCCATGGGTTTCTTCCATAGTGGTAGTGCCTAAAAAGGACAGTGAAGAAGCTGTACGCATATAAGTTGACATGCGTCAGGCAAACTAGGCCATTAAGTCAGAACGACATCCAAGTCCAAACATTGCTGACATGAAAACACAATTAAACGGTGTCAAAGTGTTCTCGCACCTTGTTTTAAACAAAGGTTATCATCAGTTGAAACTCGAAGAGAATTGCCGATACATTACGACATTTGCTACACGTGTTGGTTTCTTTTGTTACGAGAGACTCACTTTTGGTGTGACATCTGCTGCAGAACTTTTCCAAGACGTCATTCGACGTAAAATACACCCTGTTGTGAATGCATTCAAATATATGAAATATTGATTTTTGGAGCTACATAGAAGGAGCACAATTAGGCTATCACACAAGTATATTGTTCACTTCCAGATGCAGGTTTGATATTAAATGCACACAAATGTGAGTTCCACAAGACAAAGTTGAAGTTCTTGGCCATATCTTTTCAGATGGGGGCATGACACCTGATCCTGCAAAAGTACAAGCACTGTCACGTGCTGATCCTACATAAGATGTTTCTATGCTAGGTTCATTTCTTGGCATGGCCAGTTACCATTCATACATAAGAGACTTTGCTATTGTAAGTGTAAGTATTGTGAATATTTACACTTACAATACACTGAATATTGTAAATATTCAGTGTGAGCCATTCATTCCTTTAAGTCACCTACTCATAAGCTAATCTCCTCATTTGTTGCTACATTTAAATAAGTGTGGTAAGTAGTTGCATTTCACCCCTTAATGCAGCAGTATGATCATGGCAGGGGCCAGTAACAAGTTGAATTGTTTCACAATCCAAAGTATAATTGACTTGTAGTCCTTTCCTTGACTACACAGCTTTCTGTGGCTGAATTATAAAGCAGAGAAGTTATTGAGGTTAACGATCATATAGCGGAGGATGTAAATCATGCTCATGATGCAAATGTGACAGACTGAGTGTTCTGAGCAGGTCAGGCATGGTCTGCATTATAACTCTGCTCAGCTGTTCTCTTTGAGAGGACTGATCCTAAATCTACATCACACTTGATAAGAAGCTGCTCCAGCTCTGGATTTAAGGCACTGTTAGGTAGGCTCTTCCTGTTTACATCTTGTGCCTGTGTTAATGTTTATGTCAAAAGAAAGATAAACTGTCTATTGAGTCTGTGAGTTAATATTTCTTGTAGCTAAATTAGATGCTAATGTGGGTGTCAAAATATACCTGAGTGTAGATTTAGTTACAGGCCTATCACCCGTCATGGTGATATCATTTCTACTTCCTCCCAATTCCTCTGAAGTCCATTTCAGAGCAGTACAGGAAACAAGGGAGGGCATAGGGATACTGCTTACAGTTCAACCTGCACCATCCAAGGTAAAATCACTAGTGGATCAGGTCACCCACCCCACCCCCATTGAGGAACGAAAATCCTTAGTCACTTGGCAGAACTTTGCAGCCATCTCGGAAGATGACCTCCTCAAATGCATCCTTGAAACCAAACCCTCCAACCATTCCTCTGACCCCATCCCCAGTGGCATCGCCATTGATTTCTACACCAATACTCTCTCTTACTGGACCAGACTAGTTAACCTCTTCCTTAGTCAAGGCTCCCTCCCTGCTGACCTCAAAACAGGACAGGTTACCCCTCTTCTAAAAAAACCTTCCGCAGATGCGAATGACCTCAACAACTTCCGCCCCATCACCAACCTCCCTTTTCTTTCTAAAATCACAGAAAAATGTGTTGCGAAACAACTTTCCCTACACATTATGGACAATAATCTCCTTGACGTGTTCCAGTCGGGTTTCATCCAAAATTGCAGCACTGAAACAGCCCTGCTGCAAGTGATTGATGATGCGCTGCATATACTCGATTCTGTGGAATCGTGCCTTCTGATTCTTCTTGACCTCTCTGCAGCATTTGACACTGTTAATCACAACACCCTCCTCAACATTCTTCAACAGAGAATGGGCGTGGAAGGCACAGTGCTTAAATGGTTTGCCTCATTCCTCTCGGACAGATCACAAATGATCAAGATAGCGAACAGTCTCTCGTCTCCATTGGCGGTAGGTCAAGGCGTCCCTCAAGGTTCTATCCTTGCACCCACTCTGTTTAATCTCTATCTGGAACCCTTGGGGAACCTCCTTAGTAAATCTGGGATCCACTACCATCTCTATGCGGATGACACCCAAATCTACCTCAAGGTGTCTTCCGCACACGATCTTTCACTACTCAACTCTACTCTCAACTCTATTCACAACTGGATGTTAGTTCACCAACTCATTCTCAATCCCACCAAAACTGAATTCCTCCTCCTATCTACCTCTCTCTCCCTCCTCCGGTTCAATCCTGGATGGATCAGCTGAATTTACTCAACAGTAAACCCGTCATTGTCGACAGCGCTAAATCCCTAGGTGTCATACTTGACAAAAGACTCAACCTAATCTCCCACATCAACTCCATTGCTAAGAACGCACGTTACCAGCTGCGACTTCTGTGGGGGATCCGTCGGTTCTTCCCGGAGAAAGACCTAAAAACATTGGTCCAATCGCTAGTTCTCTCTAGACTGGATTACTGCAATTCTCTCCTGACTGGCGTACCCAAATCTCACCTCTCCCCCTCAAATCCGTCCTCCATTCAGCAGCTCGCTTTATTTCAGGATCCAAACGTAGTGACCACATTACTCCTATCCTGTCTTCTCTTCGATGGCTTCCCATCGAGGCAAGATCCATTTATAAAACTGCCTGCATCACCCATAAAGCCTTGCACACTTCTTCCCCTCGTTACCTGGCGAATAAACTGAAAATGTCAGGAGGCTCAAGACCTTCTCGGAATGCAGTAAAGTTTCTGCTTGAGCCCCCTCCTTCAAAAGGAAAGATCGATGGCTCAATCGTTCTCAGGTAATGCGGTGAGAATCTGGAACTCGCTTCCACCATTGCTCCGTGCCACTACCTCCATCCAGACTTTCAAAGCGGACCTCAAATCTCTTCTCCTTCAAAGACACTTCCAGAACTAATACCCTCATTCTCAGACCCCTCCAGGAAGCTAGTTCATCACTGTAAATTTGTAACATCTTTTTGTTCATTCCCCACCCTTGATTGCTGTGTCTGATATTGTGTTATTGCCTATATGGTTTTACTCTACCTCTCCTGTTTATTTTTGTAACGTTCTATTTTATACCATTTTTCTCATGTAACGTAACTGGTTCTATTGTACAGCGCTCTGACACCTTCGGGTAAAGTCTGCGCTATATAAAAATGCATTAAATAAATGAATAAATAAATATCCACAGTCCCATTTGCTGCATCTTCAGTCCCTAGCACAAACCTTACTCCTGCTGCAGCCACAGATACACCTGCCTATGGGGACTCAAAAGTGGATGATTCTCTTACTGTTATCTCTTTTGTCCCTTTTCCATGGGATGCCACCACAAACAACACTCATGTGGCCAAAGCTATAGTGGAAAAGTAGTCCTTCATAGTCTTTGACAGTCAGAGCGGCATCTCAGTTGCAATATTGAACACTATATTGAGGGCTGCCCAGTGATCAGTTTAGAGCAGTTTGCCATTCTGAACACGACTTTTCCTCCTTCTACTTCACTTACTGCTGGCCCCAATAGACCCAGTTAACAACACTGTTCCACCCTCTCAGACTTCGTAATCCTGATGTGCCTTACTTTTAACCAGAAGAATTTCCAGTGATCCCTTGAGGAATTGCAGCATGATTCACCAAATGAAGAAAAATGAGAGATGGGTGTCTGATTCTATATTTCCACAGAAGATTCTTCTAGGGGACCAATATTGATTGTCGCTTACTTAGAGAAAATTCATGTTATTAAGATATTTCATGATGTTTTCTTCTGCCCTCAAATGCTCTGTGAGAGAGATCCACGAATTGGGACCTATCAGGGAATATGCTCTACTCATAAGTTCACATACATGATTCTGGGTAACACCAAATGGAGCACACAATTGGGGTGTACCAATTCAATCTATGTTGCAGGAATCAAGGATCAATTTTATTGTACGCACTGTGACACATACACAGTGCCTTATAATTAATCTGTTGTTGAACTGGCAGCCAATGAATCCTTCTAAGATGGTGTAATATTGGACTGCTGAGGGGTAAGCAAAGCAGAAGCCTTTCTGTACTATTCTGTATTTGTTGCATTTCTTGAATAGCTCTCCCTTGGGAGCCCAACATATAAGGCATTACAATAATTGATCCATGACAATATTATCACACTGACTACAACTTTTATTGTGTTCTCAGATAACAGATGGCGTACCTCACTGTAGTACAGTCGCCTATTCTGCATGGTCACCCCAGTTTTTTTTGCCATTTTCTGGACCATATTTTTGCTGGTTTTATAACTCTGTGCACTTTACCCCTGCTAATCAGGAGTAAGGTTTCTGTGCTCCTCTTTTAAACATGGGCAGATTGACTTATTCTGGTTGGCACATTTAACTTGCCTCAAGTCCCTAGTATATGGTGTAGAAAGTGCACCCAGTACCTGGAAGCTAAATGCAACTTGTAGACTGCAGCACATATTGTTCCATCAACTACCCTGTGTAGCCTGACTGCTGCAGTGTAAAATCTAAAGCATAACCTGTCAAAATATCCATTTTTGATGGGTAAATACCTCCACTTATAATATTAATGTCTCCCCTATGTAGGCCTTGTAGTCCACAAGGCAGAAACTATAGTATTTAAAAGTTTGACAAGTAGACAATTAATATTTCCATGTCCCTACAGTGAAAAGGGCAAAAAATCTATTTTTGTTGTGTCAAACCTAGCTGTCCTACGTAGAAAATCAGAGTACAGATTTAAAAATAATACTGTATCCTAGGAATGGGACAAGCACAACAAATAATTAATAAAACAAATCAATTAAATCCAAATTAAGAGTGAAGTCAGGCTTTTAGCAGACATTAAAAAGTAACTTTTGGAAAGTTACTGTTATCCTGCCTGAAACCCCTGGAGTCTAATTTACATTAACACTCCAGCAGATCTCAGTATGCAATTGGCATGAAAAAGGTCTGAACGAGGTGTGAAATCCCTCAAAGGAGCTACACGATAGGGTGACCAGAATGGGCAGTGATGACTATGACTCCTCTGAGCTCAGCAGAATATTCTAGGGGGGGGGGGTGGCGGTGCGCAGTCTGTTGGCAAAACATTCTCAAATCCTGTCTGGCAGGTCTGCTGGAGCCACATGTAACACTTTGGCACACTTGAAAGGGAGGAAACCAGATGCCACAGCAATTCCTCTGTATCCCCCGTATAGGTGCTGTAGGGCCCTGCCTTTGCCCTACTAGACTTCTGCCTCATAGATTTTTCTGGGTACAGGGCCTGCTTCAAACTGGATTTTAGTGTTAGATGTGGGAGGACATTAGTGATTACCATGGTACACTGCCCTACACACCCACAACTCTCAGAGCCCATGTTTAGTATGGCTGAAAGACTTTTGCAATCTTGAAAATGCCCTGGCACATGGCATTTTTAGGCCTGTTTGCAGTAAGGCAAACAAGAACTACTGAAAATGTGGGTAGGGTTTCCCCCGGGATCTTTTACTCCATTGATTAGGGTGTGCCCAGGTATCGCTCCACCCACTAGTGCCAGGCATAAATGTGGCACCCCCTTGAAACACTTTCTGGACTTGTGGAGGAACAGAAGAGGACTGGACCTACTGTCTGTGACCCGAGAGGTGTTCCAAAGTACTGGACCCGCTTCATCTTGTACACAGGACAAAGAAGAGGATTCCAAAGGTCAGTTGGTTGACCTCCTTTGTGGCTATAGTGGCACAACAAGCTTCAAGAAGCCTGTTTCCTAAAGTTTTCAGCTGAGCAGTAGCAACTTGGACTGGACTTTGGTGTTGTTCTCCGGCTGATAACCTGGGAGTCATTGGATGCCCTTCACTGATGTCATGAGAGCAGTAGAAGTGTACTCATGTGGTTGTTTGGGCACTAGAACAAAGCTTGGAAACTTTGAAAAACGTGTGCCCAGTATCCGACCACCAGTTCCATGCCGTTGGACTGAATATAAGCTTTATTCAGTGCAGAGATCTTCACACCTCTGAAAAAAACAGGCAAAGTCCCTTTCTGAATTGGTACTTTTTCATCTAAAACTTGAAAAGCTCCTGAGCATCAGTAGGACCAAACTGCTTCAAGCATCTGACCTGTGGTTCCACAGCAGCAGCTACCGTTTCATCTTCAACTCGCTCAGAGAAGTGTTTCAGCTCAAGAGAGTCCTTTTTAAATTAGGACTTAAAAATGTTTTTGAATCACACTTGACAAACCTTAATGCTCGTAAAAAGAAATTAAATGCATACTTACATTAAATACAATCCCTTTCAACTTGCTGCATCGTAAAAGGCACAAAAAAAAGAAGCATATGTATCTCCCTAGCTGATGGTGGTAAAGCGCCACTGCGCAAACAAATTGTTCATTCTGCATGAGCTCTCAGTCCTTCTCTGATAGATATGCAGCGTTACATCAATGTAATTCCTGTAAAACGATGATCTTAAAAAGTATATTTCAATGAGACTTTTTATATCCCCAATAAAGACAGGACGTTTTGGTAAACGCAGTTTCTAAAACGTCAAAAAGGCTCATTTGTTTTTAGATTTTGTAAGTTTTTCAGACTTTTTCTTATTCCTTTCACTGTGCCATGCTTCCAAAAGCAAGCCCTTCCTATTTGGCAGTCTCTTATTTCAATGAAATTGAAACAGTGTACCTCTAAGAATTACTGGCTCTTTGAAAAGTAATCCTCGAGTACAAAAAAAGAAACAGTCCTGTAACTAACTTAAGTTGTGATTTTTAGATTGTATTATTTATGTTGTTACTTAAGAACGGTGAGACACTTTTGCAGACTCACGTTGGAAATGTGAATTAAGCCCAGGAAGTAGGCAGCTGCTCAGCTGTTACAAGATAATGGGTTGACTAAAATAGGTGAAATTGTGGTCTTGCTTTCAGTAAAAAGTACTGGTGTCTGCAGGAGAAATGAAATATATTCTGTCGCAAAATGTATTTATATATAACTCTATTTAGATATCAGTATCATTAAATATAAGGTGTCGATAAAGATAGACATTAAAAGAAGAGCAAAAACATCCGAAGTTCAAACATATAATTCGGAAATGCTCTGTGTTATTGCTCGAAATGTAAAGAGAACTGGGGCCGTATAATTATGGGTTTTTTTTCTGGTGCAGCGCATAGGAGAGCGGCTGTAGTGAATTCATTTAACCCCATATTTCTGTAAATTGGTGCTTTATTTTCAGATAGCACGACTCGGAATCTGTGGGCGAAGTTTGCCTCTTTCTGTTTCTGATTTGTGCAGTCTGAAAATTGAGCAGTAACTCAGAGAAATATTAAATGAATTCACTTTACGCTCGGCATCTGCATGAAACAGGCTTTCCGCTGCACCCCAAAAGCCCATCGTGATATGACCCCTGTTGGACTTGGCCCTTTTTGCAGGGTCATCCCTAAACGTTTTGCCTTCTCCTAGACTTTTTTCTGACATGGTGTTGGTGGTTTTAGGCCTCTGGGCACTTTAGCACTGCTGTCCAGTGTAAAGTGCGTGCGCTCTCTGTGTTAAATATGGTAAGATTGGTCTATACCTGTTTGGTCTATTTAGTTTACCTGTCAGTCCCTTGTAAAGTGGTATCTCATATACCCAGGGCTGGTAAATTAAATGCTACTGGTGGGCTTGCAGCGCTGATTGCGCCACCCACCAAAGTAGCCTTTCAAACTTATCTCAGGCCTCTGCCATTGCAGGGCCTGTGCGCTCAGTGTTACTTCCGCTGTGACGTGGCACCTAAAGTGGGTGCCATGTCTGTGACCCCCCTTTTTCTGCATGTCAGTCACCCCTAAGGTAGGCCCTAGCTAGCCCTATGGGCAGGGTGCATTGTAGGTAAAAGATAGGACATGTACCTTAAGTGTGTGACATGTCCTGGTAGTGACAAACAGCCATTTTGGTTTCTCACTACTGTGGGGCTGCCCTCCCATAGGAATGCATTGGGGATTTCCTGATAAGTGTTTCAGTGGTAATTCCTGATATGGGAGGCGCAGCGTGGTCAAGTTTGGTATGTTTGGAATAGTGATAATAAACGCTACGCAATGGTGTGCGCAGATTTATTATAACTATTTTAGAAATGCCACTTTTAGAAGTTGGCATTTCTGTGTGCTATGTGTCTGCCTGCCTGATGTGAATTGCATGTCTGGCTTGTGAGTGACAGGGGCTGGGAGGTGTGTGGCTCCAGGAGGGGCAGGGTGAGTCAGCACTAGGCTGAATGGGACATCTGCGTTGGGAGTAGTGGGAGGAGTAATCCCCTGACTCTGAATAGGACTGTGCCCAGCCTGTACAATGCTGGCCCCGTCCCCTGTGGTGTGTCTGATCACCTAGCCCCCACCTGACAAAGGGGAAGAGGAGCTTGGAAAACAAAGTGCTCCAATTCCCCCCTGAACCAGTTGCATCTGGTTCCCCATGCCCTGTATTGCAGACAAAGAGATGGTGTGATATAAATATAGGGGCTGTGACCCCATGAAAATGTTCTTGTTCTGGTGTGCTCTTCCTGGACTTTTCTGGGGCTGTTCCTGTGCTGCCTGGGCCCAGGAGGAACCGCCACGAGGGCTTGCCTCCCTGCTGGAGGGCCCTGTGTGCTGGCCTCCCTGGGCCCAGCTATGCCCCCTTGATCCCTAAGGACTTTTCTATTTTGGGACAACTAGCGCCTGGTGAGCGCTTGGCTTTTACCTTGGAGAAGCGCTGTCTCTGCTCTCCCCGAGGACGAGGGGCGTGTGAGCCCTGCAGCGCTGAGCTGCACGTCATGGCGAGGGAATCCCTGGCATAGGGATTCCCCTGGTTGCAGAGAGGAGCGGGAGCCTACCCAGCTGATGTGTGCATGTTTGGAGCGGGTGCCCACCCCGCATTGCCAAGAGAAAAGTGGGTGCCCACCCCGCTTTTATGCATTTTTAATAGCGGGAGCCCACCCCGCGTTTGTGCTCCTAGCGGGTGCCCACCCCGCAATTGCCTTTATTTTTGAAAACGGGTGCCCACCCCACAATTGCCGTTATTTTGAAGGAGCGGGTGCCCACCCCGCATTGCACCGCCATGAAAGGAGACGCCGTGGTGGAGGACTCGGCCCGACCCGGAAGCCAGGCGGTCGTGCCTGACTGTGAGCGGGGCCAGAGTCCGAAAATCGACGCAGGCCTGATCGGGGCTCCCGTGAGCTGGTGGGAGCCCTGCGTGCAGTAGAGACCAGGAAGGGAGGAGACGGCCCCGGTGCTGGTGCACCCAAGAATCAGAGCCCGGTGAGTGACGGGGGCTGACCGTGAGCGGGGCCTGACGATGTACGCTGATGGTGCCTGAAGTCCGGCCTTCACCCGGAGACCAGCAAAGTCCACGGCAGCCCTGGTGAGTGGGGGCTTCCCTTAACTTGTTGTTGGTGCCGATTGAGGGCACAGGGAGGAGCCCGGTGATCGGGGCTTCAAAGGCACAGTGAGTACCAGTGCCTCTTTGTTGGCTCCCGGCTGTACCGCCGTGGCGGACAGCTGCAACGTGGGAGTCATTTGTTTTACAGAGTCCCAGAGTGGGGCTCATGAGGCATGGTTAGTGCCAGGGCTCATCTTGCCGCAGCTGCCCCGCTGGACAGTGGGCAGCTGCAACACGGAGGCATTTATGTTTTAATGAGGAAGGAGTGAGATACACTCCCCCGCCCCCCAGCGCATTGCGCATCTAGGTTGCCCTGACATTTGGGACAAAGGGACTGTGGGCCCCAGTGAAAGGCCAGTTGGCCTGGGGTCATTTAGGTGATGGCAAAAGGGCGCAAGGCCCTAAGGTGATGTATGCACCTTGTAGTATAGTTACCGTGGGGCACTACTGAGTTCCTGCCTAATGTGATTTATGCGTACTGACTTCCTGCCTTATGTGATATTGCATAATGTATTTATGCTGATGCCTAATGTCATGATGTTTTGGGATAGTGCCTATGGCGTAATGTGTTTATGCTTATGAGGGTATTGCATAATGTGTTTATGCCCAGCTTTCAGGCCTACTATGTTTGCCTAACAGGTTCAGGCAAGATGCAATGTTACCAGTCATGACTGGTTGTTTTACTGCAATGTGATGTGACGTATGTCCAGTGTTTAGGCATAATGTGTTTAGGCCTCTAATGATGTTTATGGTTATAAGGTTATTGCATAATGTGTTTATGCTGGTGAGGCCTAGTGCGTAATGTGTTCATGCTAATGAGGTTTTGGGCCTAAGGTGATTTATTGCCTAATGTCATGTTATGATATTTTAGGATGGTGTCTAATGCTAATGTGATAATGCTTAGGTCATTATGGTACCAGTAGTTACTGGTTGTGTTTTGCATTTACTTACCTGTTCTGATGGTTCTGACCGTGGCCCGATTGGCCCAGTCCTGTATATAATCCCCTGTAAAATTATGACCTAGTGCCAGTTGGCACAGTGTAAATGTATGATTATGTTTCTAATGTGTTTATGATAATACAAAGGGTATTTTTTATATAACCTTGTGTGGAGTTTCTTTTGTAGTGTGCCTAGTTTGTTGCTGCTGTGTGAGTGTGTTGCGCAAACGCTTTACACATTGCCTCTGGGATAAGCCTGACTGCTCGTGCCAAGCTACCAAGGGGGTGAGCAGGGGTTATCTTCAGTGTGTAACTCCCTTGTCCTGACTAGAGTGGCGGTTTCTGCCTGGCTTTGGCGCAAGCCTTAGCCAACCAGAAATCCCATTTCTAACATTGGTTGTCAGCGGTGAGGATAGGACTTGCGTTTGCGCAGTACCACAGCAACAACTGGTTGCACTACAAACTCTGCATTTAGATAATCACGTTTGGGGATTATTTTTTACTGATTTTGTTTTCTCCTCAAGAGTGTCATTTTTAAATGGTGTTTTCTGCGTTTTTATTTTGGTGGCAGGAGAGAGAAAATGACAGCGCAGGGACGCCAGTAGGTGGGGAGGATCCCATAGATAGGGAGTCCCTTGCTGGGTCCAGTGCCGGGGGTAGTGCCCCATCCCTTTCCCTGTCCCCAGAGGTGTGGGTGGATAGGAGGGAAGAAAGGGAGTGTGGAGGAGAAAAAGCTAGCTCTGGAGGGTAGGTTATCCCCTGAGTGTAGTTTGAGTTGTCTGGATTCACCAGTAAGGGTGGGATCCAGTGGTGGCAGCAATATGGAGTCCCGTGCAGGAAGTCCCATTCCCAGTTCCCAGAGTATGGTACCTGGTTCCCAGTTAGAGGGGTACAGGTTGAGATTCAGGGGCAGTAAGGAACTGTCTCACCAGTCTTGGGGGAAGTTTGTGGATGAATGTTGTGTTGCACTGGACGATTGGGTGATGGTTAGCACGGCAAATGATTTTGAAGGGCTGTTAAATCTGGTTGTCAGAGAGCACGTGTTCAGTAATTGTTTTCCGGGGTTGCGCCAACACCTGTTAGGGGGGTGTAAGTTCTCTGATCCCAGGGAGCTTGCACGGGAGGCAGACCTCTGGCTGTGTGCTAGAGGGTCTGAAGAGGCATTGGGGAGTGATTCCAAAAGTAGTGGCTTGGGTATCTTCTGGTCCTGTGTGGTGGAAGAGGTTCAGTGTAGCCCAGCTAGGTCCCAGTGTAGTGGGAGGGGTGTAGGGGCTCACGTCCGGTCTCAGTGGAGAAGGAGTGAGTGTGAGACTGTGTGTCTCAAGGTGCCCAAAACCCCGTCTCAGGGCCTGGAGGGTTCCCTAAGGGAGCACCAGGTCGGGGGCCTAGGCTGTACTTGTAGGCCATTTGAGGAGGATCTCCTAGTGTCAGGAGAACGTGGAGTGTCTGTAAGCAGAGCTCCACCGGTTCTGGTGTCTGGCGGTGCCGCTCCAGTTGGGAGGGTGCAGAAGTCCAGAGTGAGGGATGAGAGGGGGATGTGTTCCCCAGTGGGAGAACCAGTGGGTCAGGGACCAGCCAGAAGGGCTGAGTCTCCTAGAAGTGACCATGGCGAAACCACTTCTGTCCTGGGGGATCTTTGCGCACTGTCAGATAGACAGGGATCGGGAGATCTGCGCCAGGCAGACTGTCACACAACACATTAGTCATGTGTTACCCTCAGGGGGATACTGTGTGAGTCCCCAGAAGACCTGGCATGCCAGGCAAGTGCTCAGCCACGGGGTTCAGCCCCAAGGTTGGGAGGCCAGGTTCAGGTTCAGCCTGACCTGGAGGGAAGGACATCTGTAATCAGTGTCCTGACCGGTTTGGCTTCCAGGGGTACCACTCCAAGGTGGGAGGGTGCAGAACTCTGGAAGGGGGTGCAGAGGGAGGGAGCCCTCGCCTCTGACCCTGGTGCAACCTGAGGGTTTATACCCTAAGTTGGGAGACTTGGAAAATTCGTGATCGAGGGGGAATCCCTGCCAAAGAGAACAGCTGAATAGACTAAGGAAAAGTGCCACCATTGCTGTGTGTCTGGGGGCTGACATACAGTTTGCTGTTTCTGCTGAGGAAGAGGACTAAGGGACTTTGCTGTGTGCTGTGTCCCCCCTGCTTGAAGAGGAACTGTGCTGTGTGCTTTGTTTTTCTGAAGACAAGAGTCTCTGAGGGTCTGAGTGAGCTGGCCTCCTGTTAGGGAGTTTCAGCTGGTTGGAGAGTTGTGTTCTGAGGGTGCCTCTCCAAGGAGGAGGGTACGGAACCCCAGAAGAAGAGGTAGGGGAGGAGAGCCTCGCCCGTGACTTCTGGTCAGCCTGAGGGTGCGGACCCTAGGTTGGAGGATCAGTGGCAGTTTGGGACTGCCCTGATGGGAGGAAGAGTAGAGAATGGCTACTATGTGCCAGGGGCTACCGCCCCCCACTCTGTGGATTGGCAAGGACCAGTGACATCTGGGTAGCCTAGTTGGTCCTGAGAGCTTTTGACAGAGGGAACCATGTGGGTTCAGAGTGGCGTAGAACTGGAGGGTGTCCCTGCAGTTGCGGGCCCGCGTCTGTGTTCTATCGCCCAAGGCAGGGAAGCCCATCAAGGTGGTAATTGGTCTACCCTGCGTTTTGGCTGGAAGGGGGTTGTGTTGGACTTGGCCCTTTTTGCAGGGTCATCCCTAAACTTTTTGCCTTCTCCTAGACTTTTTTCTGACATGGTGTTGGTGGTTTTAGGCCTCTGGGCACTTTAGCACTGCTGTCCAGTGTAAAGTGCATGCGCTTTCTGTGTTAAATATGGTAAGATTGGTCTACACCTGTTTGGCCTATTTAGTTTACCTGTCAGTCCCTTGTAAAGTGGTATCTCATATACCCAGGGCTGGTAAATTAAATGCTACTGGTGGGCTTGCAGCGCTGATTGCACCACCCACCAAAGTAGCCTTTCAAACCTATGTCAGGCCTCTGCCATTGCAGGGCCTGTGCGCGCAGTGTTACTGCCGCTGTGCCGTGGCACCTAAAGTGTGTGCCATGTCTGTGACCCCCCTTTTTCTGCATGTCAGTCACCCCTAAGGTAGGCCCTAGCTAGCCCTATGGGCAGGGTGCATTGTAGGTAAAAGATAGGACATGTACCTTAAGTGTGTGACATGTCCTGGTAGTGACAAACAGCCATTTTGGTTTCTCACTACTGTGGGGCTGCCCTCCCATAGGAATGCATTGGGGATTCCCTGATAAGTGTTTCAGTGGTAATTCCTGATATGGGAGGCGCTGCGTGGTCAAGTTTGGTATGTTTGGAATAGTGATAATAAAAACGCTACTCAATGGTGTGCGCAGATTTATTATAACTATTTTAGAAATGCCACTTTTAGAAGTTGGCATTTCGGTGTGCTATGTGTCTGCCTGCCTGATGTGAATTGCATGTCTGGCTTGTGAGTGACAGGGGCTGGGAGGTGTGTGTGGCTCCAGGAGGGGCAGGGTGAGTCAGCACTAGGCTGAATGGGACATCTGCGTTGGGAGTAGTGGGAGGAGTAATCCCCTGACTCTGAATAGGACTTTGCCCAGCCTGAACAATGCTGGCTCCGCCCCCTGTGGTGTGTCTGATCACCTAGCCCCCACCTGACTAAGGGGAAGAGGAGCTTGGAAAACAAAGTGCTCCAATTCCCCCCTGAACCAGTTGCATCTGGTTCCCCATGCCCTGTACTGCAGACAAAGAGATGATGTAATATAAATATAGGGACTGTGACCCCATGAAAATGTTCTTGTTCTGGTGTGCTGTTCCTGGACTTTTCTGGGGCTGTTCCTGTGCTGCTGGGGCACAGGAGGAACCGCCACCAGGGCTTGCCTCCCTGCTGGAGGGCCCTGTGTGCTGGCCTCCCTGGGCCCAGCTATCCCCCTTGATCCCTAAGGACTTTTCTATTTTGGGACAACTAGCGCCTGGTGAGCGCTTGGCTTTTACCTTGGAGAAGCACTGTCTCTGCTCTCCCCGAGGACGAGGGGCGTGTGAGCCCTGCAGCGCTGAGCTGCATGTCATGGCGAGGGAATCCCTGGCATAGGGATTCCCCTGGTTGCAGAGAGGAGCGGGAGCCTACCCCGCTGATGTGTGCGTGTTTGGAGCGGGTGCCCACCCTGCATTGCCAAGAGAAAAGCGGGTGCCCACCCCGCTTTTATGCATTTTTAATAGCGGGAGCCCACCCCGCATTTGTACTCCTAGCGGGTGCCCACCCCGCAATTGCCTTTATTTTTTTAAACGGGTGCCCACCCCGCAATTGCCGTTATTTTGAAGGAGCGGGTGCCCACCTCGCATTGCACCGCTGTGAGAGGAGATGCTGCGGTGGAGGAAATGGCCCGACCCGGAAGCCAGGCGGTCGTGCCTGACTGTGGGCGGGGCCGGAGTCCGAAAATCGACGCAGGCCTGAGCGGGGCTCCCGTGAGCTGGTGGGAGCCCTGCGTGCAGTAGAGACCAGGAAGAGAGGAGACGGCCCCGGTGCTGGTGCACCCAAGAATCAGAGCCCGGTGAGTGACGGGGGCTGACCGTGAGCGGGGCCTGACGATGTACGCTGATGGTGCCTGAAGTCCGGCCTTCACCCGGAGACCAGCAGAGTCCACGGCAGCCCTGGTGAGTGGGGGCTTCCCTTAACTCGTTTTTGGTGCCGATTGAGGGCACAGGGAGGAGCCCGGCGATCGGGGCTTCAAAGGCACAGTGAGTACCAGTGCCTCTTTGTTGGGCTCACGGCTGTACCGCCGTGGCGGACAGCTGCAACGTGGGAGTCATTTGTTTTACAGAGTCCCAGAGTGGGGCTCATGAGGCATGGTTAGTGCCAGGGCTCATCTTGCCGCAGCTGCCCCGCTGGACAGTGGTCAGCTGCAACACGGAGGCATTTATGTTTTAATGAGGAAGGAGTGAGATACACTCCCCCGCCCCCCAGCGCATTGCGCATCTAGGTTGCCCTGACATTTGGGACAAAGGGCCTGTGGGCCCCAGTGAAAGGCCAGTTGGCCTGGGGTCATTTAGGTGATGGCGAAAGGGTGCAAGGCCCTAAGGTGATGTATGCACCTTGTAGTAGAGTTACTGTGGGGCACTACTGAGTTCCTGCCTAATGTGATTTATGCATACTGACTTCCTGCCTTATGTGATATTGCATAATGTATTTATGCTGATGCCTAATGTCATGATGTTTTTGGATAGTGCCTATGGCGTAATGTGTTTATGCTTAGGAGAGTATTGCATAATGTGTTTATGCCCAGCTTTCAGGCCTACTATGTTTGCCTAACAGGTTCAGGCAAGATGCAATGTTACCAGTCATGACTGGTTGTTTTACTGGAATGTGATGTGACGTATGCCCAGTGTTTAGGCATAATGTGTTTAGGCCTCTAATGATGTTTATGGTTATAAGGTTATTGCATAATGTGTTTATGCTGGTGAGGCCTAGTGCGTAATGTGTTCATGCTAATGAGGTTTTGGGCCTAAGGTGATTTATTGCCTAATGTCATGTTATGATATTTTAGGATGGTGTCTAATGCTAATGTGATAATGCTTAGGTCATTATGGTACCAGTAGTTACTGGTTGTGTTTTTGCATTTACTTACCTGTTCTGATGGTTCTGACCGTGGCCCGATTTGCCCGGTCCTGTATATAATCCCCTGTAAAATTATGACCTAGTGCCAGTTGGCACAGTGTAAATGTGTGATTATGTTTCTAATGTGTTTATGATAATACAAAGGGTATTTTTTATATAACCTTGTGTGGAGTTTCTTTTGTAGTGTGCCTAGTTTGTTGCTGCTGTGTGAGTGTGTTGCGCAAACGCTTTACACATTGCCTCTGGGATAAGCCTGACTGCTCGTGCCAAGCTACCAAGGGGGTGAGCAGGGGTTATCTTCAGCGTGTAACTCCCTTGTCCTGACTAGAGTGGTGGTTTCTGCCTGGCTTTGGCAGAAGCCTTAGCCAACCAGAAATCCCATTTCTAACATTGGTTGTCAGCGGTGAGGATAGGACTTGCGTTTGCGCAGTACCACAGCAATAACTGGTTGCACTACAAACTCTGCATTTAGATAATCACATGTTTGGAGATTATTTTTTACTGATTTTGTTCTCTCCTCAAGAGTGTCATTTTTAATGGTGTTTTCTGCGTTTTTATTTTGGTGGCAGAAGAGAGAAAATGACAGGGCAGGGACGCCAGTAGGTGGGGAGGATCCCATAGATAGAGAGTCCCTTGCTGGGTCCAGTGCCGGGGTAGTGCCCCATCCCTTTCCCTGTCCCCAGAGGTGTGGGTGGATAGAAGGGAAGAAAGGGAGTGTGGAGGAGAAAAAGCTAGCTCTGGAGGGTAGGTTATCCCCTGAGTGTAGTTTGAGTTGTCTGGATTCACCAGTAAGGGTGGGATCCAGTGGTGGCAGCAATATGGAGTCCAGTGCAGGAAGTCCCATTCCCAGTTCCCAGAGTATGGTACCTGGTTCCCAGTTAGAGGGGTACAGGTTGAGATTCAGGGGCAGTAAGGAACTGTCTCACCAGTCTTGGGGGAAGTTTGTGGATGAATGTTGTGTTGCACTGGACGATTCGGTGATGGTTAGCCCGGCAAATGATTTTGAAGGGCTGTTAAATCTGGTTGTCAGAGAGCACGTGTTCAGTAATTGTTTTCCAGGGTTGCGCCAACACCTGTTAGGGGGGTGTAAGTTCTCTGATCCCAGGGAGCTTGCACGGGAGGCAGACCTCTGGCTGTGTGCTAGAGGGTCTGAAGAGGCATTGGGGAGTGATTCCAAAAGTAGTGGCTTGGGTATCTTCTGGTCCTGTGTGGTGGAAGAGGTTCAGTGTAGCCCAGCTAGGTCCCAGTGTAGTGGGAGGGGTGTAGGGGCTCACGTCCGGTCTCAGTGGAGAAGGAGTGAGTGTGGGACTGTGTGGCCCAAGGTGCCCAAAACCCTGTCTCAGGGCCTGGAGGGTTCCCTAAGGGAGCGCCAGGTCAGGGGCCTAGCGATACAAAAGGGGATGATGGACGGAACGTTTGAGCCAATCAAACACTCACCCCCAGTCAACTGATCTGGGTTTAATCCATCATCATTCTTTAGCTCACTCCACCACCCCAGTTCAGACATGGCCATATGCAAATCAGTCTGACCCTGTGCCTCATGGGAACAGTCCAGCCCAAACTGCCAAGCCATGTCTTCCCTGGACCGGAAACAAGCATCCTAGGACCGGTTTCTGGCATTCCAGCCGTCATCAGCCAGGCTTGCTTGAATCCAGTGGCAAAGTGAGCAAGGGACCCACGTCTGGGCATACCCCGCCAACTTAGGGCGAACAAAGCGATACAAAAGGGGATGATGGACGGAACGCTTGAGCCAATCAAACACTCACCCCCAGTCAACTGATCTGGGTTTAATCCATCATCATTCTTTAGCTCACTCCACCACCCCAGTTCAGACATGGCCATATGCAAATCAGTCTGACCCTGTGCCTCATGGGAACAGTCCAGCCCAAACTGCCAAGCCATGTCTTCCCTGGACCGGAAACAAGCATCCTAGGACCGGTTTCTGGCATTCCAGCCGCCATCAGCCAGGCTTGCTTGAATCCAGTGGCAAAGTGAGCAAGGGACCCACGTCTGGGCATACCCCCGCCAACTTAGGGCGAACAAAGCGATACAAAAGGGGATGATGGACGGAACGTTTGAGCCAATCAAACACTCACCCCCAGTCAACTGATCTGGGTTTAATCCATCATCATTCTTTAGCTCACTCCACCACCCCAGTTCAGACATGGCCATATGCAAATCAGTCTGACCCTGTGCCTCATGGGAACAGTCCAGCCCAAACTGCCAAGCCATGTCTTCCCTTGACCGGAAACAAGCATCCTAGGACCGGTTTCTGGCATTCCAGCCGTCATCAGCCAGGCTTGCTTGAATCCAGTGGCAAAGTGAGCAAGGGACCCACGTCTGGGCATACCCCCGCCAATTTAGGGCGAACAAAGCGATACAAAAGAGGATGATGGACGGAACGTTTGAGCCAATCAAACACTCACCCCCAGTCAACTGATCTGGGTTTAATCCATCATCATTCTTTAGCTCACTCCACCACCCCAGTTCAGACATGGCCATATTCAAATCAGTCTGACCCTGTGCCTCATGGGAACAGTCCAGCCCAAACTGCCAAGCCATGTCTTCCCTGGACCGGAAACAAGCATCCTAGGACCGGTTTCTGGCATTCCAGCCGTCATCAGCCAGGCTTGCTTGAATCCAGTGGCAAAGTGAGCAAGGGACCCACGTCTGGGCATACCCCCGCCAACTTAGGGCGAACAAAGCGATACAAAAGGGGATGATGGACGGTACGTTTGAGCCAATCAAACACTCACCCCCAGTCAACTGATCTGGGTTTAATCCATCATCATTCTTTAGCTCACTCCACCACCCCAGTTCAGACATGGCCATTTGCAAATCAGTCTGACCCTGTGCCTCATGGGAACAGTCCAGCCCAAACTGCCAAGCCATGTCTTCCCTGGACCGGAAACAAGCATCCTAGGACCGGTTTCTGGCATTCCAGCCGTCATCAGCCAGGCTTGCTTGAATCCAGTGGCAAAGTGAGCAAGGGACCCACGTCAGGGGCCTAGGCTGTACTTGTAGGCCATTTGAGGAGGATCTCCTAGTGTCAGGAGAACGTGGAGTGTCTGTAAGCAGAGCTCCAGCGGTTCTGGTGTCTGGCGGTGCTGCTCCAGTTGGGAGGGTGCAGAAGTTCAGAGTGAGGGGTGAGAGGGGGATGTGTTCCCCAGTGGGAGAACCAGTGGGTCAGGGACCAGCCAGAAGGGCTGAGTCTCCTAGAAGTGACCATGGTGAAACCACTTCTGTCCTGGGGGATCTTCGCACACTGTCAGATAGACAGGGATCGGGAGATCTGCGCCAGGCAGACTGTCACACAACACATTAGTCATGTGTTACCCTCGGGGGGATACTGTGTGAGTCCCCAGAAGTCCTGGCATGCCAGGCAAGTGCTCAGCCACGGGGTTCAGCCCCAAGGTTGGGAGGCCAGGTTCAGGTTCAGCCTGACCTGGAGGGAAGGACATCTGTAATCAGTGTCCTGACCGGTTTGGCTTCCAGGGGTACCGCTCCAAGGTGGGAGGGTGCAGAACTCTGGAAGGGGGTGCAGAGGGAGGGAGCCCTCGCCTCTGACTCTGGTGCAACTGGAGGGTTTAGACCCTAGGTTGGGAGACTTGGAAAATTCGTGATTGAGGGGGAATCCCTGCCAAAGAGAACAGCTGAATAGACTTAGGAAAAGTGCCGCCATTGCTGTGTGTCTGGGGGCTGACCTACAGTTTGCTGTCTCTGCTGAGGAAGAGGACTAAGGGACTTTGCTGTGTGCTGTGTCCCCCCTGCTTGAAGAGGAACTGTGCTGTGTGCTTTGTTTTTCTGAAGACAAGAGTCTCTGAGGGTCTGAGTGAGCTGGCCTCCTGTTAGGGAGTTTCAGCTGGTTGGAGAGTTGTGTTCTGAGGGTGCCTCTCCAAGGAGGAGGGTACGGAACCCCAGAAGAAGAGGTAGGGGGAGGAGAGCCTCGCCCGTGACTTCTGGTCAGCCTGAGGGTGCGGACCCTAGGTTGGAGGATCAGTGGCAGTTTGGGACTGCCCTGATGGGAGGAAGAGTGGAGAATGGCTACTATGTGCCAGGGGCTACCACCCCCCACTCTGTGGATTGGCAAGGACCAGTGACATCTGGGTAGCCTAGTTGGTCCTGAGAGCTTTTGACAGAGGGAACCACGTGGGTTCAGAGTGGCGTAGAACTGGAGGGTGTCCCTGCAGTTGCGGGCCCGCGTCCGTGTTCTATCGCCCAAGGCAGGGTAGCCCATCAAGGTGGTGATTGGTCTACCCTGCGTTTTGGCTGGAAGGGGGTTGTGTTGGACTTGGCCCTTTTTGCAGGGTCATCCCTAAACTTTTTGCCTTCTCCTAGACTTTTTTCTGACATGGTGTTGGTGGTTTTAGGCCTCTGGGCACTTTAGCACTGCTGTCCAGTGTAAAGTGCGTGCGCTTTCTGTGTTAAATATGGTAAGATTGGTCTACACCTGTTTGGCCTATTTAGTTTACCTGTCAGTCCCTTGTAAAGTGGTATCTCATATACCCAGGGCTGGTAAATTAAATGCTACTGGTGGGCTTGCAGCACTGATTGCACCACCCACCAAAGTAGCCTTACAAACCTATGTCAGGCCTCTGCCATTGCAGGGCCTGTGCGCGCAGTGTTACTGCCGCTGTGACGTGGCACCTAAAGTGTGTGCCATGTCTGTGACCCCCCTTTTTCTGCATGTCAGTCACCCCTAAGGTAGGCCCTAGCTAGCCCTATGGGCAGGGTGCATTGTAGGTAAAAGATAGGACATGTACCTTAAGTATGTGACATGTCCTGGTAGTGACAAACAGCCATTTTGGTTTCTCACTACTGTGGTGCTGCCCTCCCATAGGAATGCATTGGGGATTCCCTGATAAGTGTTTCAGTGGTAATTCCTGATATGGGAGGCGCAGCGTGGTCAAGTTTGGTATGTTTGGAATAGTGATAATAAACGCTACGCAATGGTGTGCGCAGATTTATTATAACTATTTTAGAAATGCCACTTTTAGAAGTTGGCATTTTGGTGTGCTATGTGTCTGCCTGCCTGATGTGAATTGCATGTCTGGCTTGTGAGTGACAGGGGCTGGGAGGTGTGTGTGGCTCCAGGAGGGGCAGGGTGAGTCAGCACTAGGCTGAATGGGACACCTGCGTTGGGAGTAGTGGGAGGAGTAATCCCCTGACTCTGAATAGGACTGTGCCCAGCCTGTACAATGCTGGCTCCGCCCCCTGTGGTATGTCTGATCACCTAGCCCCCACCTGACAAAGGGGAAGAGGAGCTTGGAAAACAAAGTGCTCCAATTCCCCCCTGAACCAGTTGCATCTGGTTCCCCATGCCCTGTACTGCAGACAAAGAGATGGTGTAATATAAATATAGGGACTGTGACCCCATGAAAATGTTCTTGTTCTGGTGTGCTGTTCCTGGACTTTTCTGGGGCTGTACCTGTGCTGCTGGGGCACAGGAGGAACCGCCACGAGGGCTTGCCTCCCTGCTGGAGTGCCCTGTGTGCTGGCCTCCCTGGCCCAGCTATGCCCCCTTGATCCCTAAGGACTTTTCTATTTTGGGACAACTAGCGCCTGGTGAGCGCTTGGCTTCTACCTTGGAGAAGCGCTGTCTCTGCTCTCCCCGAGGACGAGGGGCGTGTGAGCCCTGCAGCGCTGAGCTGCACGTCATGGCGAGGGAATCCCTGGCATAGGGATTCCCCTGGTTGCAAAGAGGAGCGGGAGCCTACCCCGCTGATGTGTGCGTGTTTGGAGCAGGTGCCCACCCCGCATTGCCAAGAGAAAAGCGGGTGCCCACCCCGCTTTTATGCATTTTTAATAGCGGGAGCCCACCCCGCGTTTGTGCTCCTAGCGGGTGCCCACCCCGCAATTGCAGTTATTTTGAAGGAGCGGGTGCCCACCTCGCATTGCACCGCTGTGAGAGGAGACGCTGCGGTGGAGGAAATGGCCCGACCCGGAAGCCAGGCGGTTGTGCCTGACTGTGGGTGGGGCCGGAGTCCGAAAATCGACGCAGGCCTGAGCGGGGCTCCCGTGAGCTGGTGGGAGCCCTGCGTGCAGTAGAGGCCAGGAAGAGGCCAGGAAGAGAGGAAGAGAGGTGCACCCAAGAATCAGAGCCCGGTGAGTGGCGGGGGCTGACCGTGAGCGGGGCCTGACGATGTACGCTGATGGTGCCTAAAGTTCGGCCTTCACCCGGAGACCAGCAGAGTCCACGGCAGCCCTGGTGAGTGGGGGCTTCCCTTAACTCGTTGTTGGTGCCGATTGAGGGCACAGGGAGGAGCCCAGCGATCGGGGCTCCAAAGGCACAGTGAGTACCAGTGCCACTTTGTTGGGCTCACGGCTGTACCGCCGTGGCGGACAGCTGCAACGTGGGAGTCATTTGTTTTACAGAGTCCTAGAGTGGGGCTCATGAGGCACGGTTAGTGCCAGGGCTCATCTTGCTGCAGCTGCCCCGCTGGACAGTGGGCAGCTGCAACACGGAGGCATTTATGTTTTAATGAGGAAGGAGTGAGATACACTCCCCCGCCCCCCAGCGCATTGCGCATCTAGGTTGCCCTGACATTTGGGACAAAGGGCCTGTGGGCCCCAGTGAAAGGCCAGTTGGCCTGGGGTCATTTAGGTGATGGCGAAAGGGCGCAAGGCCCTAAGGTGATGTATGCACCTTGTAGTAGCGTTACCGTGTGGCACTACTGAGTTCCTGCCTAATGTGATTTATGCATACTGACTTCCTGCCTTATGTGATATTGCATAATGTATTTATGCTGATGCCTAATGTCATGATGTTTTGGGATAGTGCCTATGGCGTAATGTGTTTATGCTTAGAAGGGTATTGCATAATGTGTTATGCCCAGCTTTCAGGCCTACTATGTTTGCCTAACAGGTTCAGGCAAGATGCAATGCTACCAGTCATGACTGGTTGTTTTACTGGAATGTGATGTGACGTATGTCCAGTGTTTAGGCATAATGTGTTTAGGCCTCTAATGATGTTTATGGTTATAAGGTTATTGCATAATGTGTTTATGCTGGTGAGGCCTAGTGCGTAATGTGTTCATGCTAATGAGGTTTTGGGCCTAAGGTGATTTATTGCCTAATGTCATGTTATGATATTTTAGGATGGTGTCTAATGCTAATGTGATAATGCTTAGGTCATTATGGTACCAGTAGTTACTGGTTGTGTTTTGCATTTACTTACCTGTTCTGATGGTTCTGACCGTGGCCCGATTGGCCCGGTCCTGTATATAATCCCCTGTAAAATGATGACCTAGTGCCAGTTGGCACAGTGTAAATGTGTGATTATGTTTCTAATGTGTTTATGATAATACAAAGGCTATTTTTTATATAACCTTGTGTGGAGTTTCTTTTGTAGTGTGCCTAGTTTGTTGCTGCTGTGTGAGTGTGTTGCGCAAATGCTTTACACATTGTCTCTGGGATAAGCCTGACTGCTCATGCCAAGATACCAAGGGGTTGAGCAGGGGTTATCTTCAGCGTGTAACTCCCTTGCCCTGACTAGAGTGGTGGTTTCTGCCTGGCTTTGGCGCAAGCCTTAGCCAACTAGAAATCCCATTTCTAACAATCCCAAGTCATAAATATTGAACAGAAATTGCCTTTCTGTTTCTGACTTGTTCTCCCTAAAGTCCTTGAGGTTTATGTTGGAACTGAAAAATAGGCGCTCGGCTCTGCGCAGTCATCATAATACGGCCTCCAGTGAGTTAATCATGGGTGAATTGATAAAGAAGTACAGTGAAAAAAGTTGCCACTTTGCCCAAATTTTAAGCAGCTAGTCATCTACAAATTACGTTTTGCAAATACTGACATAATGATCCCTAACAGGAAAGTACCCTAATGCTGTTCTTGAAACAACTTACACTAACAAAAACCCCTCTTTGTTTATTGAAAGAAGGAAGAAACACTGCAAAATTAGTTCACCCCAGATTGTCTCACATCTGAAGGGGAGGTTTTGGTTTGGATTTAACTCTTGATACAGCTGATGTACATCCTTGTTTTGTCAATGAACACCAATGTACTTTGGAGACAAATTCGTCACAGATCAGTCGGACGCTGCTCTTTATTTCCCATTGCGGAACGTAGAGGTCCAAGGACCATGCCTTTTCTTTTTTGGTTAACCTTTTTAAATGTGTGAGATGTTGAGATGTGGAAGACCACAGTAACCCATCAACTGAAGAAGAGGCTGGAAAATATGGTCTGTGTCACCACCTTCAGTCCTGCAATTACCCAGTTCAAAAGAATCATCTGACAGCATTGGCACATTTTATCTACACTACACACACCAATCCCGCTGTCAGGATTCTGCCACAACTCACCTCTCTTGACTATCACAATATACCTGCATGACTCACATTATTCCTCCTAACACTTATGAATGAACAAACGTCTTGTACCCTGACTTTTACAATATTACATGCTGTTGGTAATAGCTAGTTGCAGCTGGTGTTCCCCGGTTTGTTTGAAAAGGCTTAATAGCTTTTACAAATGTCTTACCCTGCATATGCAAGGTCAGGTTTCAGGCACCACGGACAAATCCCAAAAATCCACCAGAATAGGTATCAAGCAACCGGCATAGATGACCTCAACATGAACCTTCCGGAAGACAGCCCTCATCAAATTAATCCTCTGCACCTGTTCCTTGCTATAAGCAATTAGAACGCGACCATTGTGAACATTCTAAAACACCTTCTAGAAGGCAGCCTCGTCAAATTAATTATCTGCACCTGTTCCTTGTTAGAAACAAATAGAATGTGACCTTTATGAACATTCTAAAGCAGTCTTATTTAAAGACTGTCCACACTCCTCCCCTTCACTTAGCGTCTTTTCCTGCCACTTACCTGTTTCCCGGCTTCCAGGACTCTGTCTTGCCAGCTCCTTTGTTCCTTCCACTCTGACCTCACCGCAGAGGACATCCTGCCATCAGTCTTGCACCTGGATGGGAAAACAATAAGGAAAAGAAGTGACGCATTAATAGACTTGATTTCGCTAAGCGCTGAGCTCAGTCGCAACATCGTGCTTGCAGACAAGGTAACCAGTGTTTTTGTTCAACTTGTACATCCTGTTGGCAGGGCTCTGTCAGAAAGGACTTGGGTGAAGCTAACCCCATCCAAATTTGCTTGTGGGTTTGATGCTGGCATCATACTCACTACAGTTTTGAAACTTTGATGAAGGAACCTCTATGGACTATTTAAAAACAACTGACAACAAAACTAAAGGTTGGTTGAGATATAAAAAGCTTTTGTGAGGTGATACCTTAAGAGATATAGCTAATACAGGACTAAAGCCTTATTATTTGTTTGTTTATAGCTAACATATCTGCCGGTACCATTCATCAGACTGGTGTGAATGCCTGCTGCAGTGTTGCGGTTGAGTAGACGAGCCACAGCATCTTTTGGACTCCACACGCTCTCTCCATCCCAACCCCTTTCCCCCTTGGATTTGCCACCGGAGCAAGGTCTCCTTCTGTAAACTGAGGGCAAGTCTTGAGAGGATTCGGGAACTAATTTTGCCCCCCATTGGAATCACCTGGGACCAGGTAGGTGGCTTATGACACCTGCGCCCGATGTTTGCATTAACAACGAGGAGTAACATCTGCAACCATATTGTAAGATCTTTCATGGTTCCCAGAAATCAGACAAAAAGACAACCAGTGAGCTATAGAACCTGGAGCCTATCCAGGGGTATCATAAATGTAAAGAATGCTCTAGTTATGCCAAGCTATTGAGGGGACTTTATTTGAATATGGGGGCAAAGAAAACACACACACAGCATTTTTGAATTGTAAAACAAAGAATCTGGTGTAAGACATTATTTGCCCAGTAGCAAACTGTATATTGGTAAAACAAATCAGGAAGTCCGCAAGAGCCCCATGAGTGAAACCCTTTAAGGATTTTTCACACACAGAAGTTGATCTAAAATAGTCAGTGATTGAGGTTATCCAGAGAAATCACAGAGGTGGATATACTGAAAGAATACTGATAAAAAAAGCTGTATCAATTCTGAAATATGATATATTCCACACTGGTCTAAATGAGATGTCTGATGTCCAGAAGATATGAACCACTTTCCACTTTAATGTGATTTCAGTTGGAGTAATTTGCATCTCCTCATGCACACACGTGTTAGCGTACAGTTGACATTCCCTTCCATGTTATTCTTATTGATCACAATCTTGGTGCTCATAATTGCAGCAGTAGTATGATTAAAACAACAAACTGCACTTGAACTACAAGCCACACAATACAAAGCTTTCAAGAGTTTGACTTCACATGCCCAACACACAGCCAGGTACAGACGTACACATAATAAAATACTCTAAAACAAATCCCCATATGTCTCCAAGAATATTGGACTGGTGTTTAAAAATGGTTTCGTTCCCATCTTTTCTGTGATCTCCACATGGCCGGGACGAAGGCACCCAAGGGGAAAGCAGAATGGGATGAAGAGAGAGAGCAACTAGTAGGAAGATCGCTGGTTGTGCAGTGCTTCAGCACAGTAGTTGGCTGTTCCTTCTCTCAATTGTGTGTGAGATCTGTAACAGTAAAAGATGTTTTAGCGCGTATGTACTCAAGCTGATCCTTTATCCTCTCCCTTCTCACTTCGGTAACTATAGGGTACCTGTATTGGTCCCCTTTCCAACTGTTGATATATTCATTGTTTTCAGCCTGGAATGACCTTGGAAGAGAGATGAAAGCAATTTGTCATCCAGCTGTTCTTCTAACTAATATACTACACCCCCCTTTCAAAACTTGATGTGCCTACCAGGTTCCTATCAAATACCTGAATGGTGTCCATGTGAGTAGTCTAGCTCCATTGGTTGGATAGTTCACATCATCAAGTACATAACAATTCCCTGTACCAACCCTGCAATACATATACAGTTTTATTCATGTGTTACAACAATTATCAAGTGGACAACAAGCTCCAGGCAAATAAAGATTAATGTTAGTCTTTCTTTCTTCACACAGGAAAAGAGGTATGCTAGTTGTGCACAAGGTATGTTTGTGATCGTTATTTGTCCAAATTATGCGTTACACTCGTGGTGCGTTAGCACCAGGTATCTAGATTCTACATTGTACTACTGTTTGTCTTTTCTTACCTTGTTAGGTAGCCAAGAGTGGAGGCAAATCTGTGCTGGAGCCCAGAAATCCAGGGGCAGGCGGGAGTGGTGACCAGGATGTGGATCCTTTCAAGGTGAGTCTCAGAACAGCAAGTAGTTTCCAGAATATGGGCGCAGCCTTAAATGGCGTTCTCGCCCAAGATGGCAGCCAGTTCTTGCAAGACTTCACTAGTTCTGCGAGGGGTCAGGTGAGTTTCTCTATTTCTTTAATCAAATTCTGGTTTCCATGTGCGCGCTAAAAGCCTGTGGGGGCCTTTTAAAAAGTATGTGTTGTTCATGGAGTGGGAGTGCTTGGGGGACATTTCGTTTCACAGATATATGCCCTCGGGGACAGCACCCAGAACATAGTTTTCTGCCTCTGGTGAGACAGTGGGCTTGCAGACCAGACAATAATATGTTTACGTGTGAGGAAAACATTGGTCAAAATTAGTGAAATATTGATGATGAAGTAATGCGCAGAATGTGAACATCATATCCTTTGCACTGAGGGCAAGGAAACCCTCTGGTGCTTGCTCCAGAAGGCTTCCCGTTGATGGTTCCCAAACCAGGGTGTTGGGGAAGAGCTTCTGTAGCATTCCTAGCCTTTTTTTTGTTTGTGACTAATGATCAGCATGCTATAAATGCTGACGTCATCACTGTTGAAAGTGAAGGTAGGAAGAGGCTTTTGGCTCCTTCTGCTTTCAGTATGTTCGGTGATTTGGGCAAAGCTCTGCCCGAGCACCAATTTCAAAGGTAGAGGTAGTGCTGGAAAGGGGATACCACTCCACTGTACCAAAAGGGAAGAGATCAATAATGAATGCAGTCCCCCCATGATACAGGCCAACACAGTCTCTTTGCATTCCAGGGTGGTCATTTTTTTGTATTTGCCCCCAATCTACCTGGCCCAGGGGGGCACAAAGTCAACTGAATACCAGGGAAATGTGGGATGAAAGTAAAAGATGGGGGCTGGCCCATCCTCGAATCTGGTTGTCTTTCCCTTCCCATGACTAGACAGACTTTCTGCCCTGCTGAGATAGGCACATTGGGACATTTGCACCAATTTGTCCACCGGGGGGCGGGGGGGGCAGAAAATCCAGTAGAACCAGGGAAAAATATCCCTGGGAAAATAGTAAAGAAAAGGAATGGGTGGAGGCCAGCCCATCCTGGCATTGTGCTGACCCCACACCCTTTGACACCTAGAAATCTTTCTGCCCTCCAGGGTGGCAGATTGGGAGTTTACCACTTATTTGCATGCCAAAGGGAACTGAACTCCCACTAGACATAATGGAAGTGTTAAAAAAGAAAGGGATGGGGGCTGGCCTGTCTGGTATGAGGCTTCCCACAGATCTTGTCACAAAGGAGGAACTCTGGGCTTTAAACAGGTCCAGCATACGTGCCCAAACTTAGGTAAATACAAAGAGTATGCAGCTCCTAACTGAGAAAAGGGAACAGGTCTAAGTGGTCATGAATTACAGGGGGAACGGGGGCTCCTCCTGTTGGAACATAGGGCCCTCACACACCCGGCTGGGTGTCATGCTTCATCATAGGGCGTGCTCCTCATCAGGTCGGCACTGCAATACCTGACGGACTCCCTATGAGGGGCTCTTAGGCGGAGATCTTTTATTCCAAATTGCCGTTTAGTGCCATGGGGGTGAGGGGGCCTAAGCAGTGTAGATGGAGTGCGTGAAGGTAAGTGACCTAAAGGAAGGTTAAAACAGGAAATGGAAGTGCCAAAGAAAACAAGTTTAATCAATAGGCCTTCCAACCTGGTTAAAAAATGAAAGGCGCACTTCTGAGGTAATGTCTCAGATCGGCGCTATGTTATGTGGTATAGACCACATAACATAGCGCCGATCTGAGCGCCGACCTGATGAGGAGCATGCCCTATGATGAAGCATGACACCCAGCCGGGTGTGTGAGGGCCCTATATTCCAACAGGAGGAGCCCCCGTTCCCCCTGTAATTCGTGACCACTTAAGCCTGTTCCCTTTTCTCAGTTAGGAACTGCTTCTCACAGATCGCCTGAGCCCTTTCTTCATAACTGGGGACAGATTGATGGACTTACCCAATCTGCTCATCCCCAGGGTGGCAGAAAGTGCACTAAATGACAGGGGAAGAATATAAAAAAAACAAATAAAAGTGGGGCTGCCTATAATGGCATCAGCCCGTCTCCCCCTTCTGGCATGCATAGACAATCTTTCTACCCATCCCATCTGGATAGAGTTTAGGAGTTATCTCTGATCTACTGACCCCAAGGAGTACAGACAGCCCACTAGACACCAGGGTTAATTTTTTTAATACAAAAAAGAAATGACTGAGGGCCAGGGACGTCCTGGCATTGGGTGGCCTCCCAAGACCCTGAACGCCAAATAGTCTTTCTACACCCTCATGGGCAGACTGGAGCATTTAGCACCAATCTTCCCACTCGGGGGTCAGAAAGACCACTAGACATCAGGGAAAGTATTTCAAAAATAGGAATGAGTAATTGCTGATCTATGTGGCAACTTTTTGGGGAGTCACTCCCAATCTACCTGCCCCTGAAGAACAAGAAGCCCCCTAGAGACCATGGATATTTTTGCAATGGAATGATTTGGAGGGCTGCTCCACTCTATGGCAGACAACAGTCTTTCTGCCCCACCCCCCCTCCAGAGCCCAGAGCTCAAATAAGGCAGCTATCCCTCCTTGCCAAGTGAAAGGAACTGTGGATTTCCAAAGGTGTAGTTTTGACATATGGGCTGGAAGAGAAGGTATAAACTCTCAATCTTCCTCTCCCAGGGGCAATAAAAGTACATGGCACTCAGGGATAAATCCCAAAGTCAAAGTTGGCAAAGTTTTGGACATCAATCATTAATATCAAGTGGGCATTCTGATCCTTTAGAGGGTGAGTCTTTCAACCTGACACCAAAGTGGGCAGAAAGACTCTTCCATGCCCATGGGTGGTATGTGCAGCTCATTGCCAGGATAGGAACCCCCACCACTCTCCCACTTTGTCTCCCACTTTTTTCCTGGTGGCGTGGAGTGATTTCTGCCTTCCTCTCCTCACATGAAAGATTGGAAGTATACATCCTAACCTGCTCACTCTGGGGACAGAATTTCCATAAGGCCACCAAGGAAAAAAATTAAATAAGCTATACGATGGTAGGCCAACCTATCACATCGGTTGGTGTCACCACAGTGCGTATTTTTGCCCCTCACATGGAAAAGATTGAGGTGTTTATCACTAATCCACCAGATCTCTAGGGAAAGGTTTTCAGAAAAGGAACGGGGTAGAGTCCCAGCCCATCTTAGCATCAGGCTCCAGGCACCAGAGAGTTTTTTCTGTCAAAGAGGAAGGATAATGAGGGGTGTACCCTTTATTCACAAGCCCAAATGTCAAAACTATGAATAAAGAAATCTCAGTTTCCTTTCCATTGACACTGGAGATGACTGCAAAGTTCAGGCTTGGTCATTACCCAGGGAACCCTACCTACCCTAGGTATTTTCAGAAAAATAGAGAGCAAGGAGAATCTAGGGTGGTGTAGCCTACATCGATCTAACCATGTTAACAAGAATGTCCTGTGGATATCAAAAATATGCATAACAACACACACATTTCTAACTTGCTATGGGGAATTGTTTCAGTATTTGGACGCTGTTTTGGCCAACACCCAGGGCACCCTACCAACCCTGGGCCTTTCTGAAACATAGAGACCCAATGGCATATTGGGCAGTGAGGCATGAATGAATCAAGCATGTTTTTGTACCCAGAATGCCCTGCAAGTGTCAAGAATGTGCCTAAACATCTCCTCTATCTTTCCATCAGAGATGGTTGCAAAATTTGGAGCAGGGGTCAACCTGCACCCAAGGAGCCAAACCAAGCCTGGGGATTTGTGAAAACTAAAGACACAGGATAATACAGGGTGGTGTGGCTTATGTGGGTCCGGCATGCTTTGTTACCCTGAATGGTGTGCAAATGTCAAAGCAGTGATAAAAAAAACATAAATCCCTTCCAGACAATGGCAAAAATCATAGCATCCTGCATTTCTACATGTTACCTTAGACAAACAATATATTACATGTGTGGCTGGGCTATTGGCAACGATAGAAACAGACAAGAACTATAACCATGTGAAGAGCACATTAACACTACAGATAATGACATAGCAAAGTATAGCAAGCATGTTCCAAAATGGTTTTAAAAATGTCAGCTTTTCCTAGATGTTGATTATAAGTAGATGTTTTTAATTGTCACATGGGAATGTGTTGTTATTGTGAGTAAAAAAATATATAGGTACATAGAGGTGATCAGTGGCGGCCACTATTTACCAGGAATGGCGGGGTGGGGGGATGGGGAGGGTTGAAAATGGGAAAAAACAAGTAAAAAAACACTTACCTTCAGTCCGGCCACCCAGCCGGCCGCTGCCTCTCACTCCTGTGAGCAGGAACAGGAAGCACCCAGGCTCCTGACTCCCCTAGCCAATCACAGCGCTGCAGTGCAGCGCTGTGATTGGTCTGAGCGCCGTGGATCGGCGCTCAAGTAGGGAATGGGAGGCTGGGGCATGTTCTGCACCCAGCTGAAATGCAGCCTGAGTGAAGAACATGCAAAGTGTGCATGACGGTTTGGCCGGACCGAGAGGGCTGGTCAAAGTGTCATTGTGCACCTTGTAGAGGGAGAACCACTCCTCCCCTGTCCTGTTCTGTCAGTCCAGCCCCACCCTGCACCAGGAAATGAAAACTAAAATGATAATAAAGCTAGTTATTATCATTTTAGCTTTCTTTAACTACTGCTCTATGAGCAGTGGGGCGACACTCCTCCGCATCAGCAGAGGAGCCACCACTGGAGGTGATACTGTTGTTGATGTTATTTTGTAACCGTGAGGAAGCAGGTCTCCGCAAGAAAGACGTGTGTTATATTTTTCATGCTATGAGACTCTTGAATGAATTGATTGGAAATAATCGAAATAGTTTATAAAAAAAATATGAAAAAACAGGATTTGTGAATTTATTACATGGGCTTTTGGCAACAGGAAATTTACATGAGCTTCCGTACATATTGAAATATTTATATTAATTATGTTTTTTGAGAGTTTGTGTGAGAGACCCTAAGTTGATATACTCTTCCAGATTTTGGATGGAAGATATGAAGTCCTGTGCGATGTTTGAAACTGAGCTTGTCATTCATAACACATTTTACAAGGATCAATCAATCAATCATTTGTAGAGCGCGCTACTCACCCGTGAGGGTCTCAAGGCGCTAGAGGGGGGTGGGGGAAGAAGCAGCTACTGATCGAACAGCCAGGTCTTGAGAAGTCTCCTGAAGGTCAGCAGGTCCTGGGTCTGTCGCAGGTGGGTGGGGAGGGTGTTCCATGACTTGGCGGCGAGGTGGGAAAATGATCTGCTGCCGGTGGTTGTTCGGCGGATGCGTGGGACGGTGGTGAGGGCGAGGTCAGCGGAGCGAAGCTGGCGGTTCGGGGTGTGGAAGGTGAGTCGTTCGTTGAGGTATGCTGGACCAGCGTTGTGGAGTGCTTTGTGAGCGTGGGTGAGGAGCTTGAAGGTGATCCTCTTGTTGACCAGGAGCCAGTGCAGGTCTCTCAGGTGGGCGGTGATGTGGCTGTGGCAAGGGATTCCGAGGACGAGGCGTGCGGAGGTGTTTTTTATGCGTTGGAGTCTTTTCTGGAGTTTGGCCGTGGTTCCCGCATAGAGGGCGTTGCCGTAGTCCAGCCTGCTGCTGACGAGGGCTTGGGTGACCATCCTTCTGGTTTCGGTGGGGATCCATCTGTAGATCTTGCGGATCATGCAGAGGGTGTTGAAGCAGGAGAAGGAGACAGTGTTGACTTGCTGGGTCATAGAGAGCGTTGAGTCCAGGACGAACCCCAGGTTGCGTGCATGCGTGGTTGGTGGGTGTCGGGGCAGCTCCCAGCCTGGCCGGCCACCAGGAGTCATCCCATGCGGAGGGGGTGGAGCCGAGGATGAGGACCTCCGTCTTGTCAGAGTTCAGTTTCAGACGGCTGGTCTTCATCCACTCTGCAACGGCCTTCATTCCCCGGTGGAGGTTGGATTTGGCGGTGGCTGGGTCCTTGGTGAGGGAGAGGATCAATTGGGTGTCGTCGGCGTACGAGATGATGTTGAGGTGGTGCGCTCGGATGATGTCGGTGAGTGGTGCCATGTAGATGTTGAAGAGGGTCGGGCTGAGGGATGATCCTTGGGGTACGCCGCAGGTGATCGTGGTGGCTTCGGAACGGAAAGGGGGAGGCGGACTCTCTGGGTTCTGCCGGTGAGGAAGGAGGTGATCCAGTTCAGGGTTTTGTCATGGATCCCTGTGTCGTGGAGGCGTGTGCGCAGGGTGTGGTGGCATACGGTGTCGAAGGCGGCCGAGAGGTCCAGGAGGATGAGGACTGCTGTTCCGCCATTGTCCATCACGGCCCTGATGTCGTTGGTGGCGGCGATGAGGGCGGTTTCGGTGCTGTGATTGCTGCGGAAGCCGGACTGGGAGTGGTCCAAGGTGTTGTTCTCTTCCAGGAAGTGGATCAGTTGTTTGTTGGCAATCTTCTCAATGACTTTTGCCAGGAACGGGAGCAGGGAGATGGGACGAAAATTCTTGAGGTCCTTTGGGTCCGCCTTGGGATTCTTGAGTAGGGCGTTGATCTCGGCGTGTTTCCAGCTCTCCGGGAAGGTGGCGATCTCGAAGGAGCTATTGATGATCTTTCGGAGTTGGAGTGCGATGATGGAGCTTGCTTTGTTGAAGATGTGGTGGGGGCAGGGGTCGGAGGGGGAGCCAGAGTGGATGGTGTTCATGATTTTGATGGTGTCTTCATCATTGACGTTGTTCCAGGAGAGTAGGAGGTCGGTGTCATTGCTGGGCGCTGGGTCGGGGGTGTCGGCGTCTGTCGTTGGTGTCTGGGTGTCGAAGCTGTTGTGGATGTCTGCGATCTTGCGGTGGAAGAAGGTGGCCAGGGAGTTGCAGAGTTCTTGCGACAGCGGGATGTCATTGGAGCTGGAGCTGGGGGTGGCGAGTTCTTTCACGATGTTGAAGAGCTCTTTGCTGTTGTGTGCATTGTTGTCGATGCGTTCCTTGAAGGAGGACCTTTTGGCAGATCGGATGAGTTGGTGGTGCTTGCATCTGGCGTTCTTGAGGGCTGCGTGTTTGTCTGGTGTCTGGTCTTGGCGCCACTGCTTCTCGAGTCTTCGGCAGGTTTGCTTGGAAGTTTGGAGGTCGGCGTTGAACCAGATGGCTCTCGTGTCGGTGCGCCTGTTTGAGGGTTTCCTGATCGGGGCGAGGGAGTTGGCACAGTCGTTGATCCATTTTCTGAAGTTGTGGGCCGCTGCGTTGGTGTCAGAGGGCTCGGATGGAGGGTCTCGGGTGAGGGTGGTGAGGAGCTGGTCTTCGGAGACTTTGTTCCAGCTGCGGTGTGGGATTCGTTGCGGTTGGTTGTGCGCGGTGTGTTTCTCGAAGGAGAAGTGGATGCAGTGGTGGTCGGTCCAGTGGAGTTCGGTGGTGTGGCTGAAGGTGACGTGGTTGCTGGCGGAGAAGATGGGGTCGAGCGTGTGTCCGGCGTAGTGGGTGGGTGTCGTGACGAGCTGTTTGAGTCCGAGGTTGGTGAGGTTGTCGATCAGGGTTGTGGAGTTGCTGTCGTTGGCGTTCTCGAGGTGGAAGTTCAGGTCTCCGAGGAGGATGTAGTCTGTGGAGGAGAGGGCATGCGTGCTGATGAGGTCGGCGATGGAGTCGCTGAACTGTGGTTGGGGTCCCGGAGGTCTGTAGACAAGGGTTCCTCTGAGGGTGGTGTTGTGATCGACGTGAATCTGATGTTAATGTTATGGGTCAGTGAACCAACAGTCATAATTCATGCTTTATTGACTAGCTGGCCAGCATTACAGGCCCAAAGAATCAATTAATTTACACTCAAACTGCACCTCAAGAATTTTAGTTTCCATTCATGAGGATGATGGGTACCCAAAAACTCTTACAGTGCACTAGCACATTGATTATTCTCTACCCATGATCCTTACACTACAAACGAAAACTCTACACAAACAGTTATTTACAGAACATTGAATTACAAAGCATTCAGTCATCTGATCTGAAGCATCTCAAAAGGTAACAATTCTATCACAGTGTATAAAACAATAATAATAATTCTGGAATTATGGGTTCACATGAGCAATTCTCTGTGCTAGCACTGCCTTGCATTTATTATACCCCATACCATAGGGTGTTCCAGGCTTACCGTAATACTATGACCCATTCTGGTATCACTTATACTTAATGTGGTACTCCCATGTGTTGTAATAACACTGGAGATTGCCACACATGGTTTGGTGTTTGCAGCTCTGTTGTTGTACCCTGTCCTTCTCTGTGCCTGTGTGTAAGTAAAGAGTGGGATTATGATACTGACCCTGGACTGTTAACATGACTGATACGTAGCAATATGACAGTCCTAGCACACTGAAAGTGTTTTGACACGATGTCACCAATTTTTCAAGAGTGTAGAAATCTAAAAATGGGGGTAAAAAAATATACATATAATATAGTTTTTGCTTAGCTGCACAGCCACCATTAAGGAGAATACATGTCAGTGTAGCAGCATCCAATTTTGACATAAAACCCTTCTAAACAGTGATTCTAACCAGTTGATACATTTTCCTTTTCCCTAATATTAGTAAATGTTCTCACCTCCACAATTGTTTCCATTGCCTAAACCCATTTCTCAACTATGTAAACTCTTTTTTCTATCTAGTGGATAACCAATGACACTCAGGTGGAGAGTGAGTATATCTATGCCCTTGAAATTGAATAAATTACAATCTTAGTCAAAGTTGGCTAATGTCAACACAAAGTTTATTCTATTCAAGCAAAGTCCAATAATCTAAAAACTCCAGTGTATGGCGACCCTGTAAATGGATTAATATCAGCCTTTGGCAGGAGAAAATCTCCTGTGAATGACCATAAACTGACATTTAAAGATGCTTGCAATCCTTCAAGGTGTACCATACACGGAAACCAGTGGCGGCTGCCGCAATACTAAAGTAGGGTTGGGGGACAAGGGATTAGGAGGAAAATAATTATTTTTAAAAAACTTACCTGACAACGTGGCCGGCTCAGTCCTCTTCTCCGGCTCTCCTCCCACCATGCACCGGGGCACAGGCTCCCCACCCAATCCTGGTGCTGCTCTCATGCTATACCTAGCGTGAGAGCAGTGCCAGGATTGGTCTGAGTGGCGTGGTTTGCTGCTCAGACAGTGCCTAGGAGCCTGTGACATTTCTCCAACCCAGCTGTGCAACGCAGCTGGGTTGGAGAAACCGAAGTGCACATGTCTGTTTGGCCGGCCCTGCCCCTCCATACACTGCTGGCACTGACTCAGTCATTTTTATTTTTCGCTTGACCGCTGACTGACTGACCAGTGGGGCAATGCTCCTCCACCTTTACGTATGAGCCGCCTCTAAATGAAACGCCCACTTTCCATCCATTGCCTTGGATATAATGTAGGGAATATTAAGAAAATGTAGAATAGTATTCTGCGGGAGTAAAAATGCTTAATGAGTGCACACAATTCTTTTTTTAATACTATACACCTACAAATCCAGCAATATGAGCTTGACACATAGCACAAATGGCTTTATGAATTGGATCCATAGAGACTGTGGAGTCGATGTTGTGGTGAGCTCACACATTTTAGAGTACGAGTTGCAAGATTTTCAGTGGATGCCAAATGTGGTACCCTTTGAGAAGAAATACTCATTAGTATACTCCAGCTTTATTCGTAATTTACATCTAGAAATTCCATTTTCAACACGGTTCAAGATGTCTAGCAAAAGATACAAAATATGCACGGGTAAATTATGAGGATCAGAGGTTGGAAAATCACAACAACAGGATTATCTTCTAAACAGAGGCTTGATAGATTGGAACATGTGCCCATGTTCTCCTCCCATGACAAGAGCCTCTTGTGTGCCATGTTTACTTATTTAAATTTCCAATTACTATAATAAGTTCTACATTCTGTGCTTTGTGTGGTCTGGCATTTGTTTTGTTGACAAAATTAACTTTAAAGCATGCCTGTGTTTATAAAAGTATTATAATTAATACTTTGATTGAATTGTGCTTAAAACATAGGGATAATAACATAACAACATATGTAACATTTGAAGAATTAGAGCCCAGTTTACAAAATGTGTTGAAATACTGTAGTGCTCACAGAAGATGTACACTGCATCATATTTTCTGAAATGTAACTATTAGTGGAAACATAAGTCAACATACTTCAAATCGGAAATTCTGACTGAGCGAATTATCTAGCAATCTTGATTTCCCGAAGCTATTGCACTTATGCACTTATTGTGACACATTTTCATGTACTTTTCAATGAATATTAGTAATAAGAACTAAAATGATTCGAATTAAGAACTTTGTAATATATTCTTAAATGCTTTCAAATTATTTGACTATGAAATAACCCAGAATCTGTGTTTTAGTATAATGCTCTGATGAGTATCTCTATCTCTCTCTCGCTTTATTTATCGACCTAGCTATCTGTCTGTCTGTCTATCTATCTAACTGTGCAGGAGGAAGAGTTCAAGGGCATGCACACAGAGGACCTCGGGAGTGCTGGAGGAGTTTGTCAGGTGTATCACGCTGACCATGAAGGGCAAGCTGGTATGGGCAGGAGCAGCAAGGTGACCATGAAGAGCAGGTGGGAGGGGCAAGGGGATGTAGATGGAAACAATGGACAGGCTGCAGGGGTGCAGGGACACACAGATGGAGGGCAGGTGAGAGTGTTGCAGGGTCAGGGGCAGCACACTGACTATTACAATAGCCCAGCATGGCAGGAACACGAAGCTGAACACAGAGGGCTGCTCTGGGTTGGCCATCTATGGGTTGGACCTTGGCCAATACCCGCTGAACATGGTTGAAGGGTGTGTGCAGTTTGGGTGTTGACTAAAGAGACGTTATAGTTAGGAGTGGTAATATGCTCTTCCCTCTCGTTAACAAAAACACCAGAAAGTAACTGAACTGAAAAAAACTATGTTTAAAGTGACGTTATAATTAGGTCTTAAAATGAGTTAAAAACCAACATTTATAAACCAAAAAGCCACTGAAGTTTGTCAGTTATACTTCAGTGAACTAACCATAACTTGTGTCCCCTGATGCACTGCTTATGAACTCAACTATTACATCAATCATGACATGTTAAATTAAGTCCTTGATGAAAACACTAATGACGTCTCAAATTAAGTCATTGATGATAACAGCGATTACATCATCCAATGAATGTGACCGTTTGGTATGCACTTTCATATTGGAAGGAATTCAGTGAGATACATCTAGACAAAGGTTTGTATAGCCCCCACAGTGGTAAAGGCTGTAATCTTTTGCAACATGCAGAACATGAAGAATATCTGTGAAATCACCCACATTTAGTATATATTATGCTCTTATTTACCAGTATTCCACTGAGTAAGAAACATAATGTCTCGGTAGACATTAATGTGATCAGCAACTTACATCAGAGTAAACTTACTTGTGTAAATTACTCTCAAGTGTTACCTTTGAGACTTGTCCGGTAATGTCTCTGTAGACATTATTGCAATCGGCAATTTATTAAACTTTGAATATCATTCAAAAGAGTGTTTGGTAATAATTTATTTCTATAAAATATACCTGTTAAATACCTCATCTGACATAGAATATTAAGTCAGCTACTTCACATCTAATCCTTAGCTACTGAAAAGAGATGCATAACAGGTCCTATGCACAACCCTCTATACTTTGTGAAAATACCTTACACATATTCCTGAATTCAGCAGAATGGCATACACCACTGGGACAATGCTTACAGTCATACTGCAACTTTAACCGTTTGAGTTACACATACATTATACATTCTTGAAGAATGTATTATGTCTCAGAAATTTCACTGAAATATAAGTATAATGTATGGGTGATCCAAAAGGTGTATGATTCCATACACAGAACTAGTTTGGGTAATATTGACCCACAAGCAGAATGGGGGCTTGTGCTTTGGCTGCACCTTTCTCGTTCAGACTGCCTGCCATGATGACAGTAATTTTAAGGAGTGAAAATAAGCATATGCGTGTGTATATATGTATACACATACACACACACATACACACAAACACACACACACAAACTTATGTTACCAAGACTGTTTGTTGGTATGAAAAGTAGGGATCCACCGTTATGCCAGCAATCAATCTACTGTAGGCAACCAATTGATGCTGGGTGCGGATGCCACAGAGGACCCTGGGCCACCAATCCCAGCTACACAAGTCCTCAAGCCAAACATTTGAAGGTTTGGCACAGGAGGCTCTGCCTCTAACAAGTAGCCACCTGCCGCTGTGCATAGTCTCTTGCTGTGCACACTGCTGGTATGAGGTAGGGCCAACCTTACACAGACATGTTTTCAAAGTGTAGGACCAAATATAGACACCCTTTTTTATTACATTTTTAGGGTGGTTTTGGAAATAAACCTTTTTTTGGTTTTTAGTATTTGTTTTTGTGTGTTTCATACAAATATCAGTATTGTCAAATGACCACTTATTACCTGTAGAATTGTGTTTTATTGATTGTATTTGTAGTAGTGCTCTTTATTTTTTTGATTCACTACACCTGATATACATTTTCTACTCCATACAATAAAATAGAATGATGCTCAAGTGGTGATTGTTCTGTTCTGCTTCTTGCAGCGCATTTTTAGGAGATACATAACTTTTGGAACATGAAATGAGAGGCAACTACAATCCTCAGTGTAGGAGGCAACAACTTAATCTTGGTACTAAAGCAAGCGAAGTCGATTCAGTCACTATTTACAATTTCTCTCTTTTATTCCATTTCTTCCCAGCAAGCACAGCCAATGCTTTTCGCCTAGACATAGGTTTCCTCAGGGCGAAATCCTACGAATAATAGTATATTCTCTTTGTCTGTCACTTTGATGTTTTCACCAGTCTGACCATCAATTGTTATGTCACTAGATCCTATGTCCAATATTGAAATCATTGGCACTGCTATCCTTATTTAGTCAACAGATTCAACATGCACTGAATGCTGTGTATGGCAAAGAAAGTCTCCCAAACCGCAGCGTCTCGGATGCACGAAGCAAAGTTACATGTGTCCCACGAGACGCTGCGGTCCGGGAAATTTTCTTGCTGAATCTGTTGATTCAAAAATAAGGATATCAGTGCCACTGAGTTTGGTATTGGACATAGGACATAGACATAGAACATAGGAGTGAGGGAAAGTTAAACACAGTGCAGGAATCTCAGGTTTCAGAGAGATTCAACAAGGGGTAAAGTTAAAGGGGGTTTAACAATCTTTTATTTGCTAATAGCCTTTGCAAAGTTTCACAGATCTACTTCACAACCATTTAGCAAGTTTAGCACCCTCTTGATATTTTTGATTTCTTCAATTCTGTTGATGGGGGACAGAGTTAAAGGTAGGTCAAACATTAACTGTTTGTTTTCTTGTGAAGTTTAATTACATATTTTACCACCGAAACACAACGTTGTTTAACCAATTCTTCCATTCAGGGAATATCAGACTGCGAGAAGCACTGAAACAATGCAATAGCATGAACGCTTGCATTCATCTTTCAGGGCGTCATCGGTCTTTTCAAGAATGCGAGCAGCAGTCAACATTTCAGGTAAATTTTTCACTCCAGTGGCCAAAAAAATCAACTCAAAATGCATCTTCAAATTGATATTTTACCTGAACGTACCATTTTCATATTTGTTTAGTGTCAAATGCACTTTTTAATTTTTTTTTACAGGAAGGGAATACCATAGAGTCAGGGAGGCTGCAGCACATATATTATGTTTCATATAGGTACCCCAATATAGGCTCAGGTAGCAACCAAATCGTTCACCTATATTTACCCTGCCATTACACTACATAACGGTTCTTGGGACTAACCTTTTACCTAGTTACGGTACTGCTTACAGGACGTGTGGTTTTCCCTGAAAACTAGCCTCATTCATTATGCATGAGGATTCTTGGAAACTCAGCAGGACTACCATCTCCTGCATAATAACTATGTATAAGGGTCATTCCTTCCATCATCCTAAGTCCGACATGACACAGCAAGGTAGATCACCTGAGGGTACCACTTTGGGTATATAAACACCATATCTTTGCTGAGGCAGGGAGAGGAGAAAAAGGACTTCCATGCTGACACACTGATGCAAGACGCTGAGGTTCCTACACACAGACACTCCAGCTCGCAGTGGTCTGACATCCCCCACGGAGTGTCCATCTCGAGACCAAGATGGGGTCCCACAGTCTCTCACTTCAGGTAACAGGGTTGACTTTATCCTAGAGGGATTCTTGGCTCTACACCTACATACATGCTAGGTACACTTAAGTACATCTAGTTAGGGTTGCATCGTAGGAGAATGCATTATTACTGTCATGTATTTTTATACTTACCTGTATTCATTGTTTTAGCACTATGGTAGAAATCTACCATCCTTTTACTCTGTTGGTGCTTATAATCATTTATATCTGTTTCTGTCTTATGGTTGTTTCAGCACACCTATTTTACACTAGAATGACACTGGTTCAATAAATGCTCATTGAAAAACGACCCCACCATTTATTCTGTGTATCTCCCCCCGAGACAAAGTGAGCACGAGTGACTGAGCAAAAAGTATCGCACTGTTTCCACGATCCCTGATGGGACAGAGTTGTCATGTTCGATAGTTGCCAAGAAATATTCTCTCCTTGGTAAGAGGAGTTTACAGTGGCACTGTGAGCTAGCTGGTATACAGGCAAACATACCCGGTGGGGGTGTCTAGAATTAGTCTGAACACCAATCCTACAGTCTATGTTGTCTAAACGCGCAGATCCTATATAGGTTTATAGGAACTACACGACATGGCGCTGCCAACGTTGGTTTGGTACATATTTAACGGTAAATCTGAGTGGTTCAGTCGTGCTATTCTCAGAGACTCCTACTCACATTTTTCCAGAGACGTCTGGAGTGGGAAGGGAACTATCCGGCACAGCTGAGTAGTCATATCCTGTGTATTGGCTGTAGGTTTATCAAGCTTGAAGGACAAATAGTTCCTATTGTGCATAAAACCTTATCTCAGTTTCCTTGAAACTTTTTTCCTTCTTCAAAATAATGGCTGACGAAGATGCCGCTGCGCCAGCACAACGTGTGGCTGCAGCAAGGGAGGAAGAAGATGAAACATACATTTCAGAAAATGTCAGAACTGCCCTTACTTTAAAACTAGGAGAGTATGGAGTCACAGCTAGGCATGGGACAGTAACATTCGTGATTGAGGCACACAAATCATACAGAACAGAGGTATTCTATTCATGGGTTACATTTCCACAAGCAGATGCACAAACACACACATTTCATTCTTATACTAAATATGAAACACCAGATGAATACTGTCCGTATGAGGACATTGAAATTCCGCTCACCTACCAGGAGCACATAAACTGGTTTAAAGGTGCCTTCCCACACACAAAAAAAGTGAGACTTGGTCCGCTCGTAAGAGATGGAGCAACTTGGCTAGTCCTAGCGGCTTACACGCCACATCCAGACATTGACACAATGCCGGTAGCAGACTTACGTCCACTACACAAAGAATTAATAAAACCTTTCAGAAACCTGACACAGTTCGTGATGAGAACACTCAGACTTCAGCCAACAAGGGCTACACCTACAGGACAAATTCAGGGATCTACAAATAAAATAACACCACAAACGCTCCAAGGCCTCCAATTACTGTTAAATGACTTTGTAAGATTTTGCAACAAGCGGGGTTTGGTTTTAAATGAGGCCAAAACCAAATATATGGTTTTTACCAAGTGAAATGTAAAACCTAATAATAAAAGTCTATTTATAGGAAGCACCCCCTTGGAGCAAGTATCCGCTTTTGATTACCCAGGTATTCGCCTCACACCTAGCCTAAACTGGGCTCCACACATTGACAAGGCAAAGCTAATGTTAATTTAGCAGACTGCCCATATTTCTAAAATACAGAAACAAACGGTGTCAAGAAAAGTGGCTCCCGCACTAGAGATTTACAACATCAAAACCCTGGGGTGGGCTTTATATGGGGCAGAACTATGGGGTAATTGTAATACAAACTGCCTCATTGCCGTAGAAAATAGCGTTTTAAGATCTCTTTTAAATTTGCCACCTAGCACCTCATTGACTCCTTTATATCTGTATTTTGCCCAGAGAAAATTGACTCATAAGCTTGATTACAAATTGTTTATGTTTTGGCATTGCCTGTGGTTTGTTGATGAGTTAGTCCCATACAGAGTAGCATTGACGGGTGTTTTGCACTATTCCCAGATCAAATCGATTTCCTGGTTCAATTCTTTGAGAGGACTACTCCGGCGCTTAGGGCTGGAGTCTTATTGGTTAAATCCGGAAAGCTTATCGTTAATATCCAAGGCAAGGGTCAAATCGATTTACAGGGAAACAGTCATGGAGAAGGGATCTTCTAATATGGAAGGTTCCTTGACTAGGGTTTTCTTAGATTTTAAGCCAACTGCTAGTTATGAAGAAGCAATTGATGAAATTGTGCCTCCTTTGGCTCGCAAACTATTTGTACAATTTCGTTATAAGACTCTGCCAACCAAACTGTTTTGCAGTACATGGAGCCGTAATGTTTCTTTGGATAATCTCTGCCTATCCTGCAAATCAAGGGCAGAATCATTAGTCCACCTGCTCTTCTTTTGTCCTCACTACCAGAATTTGAGGGCCAAGTGGATCATTCCTCTGTGCAGACTGGTTGGCCCCAGCCATTACTTGTAGGTGCTAAGAAATTTGTCCACCGACACAAGCAGGTTAATTGTTTTCTCCCTGGCTAAATTCTGATATGCTCTCTGGATAAAGCACGCTAAATGCATTGTATGAAATATTTTTATACTTTTATGGTATATATTGTATTTTATGATTCTTATGCTTTTTATTGTATCATTTTATGTGGTGCTATGTACTTTTTAAGATCTATATATGATCGAAATAAAGTCTCTCATGATGATGATTAAACAAACATTTCAGAAAATGTCAGAACTGCCCTTACTTTAAAACTAGCAGAATATGGAGTCACAGCTAGGGGTGGGACAATAACATTTGTGATTGAGGCACACGAATCATACAGAACAGAGGTATTCTATTCATGGGTCAAATTCCCACAAGCAGATGCACAAACACATACATTTCATTCTTATACTAAAGATGAAACACCAGATGAATACTGTCCGTATGAGGACATTGAAATGCTGCTCACCTATCAGGAGCACATAAACTGGTTTAAAGGTGCCCTCCCACACACAAAAGAAAAAGTGAGACTCGGTCCACTTGTAAGAGATGGAGCAACTTGGCCAGTCCTAGCGGCTTACACACCACATCCAGACATTGACACAATGCCAGTAGCAGACTTACGTCCACTACACAAAGAATTAATAAAACGTTACAGAAACGTGACACAGTTCATGATGAGAACACTCACAATTCAGCCAACAAGGGCTACACCTACAGGACAAATTCAGGGGTCTACAACTAAATTAACACCAGAAACACTACATGCAGTTATGGGTAAAATACCCACTAGACGTGAGCAAATGCCATTCTGGATAGCTAAAAAAATAACACAGTTAGAAGCAGTATTTCCACACGCAAGCCCTCAAGAAAAACACAGAATACTAACAATCTGCTTGCCAATGGGGATAGCTTCCCAGATAGAGGATTGTACCTCTTGGGGTACAGTGTTCGCTGCCATATGTACCAGAACTCATGATATCCCTTCAATAGCAGTAATACCAGATGTATTAAGACAAATACAGAATGAGTATGGAGCAGAACCTGCTCTGAACTTAGGGATGAAATTGTTAGGACATTTTTCCCAGGTATCAGCTATTATATTAGCAAACATAAAAGGTGAGGCAGCAGCAGTGGCAATACGCCAACGCCTGAGGGATATCACTCCTTTACAGCAGGAACGTGAATTACCAAAAATTATCGAAGACACCCATGCTGAATTAGGTAGAGATAGTTTGGGAGCTAGAGCAACAAAACCTCAACTCATGGGTGGTCCTGAAAAAGAGAACACCAAGCAAGCACCTGATTTTACTAAGAAGAAATGGGACAATAATAAAAAAAAACAGAAGAATAGAGAGAATAGATCACAATTCAAGGGTGGGTCTCCTCAACAGGAGCCCTCAGAAAGGAGGTAAAACCTTAGGAATCATGATAACATTAAAAAACCTGACAGGTATCAGGATACTGATACACGTTCCTCTCGCTCCTTTCAGGGTTCATCAAAAAACTCCGAGAGGGAAGGACGGTCAGAACACAGACAAGAAGAGCATACAAAGTCCAGAGACACGCAAAGCGCTTCAGACTATACTTCCAAAAAAGAAGAGAAACCAAAATCAAAACCTCAATTTAAACAGAAGAAAGTAGCAGGTCTTAAAGTTAGACATGCCCAGAATTCTGAGGACTCAACTTCTGAATGGGGAATGGGCTCTGACGATGCTAGACAGCGCAGCAGAAGTAACAATAGCTCGCCAACACCTGATGGAATTTCTGGTGACAGCGGAGTTGGATGAACATATCACGGTAGAGACACCTGATACAAGGGTAAGTGCCCCGCATAAGTTACATGCAATAACACTCCAAATAGAGGGGGACAAACCCAGAAAAATTAGAGGTCTCTTTTGGAAGAACCTGACTCATGGATATGACATCCATTTGGCTGAAAAAGATTGGCCGCCTGAAATTGTTATGGATTGCCCAAAGGGAGAAATGGTAACTTTACCGGCTTTTTCCGACCTCGTTCCAATATACTTAAAATATACATACGCGCAGGAGTGGGCGATAGCTCTTGCTCCAGCATTATATCGCAACCATGTTGGGTGGGATACTGAGTCACCTCACCATGAAATCTCAGTAAAAACTACTTCAAATCCACAGAGACAGTACCCAATAAAACAAGAAGCGAAAAGGTCAGGGAGATCTTAGATCTATCAAAATATAGCGCCTGAAAGCAGATATTTGGCAGCATTCTCAGCGCTCAGGCTTCTCATAACAAACTGATGAAGTACGACAGTAGGTCTGGTTTTTAATGTGAGAAAACACACAGCAGTGATTAAAATTGGAAATAGTGCCAGTGACTGTTTAGCTCGTTTTTACATTGTAGGAGCAAGAAAAACTTTCTTCCATTGCTCTTATAGTAGGGGATCAAGGTTGATAGGCACACAAACACATTTCGGGGTGCTTATTTTACTTTTTTCACACTTTCATTTCAATTTAGTTGTTCACATCTTTTCACATATTCTTTGTGGATGTGGAGGCTGCCAGTGATGATAATCGGAGCACACTGATGAGAACCTATCAGTAGCTCCCATGGTGGTGTTTCCGTGAGGTGCCTTCACATCCTTCACACATTTTTTGTTGGATATGATGTGGAAAAATTGTGGGTGTGAGAAACGCACACAATTCAACTTCTGGGGGAGATAGACACATTTGAGAATTTTAAGCAAGGGATAGGAGCACCCAATCTGTACAGCATCTATGAGCCAGTACCTAAGTAGTTTAACCAAGAGTAGGTTGTGGGTATGCTCACAATGTTTATCCTGATGTATAAGCAGGTTTTGTTGATGATAGTGTTGTGAGTGGAGGGCGACCTGCGTTATTTCCCTCTGTAGCTCCTTTTGTGAAGGACAAATAGGTGTCAAACAAGATTCAGAGGTACTACCGAAGGGTTTAGTATCCATAGGCCGGACCAACGCTATGCACAACGAGAAAATCCAGGGGTGTTGACATCATACAGTGTTGGGAAGTTATGCCTCGATTGGCTAAAAACCTCGACACTGTCCCAGGTGAAACAACACTTATCCTTACAATCAGAAGACATGGATCTAAGGGATTTTTTATTGGGCCCTCGAAAGCCACGTCAGAAACATTTCTTATATGCTGTTTATAATGAAATCTGGAAGATCTCTCAACAAGAAGCTGCGAAGAGACTTCATGAAATTGATAGAATTAACCTAGAAAAGCATTAGCTGTAGTTGATAATGGTATGACTACATTAACATCCAGGCTTTATTCACTGGGCAACATTGTATCTTCTGCTATAGATATACTAGAACAGGATTTGCCCATACTATAGCACAGACAGTCTCAGCTACGTTCTATTATGTTGTTAAGCTGGACGCTACAATCATTGAGTTCCGGTTATGTGCCTTGGCGATTTATTAACAGTATGTCCTTGTTCTCTGCATACAATCTAACTAAAAAACAGATAACTATGGCACAAAGGGAGCAAAATATACAATTCTGCATTTTGAAAAACTGGACCAATTACCATTCACTGTGGCAGAGTCACCATCCACAGAATGGTTAATCCATGGCCATATAACATTACCGGTCACAACTTTCCAGTTTCAGTATTGCCTAGAACAACAACAGGCAGGCAGATATGAAGAGATGGGTAGGGAATTCATCAAGGAATATTGGGAATTGCCATACAGATTTTGATGCAGGAGTGGGGACATGGAAGTGTTTCTAAGCTGTACAAACTGCAAGAACTCTTTAAGTGGATCTCTCATATGCCAGGATAACATGCTTCACGGGGCCTGCAATGGTTCAGTTGCAAACTTATCCTGTCATTTGAAAGAGTCCCCGGCTACCGTGATTAATCCTGCGTTCAAGTTGTTCTCAAATGGGAGTTCCTTGATGCTGAATGATCAAGGTTGTTGTGGGATGCTTCCGGGCATCGCATATCTTGTCACTGCAAACTCCAGGGTTACTTGTTGTATGCAAATATTGTTTCCACGGACCCACCCAGTCAGGGAGGCGCCGTTATGGCCTTCATTGAATGTTTCCTTTATACAGTTTGATACTTTGAGCCGAATGAAAGCCATGTTTTTACAGAAAACCATGCCCTTAACCTCCGCCCTAGAGACTTTTGATCTTCAGGTCACAAGGTCATCAGCTAAGATACAGGCACTTGTACAAACGAGCTGCCCTTTCCATTTCACAGAAATGGTACAATGTATCTTTAACATGTCTGATACGACGGGTAAAAGACACCTATTTAAGACCATATGTTCTGGACTGTTAAGCACCTTTCAGACAGTCTTTGGAGTGATTCCAGCATTCATACACTCCGTATTCGAAAGCATTTTTGGAGGACTTCCACTGATCCTGTTACTAATAGCAGGAATCCTGACTGTAATTTTTCTGCTACACAATGGACTTCCCAGTCACTAAGGAGATGGAAAAAACGCTCTTGGAGCGCCGATACTGTGATTGCATGGTACTCCATCTGGGCACTCGAGAACTAAGCAAGTCTTGGTTCCTATCATTTGGACCAGTCTGGATTGACTGTGTTTTACCTGTCCTCCGATGCCTGTTCTGCAGACAAGAATGCGTGTTGGATCTCTGTCTAACACTTCCATCGCTTGCGCCACCGGATGTGGAGGCTTTACTGGACCCGATAACGGTCCTTGTACTGTTGTGTCCTCAGCGTATTTCCATGTTGTTGTCTGCGTTCTTAGAGCCACCACGGGACGCTTCAGCTCCTTTTGAAATGGAGACCGGCTCCTCTACAAGCACTCAGGCCTTGAATGTCATACAGGCTTCCCCAGCATCGCTGTGGGCAATATAGAAGATCATCTGTCCTCGATTGACCTGATCTGTGAGGTGTTGCAGGGACCGTCATCTGCGATGGCAAGCAACAGTGATGGTGCGTCTCCCAGCCAGGACACAAAAACATTTGGATCATCGTGTGCTGGGAAAAATGTGGCCTTCTTCAAAATAACCAAATTTGGAATTTTAAACAACTAACACTATTCTTTTTACTGAACAGCATGGCTTTCAGACACTCATAGTTGTTCAAACTATATACACAAACATATTTTAGTAAGACTTATAACGCTTAAAATACAATTTTAGCATTTTTGAATTTAAAAAAAAAAAAATGATGCACTATTTTATGGGCTAATTAGTTGTTTGCATACAATGCCCAGAAGTACATTAACATTTTAGTATGCCGTCTAGTCGGATGAGGAGTGAGTGTTATGTTTCATATAGGTACCCCAATATAGACTCAGGTAGCAACCAAACATTTCACCTATATTTCCCCTGCCATTACACTACATAACGGTTCTTGGGACTGACCTTTTACCTAGTTACGGTACTGCTTACAGGACGTGGGGTTTTCCCTGAAAACTAGCCTCATTCATTATGCATGAGGATTCTTGGAAACTCAGCGGTCTACCATCTCCTGTATAATAACTTATAAGGGTCATTCCTTCCATCATCCTAAGTCCGACATGAAACAGCAAGGTAGATCCCCTGAGGGTACCACTTTGGGCATATAAACCCCATATGTTTGCTGAGGCAGGGAGAGGAGAAAAAGGACTTCCATGCTGACACACTGACGCAAGAGGCTGAGGTTCCTGCATGCAGACACTCCAGCTCCCAGTGGTCTGACATCCCTCACGGGGTGTCCATCTCAAGACCAAGACAGGGTCCGACAGTCTCTCACTTCAGGTAACGAGGTTGACTTTATCCTAGAGGGATTCTTGCATCTACACCTACATACATGCTAGGTACACTTAGGTACATCTAGTTAGGGTTGCATCGTAGGAGTACGCATTATTACTGTCACCTATTTTTATACCTACCTGTATTCATTGTTTTAGCACTATGGTAGAAATCTACCATCCTTTTAGTTTGTTGGTGCTTATAATCATTGATATCTGTTTCTGTCTTATGGTTGTTTCAGCACACCTATTTTACACTAGAATGACGCTGGTTCAATAAATGGTTATTGAAAAACGTCCCTACCGTTTATTGTGTGTATCTCTTCTGAGACAAAGTGAGCACGAGTGACTAAGCGAAAAGTATCACACTGTTTCCACGATCCCTGATGGGACAGAGTTGTCCTGTTCGATAGTTGCCAAGAACTATTCTCTCCTTGGTAAGAGGAGTTTACAGTGGCACTGAAACTCTGTCTGAAAGCTCTGCTGTATCCACACCATTGGAATTTAAACTTTTTGGGGAAAATCAAGTAAGTTTAATCCAGCACTTTGGAAAGGTTTTGTTGCTTGAGGAAGGACGTGCATCAGCATTTTATGTTTCATTTTTTGTATTGTTGTTGGTGGGTGGCCTGAAGTTTGGGCTGGAGTGGGGGTTAAAGGTTAAATGATTTATTGTGTTTTTTGGGAAATTTGTTCTGATTTGTTTATCATTTTAGTGTGATGTTGTTGTATTTTTTTGGGCCCTAGTCTGCCTTGCACTAGGCCTTGGGGGTGCTTTTGATGTATTTTTCACCCTCTCACTGCTTCTTTGCTGTATGATTTTTAAAAGCATGTATGGTTTTGCTGATGGCATTGGATTAAATGCAAAATGTAGGTTGGATTATGACTGTTGCTGGCCAGAGTTGGGGCACTTCCTGAAGTCTAAGCCCATGTAGCCAGACATCTTCCTTTGTTCTCAGCTATCTTCTTCTGGCTCACCATTTTTTTGTGAGTTTGTATATGAGAGACATGGTTGAAATTGTGGTTGGGGAATCTTTAACCTTAATTTATTTATTTGTTTGCCTTGGTGATTTAATGCTGTTTGAGTAAAGGGCAGTTGCATGTATAGGTTCAGACACATTGGGTAAATAATTTCTTTGTAATCCTTTCCTTCCAATGCTACAAGATGTCTTTTTTCTGAGAGGGTAAGGTTCTCCAGGAAGAAATGGGCACATGTCTTCTTTTTTCTCCATCCCTCCTTCTTTCCTGGCCATGCACAAATGGCCATTTTGTGTAGCCGGTGTGTTTGTGTGCCACAGGCTGACGTGTTCTTTTTTTTTCTATGCCTTCCCTTTGCTGGCCATGTGGAGGTGGTCATTTAGTGTAGCCAGTGTGTGTGTGTATGTGTGTGTGGTGGCCATTTTATCTTTGCTCTCTATACCTCCTTCTTTGCTGGCCATGGAGCCACCACAATTTTGCAGAGCCAGGTAGTATATGTGTATATTTGGTGGCCATGTAGTCTTTGTTTTCCATGTATCCTTCTACATCTGTGGTCGATGAACTAGCTTCCATAATTTTGTGCAGCTAGTGTGTGCTTCAATTCCCAGTAAAATCAGATTTCTAGGAACATTGATAGAAGGGGCCAATGACATTGTTGTTCATTTTGTCTTTTTCCTTGATATATTTATTTGTGCTTGTGGCTGATTGCAGTCCAGTGTTGTTTCTATTCATCTTTTTCAATTTTTGCATGATTTCCATAGAGGGCCCATAGGCCCTGGTGGGCACCAGCAATTATCAAATATATTTTCTTTCTATTTTTGCCTGACTCCCCATGCCTCCCATAGACTCTCATGGTCCCTAGTTGGGCACCAGCAAATATTGAATATCTTTCAATTTTTCCCACCTCAGCCTGCCTCCCAAAGACTTGCATAGTCCCTATGGGGCACCAACAATTATTGTATATTTTTATTACTGAGGAAATTTTCATCTTGGTCTACAAGGCGCTTTTCCCCTCGGCAGCAATTTCAACACTGAAGATCGTAGCGCCTTGACAGGGGGGACTGCGAGCGACTCCAGGCATCTTCCGCTCTTCTCCCCAGGAGGGGACTCCACTGACCAGCATCCTCAGCGCGCGGACGCGCTGAAAGGAGCGCGCTGTCCCGCGGCGCACTGCAGATCGTAGCGCCTTGACAGGGGGGACTGCGAGCGACTCCAGGCATCTTCCGCTCTTCTCCCCAGGAGGGGACTCCACTGACCAGCATCCTCATCACGCGGACGCGCTGAAAAGGAGCGCGCTGTCCCGCGGCGCACTGCAGATCGTAGCGCCTTGACAGGGGGGACTGCGAGCGACTCCAGGCATCTTCCGCTCTTCTCCCCAGGAGGGGACTCCACTGACCAGCATCCTCAGCGCGCGGACGCGCTGAAAAGGACGCCCGTCCACGCCCGTCGGAGCCCGGAGGAGGCTGGGCTGGGCAAACTCTCTGATATTTGTGCTCTGGACCGTTTGATCGTTTGAGACTGAAAGGTATTGCTGTTATTGTACACTTGTTTACAGTTTAACAAACTCTATACTGGGAATTTGGTTTTTAATTCTTAATTTCATTGACTGGGTGTGATATTCAGTTATTAGAAGCGAATTATGAGTAAAAGGAAGGGAAGTAAAGAAAAACATCTGGGTGGGCCAATTGGGACTCTGGACGCCTTTCTAACGAGGGCTGAATCGGTCCTTGTCCACGAAATTGAACTAACTGAGAGGAGGCTCTCTTTGGACTCACATATTGCACATAAACGCTGTTCGCTAGGAAGAACAACTATCGCAGATTCCCAAGACTCTTTGGATGCCCTAGTATCAGTGACAGAACTGGTGCAGTCTGATGGCGGGTTGGGCATTCCTATATCTATGGATCAGCCCACGTTAACTGATGATACGACAGGTTGCCAGTCTGTGTCTCAGGGGCAGACTATATCAATATTCCCACAGAATAGTAATTTTGTACCCTCCATTGTAAAGAAAAGAGGAGGAGGGCCATTAAAGCAACAAACGATGAAAAGGACTCGTTTGGAGAAACATGTGGGGGGTTCTTGTTTATCTCCCCCCAAAACGATGCGAATTACAAGGTCTAAGGTCATGGCTAAGGCTCTTAATATGCAACTTAATCAGCAAATCCCAGTGGTAAATGACTCTGCCCATGATTTTGCCTTTTTAAATCAAATTGAATTAATGGTTTCTACACTTTTAACTCCTCTAACGTGTAAATTATCTTTAATTGAGGAAAAGCTAAACTCCTTGGAGGCAATGTTTTTATCAAAACAAAATCCCGTAAGGGGTAATCAGCTAAATGAGGAAGTAAGATTGACCTCAGGTGCGGTTCCTCATGTGCTGGTGGATAATTTGGGTAGTGATGCCCCTCAGATTTTGGTAGGGCGCAAGCCCAGTTGGTGGCACCCAAACAGAGTGTCACTTTGATACATGGCGATTCCCAAGCGAATTTGAGTGATTCGAATGACCGGTTCTATTCTTTGCAAAATAGTCATGCAAATATATACAATCCCCTATCTCATTTTAGAAGTACACGTAACGCATCCCGGCCATTAGTGGATACTTTCCTGCCTACCCCCTTGCTAAATACAGTGAATTCAGAAAAGGGAACTTCAATTACCTGTGGGAGGGGGGCTGTTCATCATTCTGCTGAGGGCCTGAATGCTAGAGACAGGATAGATCTTCCGCCAGCAGCTTGCCCATATGTGATTGTTTTGGCTAATGTACCGGCACTAAAATTAAAGCAAATAGAATCTACTGAACAGCTGATCCATAAAGCCCAGTATTGGCTTACTAATTGTGCGGGTGATAACTATAACATATATGGACATGTGATTATGGCCAGGAGAGTTAACTGGATAGGTAAGGCCCCCAAAACTTTTAAAGGGGATTGTATTATTATTAATTTTGACAACCATAATGTGGTGGGGCAGTTACTATCTGTTCTGCCAAGTTTTCCTTCACCCCATTCAGAAATCTGTGCACTTCCACTTGTTTTTTTATAAACCGCACAACTTTCTAGAGGTTTCGTCAAATAGAAGAAATGTGAGTAATAGACTTGGGTATTCTGTTCCTAACTTATGTGCTACCTCAACAGTTTTACCTCTCTCTCTCAGTAACCGTTTTTCTACATTGGACGGTATGCAAGACTGTGATTGACTGACAGGGCAGACCTCATCACATATAGAGTCAGCTGATTTAGTCTTGGAATTTATATCACCTGTAGTTTCTGTTTTAACTGTGGACGCCCATATACATCCAAAAACGAAGGTATCTGGTTTGATTGTGCCCCAGACTACGCCTTATATAGATTGTTCTACGTCTTCCGTAGCAGTGATGTCGTGGAACATTGCTGGGTTTAACCAAAAGAAAGCAAATAATGAGTGGCTTTCCCTTATAACATCTAAGGATATAGTGTGTCTACAGGAAACCTGGGAAATTAATTCAATACATCTTAATGGGTACTGTTCATATCATACACCAGCAAAACCGTCGGTATCGGGCCGCGCTAAGGGAGGTTTGTTAACCTTACTTTCTAATAGCTTCCCATTAAAAGTAAAGCGATTTTTAAATACATCATCATTCTATCACATTATAGTTTTGGAGCAGGGTGCTGATAAATATTGGCTACTTGTAAATTTCTACAATAATAATTTTGGTAATAACCAAGTTGCGATATTGGCACCACTAGAAAGGGATATTGCTAATTTAGAGAAAACACTTAGCAAACCCTGTGATATAATTTGGCTTGGAGACTATAATGCTCATCCATGTGATAAAGTAGATACTCCGGCATGTGGGATACTAGATGATGATGGGGATTGTGTTTTACATTTTGACCATACTGATTATGGTTCTGGGCTAAATAGACTACTCATCACTAGGAACCTTGTGTTTTTAAATACTATTGATACCTCAACTGGGCACTTACACTGTACCTTTTTTAGTCGTACCTTCTCTTCTACACTTGACTATATTCTGGTCTCTAATTCAATAAGGAAATACTTTTCCCCACTACAGATTAAATTTTATGTTTTAGTGACCATGCGGCGATCACCTTTTTATCTCTTCCTTAAAAAAAGGGAATGTCGTTTAAACCTCCCCATAGTACCAGTGATTGGAAGGGTAAATGGGATCGTCCTGAAATGAGAGAAAGTTGACCCAGAGAAAATTTTGGTTAAAATAGGTAGGAAGTGTGCCTTAGAGATAAGGCTATGCCTAGATCCCTCAATCACTGATGGAATGGTCAATGCTTTTGAACTGATACTGAGGGAAGTTAAGTTTAATCTTATGCGCTCCATACGTAATAGATCCCCTAAGACTTGTACTTGGTTTGATGAAGATTGCCGAACTGCACTTGGAAATCTACATGTGGCCCTTAAAGTAAAACCACGTAACCAGCATCTGATTACATCTCTACGGCAGGTCTATAAGGAAGCCAGAAGGGTAAGGCAAAACGCTCTAAAAGAAGAATGGTGGGACAGCCTATATGAAGCTGTCCTAATAAAAAGTTCACAGGCATTTTGGTCCGTAATAAATGCACCCTTTTTAAAAGACGAATTAACTATATCTTTAGATAGTCATGTTCTTGAGGAGGATTGGGTCATACATTTTGAAGCTCTGTTTGGGGTCTTGGAGGAGGTATTTATTCAGCCTCCGCCTCCTAGCTCTGATAACGTAGGAATAGATGTTTGGTTTACAGTAGACGAAACTAAACATGCTCTCAGCCAATGTAAATGAGGGAAGGCACCAGGGCCGGTCGGTGTTCCGATCGACCTTTTTTTAGATAATCAAGACCTTTGGGCTCCGCTTCTAACTAATGTTTTTAACAATATTTCTCAAACTGGAGCACCCCAGTCGTGGAAAACGACTGTAATTGTCCCAATTTATAAAAGGGAGATAGGACATTGCCAATCAATTACAGGCCGATATCTTTGATAGATTCCACAGCAAAATTAATGGGACGGCTCCTTTTAAATAGACTCGAGGTCTGGGCAATGGAGAAGAATATTATTATCCCTACCCAATATGGTTTTAGGAAAGGGAAAGGAACGGTGGATCAGTGCCTGAACTTGAACCTGATAATAGCAAAATATACGGCTGTGAAAAATGGCCACTTGTATCTTGCCTTCATGGATCTGTCCGCAGCCTTTGACTGCGTGGCACAGCATAGGCTGTGGCAGATCATGGAGGCAATGGGAGTTGAGACCCAGATCATACGTATTATCCAGGATTTGTATAGTGGGGCCTCAGCTTCTGTTCGTTTTGGGAAAAATGGTGAGTGTACGAGACATTTTAAAATTGCAAGAGGTGTACGCCAGGGAGTGCGTCCTTGCCCCCTTTTTATTTTCATTGTATACCAATGCTGTTGAATCTGCCCTAATTGGTATTACTCCAGATGTCCCTTACATTAAGTCTATGCAGGTACCACTACTCCTCTATTCGGATGACGCAGTGATCTTAGCTCGCACTGGTAATGCACTGCGTCGGATAGTAAGGGAGTATATTACATTTATGAACGATCTGGATATGAGAATTAATTTTTCCAAATCTTTTGTGTTAGTGGCAGGTGCTAAACAGAGGAAACAGCCCAATATTCATATTGAAGGGGTAAAATGGAAGTGGTAGATTCTTTTAATTATTTGGGGATTGTGTTTAATGGACAATGTAATTGGAAGTGTATGATTGAAAATAGGTGTCTGCAGATGGAGAAGACTATTGGGGCCCTTAGTAAATTTGTAAAAAGATTGGATCGAAACCGATTGAAACTATAAAGAAAGTCTATCAGGCTAAAAGTGTATCTGTTGCAACATATGTAGCAGCAGTGTGGGGTGTTGTAGATTGCTCGAAACTACAAATGATGGAGGATACTTTTTTGAAGAAATTAGTTTCCTTACCCAAATCCTGTTCTAATTTTATCTGTCACACTGAATTAGATGTCCCTTATATCTGTGACAAAATCTCTATTTCACCCGTCTTATTGTGGCATTCGATTTGGCGTAAGGACACTCTTGCGCTGACTAGAGATATAATAAATGATGTCCAGAAGTTAGATGGGGCTAGTAGGATTAGATGGATATGCTATGTAGAATCCACACTTAAGGCAGTTGGGTTACATGAATTGTATACTAACCCTGTGTCATGTTGCTCTGTTTCAAAGAAAGAGTTAAAATACCAATTACTGTCTAGATTACAAGTAAGGAGGCAGAACGCTAATTTTAGGCTGACAACTGTTAGAACATTTTCTGCTGTTCCAAGTATTACGTCACTGGATTCTAATACAACTTATCTGTCTTTTGTCACTAACCAGCAACATAGATTCATATTAGTGAGATTTCGGTTAAATTATATCCCTCTGATGTTAGGTTTTCCATCAAAAATGTATGCACTTTCTGAATTGCCTCTTTGTACATGTGATGATTTATCTATTCAGAATAATCTTCACTTTTTATTTTTTTGTAAATTTTATCAGGAACAAAGAAAAAGGTTTATTATCCCTCTTCTACGCAAAATGAATTTTAGACAGTGTCGTGTGGCCCTTTTTTACTTACAGCTATTGTCTGACCCTTTTACATGCTTTTCACTGGCGTCCTTTTTCCTGTCGGCATTGAAGAAGAGAAGATTGACTTTTTAATCTGTTATTTGATATATTTACTCAAGGATGGACTTATGCATAAGATTATGAGATCAATTGGTTTTTATATTACTGGGTTTGTTATGTAAAATTGTAATTATATGACTGTGCTATAATGTAACTGTTTTTAGTATACTTTTTATGCCACCATTTTGGTAAGCGAAATAAAGTTATTTTGATGATGATGACATTGTTGTTCATTTTGTCTTTTTCCTTGATATATTTATTTGTGCTTGTGGCTGATTGCAGTCCAGTGTTGTTTCTATTCATCTTTTTCAATTTTTGCATGATTTCCATAGAGGGCCCATAGGCCCTGGTGGGCACCAGCAATTATCAAATATATTTTCTTTCTATTTTTGCCTGACTCCCCATGCCTCCCATAGACTCTCATGGTCCCTAGTTGGGCACCAGCAAATATTGAATATCTTTCAATTTTTCCCACCTCAGCCTGCCTCCCAAAGACTCGCATAGTCCCTATGGGGCACCAACAATTATTGTATATTTTTCAATGTTTAATGACATAGATTTCCCGTGGTCCCTGATGGGGCACCAGCAATTTTTTAATGTATTAATAATGTTTTCCCTACCCCTCCTGCCTCCTGTTGGGGTCCCATAACTCTGGAGGGACACAAACTAACCTTTTATGTGAATGTTGTCATGTGAAAAAATTGTTTATGCATGTTTTGGGTACACTCTTGTTCAGTATTTGAGATGATGATGACTTCACTTGTGTTATATTGGCTAGATTCTGACTGCCCAAGTTTCACTAACTTTTTTTTACTGCTTTGCTTGCAGGTGCACAGCATGACACACTGTACTGTTATGGATAGAATTCTGCAAAGGCATCAGCTGACCGTGACACCTGAGTCCTCTGCTTATTACTTAAACTCCTAGTGCTAAATGACAACTGCTAATGCTAAGAAGAGGGCCCCAAAGAAGGCGGTTCCTCCCAATAAAGTGACCACTGGGGAAGATAAGAAGTCTGTCTTGCTTCGAGCCCTTATCCTGTTTCAGGTAACATGATGAACTTGCTGCACCCTCATCTGGGTAGAAAGAGACTCATAGAATCACTCCTGCATCAACTGCACCACCACAACCAAAATCTTTGGCCATGTGTCTCAGTGCTGCAGTGACTGCGGTCATGGGGAGCAGTGAATCTGACCTGGAGTTGTGTCAGCCACAAACCAAATTGTTGTAGGAAAGTAAACAACAGAAGCCAAAGTGAGCAACAGATCTTCCAGAAGTAGGAGAAGAACAGGAGGTTGACGTTCCTGTTGAGCAAGATGTTGCTGAGAAGACTTCTCTGCCCCCATTGGCTTCAAGATCTTCAGCAAGGCAAAAAAGCATACTCCCCCATCTTCTCCAAACTCCTGTTCTGATAATCTGGACATGGATTGAACCCCACCCGAGTCTGGGAGACAAGGGAAAAGTAAGATTCCTGAATCCCTGCAAGAGAGGAAGGTGCTGATGAAGACAAAACAGTGATTATCAATGTGGAGAGTGGCACAGAGGAGGTACAGATCACTTCTATACCTTCTGAGAGGCATGTGGTTCCACCAACACCACTATCTCCCTTATTTGAAAGACCCCAGAAACCTTCAGCCGTCACCACCACCCCAGTCGCAGCACGCATGCCCTACAGTTGCAATATTCACCATGGAGAAATCACAAACAGCTACCAACTTCTTGGAAGAGTTGAATATCAAGGTCTACGGATGGCGTAAACCCAGAGGTCTCACTGACAATGGAAGTAATATTGTCAAAGCAATAGCTAACAGTGAATATTTCAAAGCCCTCTGCGTAGCACATTGCATCAACCTCCTTGTGCAGGGCTTTCTCAAAAAAGATGAGGTAGTCAGCAACATTTTTGTCACCTGCCAAAGAATATGCATTCATTTCAGTCATTCATTTAAAGCCTGGAAGAAGTTGAGGATAATAAGTTATCTGTAAAAGCCCTCGTACAGGAAGTGCCAACAAGTTGGAACTCAACATACTACATGCTGGAACTCCTGTTTGAGCAGTTCAAGTCTACCAATGATTATGATTCAAAGGAGAGGGGATCCAACTGTCAAACCTGTAACAATGGAGGTGGACAAATGGGAGCTACTAGAGTGCCTGATTCAATTGCTACTTCCTTTTGAGATGAAGACTTGGAAAGTCAGCAAGGAGGACAGGACCATGAGTCAAGCAATCCCAGTGTTCCATCTGCTATAGGATCAGTTGAAAAAGGTGGAGCGAACATTCACCTCCAATGGTAATGAAGAAGCAGCTTCTTTGGTGGATAGCTTTATCCTTCACTTGAACACTAATCAAAGGCTGCAAAATGAGAATGTGCCCTCCAAAGACTACATCTGTGCCACAATACTGGATCCACGATGCAAAAAACAAATGCTGGCCAATTTCATTCCTTTTATTGAAATGGATGGCTTGGTTCACAAGACTTGGATTGTCAATAAAATGAGTGGTCAAGAAGAAAAACTGCTGCAAAGTTGAAGCAGAAGTTCGGAAGTGCAGCCATCAACCTCCACACATGGTGATACTATTGGTTAGCACTCTTTGCAGCAGCCAGCACCTTGCCAGCTACTCCAAAACCCAAAGCAACAGCCACTTCAAGTTCGCTGCCAACCTCTGCAATGGGTTAGTTTCATTCAGCAGGACTTGAATCGAAGCAGAGGTGCAGGCACAGCACATGCGGGCACCTGTGACAATTCAGAAGATTCCACACTATGTGGATGATCCAACAAAGGGGTACCTGGATCTAGAACCATTGATCTTTTGGTATAGGAAGAGAGCACAATGGCAAGAGCTCAGCAATATCTTGCATGTATGGTAGCCACTGTTACTTTGGAGCATATTTTCAGTGCAGATGGTGCACTTGTCACAGTATCTCACCTCAAATGCTGGGAGATTGGAGATCCTTAAATGAATAAATACTTCATTCTAAAGGATTATAGTGTTCCTTAAACAACCGAGGATGATGAGGAATTTTAGTATGCCCACCCTGAGTTTGAGGACGAAGAAGCTAAGAGGAGATTAGACAGTGAAAAGTCTTTGGCACAGAATGGTGGAAGTGTAGTGGGCAAAAGGACCAGGATACCACCCAAATGGTTGGAAGATTATACACATAGTAATATTTAAGTCTTATACCATTTGTGTATAACAATGTAATTTCAATTTGCCTATTATGATGTATTGCGTGGCATTATTTTAGAAGGACATTGTTGGTTGCATGTTTTATTTCTTAGGAGGAATTTTTCTTTTCTTTTATGTCTATTTAATTACAGTTTGTATCATATTTACAAATCCAGTTTCTTTTAATTTGTTACAGTTTTATGGATAATGTATCTTTTGTTTTTAAAAACAAAAGATGCATTCCAGGTGTGGAACCTGAGGTGAGGTAGTTCAGACCTGGCGGGGTGTTTGCGACAGAGAACAGGAGAGAAAACGGCTGAAAACTGACATGTATGTTGTTTACCTCCAGGCAATAAGTGGAATAAAGATCTACATTATTCCAACCCTGTGTGGTACACTTATAACACACATTCCTTAAACTTTATATGGCATAATATTCTATGGGTGAATCCTATAACTTTCCTCTTAACAAAATGACCAATTGTTTTCTGATCATCATTAGGACAGTTGCCACTTACTTGCAGACAGTAGGATTATTGGACTTTTAGTACATTTCCTCCTAATAATGTTTTTTGCCTCTTCTGAAATATTATTAATTGTGGTCTTCATCAGGATTAAGAGATGTTATGTAGTTGGAATCCTACAAATATCACTAGTCAGAATATTACTGAGCTTGGTCGCTATTGGCATGCACTCGTAATTGTCAAACGTGTGTTTCCCAACAGTGAAGTTCTATTCTGTATTAATCAGATCGGGACTGATCTTTTTCTCAAGGCAATGAGACAAAATGTCTCATTGTCTTTTTTGTGGGGCAATTTTTATGTCTCCATAATCATTCTGCGAGTTTGGGATCTAGTTGCCAAAAATATCTTAGGGAAATAAATCTCAATGCATACAAAGAAGAGAACTCTGTGCAACCATTTCTAATTATGAATATGAAATGGATACCACAATGTTCATAGAGGAAACTATGTCTGCACTAAGGATGTTATAAAAATATCTTGATGTAAAAGACCTATTAGTACATCAAATCAAGCAAGAAGGTGCATTTAATTGCCTATATAAATACTAGAGATGAACATTCTACTGATTCCTAGATGGCCACTGCACTATAAATGGAGTATAAGATGACCTCAACTGACGGCAGACATTAGATGCAGACTGGATGGAGACTTGAGCACTTTACCAGAAGACTGTGATGGTTGGCGATCAGAGTCTGCATAATGTCTCCGCTTATGTATCAGTGTTAAAACTTATTACAATACATGGGCTGGGGCGTTGGTGGAAATCTGAAGAGATAGGATAGTTGGAGGGGCCCACCAAGAAAAAAATGGACCTTTTCAATCAACTTGTTCCTGACAGTGTGGAGAGGTTCTAGCAAACATGTATGATGAAGCAGGAAACCCAGGATGAATATGATTTGTGTGTCAGATCTATGCAGCTTCAATGGCCGTGTGAATGCCGCAGATAAACTCTAACATTAATAAAATTACTTTTTCCATTTCTTTTAGCACTACAAGTTTGTGCATATGCATTCTTGCTCTCTCACTCTGTGTTGTAACCCAATCACATTCTCATCCCTAGACACACTCTCTGTGTTGCTCCTGTCAGCTCATCAATTCTATTGCAAGCTCTCACCCATCCTGTTCTACTTTTTTTAACTTTTCAAGAACATTTCAACCCCTTTAGCCCCTCTGTTTTTCCCCTACCACTCTCTACTGAGCATTGTATGGCTCATCATCCATGACCTATTGTTGCTCCCTGATATTTGGCAGCACAACCTTGCTAACCCCCTTGCTCCTTCACTGTTCTCTCTCCCTGCCTCATTTATTACATGTTTCTTTTTCTTCTATTCGGAGGATCCAGCAGCTGCAATTTGCTATTGGACCTCTCCTTTCTCCACAATGCGGTTTTGCATAATTTTTATTTTTTAGTTCTCTCTCCAAGATGACCATTCATTATCTTGTAACAGTAAATTGAAAGAAAAAATGCTGCTTCAACATCATTGGGCATGAATTTGCATGCATGTTGGCAAATGTGCATGTATTAATCATAATGCGGGTGCTTGCTATTTTACCTTTTTTGCTGATACTGTTCAGCATCGGCAACAAGCAATTTTTTGCTGATGCTTTTCAGCATAAGCAACACGCATTGGCAACGCAAAAAAGGGAAGACATATTGTCTTTGACAGTGCTTGTTTGTAACAGATCTCAGATTCCTTTCTTTTAACATGCATTTCTTCAATGGTTAGTAGCTGGGTGAAAATTAAAAGCAAGATATGGAAACCTGCTCTCATAGTGCCTCCAGAACTGAACAGGGTAATGACCCCATCTTAGCTAATGAGAAGATCACCCAATGGGTTGAATAGTCTTTAGGTCAAGTTGTCCCTGTAAAGAACCATACATCATGCTCCAAGGATTAATCTGCTCCTTGGTACTTTCCCTTCCTTCTAACGCTCACAAAAGAATGTAAAAGGCTAGAGATGAAGTGGAGAAAAACATATGATGAGCAGTGTAAAATGAACTATTACAAGGCCATCAGGAAATAACACACAGAAATTAAATTGGCTCAAGTCTCTTACAATGAATCCAAAATAACAATGCTTCCAATTGCCGTCGGGAAATATTCCAAATTGTTAAAGCATTAACAGAGCCAAACTCAGACAGTCCCACACTTGAGCCTTCTGTAATTTGCTGTAATGATCTAGTGAATTTCTTTCTCCAAAAAATTACAGAGATATTTTCCTCTTTTCAGGATATTGAAAGAGAACCAGATTCAGCTGGCAATGAGGGAGCACAGGAGAAGGTGAAGGCTTGCCTTTTGATTTCCCTAACATTACTCCTGACAGTTTTGCAGTATTTTTTAACAAAGTGAAGTCAGGATCCCCTCCTCACATCCTTTCTCAAGGAGCAGTTCATAATTCCAAACATTCACGGGGATTGAGGCAACTACGACTGCACTTATCTAATTGTTAGGGAGATGTAGGTCAAACTGTAGTGCACAGGACCGGAGGCTAAATACCCCTAAACCTCCTAGGTTCAAGAACCCTACAACAGCAAATACATTAATGTGGTCCATCATTGTAACAGATCTCAATATTACTTATTCGTATGAATTCAGCAAGACATAATGCAAATAGTATGCATCATTCAATTATTTTCATTAAATATGACATCAATGCAGCAAGTATATTTCATGATCCTTTATTCGTGACCCTTCTTCTTCACAATTTGATTAAAATGTAGCCAACGCGTTTCGTCCTCTCGGACTTCTTCAGGGCATTAGATTTTATTATCCTATCTTGACTACTGTCTGTACTGGTAAAGTCCGTTCTTTAGTGAGAGGTATGATTGAAAACTCATGGGTTAGGTATGCTCTAAAACCAGTACGTCAAATGTTCGAGGTGTTCATGCAGAAGTCAGTCTAATGTCTGCTCTTTCTAGTCCGGGCAAGTCACTACAATTGGTGTTGCCCCATTTTCCAATTTGTTGTGTCAGGCAATGTCTAAAATGCAGTCTTATATCTTCGTTAGTTGAAACTAACGATCATTTGACGTACTGGTTTTAGGGCATACCTAACCCATGAGGTTTCAATCATACCTCTCACTAAAGAACGGACTTTACCAGTATAGACAGTAGTCAAGATAGGAGAATAACATCTAATGCCCTGAAGAAGTCCGAGAGGACGAAACGCATGGCTACGTTTTAATCAAATTGTGATGAAAAAGAGTCACTAATAAAGGATCATGAAATATACTTGCTGCATTGATGTCATATTTAATGAAAATAACTGAATGATGCCATACTATTTGCATTATGTCTTGCTGAATTCATTTGAATAAGTAATATTGAGATCTGTTACAATGATGAGTGCTGGATCACATTAATGTATTCAAGGAGCAGATCATATTTCCCGGTCCTGTTGGAACTGCTAAATCTATTATTGGTGAATGGCTCAGTACCACCTGCATGGAAACATGCAGCTGTAAAAGCTATATTGAAAAAGCCTAATTTGGACACTCTCTGTCCAGTGAATTACAGACCTATTTCCTTGCTTCCTGGATTAGGCAAGGTATTGGAGAACCATTTTAACCAGTATCTGTCTGGGGTCTTGGAAGTAAACAACATCCTGCATTCCACCCAGACTGGGTTTCGACCGCAGAACAGCACTGAAACTGCTCTTCTGGCTGTGGTGGAGGAGCTGAAGTTGCTGTTTGATCAAGGAGGCATGGCTGCCATCATACTCCTTGATCTCAGTGCTGCATTCGATAAAGTGGACCACGATATTCCTATTGAAAGAATTAATAATGCAGGGCTTACTGATAATACCTTAAAATGACTTACTCCTTTTCTTAAAGACAGGACAATTCTGGTGTTCAATGAATCTTGTTTCTCTGACACAGTTTCTTCGGGATATCGATAGTTTCATACGCGGAGGACATGCAATTAGTGTTCTCTCTTGTTCCCGAATACTGGGCTCAATGTACACTGCTGGGGCCTTGCATGGAGAAGGTAGCTAGTTAGATGGCCAGCTGCTGCCTCAAGCTACTCAGAAACAAAATTGAAATCATGATATTAGGCAGAAACCAGAATTTCCAGCCTATATTAGGCTGGCCTGAGGGCTTAGGCACTGCCCCCACCCCCACTACATCTATAAAATGTTTGGGGATATGGCTTGATAAGTCTCTTTAAATGGATGACCAGACATTGAAGCTATCGACCAGTTGCTATGGCCTTCATAGAATGCTATGGAAAAATTTGCACCTGCTTCCTTCCCTTTCTAGAAGGCTTGTGGTTAAGGCATTAATTCTGTCTCATCTGGACTACAGGAACTCGCTCTCCCTGGGAGCACCTAGATTTGTAACCAAGAGATTTCAAGTTCTGCAGAAGGCGGCTGCCCGGCTTCTGCTCAATATCCTGAGACATCAATTAGCTCAGAATGACCTGGTCACTCTTCACTGGATTCCAATAGAACAGTGGGTAAAGTTCAAGGCTCTATGCATTGTACTCACAACACTTCAGGCGAAAGGTCCGCTCTAACTGCAATCGTTAATTTCACCTTACAACTGGAGGTCAAACAAGGCTCGGCTTGTGAGAGTTCCCCATATCAGGAGATTGGGAAGGGGAGGGCGCTCCTTTGCTTACACTGTTGCTAAACTGTAGAACTCTCTGCCGAATACTGTACGTCTCATTAATAACAAACTTTTGTTCAGGAAGCCCTTGAAAACTTGGCTTTTCGGTAACTAGCCTTACCGACCGTTACTCCCAATGTTGCATATTGTCAGCCTGTGTTGCAGATGCAAGTGCTGCGATGTCTCAGGATAGTCATGCGCTTTACAAATCCATACAGACTAGAATAAAATGGTTAAAATCATGGTTAAGGTTGAGACACTGCTTTTAGGAATATTATGTGGCGATTTCCACAGAATATAGTTTTTCTCTTATACCAGCCGTCACCATTACTACCAGAGGTTAAAGTGGGCAGGATCAGAGGGGCGCGATGAGCACATACTTTTTTAATTTGACAAAAACAGTTCCCCTTCTTTTTGTTAAAAGGCAATCATCCTGGGAGGGGTAATTCTGACATTTGAGATACCTCTGCTGAAGTGGAGTGGAGAGAGTCTTCTGTGCTGTTAAGTTGAGGGAAGGACAGACAGCTGACCTAGTAACAAGACTTTCTGCCAGGGTGCCTGAAACAAATGTAAATGTGTGCATCTGGTTAATCTGCAAATGTAAATGCTGTTTGGAAACCAGTATTGGCTTTAATTGATGGAGTTTCTTGAAGAATCTTTTAACGGGAGGTTTTGTAAGGTGACCTAATGAGCTGTGGAGTGCTAATGGAGTGATAAAAGATGCTTGCACTAGGTACAGTCAGCACATTACTTAGATCTATATTGTAGAAGCACTTTTTTTCATCTTAAACCTAAATCTTTCTATGCACTTTGTGGCAGCCTATCTTATACTGTGAATAATGCAAGGTGAAAATAATGACGTACATATTCAAGGTGCTTTCTGTCACAGGCTGGGATCTTGTAACACTAAAAACACACAAGCCACTATTCCTCACTGCACCAACCAGAATTCAATTCTGTGGCTCTCTGGATACACACACAGAATATCTTCAATAATCGCATTAACCAATAGAGGTTTTGAAGCATAAAATAGTGCATTGCTCATTGATTAGTTTAACTTGCAATTATTTTTTATCTAAGATGTGTGTTATTTTACATGCAGTTACCTGACGGTGAAACCCTAACAAAATACCAGTTACAGAATGTTTTGTTCTTTTTAGCCAGGTCTTTGATCCTGCCCCCTCGCTCGCTGACCCTGTCTCCATTGAACTCAGAATCCCAATTCCCCTTTTTTTTAATGCACTTCGATCACTGATTTCTAATACACCGTCTGACCACTGCATCCCACATAACAAATACCAATGTGTCCCTCCTTTTAGCTGCCTATTGTCACAGTGCTATGATTTGCTCCTTATTCATATATACAATGGCTGAAAATCCAAGTCAAGTTGCAATGCTATTTCCTCCTTTGCAACTCAATTTCTTGTGACAAGTATTTGAGCCTCTGGAACAATGTTTGAAGCCATGTGTTAAATTAAATGGCATGACACTTGCTGTACCCTTCCTCAGCTCCCCTGTGTCACCAATGATTGATGGCTTTCTTCCAAAAAATCATGCCAAGCTTAGATTAGGTCATGTGTGACATTAACAGCACTGAATACTGTAAAGACACATATTGCAGAGACAAACGATCATCCAATGCTCTAAAATAAATAACACCAATAAAGATTTATGATAACAGGTACATACAATTTAGTATTTTATCAACACCTTCCCCGTGGAATGCGCTGAACTTTAGCAGTCATTTGAAACTTGTCATTTTCAAATTACATTGTATAGCTGTGCAAAGCGATTCATCCTCCTCTACGTGTCATTTCATTCCTGCCCAATATGTCTGTATTATGATGCACTAGTCCAGCCTTCCAAATTTTATTTTGTTTAGGATTCCATGGAAGCAGAGCTGAGGCACATATTTGCAGCATGTTTAACCAGAAGCACACAGGGGCTTATTTACAAGCCCCTTGCGCCGCTAGACCTCTCGGCAGTCACACCTTCATTTAACTTTCAGTGGGAGACTACTTTTGGGGGTTAACCCCATACCACGCCCAATTCTTAATCGCCATAAGTGTAATGAGATATAGACCTATATTACACACTTATTACACTGTTATCTCTGAAATGACTGTGGTCAGAGGAATGGAGCTTCATATATAGTGTAGTCAGTGTGATGCTTAGGGTGACCAGATGGCTCCAGGTCACCGGGACACCACTTTTCCATTTCTGGGCTTTGTTTCTTTTTATCGTTGTTATCTGATGTGTTGGTTCAGCTGGCTCAATTAAAATGAACCAAGACTACAGCTCCCAGAAAGCACTAATATGTAGAAACAAAGTGCAGGGATGGAAAAGACTATAATCAGGTGACACGAAGGCAGCTGGTCACATTAGTGGGGGGGGGGGGTGGAGTTGGACACACGTGAACAGCTCAGGGTACAAAAACAATACGAGTAAGCACATCGGAAGCACTCCAGAGAAGTGGAGTGAAGCGGAAGTGGTTTAGCCTGCCCGAAGGGTCTGCTGTAGGGGTCCTTGACCCATGTGCTTCGGGCTTGTTCCGGTAGAGTAGGGAACGGCACGAACGTCAGCCGACTCAAAGTAAGCTGCAGTCTGTACTTTAGGAAGCGAGATGCATCTTGGCGATTTTCATTGATTTTTAAACAAAATTCTGGCTCTCACTATATGTAGTTTGTTAATATTATATAGCTCCGAAAGAGCCGCAGTAGACTTCCATCCTGTGTTTTCGCCCAAATTGCCTCAGTTTAACTTTAATTATTGGCTTTGCCTATTCGTATACAATTATTTGGGGGGTAGAAATGTACTGTATCTTCCAGCTGCTGCTATAAAATAAACTCATTTATAGGGCCTGATTCAGAATAATTGTGCACCATTGCTGTTTGGGCATCTCAGCTCTATAAGGAACGGTCAGAGGCGGCTTTTCAGACTTTGTACTATTTTGCTATTAGTTTTCTCTACTCTCTTTGATGAATGAGACACTATACCCATGTAACTGCAACATCCTCTCAGCAAGAGTTCGGTAGTTTGTGTCTGTTGATATTGTAAAGCTCGAATCTATCTCAAGAGTAGTGGAGTGCTGAACAGGAGTCATGACCCCAGGGAACATACAATGACTGGGGGCAGGCAGGTTAAGGGTAGATTGTAGGGTCAGAAGCAGTGATCCTTGAAAAGACGTGTCTTGAGCCTTATTTTGAATTTATGAGAGTTAGTGCTGAGAGTTAGTGCTGGTGATGATAGGGCTGCTGTCCCAGATCCTGCGACCATGAATGGATGAAGTATTGTCTTAACTCTTTTTTTTTTTTAAATAGTTTTATATAGCGCGAACTAGACCTGAAGGTATCGGAGTGCTTTACATGAGCACCAGTTACATTACAGATGGACACATTCATTTTTGTTAGGCACGGGGAGATTAAGTGATTTGCCCAGAATCACAGGATATTGAGCGTGGCTGCCGAGACTCGAAACCCAGTTCCGCAGCTTCAAAGTCGACAGCTCTAGCCGTAAGGCTACATCCTCTCCTTATTCTTTTCCATCTTACAGTGTTTTCTTACCCATTTGGCAGTGTTCCGGCTCCCGGTAAGCTGTTGTCTCCCAGGTGTGGCTAGTGTGTTTGCTAGGTATGTTGAAGACTTGTTGTTGAGAGCTTTATAAGTTATACAACTGGTCTTATAAATGATTCAGACAGGAAGGGGGAGCCAATGTAGAACGTTTAACATGCTGGTGATGTTGTCGAAATGCTTGGACCCCTTGATGGTCATGGCGCTGTTTGTAGGATACCATTTAGGTGTATTAGGGTGGAATTGGTGAAACTGCTGAGGCAGGGCATTGCATCTGTCTAGATGAGAGAGGACTAGGGCTTGTTTGCTTGTTCTGAAGTTTTCCAAAAAATCTTCTCCACTGTGTTCAGGAAAGAGTGTTGGAGCCTAGCTGTAAAAGGTTTAAAACAGTAAAGCTTTTAAGCTTTAATTATTATCCTTTGTGAATCAACAGTATTAATTGTTGCTTGCTCTACCTCTGTCATTGGGAACTGAATCAAAGCCACAGAAGAAACTCATAAATTCATAGCAAATACCATATTCTTCAGGTACGAAGTGTGGATGAATGATAGGTGATCAGAACACCTTTCGAGGGAAAGGAAAGACTCCGTAAGATATGTGTTGGACCTGGCCCTTTCTGCCGAGTAAGTCCTTACTTTTTGCTTTCACGCTCCAATCTTTTTTTAACCCATTTGTATTGGCTTTTAGGACTCTGCACACTTTACCACTGTTAACCAGTGACAAAGTGCTTATGCTCTATTCTTTAAAACATTGTAACATTGATTTACAACCAATTGGCACATATAATTTATTTGTAAGTCCCTAGTAAAGTGGTACTACATGTGCCCATGGACTGTAAATTGAATGCTACTAGTGGGCCTGCAACACTAATAGTACCACCCACTTAAGTAGCCTTTTAAACATGTCTCAGGCCTGCCATTGCAGCCTGTGTGTGCAGTTTTAAAATCCCATTGGGACATGGCAACACTTTTGCCAGACCTCAACCTTCCTTTTTTATACTTATAAGTTACCCCTAGGATAGGCCCTAAAAGCCCAGAGGGCAGGATGAAGTGTATGCAAAAAGTTGGAATTGCACCTTAAAGTTTTACATGTCCAGGTAGGGAAAAACTATTACATTTGGTTTTCACTACTGCAAGGCCCACCTCTCCCATAAGATAATATTGGGTCACTTTTGATAAGTGCTAACTTTCAATTTGGAGCTAGTCGGAAATGGCGAGTTTAGTGAGTAAAGAATTGCAATTTAAAACCCTTGTTAATGGTAAAGTCGGAGTTTAAGTCCAGAGTGATTTGCATATGGTTGGTTTCAAACTGAGGTGGCATGGTGGGTGAAAAACTCATTTGCATATTGCTGGGTCTAAACTGAGGTATCATGGTAGGTGAAAAATGATGTATTGGGATGCGGCCCGAGCGATTGCCAGTAGCTGAGATTAATTCAAGCATTTCATCCATCACATTGATGTTGATATTTTTTAGTCCTAATCATTTAGTGCCTGCAGCCTGTATCCTGGGTCACATGACTAGGAGTTGCGGACAGTTGGTCTTTGTGTATTGCCACCAGACAGTGAGACAAAAGGGGAATAAATGTTGACAGGATGGGCCATCTCTGATTTGATAGAGGGGCGGGGCTGTCACCTACCAGACTTAAACATCACAAAGCCTCTTCCTGAGCACACACACACAGGGTTTGACACTAGTCTTTTGTGCCACCAGCCAAACCAGGGCCGGGACAGAGAAGCAGAAAATGTAAAGCACCTCAGGGGGTGGAAACCCCCAGAACTGTCTCCTACCTCAAAGCGGGCACCAGGTATAAATATTGGACCCTCAGACAAAGCTCTTCAGTACACTTCGGGATCTGTGGGAGACTCAGGACTATTGTACTGCTGTGCTCCAAGAAGGACTGCTACTGTGCTGCCCTGCTACTTTGCTGTCCTGCTGCCTGGGTGAGAAGGAATGGGCTTGCATCTTGAACCCAGGACCACCAGAGTGATTCCAAGGGTTAGTTGGCTGGCCTCCTGGTAAGAGCCTCAGAGATAGAAGAAGCTCCTGCCACCTTAAACCCAGCACCTGGACTCTGTCTGCCATGAATTTAGCCCTCCAAGTGGTGCCACCCCAGTCCTGGACCCTTGGAAGTGGACCCAACGGTGCTCGGCCAGCCCAGCTGTGGCCAAGCAGAACTGACGCAACGCGACACATTACCTCATAGCTTCACATTGGAACAGCCCCTGCTCAATGCATCCCCAACACAGGACCCCAGAATTCCTCACCCTGCGCAATGCCTCCTCAACACAGAACCTCGCATCACAGCCCACAGCCCATCATAGCCACCGCTGTGCGACGCATCCTCCACATAGGGTCTTTCAACTCTCCTCAACCCGGATTTAAAGTAATTGGTTCAGAGGGTCTAACTTGGTCTCTGTATTCGGCGCATGCTCCATCACAGTCGGCCTGGTCTGAAGTGATCAGAAAATCACAGTTGGCGCTTTGTGCGTTTAGGCATTATTTTCCTACAAATCTTTAAAATTGCATAGCTCCAGTTCTAGAGATTGGATTTTTGTTGTTTTGGTGTCAAATAATTTCTTACATTGTACTCTATTGTTCTAAATTGGTGTTGGATTTATCTTGTCTTGTGGTTTCATTTTATTACTGTTTGAAGTGTTGCATAAATACTTTACACATTGCCTCTAAGTTAAGACTGACTGCCTTTGTGCCAAGGTACCAAAGGATTAAACACATGTTAATTTGGGGTTTGCTTGTGACTTCACCCCAACAGGAATTATGGTGGGTGCTTGTGTAGGGTTTCACCCCTCTCAACCACTAACCTAATTTCAAACAATATGGATCCAATAGCTTTTTTAAGTTCAAATTATTTTATTGAGTTTTGCAACCAGAGATGTACAGTGGCAAAAAGAAATAAGTGTACAGTAAGAAAGGTGGGTTACATTGATGGGGAGAGAGGCTGTGCAAAGGTGGGACATAATTCGGTTATGCAATTGATACATATCAGTTCTCTGCCTCTGAGCAATGTACAGAAGAATTGTTATGGATCCAATAGCTTTTGTAGAAAAATTTACCAAGGGCTTAGATGGCAATATGAATGCAAAGAGAGACAATTGCTCTTCAATGCTGGCCAGAATCACAGATAATCATTTTCGTTTGCTTGGAGGCACTTACAGAAGGTCAGGAACTGGGAGAATTCAACACTGACTTGGTTGTAGGGCCTCAGTCAATCACAATGATGACCCCCTTCCGTATTAGGAGAGTCCAAGATGGAGGGTGCGGAGCAAAGTGATCAGGCAAGATGGCAGCGCTCTGATATCCTGTCGGAGTGTGGCCTACGGCCTCCTCCAGATGCCACCTGGGTGAGCCTCCGCTCAGTGAGGGGTGTCCCACCTGCCGGAGACCATTACCACCCTCCAGAGCCCACAACACCAGCTGATGGGGCCCAGAGCTGCTGTCTAGAGCCCCGTGAAGTCTCGGTCAGAGCCACCTGACATTTCACCGAGGCTGCGCCGAGTTCTCCACTACTCTGAGGCCCCCGAAGCTGCTGCATCCATATCCTGGGGGCCTCCACCTATCCAGTCATTTACCCAGCCTTCAAGTGACTGGAGCTGCATGGAGTTCTCACTGCTCCAGACCCGAACTTACATTATGCCCGCTGCATGGGCAGGGCCTTGGGCTAGAAGGAGGCCACGCCCATCACACCATGGGCCGCATTCTCAGCGGTACCATCACTTTACAGGCCACGGCGCCTGGTGCCTTCCCCAGCGGCCACTCTATACCTCACCACTGGCCTCTGAGGTGCTACACGACATCCAGCCGCTCTCCTGCTCCCCTGTGGGGCAGAAATTTGGCACCTCAGGCCTACCTTCATTGTAGGCTCATCCATCAGAGGTGAGGGGGCCCTGACTGGGCAGCCTGGCCCCGGGCAGACCTATACTTGCACCAAACTTCTACACCCAGCTAGCCTTGCCATTTGGGGTTGTAGGCACTCCCTTCCCCACACCTCCATACCCTTCATTGGATTATGTGTGCTGAGAGTACCAGCCTGTCTCCTATCTCCCCATGAGGGCTGGGTCACCCACCCCGGGAGATCTGAAGGCACACCCTGACCCCGATACGCACTATTGTACACTGTACACAGGGGTGCAGAGGGACCGACACAAGCTGTGACTGGTGGGGGGCTATTGCACTGCTTCTCTGTGCCACTGCTTCAGGCCTGGCAGTTACTCACCCGCCCTTCAGAGCCACTCTTGAGGTGCTTTGCCTGGCAGCCTACCTTATGCCACTCTGCCCTACCATGCTTCTGCTTCATCTGGTTGTGATCCTGCTTGCTCCCAAAAGCCGACCCCTGGTCCCTCCCATGAGGAGCTAATCCTGTACTGCCTTGGTTCCATCTGGCCACCCCTTCATCATGTAGAAATCTACTAGATAACATCTCTTCACAGAGGCAGTGATGGATAACAGTCAAAGACATGAAAAGACGCAGATTCCTCCTCTTAGTCCACCCGAGTTCTAAACGCATAAAACTATGCTCTCGGAAGTGGCAGACAATACCTCCAAGTCCTCGGTGGAAACACAGAGCATACGCCAGGACATTGCCTCTTTCAACACCAGGTTGACTGTGGCTGAATCCCGCTTGGACCAGATGGAAGTCAAAATAGAGGCCTCCATAGACTGGGAGCAGGATCACTGGCACCTCCAGTGGAAAAATGTGGAGTTGGAAGAGCACACTCTGAGGGACAATGTCCGGATCTCCGAGGTGCCAGAGCAACTGAAGGGTGACGACATCATGGGATTCCTGGCTGGTTTCCTCCTTCCCCGGATGGGCTTATCCTTTAACCCTCCCTTGTAGTTCCAGAAGGCCTATAGGATTCAACAATGCTGCATCCCGCTCAAAGATGGTCCAAGGCAGATCATCGCCTGCTTCTTTGGACACCAGCAGCCTGTCTGGTGATTCAGGCCGAGGAAAAAAAGCATGTCTCTTTTCAACACGACAGACACAAGATCTTCCTGTCTCAGGACTTCTCTCCTGAGACGCAGGCCGTCCACAGGTGCTTCCTCAATCCACCCCCGCCTTCAACAACTTCGCATCCTCTATGGCCTACTGGACCCTGCAGTAATGCTGATTACTCATGATAACAAGACAGCTGAATTCCTTGAACTTTATCAACTGGAGGACTACCTGGAGGCAGTTGTACCAACTGACATGCACCAGGCCTCTGTGGCCTCCTCTGATGCCTCTCCCTCACATCACCATGGGGGCCCCTTAAGGTCCCCCTCTAAGGAACGCCAATGCCTGGAGAAAATCATATGCCAGTGGTCGGGTAGCCCAAAGCCATACCATCCCTGCAATGACTCAATTCTTAGAGACAAATCCCAGTCCCCTTTGAAGCCTGCAGCCCCTCCTGATGAGACTTCACGCTCCTGAGTCCACATTGGTCTGGTCAGTTGAGTATTCACCACATCCCCGTCACATACACTCTGCTGACTGTGGTACCGCGGAGTCATATGCCGGCGGTCCTTTGATCACTGATTCCGCTCTCTTTGCCACTACCCCACCCTTTGCTTTGCAACACGGCGACTCTTCTTTTCCTATCTCCCACACCTTACGCCACACTTTAGAGAGGCCTGACAGCTGTGCTCTGGCACCCTGGCCATTTTCTATGGCCTTAGGTTTATTACTTCCCAAAGGCTAGTCACTCAGCGCCTGCCTGTAGTGCCCTCCCTTCCCTTCCTACCTTTCCCCGCTTTTCCTTCCTGCCCCTTCAGGCCTTCTGTCTCTCCCCAAAGCACTCCTGTTCAACACTCACCTGGGGGCTCATGTCCTCACCTCATCACCTGATGGTAATCTCCCTGAACGTGAATGGCCTCACCCATTACACAAAACACCAGAAGATCTTTAGTTACAGCAGCTCTCTTAAGCCTGACATTGCTTTTCTCCAACAGACCCATTTTGCCGAAGAATAGAGTCAGAGACTCCGATGGGACTGGGTGGGACAGAAATACCACATGTGTAATGTCCAGCCAGGAGCGGGTTAGGCTCTGTCTGCCAAGCTCTACTGCAAGGTAGGCCTGGGCGGTGAACTCCGCTCCGTTCTCATAGTTTACAGAGTTTTCAGCACTCTGCGGTGCATGTGGAGTTGGAAAAAACTCTGCTCTGCGGAGCGGAGTTTTTTCCTCATTCATGCTTGCCAACATTAAGTTGGCGAGCGCAAGCGAGGAAAATCCACTGCTAGGCCACCTCCCAGTGAGATTTTTCAACGTGGGCTGTCGCGAATGGTTGCGACCGCTCACGTTGAGAAACCTTCCGTTCGCGGTGAGGAAGCTGCCGCTCGAGTAGAAAATCTACTTGAGCGGTAAAAAGAAGCAGCACACTCTTGTGCTGTGCATGGTGCCATTCGCACAGATTTTCCAGCATGAGACAAACACCCGGCACTAAAAATCAGCATGAACGGTGCGATCTAATGCACTCCACCACTTGCGGAACGCCACATAGTGTCACAGAGTTTTTTGGTCACTTCACGGAGTTCCACGTAGCGGAACTGCTCAAAATTTGCCCAGGCCTACTGCAAGTGTGGAATCACCATCTTGCTGGCTAAACACCTGCCAGCCAAGACCCTCCGTAATTAGTGCGACCCACGCGGCCACTTTGTCCTTATCAATGATTCCCTCTCTGATCAGGTCGTGCTCATCTGCGCCATGTACGCCTCAACCCAGTCCAAGAAATCTACCTACACCGCTCTAACTAAGATTCTTTGACTACATCCCAGAGCTTAGTTTCTCTTAGGGGGATTAGAAAATGGTTTCAGACCTCTTTCTGGACAAATTTGATCAACTCTTACACCATAACACCATGGAGAGAGGCCTCCTGCGCAATTGGCTGTTGGATTTTTCCTTGACCAACCCGTGGAGATTGCTCCATCCCACTGAGAGGGACTACACATACACATCCGGGGTGCATAGCACCAGGTCGAGAAGAGACTTTTTTCTCCTCGGTGAGGCTCTGGTTGGCCACTTGGCAGACATGGCAATAGTTCCCACCTGGGTGTCCGACCCTGACGTAATCCTCCTACGTCTTGACCTTGAAGCCTTTTGCTTACACTCCCGAATTGGCATCTCAACCCATCAGACTACAAGCCCCTATAGACCAGAGATATTGCGCTCGTATATCTGTTCTTTTCTTTTTGTAAATAAGTGGTCCATAGCCTCCCCACTTACCCTATGGGCAGTGGAAAAGGCAACGGTATGGGGGCTCTCATGCATACTACCTCCCTGCTGAAGCATGAAGCCACATTTAAACCACTACAATTTGAATCTACATTGGCCTCACTCACAGCCCAGTACTCTCAGCCCTCCTCCATGGACATGCTTCAGTCCAAATAGGACCACAATGCCCTTTACACCTCTTGTGCCAAAACGCACTGTTACCCCTTAAACAGCGCCATTATAAGCGCTGGGAGAAGGTAGGTCATGTCCTAGTGCTACAGTTGCACCAAAAAGATGCCTCTCTCACCATCGTGGCCTTCTGGTGGGCATCTGGCCAGCTCCTTACCCACCCACTTGATATTTTGGAGTCCTTTCGATCCGACTATGAGACCCTATACTCCTGAGACACCATTTATAACCCAAACGAGGTTGAGGACTTTCTGTCCCGCAATGCCGTCCTCCACCTCACGGCCGACCAGAGCCTATCTTCAGAGGTAGATATTACCACCAAGGAAATCCTGGATGCAATTGACTTGCCCTATGACAAAGTCCCGTGGCTCAAAGGTTACCCATCAGAGTACTATAGGATCAGCAAAGCAGTGTTGGCTCCCCTGCTCTGCAAAATATACTCTGAGGAGACCCCACCTCATTACATTCTCTTGGAAGCTAATAGGGCAGTTATTACTCTCCTCCCGAAACCAGGCAAAGACCCACTGACCTGCTTCAGCTATCACCTGACCTCCCTGTTGAACATGGACACAAAGGTGTTCGCGAAGGTGTTGGCCAACAGGCTTAAAAGAGTGATACCTTCCTTGGTCCAAAAAGACCAGGTTGGGTTTGTCCCCCTACCTCACCATCCCACCTTTGGCTCCTCTCACACATCTTCTGGAGGGTTAGGCTGGATGAGGATGAAAAGCTGGTGGCGTCACTGGACACAGAGAAGGCTTTCAACAGGGTTGAGTAGGGTTACCTTTTCTGGGTGCTGTAGCACTGTGGGTTGGGCCGATATCTTAATCTCAACTCCGGAGGATTTAGTACCCCCACACAGCACCTGCAATGGTCATACCTCTGCCCCCGTTGAAGTCTCTAGGGGCAGTAGATAGGGCTGCTGTAATAAGTGGCAGACTACATAAAGTAGAGTAAAGGCTTTATTTCAGATAAGCACAAGTGCCCCCGACCGCTACAGGCAAACCAGCCGAAAACAAACTGCACTCTCTGGAACACTCACATAACCGTGTTCCATGACAGAATGCATGGGTTAAAAGCAACACAACCCAAATAGCATTTAAATATTGAAAGACAATGCTACATTGAGTTTTTCCCCTTTTTATTTTATTAAGCATTTGTCTTTAGTTGTTTATTGTTTTAAAACATCAAATTCCCCCGATATACGAAAGAACATCTGCAAAGGAAAATAAACAAAGCAAGCTAGCTATACTAATACTAAATTGAGGTACTAACGGTACCTGCTTGGAATCTTTCGAGCCCTCAGGCTCCTCCGTAGAGATTCAACCGGAGCCAAATTACCTTCAACATTTCCAGAAGAAACACCTCAAAACCTGTTAAGGTACATCCGCATTTCTGACAAATTCAAACCAGCATTAACAGAATTATAATTTCTGCACTTAACATTCTGAGACGTAGACTCTGCTTGTACAGGAACTTTGACTAACTTGGCAGTATTCCACCAATTAAGTCCTTGGACTCTAACCGCATTCCCACATACTTTATCTATGACCAAGGGGTCTGAAAGCTTCGGCTCACCTTTTTTTACAAACCCAGGTGCTTTGAGGCATACAAAATTACCTACCCTGAAAGAGCATACCTTCACCTTTTTTCTTGGATAATAGTATTTCTTTTGCTTGTATTGTGCACATTCAACATTATGCTGAATAATCTCATTATGACATTGATGTGACATTTCACTTTTTAAAAACATACTCATCCAAGCCGACCTAAACTGTGTCGAAGGTTTCCTTCCTTTAAGTTCCTCAAATGGGGAAATGCCTGTAGTGGAATGTGGTGGGGTTCTATAAAACCACAACATGGATTGCACAGCACTGTAAATGTCACACTTATTGGCTAACGCCCACCTTACACACTCACCAAGCACCCTGTTGAAATGTTCCACTAGACCATTTGTTTGTGGTTGGTAAAGAGAAATCTTAAGATATCTAATAGAACCTTCACTCAAAAATTTCTCCACCTCACCTAATACAAATTGTACCCCATTGTCTGAGATGATCTCTTCAGGGAAATCCGCACTCAAGAAAATATCTTTGAGGAAAGGAATCACAGCTTTGGAGTTTGGTTCACTGATAAATTTGACATAAGGCCATTTTTAATAATAATCCATAAGGACTAATACAAAGCGGAAATTATGTGACAGAACATTAAACAGCCCCACCAAATCAATATCTAGTTTTTTCCAAGGTCCAGAAGGACATTCAATAGGTTTCAACGGTGGAGTGGTCGTTTTAAGAGATTTATCAGATGTAGAACACACAACACAACTCTTGACTAAGAGATGAATTTCACCATCCATTTGAGGCCACCAAAATGACTCACGCACCCTCCGTTTTGTCAACGTAGCCCCAAATGACCTTCGTGCGGTTTGGATAAAATACTGCCATCAGCTCCATTGGAGGTATCAATTTGTCACCTCTCAAATGTAAACCATCCTCAATGGTGAATTCCTCTGACACTTTAAAAAAAAGGTTGAAGATTCAAATCCAATTACTTTTCTCTAGGCCACCCCGCAGTAACATGTTCCCTTACATCTTTCATTACCCAATCATTAGTCAAGCTTTTTCTCCACACCTCCTCAGTGAACTGACCGGTATTTTCCATTTCCATGGCTGCAATAAAACAACACTCATCTTCACTCTCATTTGTCATCTCTTCTTTTTCCACAAATGGATTTCTTGAAAAATAATCCACCCTCACATGTCTCCCTCCAGAAATATAAACTACTTGTGAATAGACTCCAGATTTTGCAAAATGCTGCTGCCCGTTTCATCTTTAAAATTCCTAAATACGAATCAGCGAGAGAAGCCATTAGAAAACTGCATTGTTTGCCAGTTAGACAACAATGCAAGTTCAAAGCCCTCTGTCTGGCATTTAAATCTCTGCACGGTCTCGGGCCTGACCAGTTTATGAGAAAACTTAAATGGTATATACCGGCAAGAGCACTACGCTCAGGCTCTGCCAGGAACATGGTGGTCCCCCCTTTTAAAAAGGCCACCTGTGGGGGAGGAGTTTTTACAGGACCACTTCAACACTCTGGAATAATTTGCCATTGACTCTAAAAACAGCTCCTTCCCTACTCAGTTTCAGAAAAGCCTTAAAAACCTGGCTTTTCACACAGGATGGATGAAAGCACCTTTTCCCCCCCTTACTTGCCCGTAGTGGTTGCTTCTGTTGCCCTAGATCAGACTCTATAGCGCCAAGACCCCCCCTGGGCATGAGTTGCACTTTATAAATTATATTTACATTACATTACTTCAAAATTGAATTAAAGTAATCTGGCTACAAATCTTGTAATCCTGGGAGTGCTACTCTTGCAATTGGTGCCATTAAGAATAGAAACTAAGGGTTTGTGATCTGTTTGTAAGATACAACTTCTCCCCCAGAGATAGCACGTACATTTTTCTATGACCCACCAACACGGCAAAAGTTCTTTTTCTATCACCGAATAGTGAACTACAGCATCTCTGAGGACTCTTGACGCAAACCCAATAGTATTTTCTGTGTCACCATCTCTCTGTGTCAGCATGGCACCAACATCAAACTTGCTCGCAATCACAGTCAACCAACATTTAAGATTATGATCAAAAGGTTTGAGTGCACTCACGGTGACCAACTGCTGTTTGATGTCAGCAAAAGCAGCCATGCACTCATCATTCCAGTTATTCTGACCTGTCTTTCAATAACAGTGAAATAACCCTCACCCTAGATGCAAAATCCGGTATGAACCGTGAAAAAAATTCACAAAGACCCAAAAAAGATTTCACCCCTGCTTTACTCACTGGGGGAGGGGCTTCCAGAATTGCTTCAATTAATCCCGGGGTAGGACGCACACCCTCCTCAGAGACAATGTGCTAAATACTCCACAGAAGGTTTTGCGAATTGTTTTTTTTCCCTCTTGAGCACTACCCCAGCTTTGTCAAAAGTGATAAGCACTTGCCTTAAGATCTGGTCATGTTCCAAGCAAGAACTTGCATGGATCAATACGTCATCCTGAAAAACAGACATTGGAAATTCTCTTGAGTAATTCAGACATCAGTCCCTGGAAGACAGAGGCTGCCGGCGCCAAGCCAAATGGCATACAGCAGTACTGGAATGTCCCCAAAGGGAAGACAAACACCATCAGAGGATGTGATTCATGGGCCAGTTTTACCTGATGGTAGGCAGACGCTAAATCCAATTTCGTGAAAAACTTAGCTCCAGAGATTGTTGACATTTCACTAATCTTGGGAAGGGGATGGGAATCTACCCATATTTCTTTGTTGAGGGCTCTGAGATCTACACAAACCCTCAACTCACCGTTCTTCTTCTTGGCAACTACCAGGGGAGAAAGCCACAAAGAGGACTCAACGGGCTCAATTATTCCTTTCATTCATAAGCCCTCCAATTCCTTTTCTAATTCACTACGTCCACTGAATGGAACCCTCCTCAACTTATGGTTCACGGGTATAGCATTAGCCTTTGTCTTTATTTGGTAATGGAATCCTACAATTTTCCCAAGCTCACCTGAAAATATTCTAGGGAAATCATTTAACAAAACCTCAATGTCATTCAAATCTCTAATCACAGTGACCTGTTCCTTTGTACCTGGACGTAGGATCATACCAAACAATCCTTGGTGGGACCATCATAAGATGTTCAACCTTTTAACAGCAACATACATTTTTCCACAAATGCGTCTCCCTTTAAACATCATGGTTTCTTCCCAAAAAAACTAGAGATTGATTTTTTTTTTTTCTACCCTCATAGGAAATGGGAGATCTATCAGGTGGAGACAATGACCGCCTTGGCCCATTCTGTTCGAAGAGCTCTTGTCTGATCATGGTGATCCTGGCCCCAGAATCCACCAAAAGATAGTTGTCTTTCTCCCACCTGAACGTAAACATATTGATCGACGCACATTTCTTGCTCAACATTGCCCATGTTGTCATTGCCCACCACCAAAACCATATCTTGGACTTCGCTCATTAAATTCTCAACATCAACTTCACAATCATCACTCACAGCTGATACTCTGGTTCCTTTGTGTCTCACACTTTGACACACCTTGGCAAAATGCCCAGTTTTTCCACAAAGTCTACATTGGGCAGTTTTAGCCGGGCACGCCCGACCCCCCCCCTTTTGATATGGAGGATATCCACACCTGAAGCATATGTTATTTTGTTTGAAAAACAAGTTCTGTTGGGTAGGATTATAAGTTGACGGAAATGACGAAGAAGACGCTTTAAAGCTTCTCTCCTTGTCAACTTTGGAGAGCAAAGCATTAACCTGTTCACTGGTTTTGTCCTCTAGTTCTCTTGCTGACTTGATTGATGTCTCTATGCTCTTAGCAATCATGATAGTTTCAGTCAAAGAAGGATTACCTAAGGAAAGCAATTTCTGTTTGATGGACTTGTAGGTGCAGTGGCAAATAAACTGATCTCTAATGAACTGCTCTACAAAATTCTCAAACTGACATTCCGCTGCCTACTTGCGCAGAGTAGATATATATGTATCACTATCTTCTGCTGACCTTTGCTCTCTTTTGAAGAACTTGTGCCTCAACACTACCAGACTGGGAGCAGCATCAAACCTTTGTACCAGTTTCTTTACGGCTTCTTCATAGAGATCTAGCTCATCCTCCCCATCAACTTGAAGATGTTTAAACGTGGATCTACCCTCAAAACCCAAAAAGTGCAAAAGTACATATCTTTTCTTCTCGGGTCTGAATCTTGAGGCACCAATTGCCCCCAAGTAACATCATGCCACTTCCTCCATTTTATAGGTGGATCTCCTGGTGTCTCCAAAAAAAGGTGGTGGAGGGTTAACTGACTGCATAGTACTTTGTAGCATACAACACGGTGGAAGTCACAACAAACTTAAATATAAACTTTCTTTCCTGAAAATTCATGTATTCTTTAATAAATATTTCTTTTTATTTGTAGAGCTAAATATACAAATTGTATATATATTGTCACCAATACTCCTTATAGTACCAACTTGAATCTATTGCCATTAAAACTTCTTATGATGCCTGAAGCGTACAGTATGATAATGTCGTACTTCAATGCAATTGTGTTACAGTTATTCCAATTGCACAAGGTGGCCGCGGTTTTTCCTTTTTTATCTAGAGTCATGAGGCACTTATGCTCCAGTATCCTTTCCAACTTGTTAAAATGGCTGCTGTGTTTCTCTTTGAATTTCACAGCCGATGGAGCATGTTTATTTGTGATGTGCGTCCTCCACGCATGCGCAGACACACTTACCTGGGCCTCGTGGAGCGCTCCACCTCCGGCAAATGGCTGCCAGTTTCCACCTACTTTCTAAGGGAAGTTGGAGTAGTCAGATATTCGTCGTCTGACCCTCCTATGCGCCAAACAATGCAGTTTACTCTGCGTTTTCCTCTGCGCGGTCAGAACATGTGTGGCGTTTCACCGACTCCTTCCTGGAACCAGTGGTAGCGCACTGGAACAGCGCTTGCTGCGATGTCAGACTAACCCACATGCGATCCGGGTAAGTGTCTTCTTTCTTGTTAATTCCGCTGTGTGATGGGTTATTTACTGAAGGGTACACCTATCCAGCTCGTCGCCACATGTAATAAATGGCAGACTATGTAAAGTAGAGTAAATGCTTTATTTCAGATAAGCACAAGTACTCCCGACCACTAAAGGCAAACCAGTCGAAAACAAACCTCCACTCTCTGGAACACTCACATAACCGTGTTCCATGACAGAATGCACGGGTTAAAAGCAACACAACCCAAATAGCATTTAACTATTGAAAGACAATGCTACAACTGCCCCTTATCCCTCCTTTTTTCATCCTAGCCCTAGAACCACTGGCTATCACCATCTGTGCCTCTTCTGCCATTCACGGATTACCCCTCTCTATTGGGGAACACAAAGTAACCTTGTATGCAGATGACATCTTGGTCACGCTCATCCAGCTTGCTGCTTCCCTGCGGCCTCTTATCACTCTGATCTCACACTTCTCTTTCCCTTTTGGGGTACAAGATCAAATGGAGCAAAAATGAAGCCCTCCCTCTTAAAGCACACATGCTTCTGACAGTCCTGGCTGACCTCCCTTTCAAATGGTCCAAATCTTCCATCCATTACTTTGACATTGAGGTCAAACCAGGTCTCCAACTCATGGTGGAATACAACCTAGACCCACTACTTATGAGTATCCAGGTGACATGGCCTGCTGGTCACAACTGGGCCTCTCCCTCTGGGGGTCCACGCAAGTCCTGGAAATGAATGTGGTATCCCAGTTAAACTGTGTGTTCTATATGCTTCCACTCCACATTCTGCCCCGCCTGATGGGCACCCTGAGGAAAACCCCAAATGCCTTTCTGTGGGGAATGGCCAAAAACCACGGCTGAAGCTGGACAAGCTCTATGCTGCCACTGAACAGGGTGATCTTCACCTGCCAAACCTCAAGTGTTACTGGCATGCATCCCCAGTTGGCACCTATTCAATACGCTCTCCACGCCACCTTGGATACGCCCAGCTGGGTGTGACTTGAATCCTCTCTTTTGAGCCATCTCCGCGGGCTGTACCTGCTCCAGACGAGGGCCATCTCCAAACTGCTTGCAAATCACCCTGTTCTAGTGACCAGGCTCCAAGCCTGGCGACATGAAGACCAGCTGCTGAAGATTCACCCTACGCTTTATGCGCAGTCCCCTCTATGATGCAATTCCTCCCTTCAGATTGGGGGTTCTGAACCACATTGGCCAGAGTTTGCATCCAGGGGGCTGCACCAACTTTCCCACTTGGTTACTAATGGAGACTACAAGTTGTTTGCTGAAGACTGGGAGCAGTATTGCCTCCAGGCTAGGCATTTTTGAGACCACTAATCCCTGCAGTATTGCCTTTACAAAGCCATGGGACCCCCCCTCTGGAATTGCACTCCTGATGGACTACCTGCAGAGATGTGGCACCTAAAAGGTGGCTATATCCAGGTTTTACCAGACTCTGTTGGACAGACTTTACTCCGCTTTGCTGTAGGGAATGGTGGTCGGCCAAACTGCAGCTTCAGTATTCAGAGGCCTCCTGGGGTGCAATGGTTGCGAATCATGATCAATACCTCAAATTCAGTTACTTTAAGGTCCTGCATCGCTGGCATTGGTCTGTCACTCCGGCACCGTAGGTCGTCTTTTCTTCCATCTGTCATGTGCTAGAGATGTGGCTGCATGACGGGAGACATTGTTCACCTTCTTTGGGACTGCCCTGTACTGGCAGCCTACTGGTTCTCTATCACCTTCACCATCAGACAGATGTGGATGCTTGTCGGGGCGCTGAAAGCCCAGACTGTCCTATTACAGGATTTTGCCCAATGCCCGGCCATCATGAACCAACAATCCAGGTGGCTGATGAGGGCTCTGGCCACCATTAAGTTCTGCATCCTGCAAATTCTAGAGGACGCCCACCTATCCTACTAAGGAGGACTGGCTATGTGAGTTGTTCCAGGTGGCCGCTTATGAGCCACTTATTGCCAGACTTTCTGACCACTATCATCATTTTGTAGACACACGGGGGGCTTTCTTCAAGATCCCTTGCTAGCATTCCCCTCTCCACCTGGGTCTGCCTTGTTTTATTTACTGTTGACCCCAATGCCCTCGCACTACCTAACCCCCTTCCCCCACTATTGCTTTGGCGTGTCCATTATCCCTTACATTTGCCACTTGCCTACTTCCGCTCCCACTTCCCTTCTTCTCCTATACCCTTCCTCGGGGTGGTGTCTAGTGTTGATATAGACTATGTCTGATGCCTGTAATGGACCTCCTGCCTCACCACCTGTGTGTGCCCTCAAGCGTGGCCCCACTGAGACTTGCCCGTGCCACCATGCACCTTCCTTCGGCATGGCCTTCTTCCCCTTATAGACACACTGCGGAACTGTGAGCTGGCATGCCCCTCCATTCCACAACCCATCACCCTCCTTTTTATCGGTCACTGCAGGGTGAGACTGTTATCTTACTCCTCCCCCGCATCTCCCATTCACCCCCTCCCTTCCCCAGCCAACTGTAACTACTATCCTGATGCCTCTTGGGCCTGATAAGTCCTTCCTGAGTTGCTCCAACTGTTGACCCTCACCCTAGATATAGGAAGGCACCCTGGTGGCTGGACCACTGGCCCCTACCTACCACACGGTGCTTCCAGTGACTTTTGTATTGTTATATCATGACTTATGATTTTCTTTGTTTTGGTTGTGCTGTATTTCTTGGCACGGAGGTTGTGCGCATACCAGGTATCACTCATGTTCCCTCAAAGAAGAGTGCTTCAAACTTTTAAAAAAAAACAAAAGAATGCACTAGACTTCAATATGCTCAATGAGTGCTGTTATTTGAAAATTAATACAAGAGCCCATCATTCACGATTTTGAAGTTGACCTCTTCATTGGAAGAGCAGACGGCAGTCCCCTGCATTCCTTCAATATTAAATATGAGACCACGGACCTGTGTTGGTGAACTTTTAAGAGTTATGGATTAAGGAAGCTATCCTCAAAAAAAGGAAAACAAAAGATAAAAATATTGTTAACAATTAGTTTTAATTCTGAATTTTTTCCAACATCTCAACTGAGACTGCAAAAAGATTTTAGGAGCTCAAACAGAGAGCTCAGTACACCTTTACATAAAGGTGGTGCTCAAGCAATATTAGTCTAGCTGAACAAGTTAAAACTTTGATTTCTTAGCAAATCTCACATTTTGACTAGCACCCCAGAAGCCAAAGATTCTGAAACCTTATGCAAAGAAATAAGATCTAAACAAAGAAATAGTTGCACTGTAAAATGCTCTGCAGCCACACATTTATATATTCATGCCCTTTAACATACACTTAAATATATTTGTAGAAGAAGTGGGTGAGGGTGCTATTTGGGTTACTCACAGAAGCACGTCAGTTTTCCAAGTGTGTGATTCTTCATCAGGGAGCGGATTTGTGCTGGCATCTCTAACATATATGGCTGTAGGTACAGAGAAAAAAGTATTGGACACAGTAAACCTGAAAGAGGACCCCCTATGATGTAATTCACAAGAATTATCCCATCTTCCTCAATATTGCAGGCACAAAAAAAAGCCTCCCACTAACAATATGTGAAACCGCATAACTATGGTTCCTCTCAAGAAGAAGGTAACACAGAAGAAAACAGAGGTACCCAGGCTTTGCAGGATCTTCAAGGAGAGGGATGTATTAGCTCAAGCTCCAGTGAAATCAAAGATTGTTTGCTGCAGAATAAATGAAATCTAGAACGCTCATAATCATAAGAGGAGATTAATGCAGTATCAGCTAACATAAAACTTACCACTCGCCAATAGATCTCAAATTCTCTCTGAGCAACATGTCCATTTAACAGATAAAATTTTAAAAAACGTTGAGAAAGATGAAAAGGCGCATCTCAGAAAAGGTACCAAGCAAGTGTTTGTTCTGGTCATCATAAAACCACACTAATGGAAACTCAATTAACAAAATTTTGCCTAAAGTCTGCAGACTTTGTATTGGCCTCCAATTTAGTCAATGAAACCCTGTTTCTAGGCTTTTTCAAACTAAGGGCCTGTTCTAGAGTTTAGCGAATGGTTTAATGTCCATCAGGGCATCAGAGTACTTTGCTCCCTTGCCCTGATGGACAGCCCATTCACCAAATTTAGAGAGGTCTGTCAGCCCCACTGACATGTCTCTACATTGAGAGGAACCACCATGATTGACAGATGGCTTTGTCAAACATGATGTCTGGCTGGCAAACTTTTCCAAAGTTTTACATTCTTCAAAAACAAACTCCAAAATTAAAAGTCTGTTGTTGAAAAATGTAAAACTAATGGTTTTCTCCAATGATGTGGAGGTTATTTTTAAAATATTTTTACTGTTCCTTACTGCCAGGTTTTACCTGGCAGTAACAGGCAGCAAAGAAAGTCATTCAAGTGCTCATTCTAAATTAGGCAGATAGTTGTATGGCTTACCTCTGAAGGGCAGTTCTCTAGCCTGTTGGAGGAGTATGTCCGTGATGGAACCAGAGTGGACCCCTTCATCAACATACTGAGGGTACTCCGTAGCCACTGCAATGTTGTGCCCTCTGCCAAACCAAACTCTAATTCAGCCCTCAGAAGAGCCGGAACAAGTTAAGGAAGAAATGTTCACATATCTGTCATTACTTTCACAAACACAAGAATTATTGCATCAATCAAATACTATACAAGTGGGGACTAGTTCCAATATATGAATGTGAATAAAAACTGGAAAGACTCACTCTGTATTTTGAAAGTTGAAGAAAGAATGGAATTTGGCAATGGAAGGTGTAATAAGAGGCAACTAGTGAATGAAAAAGATAAACAAACTACAATGTATGAATTTAGAGAATAGATCCAGATGCCAGAACTTAAGGTTTGTGGGCATAGCTAAAGAGGTGGATGGAAGCTCAACACTTGAAAAGTATATGGTAATGTTAATCGGAGAATCCATTTTACAGGCTCTGAATGAAAAACACCACAACTTGATAATTTTGGGGGCCTATCAAATCCCAATCTATTACCAAATACAGAATACTGTTCTCAAAAGTGTTAGAACCACTAGAATTTTTAAAGCCTCAAGTCTAATTAAAAATGTCCAATCAAATGGCACAGAGAGAAATACCATTACTGATCTCTTAATTTGAAAGTCTCAACACAAGATGCCAGGGAACTCTTGAAGAATCTGAGAGACATTTGTGAAGGAAGATTAAATATTTAATGTAATACTTTGAATTATTCCTGGCAGCTCTGATTGAACAGCTGGATTTATTTGAAACATACTGTTTGTTTTTTAATGTTAGCACTACAGAGTATCGAAGAGTGTAGCTGGGGCAGAGTTTGATTGATTGATAAAGTGATACAGTCAGAGCAGGGGCTTTATATTTATAAACATAATGGTGATTAACATGATGGAAGTCGACCCCTCCCTACATGTTGTGCCACACACATCTGTCTGCTGAATACCTAACAGCACATTCATGCAAAAGAAGGAGATAGTGTCACTTTTTCTCACATTAATAGGTAGCGGCCCAAGGGAGTGAAGGAGTTTTGGAGCGCAAAGGAGCACATCTAGGGTGCACTCAGATTGGAAGTGGGTGAGGATGGTATATATGGAGGAAAAGATGTATTATAGAAAAATAGGGCAGTGAGGCATAGGAGAAAGTGTAACAAGAGAAAATAACCTATGAAATAAGAAATACTAAAGTTGTATCTGTGAACAGATTAAATGTCTGAAGAAAAAAGAATATGTTCATGCTGCTTTTGAAATCAAGCCATGTCTGAACTGGGGTGGTGGAGTGAGCTAAAGAATGATGATGGATTAAACCCAGATCAGTTGACTGGGGGTGAGTGTTTGATTTGCTCAAGCGCTCCATCCATCATCCCCTTTGGTATCGCTTTGTTCGCCCTAAGTTGGCAGGGTATGCCCAGACGTGGGTCCCTTGCTCACTTTGCCACTGGATTCAAGCTAGCCTGGCTGATGACGGCTGAATAGCCAGAAACCGGTCCCAGGATGCTTGTTTCCGGTCCAGGGAAGACATGGCTTGGTAGTTCGGGCTGGACTGTTCCCATGAGGCACAGGGTCAGACTGATTTGCATATGGCCATGTCTGAACTGGGGTGGTGGAGTGAGCTAAAGAATGATGATGGATTAAACCCAGATCAGTTGACTGGGGGTGAGTGTTTGATTTGCTCAAGCGCTCCATCCATCATCCCCTTTGGTATCGCTTTTGAAATCAAGGCAGATATAGTTCTATAACGTAAGATGTAACTGAGATTAGAAGGCAGAGATCTTTTAGCCAAAAAGCTGTGGGTCTCAGAGGTATGATGATTAACTGAAGACATCCAAAATGAAAGGACTGATTCATTAAAGAGAGTTCAGTGAGCAGTAGTTACTAGAAGCCTTTCAGTTAGCAAATAGAGACCTCCACTTCCGATAATATCATGCAAATAGATAGATGCCAAGACCAAAGTTTTGGAAATATTTTCTAAAAAGGAATTTATAAGAAAAAACTGTGGTCTTTAGAATTTGGCAGACAGAGTATTCCGCCACAAACTTGGCTATGTATCAAAGGTTTTTCTAGGAAGATAAAAAAAGGGGAAACATCTAGCATAGATAAGTAAAATCGGGCAAATCTCTATCCAAGGGTCTGATTTAGAGTTTGGCTGGCAGGTTACTCCTTTGCAAACATGACGGAGGCCCTGACTACCAAACCCTTGGTCCCGCCCGCCTAATTTAGAGATGGGCCTTAAGGCCTTAAGTTTTCCGTCATTGCAGCCCCTGATGGCTCATTTGACAGATTCCTTCCTTTGACAGCCCAAAGAAGACATCAGAGGGAGGACATTACACCATCCACCCTATTTAAGGTGGAAGGTGTAATGCCTTTTTTCATGCCCATCTCCAGGTACCGAAAAAAGAACAAATTCCAAGTTTTCTGAAAAAAAAGAAACTTTTCAGAGTTTAGTGGACAGCCATCTAGACTGACAGCAGCTGTCCACCAAACTTTTAGTACAGTGAAAAGAACCTCTGTGACGGGGTTCTGTTCAATATACAGAGATGACTGCAGGGTCGGCAGTCATCTCTGAATTTGGTGGACAGAGTACTGGTGAGATGGCAGAGGCAATGTCTTCCTCCGTCCCGCCAAACACTACTCAGTTCTCCAAACACTAAATCAGACCCTTTCAAAATAGAGCCATTTTACAAAGAACTGTACAAGAAAACCTGGTACCTTCTGATCAAGATATTTAAACAAAAGCCTTAGTAGCATCGAAGTGAACAAATTGTTAGTGGAAGAACAAAAGCTTTTATTTAATTCTTTCTAAGAAGTAGTAGTTTTGCGATATTTAGCCAATACCATTCACCAAGGCACCAGCAAAATATGTGCTTAATAATGAGATACATAAGATATTTGTAACTTCACTAACTCCTGACACCCTTGCCACTTAGGGCGACTGTAGCAACACAAAAAAATTATGGATGGAATGCTGAACATTGTCAAACATTCTCCTCAAGTTCCAGATCTTTGCACTGGGGGTTAATGTTTGACAATGTTCAGCATTTCGTCCATCATCTTTTTGTGCTGCTATTGTCACCCCAAGTGGGAAGGGTTTGCCCAGACGTGGGTCCTGTGCTCACTATGCCATTGGATTCAAGCTATCCTGGCTGATATGTGGAGATACCCCGAAACCAGTCCCAGGATGCTTATTTCTGGTACAGGGAGGACCTTGCCTGGCAGTGCAGGCTGACTGTTACCATAGGGATCAGGGTCGAGACTGATTTGCTCATGGCTGGGTCCAAACTGGAATGGTAAGGTGAGCAAATAAATTATGGATTTAGGCCCAGATCTCTGTACTGGGGGTGCATGTTTGACAATGTTCAGCATCCCATCCATCATCTTTTTGTGTCGCTATAGCACTATAGTACACCATTTGAAAATTATTATCTAAATTGTGTTTAACCTTTAAAATGTTGGGGTTCTTAGAGGCAGCATTCTAAGTTGAATTTGATTAATTCAAAATGTTATCATTGAAATCATATTTATATTGCTGACAGGATATCAATATATATGGCTGTAGGGAAAATAAAAAGTGAGCATTCAAAATGCAATTAATTTGTTTATCTGTCCATTCAAGCCTCTGCCCTAATTAAAAAGAAGATGCACCAGGTGTGAAGAGTGGGGTCCTGGCAATCGCACAGTAGGGGTTTAGGGGGAATATAAAGGGAACAAAATATGATTTCAGTCTTTGCATAATTGAACAGCCGGGTCAATGGAAGAGTAAATGGGGAAAAGAATGGTTAGGAAGTTTGATAAGAAGAAAATAAAAAATTGTGATCTTAAACTAGAAGTTTTTTTTTAAAGTGGAAAATATGTTCTTGATGCCAATATATACTCATTTTCTTTACCATAATAGATGATTAAAGGTATTTTCTTACAATTTGAATTATTTGAATAAAAGTGGTAACTGAAAGCAATTTCATTTTGGTTGAAAGATCAAACCCTATTCTCTTATAAGAATATGATTTTACAGAGCTGACATAAAGGTTGCTTTATATAGACTGGGCAAATCACAACTTTTTTCATCTGCATCCCAGAACATAGATGGGTTCTTGTATCAAATAAAAAAATATTGATGTAGAGATAATTTCCTCTGGATCAAATTTTGCAATTCCCCTATACACCTCCTCTGACTTGAGCCTAACTATTTGAAGTTCTAATGCGCTCAACTTCTTCAACCAGTCTTTGACTCTTAGATGGGGCTGTGCCAAGTTGGACAGCTTTGAATCTCTCAACTTTTGAATTAAATACATTTTGACCATCATGAACTTGGAGAACTCATGTCAAAAAAGTCTGTGAAAATGAAACGTCAACCACTGGCAAAAAAGTGCCAAGAACTTCAACTCTGCTGGACAAATGACCCTGGTGTGTTGATTCACAGCAGGCAATGAGTATTGTGTCCTTGCTGTGATGCCTGCAAGCCTCACAGGAGGTGTAAACTCCCAGATCAGTCCACAAATTTTGATCCTCTAGATCCATGAGATATCACAGACCACTCTACAGCGCCTCCAACATGCAAACTTGTTCTTGTTGAATGGACTGTACATTTTTTAACTATTGCTCATGCTGCTACACTATAAATACATGACACTATCTTCACCACTGTGCCGATGTTATGTGTTCTAAGATTCTTCTATCCCCTTCCCCATGCTGTTACCCATGAGGTTCTGCTGATGCCTTTTAATGTTATACACCCTAATGTTAAAGTTTCCCTTCTCATCCCATCAGCTGCTAATCCCTATCAATGTTGTAGGGTTCACTTTTAGGTGCTTGGATAATACCATCAGAAACCATGTTCCCTGAAATGGAGGGCACTCATCCTGCCAGGAAAGGGCAGCCAAGGCAGTAGCTACTTCAGTACACTCAAGACAGTTAACTAACCTTTTCCCTGTCTATCCACTCCATCTAGAACTCTGCCTCTAACCCTCCTTGATGTTTGTGGACAAGGTTTGCTTGGTTGACCTTGGATTATATTCACCCTGCCAACAAACAATGCACATGTAGGCACACACCACAGAGGCCCTTTATGCTACCAAGTGGGTGAAGAACATGTGTTGTTGCTAGTCCAGGCACACATTTATGCTGTAGGAAAAATACTTCTTCCCTCCATAGAAATTGGGATGCCATAAGCATGCCACAATGGAGCGGATGTTCCATGAGGCTTTGCAACTATTGTAGATAAGCTAGATGAACAAAATGGCCTACACTGAACCATGACTGAGCTTCGATAACCCATTGTGGATAAGAGGAAGTTAATAGCAAATAGCTCAGAGATCTTCTGCAGCTATTACAAACTCTTGCTGCAAACAGACTGGAACCAGAAGCAACACTGAACATCCTTTCAAGGAAATATTTGTAATAAAATATATCACTTCAGCCAAATCTGTTCTCCACTATCCTAACCTTAGAAAGGAAACTACTGCATGGACTGCCACATTTACTGATAACATAGTCCCCATATCCTATGAAGTAAAAATGTAGGAAAATAATAAAAAAAAATATTAATCAAAAAGGTGCCTAGCATATGAGTGAGACAAGTTAGATGGCATACACCCTGAAATTGTATCGGGGCACCTAGTGGCCTAATAAATCAGATTATATAGGTTGATAAATAAGTCACTTAATGAGATAGAGTTAGGTTAGTAAGAGGAGTTAGAACTTTCTTAGCTGAGGAAAAGAAGAGTGCAGAATTGGAACTGTGAAACTCTGTACCAATGTCAGTAATAAAGTGTATTGTCCAGCAGACACTGCTCAGAATGTGCATGTGATATAGGCATGTGAAATAGATTAAGGATGCCACACGCAAAAAAGTAATGTCCAAGTGGAGCTAAAGTCAAAGATTTTTTGATTATAAATGGATGAATTAGTCATTACAAAAATAAACTTGGATTAAAAATATATATAACTGTGTAAGAATTTGGTGATAAAAATTGATATGGAGGAAAGACTATGTCAGTAGCTGTTGTTTATTAACAACTTAAAAAATTAAATCGAGTTTGATTAACATGCCAAATTTTATAATTATAGGGGCAGGTCCTTAGAGCATTTATGGTAGATCTATTGATGGCATGGAGTGAAGATGCATGTGCAAAATCACAATTGGATCATTCAAAAAATAAAACAATATAAATATTTCTTGTAAACAGAGGAACATTATACACCTAAAATATATACAGCATATAGTGCAAGCCTCAACTCTGAGTATTTATAGTTGGGATCACGCTTCCATAGGAAAAGCATTTTTAGTTTGCTAAACTCTGCCTCCCTTTCAATTGCCCATATTCCCCGCATCTACTGAAGGTGAAGTGGAGGATGCTTTTTCTCCCACATTGCAGCAAAGACCTGTAACAGCCTCACCACACACCTCCAGACTATCACCTCCCTACGGGAATTCCAAATGGCCCTCAAGACCTGGTTGTTCAAATAAGCCTGCAGGACTTGCAAGGGCCTAGATACCCCTAACGGGTGATTAGCCATGCTTTATGAAACCTGGTTGATTGATTGAATGACTTTGACATTGTTTGATGAATCTTCCCAAAACTGTCCAAAAACAAAGTCTCATCTGCCTCAGTTTTTTTGTAGAAAGTTTCCTGTTGATCTGTCAAGCAGGGGACGAGAAAAAGTGGGTGTCCAAAACGTGTTTCTCACATTCATTTTCCCATATGAAAATCAGATGCAGCTTCAGCCAAAATGGCTGAACAGAATAACACCAAATTTGGCAAAAATCTAGATCTCAGTCCTGAAAGAGAGCTTTTTGTAAATTGATGTAAGTCCGTTCAGTAGTTTTTGAGAAATGAAGGTTGGAAAATTTAGATATTTCATGCCGCGGGGAATCCCCGGATCCAACAGATCAAAATATTTGATCTGATTGGCTGCACCACATCAACAAAGATGTGTCTATGTCCTTAGAAAAAGGAAGAAAAAAAGGTTATGGGGAGCAGGGTAGGAATAGCCTGCCCCCTAGTCCTGGTGTGGAGTCCTAGAGGGATGCCTGGGGAAAAAAGCATACAGTTTAAAAAATATTCTGAGGTTTCAAAAAAACAAATGGCTTGGACCAGGGCCCAATTCATTCAATAAGGGGAAGGGCAATGCAGCCCCCCTCCCCGAGCCTCTGTGACGCCCCAGGCACCCCATCCCCCTGGGCCAGAATTTTAAAAAAGGGGAGATGGCCATGCAGCCCCCCTCCCAGATCCTTATTGAGGCCCTGGGGACCCGCTCCCCAGGGCCAAGATTTTAATAATGGGGAGGGAGGCATAGGTCTCCCCTTCCCAAGCATCGAGGCCCCAGGAACCCCTCCTGGAGCCAGTATTTTAATAAAAAGGAATGGGGCGCACAGCCTCCTTTCCTGAGCCTCATTGAGGTCCCACAGATCCTAACCCCTGGGGCCGGTATTTTAATATTGGGGAGGGGACACTATTGGTTCCCTGCCTGCAAGAGCGCAGGCAGGTAAGTGTAATGTGCTCCCACCCGGTAGGAGCAGAAAACTGCTCCCACCGGGTTTGAGCACAAAAGTCTCTCCCTGCCTATGCTTCTGTAGGCAGGGAGAAACAGAATTGCTTTCTCCTGATGTGAGCAAAAGGAATGCTTCTCCCACAAGGTGGAGCAGCTAGTACCCCAGATGGTTGCTCACAGGGGAGCCAGTGGGGCTGCGGGAGGCCTTCTATATTTATGTTAATATGTTAATCCCAGCATAAAGCCACATAGGCCCACATTTTATACTTTGTTCTGATTCTTTGACAAAGTCAGTAGGTTGTCCTTACTTAAAATCACACCCTTTATATATTGTAACATAACATAGTCAGGCGTGCATGCCTGCCGGGGTTTGGGCACCAGGCCATGCGCCTAACCCCCCTGCTGCGCATTGTGGGTTGGACACCATGGGGTTGGGGGCAGGGCCGTTCTCGTGGGGGTTGGCGACTTGCTCCTTATGGTGTTATGGATCAGCAGCGTTTTGGAGATTCTAGAAGGATTACATGAACGCAAGTGAGACATTTTACATTAAGTAGTGGTGTACTGCATTGCAACTTCACATTGTATTGACTTTTCATTGTCACTAGTTCATTCACTGTTGTCGTCCCTCACGTTTTTGTTTTCTCCCTTTAAGGTTCCTTGATTTCCTTGCCTGTTCACCTTGACCTTAATATTTGTATTCTCTTTGGCATACTACCGCAACTTTCCTCCATTGCTACTCTTTGACAATTTGCCCATTTACTCTTGCCTTGCTCCTCGGATTCTGTTTTGTCATTTTACTATAGATTTACCTGTATGAGTCTCTGACCCTTTTTTTTCTCTTATGCAGACCTTGTTATGTGGACTCAGTTTTGTATTTCTTCCATTCTATTTCCCTGTTCAGACATATCCCAAATCCGTTCCTAAGTTTGCTGACTGATGACTTCACTTGCTCCTGGTTTATGTTCACTGTGACATGCCTTTGGATGCCAGTGCATATACATTCTTATAATATGTTTGATGGGAACATCATGCATTTTTGATTAACACTAAAATCTGCATGTACCTTTTTTGATTAGTGGGTTGCTTTACTTTATAAGATTCTCTGAGAAACACCAGCACTGTGACTAGAGACATAACATCAGAGAGACCCATACCAAAGAAGAGTTGGGCTAGCCATTTTTTCTCCTTCCATTTCTCTCGGTTTCCAATTCCATGATCCCTCTGGTATTTGACCTTGCCTGGTGCCTCCTTTTTAGTAAGGACTGGTATACAATACTAAGAGATAAACTTCATGGGGGATGAGTGTGGTGCAGTATGGGTTGCTGCATCACTATCAATCCTTGACAGGCAGCTAACCTGCTCAACTCTCTCTGCATTTATTTGCAAGTGTTAGACCTGGCACCATTGGCGTGGGTCTCCCTTCCATTTTTCGCTGTTGTCTCCTCTGTTTTACTGGTGTTAGATGCTCTGGGCGCTGTGCCACTGCCATTCAGTGTCACAGCGCGAATGCTCCCTGTATAAATATGTCTATGTGAATTGGTATATCCCTGATTGGCTTATTTGGTTTACCTGTTAGTCCCTAGTAGTGTGGCCTATGTGTGCCCAGGGCTGATAAACCAAATGCTGCTGGTGGGCCTGCAGCACTGATGTGTGCCACCCACAGAAGCAGCTTGTAAAGTGTGTCTCAGACCTGCCACTGCAGTGTCTGTGTGCAGTCCAGAACTGCCATCTTGGCTGTGAAGTGCACTCACTTCCCAGCCCCTGAACCTTCCCTTAGCATCCTGTAAGTCACCCCTATGGTAGGGTGCCTTGTATGTGTAAGGCAGGACATGCCTTGGTGTGTGTAGCATGTCCTGGTAGTGAATTATGCCCCATTTCGTTTTTCACTACTGTAAGGCTACCTGTTCCTCATAGGCTAGAATGGGCAGTTTGACTATTACATGCTATAGTCCTAACTGACCCCAGGAACATGGTAGAAAAACGAATTTAGTATGCCTGAGCTCAGAATATTAAAATACATCTTTTAGTGAAGTTTATTTTTATATTCTGTGTTTGAAAATACCACTTTTAGAAAGTAGGTATTTTCTTGCCTAAGCCTTCCAGTGTGCTCTGCCATTATGTGTATTGGCTGTCTGGTTTTAGAGGGGCAGGACAGGCTGAGTCAGACCTGGGTTGAATAGAGAGATCTGCATTTAGAGTGTGGGGAGGGGTGGCTCCTTGACCTGAATAGGGCTGTGCCTGGCAAGGTGAATGCTGGCTCCACTCTCCCACTGTGTGTCTGCTAGCAGACCCCCTCTTTCTGAAAGGAAGGATGCAGCCTGGTAAACAAAGTGCTCCAGGCCTGAGCAGAACTGGTTCTGGCTAGGTTCAGTGACTGGTAGCTTCAAGGATCAAAGGCTTTTGGGGTATAAATGTCTGTGCTCAAGCCCCTACATTTTGTATTGCTTTTGGATCTGGAGAGGAAACTCTGTCCGTGCCACTGGAGGAATCTGCAGGAAGTGACTGTCCCTGTGCTGTGTGTTGTTTCTTGCACTGGCCTGCAGCAGTGACCACTGGACTTTGAAGAAGAGGAAAAGGAACTCTTGAGAGAACTTTTATTTGTGTTACAGCAATTACCCAAGGGCTAGGAAAAGAGCTAGCCTCCTGCTGGAGTCTCAGGCACATCAGACTCCACCACCAACCTCCTGCTTCCTCCCTGCGAGGACTGCTATCTGCTGAGGAGGCTCCTGTGAGTTCCAGGGCCTCTAGTTTGCATCAGAGAAAAGAGGGTGAGAAATTGACGCTAACGCATCTTTGCGGGCCGCTGCAGTCAAGAGCGCTGGGAAAATCATCGCGCTACTGCCGCCGAGGGCCCGCAACACGAAACCATCGCTGACGCCCCTTTGCGAGCCGCTGCAGCCGAGACGCGCTGAAAAGATCATCGCGCTGCTGTCGCCGCGCACTCGCAACCCTTAAAGAAATCATCGCTTCACGACATCGCAGTACGGACGCCGTGCGTCCGCCACTTTGATCGCATCGCACCGAACTTCGTCGCTCCCTCGCGGAGCGTCTTGTCTTCGCATCGCAACACGATCGCACAGCGCAACAGGATCACCGCATCGACTTCACCCACGCGGCAAGAAAGTCATGGCATCAGCGGTCCAGCGTGCAGAAGTTTGTCGCATCGTCTCCGCACGCATCCCGCAGATCGGCGCATCATCCTCCCTTTCGGCAAGGATTTCAACGCATCGCCGGGCTCGCGTGCCGAGAATCATCGCTACAGCTTATTTGCGACACTTTGTTGGTTTTGCTACTAAACCCAGGTACTTTGTGAAAGAAAGGGTCGCAGAGACCACTGCTTTGAACTTGAACCTTATTTTTGCAACCTTTGAACTATTTTTGACAGCCCTTCAACAGCTATCCTATTTTTGACAGTATTGTGGCTTTTACAGTTATTGGTCTTGTGATAAATCTGCCTTTATATAAAGATACTTATTTTTTATAATAACTACTTGTGTGGTGTCCCTTTGTAGTGTTCCTCACTGTGTTACTGTGTATGATCATAAATGCTTCACACCCTGCCTCTGAGATAAGCCTACCTGCTCGTGCTACGTTACCACAGGGTTGAGCAGGGGTATTAAAGAGGGTAGCCCTCTCACTCTGACTTAGAAAAAAGGGTCCCTACTTGGACAGTGGCCAGCCATTGCCAACTAGAGACTCCCATTTCTAACAGGAAGCGACTAGTCGCAAAACCTTACTACTTAACTGACTACAAAAATGTGATAGTAATGCATTCGCAAATGAGAAAGGGGTCCCCAAGGGACCCCTTCTCATTTGTGAATGTAGAAAAAACTGTGGGCCCGATTCACAGAAGTAATCTGAGACGAAAGTCTAACTTTACGACTTTCGGTATTCACAAAGGGCTTTTACGAGTAGTAAAGTTAGACTTTTGGTCTAAGTTTAGACCAAAAGTCTAACTTAGACCAATAGTCTAACTTTACTACTACTAAATTAGACTTTTGGTGTCTAACTTAGACCAAAAGTCTAACTTTAGTAGTAATAAAGTTAGACTTTTGGTCTAAGTTAGACTTTTGGTCTCAACTTAGACCAAAAGTCTAACCTTACTACTCGTAAATGTCCTTTCTGAATACCGAAAGTCGTAAAGTTGGACTTTCGTCTCAGATTTCTCAGATTACTTCTGTGAATCGGGCCCTGTTTGTTTAAGAAGACCACTGCCTCCTCCCAAATAACAAAAATAAGAAAGAAACCTTTCTTTTTAAATGCGTTCAGTTTCTTTTAAGGGAAATGGGCTGCAGTATAAAAAAAAATAGTATTCTTTATTAGAAAGCAAACACAGGCATAGTGGTCTGATAACTCCAGCAGGCCACCATTTATGTGATGGCTACGTTTCCTAGTGAATCACAAATTTTGACCTACCTCATGAATATTTGCAACCCACTAGGTATCACTATTTTTAAAAATAAAACTGTCATACCTTAGAAATTGTGATTTCTAAACTCCTAATGTTGATACATTGGGCCTTTATTGTTCTCTTAGAAATCTTGCCACTGTTTGATGAATCTGCACATATTTTTCCTGAAAAAAATCTCTCAATGAATTTGGGTTCAGCATGGCAAGTTTCATACAGATCGCTCAAGCAAGATGCAAAATAAAGGAATTAAAGAAATATTTCCCACTTTAACTTCCATAGAACTTTACTTAAGGAATTAATTACCTCTTCTTAGTTTGGTGTACATCTGATCAGTAGTTTTTGAACAATTGTTAGAAAAATGTCAAAGGAGGGCTTGATGTTCATGTGATCTATCAATCAAATTAGAGAAATTCAGACCATTCACAGACTCAAATTTTAGGGAAATGTTCAAATCTATTTGGAGGGTGAACGTCAAACCCTGGTCTGCAGCGCTGGAACAATCTGATTTCCCGGTCTCAAACTTAACAAGATGATGAGACTCAATTGATGAGCACAGGGACTTGGTCCCTGGGTAATGACAAATAAAAAAAAGTTGCCATAAATGTTTTAATCTGCACTAAGTCCACAGGGCAAGCAGACTTTTTGTTAGGCTCTCCTGCAATTTATACAAGAACACTAAGTCAGTTATTTCAAATTGCACGCTGAAAACATTGTGAGTGCTCATTTTCATAGTTAAATACGGTAACCATAATAAGCAGGGCAAGAGCTATGAGGACTCTCCTGCTCACAGCTGTTAAGTGCGGTGAAAACAGATCCAATCTATTGGTTGCGGGCCCAGACACTAAAAATAACATACGTGCAGTAAAGATGCCCCCCAGAGAGTGAAACAATGCCCAGTCGCATTCCTCACTGGTGTGAATTAAGTGTAAAGTATCATGTGTCGGGTCCCTGCATGTTTGAAATTGAGTGGCAAATCTAGGTGAACTCCTTGCTGCATGCCATCAATGATGAAAATTGGACTAAAAACGAGGGCACAAAAAGCTCATGAATACAGTGGCTTCCAAGCTGGCATACCAGTAATGGTGAGTAGACTGCTTATCAGTAAAGGCCTCACCGTGGCTGCTGACAGTTTTCTGGAGTGGCCGGATTTGTTGATAAGTGGCATGGTGAGGAAGGGCTTGGGTGGTAGGTTATGGGTACAGGCTGGCTCTCCCTATCTGGGAACTGAAAGACAAGAAAGCATGAGTTCAGAGTGTGGTATGCATGCTGGGCAGCAGGTGCTCTCAAAAGTTGTCACTTGCCGGGACTGGAAAACCCAGACAAAATGTAGCCAGTGCATGTCAAGGGCTGGTTCAGACTGTGTGTTCCGATTTGCTGCAGAGACCATCATGGTGTCAAAAAGACCACATCACTCACCCAGGCAAATGAGAAGTCACCCCGAGTGGAGGTTGCTTTAAAATGTGTAGGAGCACTTTACTGCTTTGTCCCAAGCTGCAGTGTTGCAGCTCTGGAGGTAACTCTGATTGTACTCTAGTTCCTTGAGGTGGGCGAGCCAGCAAATTGACAGAAGAGCCAAGAGTCGACCCTGGCTCTAAGAGCCTGTGGGTGAGCCAGGCATTACAAATAATTGGCATGTCAATCATGCAACAAACATCCTGTCAGAATATGAAAAGGTGGCTTCACCACTCAAAAAGTGTATCTCCTTAACACAAGGAAGCTTTTCAGCTTAGTACATCAAATTATACCACTTCATTGAGAGGCATGTATTAAACGTGCAAGTTTTCAAACATGCACTGTGAAAATTCCTGCCTCCACCCTGATGGCAATGCTATTCGTTAATTCAATGCAAGTCAGTAATCTTATGTACCATACTTCTGGCCTTGATTGTTATTATACTTAGAGCACCATTATAGGCTATTGAATCAAACACAAGAGTTTTTGTAGAGAGAAGGAGGCTTAGTGAAATAAAGTATTTGCCTTGGATCACACAATTTGGTAAAGAAGGGAAGCCATGATTGATCCCAGGTTCCCAGTTTCACACTGTACAATTCACCTAATAAATTGCTATTTCTTTCTCACATCAAAGGTTAATGCTTTGTCCTTAATTCTTGAAGGATGAGATTAGAGTGTCTGTGAAGGGAATAATCCAAGTTTTATGTGTGGCTGTTTTACACAGTGTAAACCTAGACCAATGAAATAACATTGCTTCACAACAGACACAGACTACTTTACACCTTTTTTTTTATCACAGAGAGATTTGCTGGGATTCACAGGATGCTGAGCCAAGGCTGAATTTTAACCTGGTGCCACATTGTGTGTGGTCAGCAGCTGTAGCCATTAGGCCACATCGCCCCCTGTTAAAAATAGGCTGGTCTGAACCTTTTTCCCTGTTTATTTTCCACTTGCACTCAGTTTGCACCCAATTAACATTGTGGCTTCTTTACAAACATATTTACAAGAGTGTGTCCTTCACTGAGAGTCTGAAATAGATATTTTGGCTTACATTTTAAATGTATCATCTTGCCATCACTGCACAGGACACATTAATTAGCTTTTACATTTCCCTGACTAGACCTGCACAGATCTTTACAACACACCTCTAGGACTGGTGTTACTGCAGGGGCAGGTTACAGGGCTACTGGAGGATATGAAGCAAGTGGGCTGGTTATGGTAAAGGGGCTGCTGACAGCCCTTCTATTAAATAAGCACATTTACCACTGGGTGAAGAAAAGTGGGCAGTCTGTGGTGAAAGAGTGGAAGGCAAAAGTGTTGCAGCTGTTGACAAGTGCAGTAATGGGAATTTTGGAGTTGAGATGAAAGAAATATACATGCAGCCTGTGGGGGCGATGGAGGAGGGTGTAATGAAACCTAAAGTGAGAGGGGTGTAGGAGAGGAGAATCACACAACCTGTGGTAATATTGGACACTGGACATGCAGCCATTGGTGAGGGAGCGGAGAAGAGGGTATGAAACCTGTAGTGAGAGAGGAGGGGAAGTGTGTGTATGTATGTCTGTATTTACTCTATATAGAGTGGACCTACTTGTGAAGAACGTGCTGTATGTTAGCAAGAAATATATTAAGCCTCTGTTATGAGAAAGCAAGAAAGTATGGCAGATATTCTGAGTCAGTGTAAGAGATATGGACTCAGAAGTCAGGGAGTGAAAGATAAGTGGTTTATGCCTATGACAAGAAAACAGCTTGGTAGATAAAATGCTGCTCTAAGAGGATTTACAAGGCTGCTTACAAATGGAGGGCAGGGAGCCAAAAGGCTGAGTAAGGCAACTTTACTTTGGGGTCTGTAGTAATGCATCTATGCACGCCCATCTAGCAGATTTATATGGTAGGTGGGACAAGTGTCATTCTTTACAGGGCTAGAAGATTACTGTGAAACTTTGTCTTTGGACAAGTATTTTTTTTAAAAATTCCACACCCCTGCTGATTTAGTGATTAATTCTGGGGAGTTAAAACGTTGGGGCTTACCCAAGTCACCCAGAGTAGATTTTTTGAAACTCAAACATGGTATATGCTGACTCTATTCCATTCTCATACAATCGTTCAGGATTTTCATGTTAAATTATAAGTCACTTTTGATCCAATATAGAGAACCATAAGAGTATGGGTTGTAATTGCATAAAATCTTCAATAAAGTCTATGCCCAGCTCATCATGTACTATCTCTGCAGGCACATTCTGGGTAATCCGCAATAATCTTCTAAGAAATTTATTCTCTGCCACCTGTATGGGGAGACAGGATTTGTTCCCCCAGATCTCTGCTCTGTAAGCTACAGTTGGAACACATTTCATGTTATAAAGATGCAAGAAGGATTTAATATGACTAAGACCTTGCAGCTTAGCAAAGGCATCGATACAGTGAGCAATCCTGTTAAAAAGCTTAACCTGTGCTCTCAGCAGAGGATCTCAATTCAATTTCAATCTCAATTCTACTCGGACAATCCCTGAGTACACATGACCTCTATCCTGACAGCTGAGTCCGAGCATTATGTCCGACGCCCGGTGGAGCTGCTCTGTTCAGCTAATGAGGAGATTAGACTTGGCTCACCCCCTGACCGTCACCTGCCCAGCCGGACCTTGGGCACAGTTTCTTTCTCCCTGTCTCGCCCACCCTCCCCCTCATCGTATATCTGCCGTTCTGCCCTTGCCTTGTCTCCTTTCTATCCACCTGTCTGACCGATACCCATTGGAGCTTCCTTTGAGAGCTATAGGGGAGACTGGCCTTGGACTACCGCCCAAGCCGTCACCTACCCACTCGGTCTTTTGGCTGACTTTTCCTCTATCTCTTATTCCTTCATCCCCCTCGTCCTCTCCCTTCTTGCCCTCCTCTCCCCCTTCCCTCTCTACTGTTCCCTCCTTCTCTCCCATTAATGTTTCTCACATATTTGATGTAACGTGTAATTGCTATTATGGTTGTAACTTTGCTGACCTTATGTAAAGCGCTCTGATACCTTCGGTTCTAGCCAGCGCTATATAAAACTGTTTAAATAAAATAAATAAATAAATAAATTTATGATCCCACAAAATGCCGAAGTAACAGAACTTATCCACATTTCCTGTACAATGGTCCTTTATTCTGTGAATCTTGGGCTTGGCTTTTTTTTGCCCTAATAACATCATCTAAGATTTAGTCAAATTGATTTTCAAACACAAATTCTCCATAAAATCATAAAAGCAATCTAATAACTACTGTAGACCATTAGCTGTATGTGCAGTAAGGACAGAATTGCCCGTGTACAACAAAGCTGGGACCATTCTGTTTCCTACCTTTGGTACATCTTTACAATTTTCACTGAAATATAAATGATTGATACAGAGAATAAAAAGCATAGGGGCCAATATGCAGCCCTGTTGGACCTCCCTTTCCTGTTCAAAGGGCGTAGTGCATTCCCCTGTTGGGCCATATTTTACAGAGGCTTCAAGTCCAGGTGCAAGTTATGCATAAAAGCTACATGATCTTCATCCACCACCATGTCCCTCAGCACAGTCCACAGTTTAGATACTACCACAATGTAGGGGAATTATACACATTAATCATCAAAACCCTAATCTCGTGGGGAAAAGATAAAAGGACACCCAGTATAATTCCAGAGTTAAAGACTATCTGTTCTATAACGCATGGTAGCCTTAAACTAACATATGTCGTAAGGACCCCTTTTGCTGTACCCTGTAGAGAAGCCACAGCATTAGCCCGGACAGTAGCAAATCCCTCCAAAGAAGAATTTTCCTATATATCCCATTTCACTTGAAGGCACACTATCTCAAATGATTTTCATGACTCTCTCTCCTGCTCATCCTCTAAAAAAGATCTTATCCCTTCAATATTCCAATTAAGGATGTACAGGATATTTTTATCTGTTTTCATGAGCCTGCCTGATCCTTTCCGCTTCTTTCTAACACTGTGACCCATTAAAGTAATCCCTACTCTGGGATCAGCCTGAGAGAGACCAATCTCTTCATTTAGGGTTGGTATAGCGCATTGGAAGTGCGAGAAGAATCCTTCAGCATACCTCACATTATGCACTGAGTTTCCTGCATGCAGTGGACATCGATATCAGATATAGTGTATGCCCACTCCTTGATTCCCATCTTATTCAGGCACCCTTCTGCATTCCGTGTTATGCAATCCACCATGGCTTTGTTAGGGGTACTAGGTGCCAGCCCTACAGAATGTGAACATCTAAAGCTAGTATTAGAATTCTTTTCGCTATTGGCACTAATAGCACTATCAATTCTGTCAACCGGTATACAATTACCCTTGCTATTAGGAGAAACCCCCGATCAGAACAGGATCAGTCAAGACCGTGCCAGCCTTAGGCACGTTTCCTATCTCAGGGTTTTCTCTTCGTGGCCTTATGATACTATGCTTAAATCAGTCATTATCTTGTAGGGAACTAAGCACCTGAAATATATTGGTCATAACCAAAGGAGAATATAAGCTGTGACTACTGCCGGGTACTTCCTGTATATTATGGTTCACATTGCGTGTTGAATCAAAAGGGTGTAAGTGACGATAGAAAAAGCCCAATGGAAAAAGAGCCATGGATCTAAAAAAATGGGGAGCACAGGGGTGACTTAGCCAGAATCTCCTCTACATAGCTGGGGTGACAAAGATTAATAATAACACAATCCCCCTAAAGGCTTTTTTTAAGTGCCCCTATCGATCCTACTCTCCTGGCTGAAAAAAATCTGGTGTGCTCTCTCAGGGCTGAATATGATTCTCATTCAACCAATGCTCAACTTTGTTATTCAGAGTCTCAGAGGATTCTTGTTGTGCAGGATTTAAGGGAGAGACGTTGACTAACACAGCTACATACGGACAACAGGCTGGTGGCAAGTTAATAGTGATAGAGTCACAAGTAGGCCTGGGGGGTGAACTTCGCTCCGTTTCTCGGAGTTTGTGGAGTTTTCTGCACTCCGCACCCAGCGGAGCTCGCGGAGTGCAGAAAACTCCGCTTCGCGATGTGCAGCGGAGTTTTTTCCCTGCTTGTGATCGTGAACGGTAAGTTCGCGATCGCAAACGGTAAGTTCGCGAGCTGCTGCTCGGGTAGAATTTCTACCCGAGCGGCAGGAATACCAGCACAAACTGTAGTTCGCACTGCACTCTGCCACTCGCGGAACTTCGCAGAGTTTTTTTGTAACTTCACTGAGTTTTGCTATGCAAAACTCTGCGAACTACGCCCAGTCCTAGTCACAAGCAGATAATCGAGCTTTAGGGTCGACCCATCTCATTCTGGTGTTCTGTGACTACACATCTGGTCCGATAGGATATTTCATGTATTGGTTAATTGTAGCTCTTGACTGCATAGATGATGGCTCAATATTTTAGCAACCCCTGGTATGCACCCCATTTCAGATCCCCCAGCACCAGAACCAAGGGCACCATCCTCTACATGGGATGCCCTGGTAGTTTGTTGTAAACCAGTTAGGTTAGTAGTATGATGACTTTAGCCTGCATCAATAGGGACCGGCCCCCTGTGGTAGCACTTGTTGTGGCTGTACTGTGGTAAAGGGAAATTACTTTATCAATTTTATCTTTCAAATGCTCCAATCTTTCCTTAAGCGGTAAAACCATAACTTTGATAGTGTCATTAAAGTTCTGTAAGAAAGGAGCCCAGAAGGATTCACCCAAGGCAACTGAGCAATCATTGACCTTAGAACAAGATGGTACAATAGAGGCAGTGGGCTAGGGCTAGTAGTTGCCACCCTTCTGGACTTTATCATGCATTTAGCAGCTGGTGAGTGGGCTGGGGTAACTAGGGGAACCAAATCTGGAGGGGAAGGAGCCACCTCTGATGCTACAGATAGCTGAAGCCTCATGATTACCCAGCACCTCGCTTATTGTAGGCTCCCCATCCAGATCAAGCTCCCCAGTGTGCTCTACGTACTTGCATGACCCAGCCATACCCAGGGATAAGGGGCGTTCTGCCAAATCTATCTCTTTGGAGATAACATAGATTAGTCATTTCTCAGACACACATTTACTAGCACGTCTTCCCAGTACCGCCCAGAAAAAGGACAAAACCACAAGCCCCCCTTCCAGAACTTACCAGGTTCTCAGTAAGGAAGTGCCAGTAATGGACTGTGAGGATAGGTAATTCCCCAGAAACCCTGAAAGTCTGAGGAAAGGGAAGCAGACAAGTTGAGGTGCAGCAGTTATGAAGCAGAGGAATGTTACAGGAAGAAGCACCAGAGGAACATGCCAGCCAGGTATGTTCTGAGTGTAACTGGTATAGTTACCAATAGATGCAGAAGAGAGATTCAAAACAATGTAAACCACCACAGTTGGGAGGAAACAAGGAAAGGAAGGGGGAAAACAACAAAGGTTCAGACAAATGCAAATCGTGAGCGAGACCTATGGGTTGAATAGCCATACAACATAGGGGCCGATTCCGATGTCGGACGGACTCAGGTCCGTCCGACATTGTCCAGGAGCCGTAACCGACCGACCTGCTGTCGTCGGTTACGGCCCTGCAAGTACGATGCGACCGAACCCTGTTCGGTCGCACTCGTATACTTCACAATGGGAGCATGCATTCCGAGCGGAATGCATGCTTGCATAGTGAAAAGCAGGGGTGCAGTTCATCCCTGCACCCTGTGGCCGGCACCCCAAGGTGCCTGCCACTGGGTGCAGGGATCAACAGAGGGGCCCCATAGGTGCCCCCAGGCCGCCATTCGGCGGGCTCGCACCCATGGGGGCCCTACTGGGGGCCCCCAAAGACAGTTACCGACTGCCTTTTCGTGCCAGAAAGACCGGCATGAAAAGGCAGTGAAATACTGTCATCGTACTCCCTCGGTCGTGAAGAGGCGGCCGGGGAGTACTGAAGGATTTCCGGATGGCGGTCGGCTCTCCGAGCCCGCCGTAAGCCATCCGGAAATTCGAGTCGGATTCCTTTCCGACCGAGCCCATCGGAATGGCTCGGTCGGAAAGGAATCCGGCCGGCACGTTCCGATTCGGTCGGAAGGGCTCCGACCATCGTTCGGTGCCCTTCCGGCCGAAATCGGAATCGGCCACTAAGTTGTTGCAAGGCAACCTACCACTTTATCCGATCATTCTGAAATTCCCCTGGAAGCTCCTGCATTCCATTGGGGCTTCCCTCTTATTGGGCATTTAGTGGTCCTGACCTGGAAGGATTGTCTGATAACTTTGTGCCCCATCATCCCCTGACCAGCCTTCCAAATTCTGCAATCTCACTTCTCCCCATTCTTACCCTGCTCTGCCTCCTAACATCCCTGATACCAACTCATTTGTTGCATGCTCAAAGGCCATGCATGTGGGAGTTGGCTACCTTTAAGGGGACAGGTGGAGGACATCTCCACCGGGCAGGCCCTGTGGCGAACATCTACTCTGCACATCTACAGGCTATTCGCAGTGGGGCTTCGCCACGCATTTCAGGTTGTCTGTTGGGAACTATTGGATATTGGATATCAGGAAAAAAAAGCAGAAGCTCACTGAAATGGTCAAAGTGAAGATATTGTTAGCTTTGTTTATAACACTTTATAGTATCTTTAACCTTTTCGCACAACACAGAGAGGAGCAGTTTCCGTCGCCGCCGCAAGCCGCCGCAAGTGGTAGGATTACAGCCTGCCCAGCGGCTGCCATGTCAGGGGGACGCGCCAGGAGACGCTCAAGAGGCCCATAGGGCTCCCGCAGCACGGGACGTGTGCGGGCGTGCCCGGGCCAAGGGCGGGCCCATCTGTGCCCGTCCGAACCCGGAGGAGGCAGGGCTGGGCCTACCCTCTTGGCTGCTCTTTGTTGGATGTTTTCTCTCCGGCGCCCTGATGCAGTAAGTTCAAGTATCCTACAGTCCCATCTCCAGTGCCAGTGGCAAAAGAGCAGGTAGGAAGACAGCTTGCTTCATTCTGACTATTACTGGCATCGGTATCGGGCATGAGGGCCATAGGGCCGGAGTCTCTGCAAGCTAAGGGTCTTTGTATCTTGAATACCTAGGTCCATGTGCTTAGTCACCTCCCTTTGTATAAGTAGTCAATCCGATATAAACTTGGCCTGCTCTTTGGATCAGAAACCTGTCATTTAGCACACTGATCTGGGTACAGCATGGGGAAGCGCAAGGCGACCTTAGCCTCTGGGAGGGCCCTGGCAGGCACTGCAGGCCCAGTGGTAACCATGGACTCGTTTCTGCAGCGAGCTGCGGCAGTGCTGGACAAGGAGATTGAGTTGGTGAACCGGCGCCTTTCTAGGTCCCCCGTCAATGTTCCATCTTTCATGCCCACTGACACACAATCGTCCCTGGCCAGTGCTGACGATTCTTCAAATAACCCTGGGGTGCAAGAGGACGTGCAGGATCTTGTTGGGTTAACTAGTCATTCAATAGCCTAGCAGTTACCCCTCTCTCTCACTATTATGATTAATAATCCCAGGGCTGACAAAGCATCCTCAAGCCAAGACTCTATGAAGGCTTTGTTGGACTCCAAACTGGGTTTGTTAATTCAACGTTTGACTTTCATCGAAAAGGGTTTATCGGACCTCAAACGCTGCGGACCATCAGGAGGGGTAGCCGTTAACATAGAATCAGGACCTTCAATGGCTCCCCCAGTCACGGATTGTTCCATCTTGTCAGGCCCACTTCCAAACATCGGGGATCAACTGCAGCCATTAGGGGGTCAGGCACCCGCTCGCCATCCAGTGCCAATGCCGGGCGCAAACCATGGACATGTGGATAGGCTGGCTACGCGGGATCAATCTGCCCAGGAGAGTAACTTACATGAGGGGCAATTACAGGGGGGAGGGGAGGTTTCTACGCAGAACCTACTCAGAACTTATTCATTTGCCAGCTGAATCAACTCCTTATGTTGTGATATTGGGGAATGTGCCAACTCTCCCCCAGGGCACTAAGGAGGACTTCTCCCAATTGAAGAACAAAGTCTTACATTGGCTATCATGTAACACCACTCTAGGAATGAGGGTAGAGAAGAACATCAATATGGTGCGAAGGGTCAATTGGATCGGTAGCTCCCCTAAACTCTGTAAGGGCGACTGTGGTATCATCAATTTCAATAGACCCCACATCGCGGAAAGGATTCTGGTTACTGACTTGTATCCTGCCCCTTTTGGTTGCAAGTCGTCCATTATGGCCCTACCCCTCTGCTTTTTTTATAAGCCGGAATCATCGGGGCGCAACAATATGATAAATGCTAACAGGACCCCACTCAATGGACTGTCGCCATTAAATCCACCTATTAGGAATGCTTACTCAAATCTGTCTCCTAATCCCATCCACTTGAACTGGATGGCCCAAGGCCGACGGGATCCAGGTCTGTCCTTTTTGGAGTTGACAAACCGTTTTTCTTCCCTGGCTGCTATGTACGCCTGTGATTGATTTACTGGACCCTCTTTTACGGATCTTGAGAAATCTAACGACCAACGGGAACTGCTTTGGCAAAGTTATGGGTCTCCGGGTGAATGTGACAAAAATGTTATGTCATGGAACATCGCAGGACTAGCCAGTAAGTTTTCTGACCCGTCATGGATTGTATTCGTGAAACAATTTAGTGTGATATGTTTGCAGGAAACATGGCTGATGGATAGTAGCTTATTTTTAGAAGGCTATAAGTCCTTTTTTGTCCCAGCTTCCCCTTCTCCCGCTGGTAGGCCACAGGGTGGTCCTGTAATTTATATCTCTCTGGCAGTAGAATGCAAGATACTGGTCCTGCCCACATCGAGTCCGTGTATACAGTCCCTGGTACTATGCAAGGGGTCGCATAAACTGGGTCTTATTAATTTTTACAACTCAATATCATGCCCCAAGGGCAGGTGTAACATTACTATGCTAGGATCTTTTGTTAGACAACATTGCAAAGCAGTTTTCCAAAATCTTATGATTGCTGGGGATTTTAACATCCACCCATGTGGTGACCCCAGGGTCTCAAGATTGGCTGATTTGGGTTGCCCACGTGTGAGGAGAATTCATTTTGAACACTCTTCACAGGGGGATATGTGGAACTATCTCCTCCATGAATTTGATTTATTGTCTCTTATGTCTTCATGTGACCCCTGCAGCATGGCCACTGTCCCATCTTTTAAAGGGAGGGGTGGTGGCTCATTTATTGATTTTATTTTAATTTCATCGACTTTACAAGTCTTATTTGTAGGATTCAGCATACAAGCTAGTGTGCATAGTGACCATAACCCTTTGTGTGTTGATCTCCGCGGACCCTTACTGTCGCCCAAAGGAGGGGCTGGGCGGAATGGGGTGGTGAGACCAACAGAGGGTGGAAGACAACTAAAGTGGACTCACATTTCTCCAGATGCATTTTATAAGTCAATAACAGTTTCTTGTGCCAGGGAGTTAGCCCTGTGTACCAAGCCATTTACACCCCCGGGGGAGGATATCAGTGCTTGTAAAATTATTTCTGTTAAAGTAGCTGATCTCTTAAGCACCCCGGCCCAACGATTAGTATAGCAGACCCCTAGATGGTTTGATTCCTCCTGCTCTCTGGCAGCGAGGAAACTGCGTGAAGCTTTAAATAGGAGCCCAAGAGACCCGATTTTGGTTAGATCATGTCGAAGAGATTATAAAGTCGTACTGGCCAGACTTAAGTCCGCTTTGAAGGAGGACGCCTGAAGGGGGTTAATCGAGGCTAGTACGCTGAGGAATAGCTCTAGATTCTGGAGCATAATTAACAGTCCTTTTTTAAATCATGAGGTAGGGAGTGCAGTAGGTGCACATATCACAGAGGAGGAGTGGGTGCTCCACTTCGAAACCATGTTTGAGAGCCCCCCTGAGCTAAACTGTCTGTCTGGCCGTGTGGCAGACACCCCTGATTTGGTCTTCAACATAGAGGAGATCGAGGAGTGTATTGTCGGGTTGACAAGTAACAAAGCCCCGGGACCCAATGGTATCCCGTCAGATCTCTTCAAATCAGATCCAACTTTTTGGGCTCCGGTTCTTGCTGCAGTAATTAATGCTGCAGTAAAAACCGGTTGTCCCGAGTCTTGGGCTACCTCGACTATAGTGCCTGTTTTTAAAAAAGGTGATCGTAATAGCACACATTGCTATAGGCCGATCTCCTTGTTGGATTCGGTAGTTAAGGTGGTGAGTTGAGTACTCTTAAATAGGCTGACAAGCTGGGCGACAGAACATACCATCTTATCAGACGTTCAGTATGGGTTCCGACCACGGCGTTCTACAGTGGCCCAGTGCCTTAATCTATCCATGATCCTCAATAAATATACGGTTGCCTGCCCTGGCACTATATACTTAGCATTCATGGATCTGTCTTACGTGTTTGATCGCATGAACAGGGCTAAACTTTGGCAGACCATGCTAGATATTGGGGTAGATGGCAACATTGTTTACTTTTTAGAAGACCTTCATCGGGCAACTAAGGCCCATGTTAGATTCTCGCAGGATTTAAGAGTCTCTCAGAATTTCGACATAAGGAGAGGAGTACACCAGGGGTGTATTCTAGCCCTATTGACGACGGGGTAGATTATCCGCAGGTAGGACGACTTGGTCTGCCAGTCTTATTATATGCGGATGACGCGGTCCTTATATCTAGGACCGCTAGGGGGCTACAGACACTGCTTGATTCCTTCTCTGCCTTTTATGTCGGAGAGGGACCTATCAATAAATGACTCCAAATCCTACGTTATGCAGGTGGGTCTTTGCGCAAAAAAATCCTTTCAATTTAGGTTAGGCTCTGCTCAGGTTCCCTGAACTGATGTTTTCTCGTATCTGGGGGTCATAATGGACGAGCAGATGAAATGGGGTCCCCTAAAACAGAGAAAGAGGGGCAACCTGGTGCGGGTTAACACACCCATCTTTAATTTCGCTTCGAAATTAGGTAAGAGACCGATCGCGGCACTTTTAAAGATCTATCAGGCCAAGGGTGTTACGACAGTCTCATATGGAAGTGAAGTATGGGGGCATGTTACCACAGATGATCTACAAGTAGCTGAGAATGCATTCCTGAAGTGCTTATTAGGCGTCCCTCGCGGAACGTCTAATATAGTGGTACATGAAGAACGGGGGTGCCTTATCTAAGTGACATATTGGCCCTACGCCCTATAACTTTTTGGTTGAAAACTTGGCTGAGAGAAGGATCATCTTTGAGTCAACTGATATTGAAAGAGTGTATAACCTTGACTACGCTCTCCACATACCTTGGCTCAGATACATTAAGAGTAGCTTCGTAAGTTTAGGAAGAGCTGAACTGTATACTAATCCCGAATCGGTAACCAAAAAGGATCTGGGGTGGATAAGGGAGTCTTTAGCAGTCTAAAGAAACTAGAGAGGGAAGAGCTGGAGCTGAGGAAACCCAGTGTCCGAAAATTTTGAATATTGAAAACGACACTATCGACTGAGCGATACCGCTTGGGGTCTTTTAGTACTTATGAGCGTTTTTTATTGACCAGGTTTCTCATGGACTTTTTTCATTTTTTGCTGGTGATGCCACGGGGGAGTAGGAGAGGACAGTTGTTAGCACCCTGTGGCTGCGACGGTGAGTCTCCACAGGATCTGCTACACTTCCTATTATCTTGTAAGTTTTATGAGGTCCCCCCGGAAAACTTTTATTGCCCCTATTTTAAAGAGGTTGAATTTTAAGCAGGCTCGTCCAGCTCTTATCTATTTACAATTGTTGCATGAAGAATGTATTCCTTTTTTTTCTTAGTTTCCTGAAATCTGCGGTGAAGGCCAGGGCCTGCCTTGATTAAATGTTGGTAACGGTTAGGGTTTATCTTTACTTTGATGATATATACATATTAGACAAGGCCTTGGGACCCATCCCTTCAATTATTTAAATTGCGGGTCAAGGTAATATGTATTTAACTTTGTACCTCAGGCTTTGGATTATTATAGATTCTTGTGGAATTTAGATTATTGTGTGATGAATTGTGCAATTATTTTATGATTTCTTTTTTATGTACTGATAACTTTTATGGTTTTATATGCTGAAACCGAATAAAGTTGGTTGATTTTTTATTTTTTTGTATCTTTAATATAAAACACAGTTACAGTCCAGTTATTATTCCAAACTAAAACTGAAAACCACTCAATTTTACAAATTATTAAGTCCTCAATCTAGACCTCACACAACAGTAATGTAAGTTTATATTCATAGCCATAGCTTTCACAGTGTTAATGGTAATGTGATATGTAATCTCATCTGTAACTTAATATTCTTTAAATATTATGATTTTTTGTTGTTTGCTGCTACTGCAATTAGTAAGGATGTTATTAAATAAGTGCCTTTTCCTACGGACAACTCCGGAAGAGGAAGACCAAAGTCAGAACGAGGGAGAAATAAAGAGGCTGCTGGAACATGTTAAGTCACGTTCTATTCTTAATGAAGACTGCTACATTTACTAACCCAAAAATAGTATTCCAAACCTCACCCTTAAGACCGGTGCCCAATCAATTTTAACCACCTTACTATCTGTGTGTATCTGCCTCTTCAGCATTTCATGAGTATAAGAGGATGTGCTGTCTTACTCTACCTGCCACTTGATTTCACTGCACATGTCACTCTTCTCCTGGACCGTCTTTCTACATTTCCTGATAGACGATCCATTCTGTTGGTCCATTGTCTTCCTTTTATTAACCTAACTAAACCATCTATTAACCTAACCAAACCATATCCAAATATAAACCTAGCACATATTCAAACCCTGGTCTAAGAACGCTCTTGCCTAACAATCTCTCATTCCCTAACCCAGGAACAGAATTTTTTGTACTGATAATTATCAGGTGGAGGAAATGTTGTGGATTGGTCAGATAAAGAAAGGGCTGGCCCACTGGAATTAATATTATGCAGCACTAGCATTTCAATTAATTATGTTGCCCAAAAAGTCAACCAAATTGTTCTGTATAACCCACCACATTTTTCTGCGGCAAAATAACTTTGCGGTTTCATCTTGGTTTTTTTAAACACATTAATGCTTTCAGCTTAAATTCACCTTATCAATTCATATTTTTCACTTTTTTTCTCAATTTCAGCTAAATACTTTTTTGTTAATTATGAAGATGGTGGAATAATTATTGGCAAGTATGGTAGATAATAATTCTGCATACAAAAATCCAAGGTTATCTTCACTATTGTGTTATTATACAAACATGTGCCTGCTATGGTTAGTACAAATCTATCCAGGCCCAGGATGCTTGTTTCCGGTTCAGGGAAGACCTGGGTTGGCAGTTCGGGCTGGACTGTTCCCATGAGGCACAGGGTCAAGAATGATTATCATATAGCTGGGTCTGAACTGAGGTGGCGAAGTGAGCTAAAGAACGATGATGGATTCAACCCAGATCTGTAACTGGGGGTGAGTGTCTGAACAGTTTCAGCGCTCTCTCCATCATCTCGTTGTGTTTGCTTAGTACAAATCATTTTCTTCTCTCTTTGGACCAGACTACTCCTCTTAGCAAAGATCCAGGCAATTGCAGTGGCCTTTAGCCAGCTGGAACACCTGGACGATCAGGAGACTGCAGCAGCAGCAGCAACAATCTCCCAAGCCGGTAAGTGATCACCACAGTCTCTGAAGGCAGCTGTGCTACACCACTTCCATCCATCCACAGCATCCAGCTGCAGGCAGCTTCTCCTCCGTAAAGTTTAAAGTACTGAAGTGGCTGGAAACCCTGGATAAAGGCCAGGATGAAATAAAAAAGACTAGCTGATTTAGAGGGCCATTTTATTAGGGAGGGTGATGGGTCTGATTTGGGGTTGTGGGTGGTATGGGATGGGGAAGAATTAGTTAGTATTGTGGATGAGAAGAGATGAAAGAAGGCTAGATAGTTCTGTCATCTGTTAAACACATTCTACATGAAATACCTTGCCTTCCCACCCTCAATGCAGTCCTCCACCCTCCTGCAATTGGTGTCGAAAATCTGACCATGTTCAAGTCCCGCTTCACGAACTGCCACTTGAGCTCCTTTCTATTAGTAATAGCTTTGTACTACAGTCCTCTCTGAAAACACCATTAGGTGGGACACGCAGAATAGACATTACAATAGGCCTGGGAAACTACACCGACGTAATTCAATTAATATGGGGAATTTCATGTTACTCTTGTAAAGCAAAATTCCTCAAATTATGCAATTCTCATAATTACATGCTATTTACGGTCATAATTAACAGTGAATTGTGCAATTTGTGGTAATAATTTAGAACAACCGCACAGGATGACATGAGTGGCTGTTGTTTGCTGTGCTTTTATTTAAATATGCTCCCGCACTAAATAATCATACTAATATGCATTTTGCCAAAATGATGGATTTGCATTTTGTGTAATTAAGTGGAATTTTGAGTAAGTTTCCTGTAATTTTGCGTAATTACACAAAAGCAAATTAACTGGATTTTGTACACCCCTGCATTAGCCACCACCACTTCCCAAACCTTTCCCTCTTCACCTGAGCAGGGGTGGGGGTAAACTCCCCCTAATACCTGTGAGTGGCCAGCTGCAGCAGAGATTTTCCCCAAGAGACCAACTGACCACTCTAACATGCTCAAACGTAGAAGATGCCACAGGAAATAGTCGTTTTTATTTTGAATAGATCAGGTGTAACAGGAAAAGCGTTCTGCAGTATGAATAAATACCAAGTCAGTTGCAAATCCAAAAAAGAATACAGCCAAAACAGTGCTCCTAAGACAGTCATTAACTAAATCATCAGTCTTATATTTGTCTAATACAAGCGTATTCCAGATATTAAATATTACATAGTTATGAAAGTTATGGACAAAGTATGGATCATCATAGACTCACTTTCAAGTCAGAAACGTTTCAGCTAATTGTTTCTTTATGTGGCATAGATTATAAAACGTACATACTACCTAGCCTAGCACTGACCATTTCCACCTTCAAGATGTCCTGGGGGCATGCTAGGAGTGGTGGTGTATCTGATTCCTCCATCCTTGGAACTGCTTAAACCGCATCTGCCCCGCTTAATGTGAGAAATAGATTACTGCACAATAGATCTCACTATTGGTCATTGCACTCGAAGGTGACTTGCAAGATCCTTAAAATGTACACACAAGGCATTTTATTCCTATAATACATGGCCACAAGACCACCCTTCCCTCAAGCCACTTAAATCCTTGGGGCCTTGTTCTTTCACATGGAAAAGATACTATAGGGGCAGACATATTGAAGAAAAGCAGAACCTAGTGCGAAATTAAATACGCCCAAAACGGTTAGTAATTTGTGCAAAAGATTTTTTTTTTTTTACTGATGTTTTCAGTCAAGCCTAAAGCAAACCGTGTACAATCCAATGCATACTCAAAATACTCATAAATGGATTCTGAATTTACCGTGCTGTCCACATGTGCATCTAGGGGAGAAGAATGGGAGAAAAAGAAAAGGGAGGGGAGAGCCACCTTGCAAAGGGAAACGGATACAAGACTCTGCATTGGGATCTTCACAGGTCATGCTCAAGTACGTGTCAGCAGTCACCTCGCAGTACAACCAAATTACCTAAGGTGCCTGACTCACAGTGGTGGGGAGTTCCGGCTTGTTAGTCCACCCCAGCTCTGTAGCAGCTACAGGTTCTCCCTCCCCAGCCAGGCGTCTGAGAAACAATTCTAAGGGGAGACCATGTATCTTTGGGGTGGGATTTTGCCGGCATCAACTCCCAGTAGGCAGTCAATTGTTCCTGACATTAGGCTGCACCCCAAACCCATCAAGCACTCTGCCGACTCGGGCGCCAACCCCAGTGCATCACCACTTGGCGCTTTGCTAGTTAAAGGAGGATTGCAGTCAATGTGCGCATGTCCAGGGGGACTTTCTTTACATACCTAATAGCGCAGTGCACAGTGAGCGCTCAGGTGCATACCCAGTGATTTCCTCAAGGGCGTCAAACACAGTATGCCAGAAGTGCTGCACCCCAGGTCAGTCCCATGGAAGGTGTGTGAAGTCAGCGCAAGGCACAGCATGGGGTATGCAGAGCACATTTTCAGTCAAGCCCATTCTGTGCATCCTTTCGGGGGGTGTGTTATTATATATGTCAAACTAGAAGAGAGAGACCCTGTACTCCAAGAGACAGGGTTCCATATAAGACTTTATTGTCACAAATAATTTCTCTTAGAGAAGTCAAAACGTTCACCACTTGCGTACTTCACTTTCACAAAATCATACGCACCTCTACACCCGTTTTTTTTATCCCTCCTAACGAAAATGCAGTATTAGCCTGCATAGAAAACACAAAACATATATCACATATTATCTCATTTCGTTATCTCCTTAATCAAAGTAAAAACATATGTAAAAATGTGTTTTATATAAAGAAAAGGGAGGAGTATCTATTCATCTTTTATCAAAATAACATAAGTAACCATCTTGTTCACATATTGCAACATTCATTACATACCCTAAAACAAGCAGCTGGTAATTATAAATGTGGTGGGTGCGCTAATTGCGCACAGTGAATAGTTGAAAAAACAATCACATATAACGGCTGCACGCTGACAGCAAAAGACTTGAACAATTGTAGAAGTAGCAATATTGTTTACCTGATTATATGTCCCTCGGGTTAGGATATGTAGGGGAGACAGCCCGGGAACTCAGGGTACGTTTATCAGAACATAAATCTGCACTCAAAACCAACAAGGAGAATGCCCCTTTGGTGGAACATTTTAAAGCAGCTGGACATTGCTATTTGGACTTTAAGTGGTTCATTATTAAAAATATAACTGGGAGTAGAAGGGGTGAAAACCTAGAGCTAAAATGTAAAAATAGGAACAATGCTATATTTCAATCCCAGATACAGTGAAGCGTGGATCGAACACCAAAGAAGACAGGATGAAATTAGTTAAATGAATGATAACATGATTCTTCTGGATTCTATCCCATACGTTTAATTGGTATTATAATAATGTTTAGATTAAAAATCTGTAATTTATATACTGTGGTGATGAGTTTTCTATAAATTATTTTGGTTAAATTCTCCTGTATATAGAAATTGGTGTAGATATAGGACAATGTGGGCCACCTTCCTTTTGCATAATAGTTGAGAGATTCCTAAAGGTGTTGACATTAGGAGTAATATTATGGATGTGAGATCAGTGAGGGTATTTTACAAACATACACCATTTTTATGGGTTTTTAACAAATCTAATTAGGTTAACTTCCTTACAAACAGACTTTCATGCCTATTTGGGCAGATAGTTCTTTACCATTCTAAGATGGCGACCATTTGTGTATTTTGTAGACCTGTGAAATTCATGGGACTATAAGGGTGCCCAGTGGCGGTCACATGACCGCAATACACACCGATGGCTGTCACATGCACGTCAGCACGTCGTAGACGTGGTATTTTCCTATTTAGGATTGAGGCTTTTTTCGGCAGTTCTGTTGACTGCAGGGTGTAAGAGGGACGTATCGCTGCACCCTTGAAACCATAAGTAAATTGGGGGGAGATGCTGGTTGTGATGCATAGCCGATTTTCTTGCAGTCTTCCCTTTCGGGCTAATATTGAACTGGTCGGGTCCTGCCGGTAATGGGTTACACTGTGACCGATTGCCCAGATGGGGGGTTTTCCGATAGACCAGGATTGATTATTTATGGTCATGTTTTCTAAAGCTTAAGTTTCCTTAAGCCTTACGATGCTTCCTCACTGGCATTGTATTTTCAGAAGTTACAAATACTCGGAAGTTCTTGAATCACGAATGGGTAATTCTTTGAATGACTGTCCTGATGAAGGGCTTCCAATAGACCAGGAACCTATCATTTACGGTTATGCTTGCTAAAACATAGGCTTTCTAAAGCTTTATGATGTTTTCATATTGACATTGTATATTCACAAGTCCTCATTAAAGGGCTCTCTGTTGAATTAATGTAAGGCATGGGAGTTTTTTTTTTTTAGTAATATATAGATCATTACGAGTATAGATCACACTATTGCTGACCCCTCCTCCTTTATTTCATTTCTGGGTATATTTAATTTACTAGATACACCGACAGATATCTTGGAAGTGGTGTTAATGGACAGGTGGACTGAGCAGAGGGCTGTTTATTCTCTTTGGTTACGTCCCGGCTTACGAACAGCAAGCCCAATACACAGGTAGGCTAAATCCTTTTATAAAGTGAGATAAGTTCTGTGGTTGTTAGATATTGGATTTTTCGAAGTTTACCTATAGTTGTTCCTACATTCAATTTAGGGGCTTCACTCAATTTGAACCTGAATGAACTTCTCCTTTCATGTGCTTATTGCCATGGAATTTGAGAGCTCTTGATCCACCTCATTATAGGTAGGTTGACCCCAAGGTTAGTACCCGGTATGAGTCAAGGGTACTTTTCATTTGAAATAGTGACGGAGTATATACCTGTTTATTTAGCTCTCTTGCTCTCCTTTTTTTGTACAGAAGGTTAAAGTGATTTGCTGAGGACAGTTTAATGTAAAACAGCGTGTGACATATCAATGCTTATATGAACTATCATATGCTCTGTATCATTAAAGGAGCAGCAGCACATTAAGGTATGTCCTTAGAGCAAATAGGTCCCAAGTTACATCGTATCAGTGAGTTGTAACAGACAGGAGAGAGTTTTAATTTGGGGTAACATTCTCCCTAATTTTTATATATATTGTTTTTAACTTTGTATACCTATTTTAGGACCGAAAATCTGAAAATGTGATTCTTAGCTTCTAAAGAACTACTTCATTAAACCGGAGCATGCCTTATCTCAAAGTATATTAGGTGAGCTAACTCTGTTTGATATTGAGTGAGTGAGAGTGGATAAAAGCTATGGTTGCTTTGGGATCCTGCACCCTAGTTTTCAATCGGACCTCCAGGACTATTGTCTTCCAACATATTTTTTTATTGTAAACCTTGTTTTAAGGTATGTAATGAATGTTGCAAATGTTGTTATTTTGATAAAAGATGAATGATACTCTTCCCTTTTTAATATAAAACACATTTTTACATAAGTTTTTACTTTGATTAAGTTACAGGAGATAACGAAATGAGATAATATCTGATATATGTTTTATGTTTTCTATGCAGGCTAATACTGCATTTTCATTAGGAGGGATACAAATGTCTTGTTGTCCTGAAGAAGGTGGTTATATCCCATTAACCCATTGAAATGCGTCAACTCCCACTTGTGTTAAATTTGAGGAACAAAGGGTTATATGTGGAAAAAGCCTCAAACAACAGAATTACTCCATTGATTCCTTCAAATTAACGAATGTTTAATGACAAATGTATATGTCTTTTGCGTTGTCTCTCTTGTTATAATATATTTGTGAGATCATGTGCAATAATTATTAGGATGAGGTTTTAAACTGTTTTTAATTGTATGAATTTTATTAAATTGTGTAAACTGATTAATATGGTTTTATATAAAAAATTGTTTACAAAGAATTACCTTGTTGGTCCCTTTGAAAACGGGTGTAGAGGTGCGTATGATTTTGTGAAAGTGAAGTACGCTAGTGGGGAATGTTTTGAATTCTCTAAGAGAAGTTATTTGTGACAATAAAGGAATTTGAAATGTACCAATCACAATCTGTAATTAGAAGAGAGTGCACGGGATTGAGTGCAACAGTACTTCCACTGGTCGTCAGTGAGGGGGGTCACCAGATCGGTGTCCCACGCCCGCACCCATAGAAGTCAGCTGCAGGTCATGCAGCCTATTGTGGGTCCCAACATCAAGGGTAACAGGAAAGGAGGGGTGTCCAATAAGTGGTACTGAGGGGGCAAATTGGCAGCTCAGCCGAGCACACTGTCAGAGTTCGTTCCAGGCCCATACCGTGCAAACCACATTATCTATTTGTGTCCTCGGGCACTTAGGAGCCAAGTACAGTGGCAAGGTGCAACATGGTCATATTCAGGTGTGTGTGTGTTCCTGAAACTGCATAGGGTAAAGCCAGTAGTGTACAAATTGTGCGTGAGTGCTGTACTAGTACAAATCCATATCTGAAGCTCCCAGCCTACCCTGTTTGAAAGGGAGCATTAGTGTCTCTAATGTGATTTGAGGTTGCCCACCTGCCCAAGCAAGGGATATCAGGCGCGATCTGAGCTGACGGTGGAAATGCAGAGGCAGGGGCAGTGACAGGTTAATGGACAGATAAAGAAATTTGGGAAGGATCCCCATGTTAGCAATGGCCAGCTTCCCAGTCAGGGATAGCGGAAGCTTCTGTCAGCTCTCCACACTATGGTCCAGATATGTTATAAAGCATCCATAAATAGCTTTCCACAAATCATCTAGGTCCCTGCTGAGCCATATCCCATGGTATTTCACTAGCTCTCTCGCCCACTGCAGAGGGAACACTGAAACAAACTCTGCTGTCACAGCTCTGAGTGGGAATAGATCAATTTGGCCCAATTTATAGTAACACCGGCTATACCACCAAGTGTGGTGATTTCTCCAGTCTAAATTATCTCACAGGTCTCTCACGTACAGAATGACATCATCTGCATACCTGGATACAAGAATTCTATGGGACGTGGACGTCGGGCACCGATGGGAGGGGTGCTGATGCAAGTGGGCCGTAAGCGGCTCCATGGCTGTGGCAAATAATAGGGGCCATAAGGGGCACCCTTGTGGGGTGCCCATTGACACTGGAAATGGAAGAAGAATCATCCAATTGATCTGTAAGCGAGCTACGGGCTGGGTGCATAGGAGACCAATTCATTTTATGAACTTGGGGCTCACTCCTAGGCAGTGGTGTAGCATGGGGTGGCCAGAGGGGCAATTGCCCCGGAAGCAAAATTCTTAGGGGACATTCTTAGGGGCACACAATTTTAAAAGAAAAGTGGAAGATGCTTGCCTGCCCCGGGTGCTTGCAACCCACTCTACGCCGCTGCTCTAATACATGCCAATAGGGCAAGAGATAAGGCCCTTCGAGTGAATCAAAGACCTTAGTGGCTTCTAAGAAAATCGCAGCTGCTTTAAGGTCAGGAACAATATAATGGGCTGGGGCTAAGAAGGTATGCAGATTGTGGGTCGTTGACCTCCCGGGGACAAAGCCCGACTGATCCGGGTACACAGTAAGCATCAAAATCCGTAGTAGCCATGAGGCTATCAGCTTTGCAAGGATTTTATTATCCATGTTCATCATGGAAAGGTTTGCGAAGTGGTGGTGGTGGTGTAAAACAGGGGTGTGGGCAAAATCCAGTTAATTTGCTTTTGTGTAATTATGCAAAATTACAGCAAATTTACTCAAAATTCCACTTAATAACACAAAATGCAAATCCATAATTTTGTGCAAAATGCATACTCATGTGAATATTTAGTGCGGGAGCATATTTAAATAAAAGCACAGCAAACAACAGCCACTCATGTGGTCATCCTGTGCGGTTGTTCTAAAGTGTAAACACAAATTGCACAATTCACTGTAAATTATGACCATGAATAGCATGTAATTATGAGAATTGCATAATTTTCAGAATTGTCCTTTACAAGAGTAACATGAAATTCCCCATATTACTTGAATTACGTCGGTTTAGTTTAAATTTCGCCCAGGCCTATTGTAATGTCTATTCTGCGTGTCCCACCTAATAGTCCCACAATAGTTTGATAATGTTCAGTATGACTCAGAGCACTTACGGGCCTTGTTGGGTTGTAATATTGTCACAATCAGTGCCTCCTGTAGGGACGGGGAAGAATACCAGCAGTAAGGGACTGCTCATACATGGCGAGGAGATACGGGGCAAGGGTGCAGGCATACTCTTTGTAGAAGGAAGCTGTTAGGCCATCCAGGCCAGGGGCCTGGTCTCCAGGCACTGCATTGATGACCTGGACAACCTCTTCTACCAAAAAGGGTTTGTCTAAGAATCGCCTGTGGCCCTCCTCAAGCCCCAGCAACTGCACTGAGTCAAAGTAAGAGGTAAGTTCCGGAGGAGTTGCGGTCTGCATCATCATGTAACGGGTGGAAAAGAAGGTGGTCATCTCTCTCTGTATGACCTTGGTACCAACATGCTTGTTAGATTGGTCATCTTGAAGCTTGACTACATAATCGCTTGCCCAGGGTTTGTGCAGCAAGATGGCCATTGTCTTACCCACCCCATATTGCTGAGTGCAAGCTTATTTCCCCAGATAATGGGTTTCCGTATGTGCTGCTTCCTCATATTCAGCAAGCTTGCCCCAGATAGATGCCAATGTGGATGTGCTGTGATCTGCAAAATACTGGAGCTCCATCACACAAATCTCTTCTTCTAGATGCCCAAGCTCTACGCGCAGTGGACACAGCACTCCAGCCTGTTTTGCTATGCATACTCCCCTTGTTACAGCTTTGAAGGCCTCCCATTGTGAGGACCGTGATGACACTGAGAGCTCATTGTGCTCAAAGTATTCCATAATAGCCGATCTGACCTATCTCTTAACACCTGGAATCATAATCCCTCAGCTGGAAGGTGTCACCTGAATGCGCGCGTGCCACAATCCAGTGTGACCATCTCCAACAAAACCAGAGCAGGGTCAGACAACGTCCGTGGCAGGTGCGTAACACTGGAAGTCTGGGAATTAATATCACGTGTTGTCAGCCAGTAGTCAAGTCGTGACCAGGTAGTGTGTGACCTTCTATACATGTGCCCTCATGCTGTTCGCGTGTTGGGAGCACAAAAGATCAGTGGAGTCATTGTCATTCGTTAGCTGTGTGGCTGCCTTCGGGTGTGAACATTGGGAGTTGCTGGATCTGTCAGCTGCAGAGTCTAATACTATGCTGAAGTCCCCCCCACACGAAATTGCCCCATGGCCCCATTGAACCCGCCAGTCTCCAGACCTCTGAAAAGAAACAGTGGTCATCTATGTTTTGCCCATACGTGGACTGGGGTCAGAATGGGTGGCCCTTCATTATGCCATAGATCAAGACATATCTACCCTGCTGGTCACAAAGGTCTCCGCGTGTGCGCCATGGCAAATCCTTACAATTTAGTATAGCCACCCCACAGCATAATTGGAAAAATATGGTACATGAAGTTTGCCTATCCACCCCACATGCAGGCCCATATGAATGCTGTCCCTGAGATGTAGTGCCTGCAACATGCAAATGTCTATGTTGTGTCTCTGCAGGTATACTAGAACATGGCGTGCCTATCATTGAGGCCCACTATATTGCAGGTCACACATTTAATCAACTGCATTGGAATCAGTAAACTGGTGTGAGAGCTCCTGTCGCACATGCATGAAGTGCTGAGCATGAGAGCCTACATCCTTACGCTGAGTGGCAAGAGCAAAAGAACATTCTGCAACCAAGAGGCTGCCAACATCAACAAAACCCCAACATTCCATCCTCCTCCCACTTTGACCCCGCAATCTGGCCAAATACCACCAACCCACCCAATTTGTTTCAAAAGATTTTAGAATTGATTTAATGTAAGTCAGAATTTTTTTAAAGACACTCACAATGTTTAAATGAATACAAAGATATTCTATTTTTCTAGCATTGGCCTATGATGTGCAAAAAATAAACATCTTCCCATGAATATCTACTTTCTGCTCATCATTGTTCATTTGAGAAAAAAAGATTAGAGGAATGAAAAGCAAGTTTTTGTTTTCTCTGCTTTGTTTAAACTAAAGCTGTAATTATGCTCAGTGACCTGCTTTTCACCTAGATTGCTAGCTCTAGCAGCAGGCACTCGAACATCAGCACTCAATTGTAATAACTTATTACAGATGAACAGCTACGTCATGACTTTATTTCAGATGACTTGCAACATCAGAAGTCACCTGTAATAAGGAAATTATAGATGGGTTTTTATAGAGGGCTAGCAGGCTCTTGTGTATAATATATAGGATCAAGTACCCCACTGCACATTATAAGGATATTGCAAGTTACAGAGGAGTTCCGTAACAGTATAGAGGAATAAGTCCAAAGGCAGAGTTCCTTTGTAAGGTCATCGAACTCTGACGCTTTGCATATGCACAATCACCCCAACTCAGGGGTCGATAACTTTTCAGTGATTGTAACTGGATTTCAGTTGCAAAACACTGACACATCAAAAAGCAATTAGATATTGGAAGAAACAGCTACAATATCCCCCTTCCAAACATCATATCGGTATGCAGTCACAAAACCGTTTTAGGGGTCAGTATACAATTTTACCAATTTTTAAAATGGGTAAAGTGCATTGTTAGAAATGGGGGTCTCTAGTTGGCAGAGGTAGGTACCTTTGACCAAGTAGGGACCCTTGCTTCTAGTCAGGGTAAGGGGGCTACACTCCTAAATAACCACTGCTCACCCCCTTGGTAGCTTGGCACGAGCTGGCAGGCTTATCTCAGAGGCAGTGTGTAAAGCATTTGTGAACACATACAGTAATACAGTGAAAACACTACAAATGGACACCACACCAGTTTAGAAAAATAAGTAATCTTTATCTAGATTTAACACAAGACCAAACGACAAAAATTCACAATACAATACTCAAAAATATGACTTTCAGTTGGTAGAAATAGCTTAGTTCAAATTAGATGGTAAATGCGTCACTTGGTTCTCAAAGTACCTGGGATGCGTCACGCAATGCAAACAAAAGGGTAGTAGGGAAGTTGATGCGCCGTTCCTTACCCTCAGGGGAGTGGATGCGTCGGTTCCTTACTGCAGCGCAGGGGAGGTGATGCGTCGCTTCCTTCCTGTGTGGGGAGTTGATGCGTCGTTTCTTTCTGCGGCCCGGTGACGATGCGACAAGATGGTGCCTCGATGCGATGCGACAAAATGGCGTCTTTGATGTGATGCGACAACGTGGAGGCGATGCGTGCATGCCCGACGGCCGTGCAGTGAAATCGATGAACTTTGGAGCCGCGACAGGCCCTGTGACATGCTTCTCCGGTGATGCGACGGCAACCTCTGCGGCGGCGGCATGCTTCTCCGGTGATGCGACACGCTGCTTTGGCGATGCGATGGTGAACAGCTGCGGCAGCGACACGCTTCTTCGGCGATGCGACGGCAACTGCTGCGGTGGCGTCACGCTTCTTCCTCGTTACGTCGCGCTTCCAGCTCCCAGCGACATGCAGACACTAGAGGTACCCAGAACAACAGCAGGCACCTCTCTGCAGGTAGAATTCCCAGCAAGGAAATTCAGGGGGGAGCTGGTGGTGAAGTCTTGGTGTCCCTGTGACTTCAGACAGGAGGCAAGCTCAGTTTCAAGCCCTTGGAGATCTTCCTCAAGATGATAAAGTACACAAAGCTCCTTTTTCCCTTTCCTTAGAAATGAGTAACCACTGCAGGCCAACCCCAGACAGCAACCAGCACTGGGGCAGTTTCCTCCTTCAGCTTCCTTGGTTTCTCTCTTTGACAAAGGTCCGTCTTGATTCCCAGAAGTGATCTAAAGTTCTGGGGTCTGGGCCCCAATATTTATACTAGTAAATCCTTTGTTCTCTGAAGGCAGAGAGTGTCTGTGCCCAGCCAAAACCAGTTCTGTCCTCCCTGGTGCAGCTTCCTGGGAGGAGGTGAAGACAGCATTGTTGAAAGCAGACCTGACCCAGGTAGCTGAAAGGAAATCTCCTCCCCCTACTCTCTATTCTATGAGGGCTCAGGTCAGTGAAAGGAAATCTCCGCCCCCTACTCTCTATTCAATGCAGGTCCTATTCAGCCCAGCCCTGACTCATCAGACTGCTGGAGCCAAGGCCCTCTCCAGCCCCCTGCCACTCACAAACCAGACATAGAATGCACAAACCTTGCAGAGGCATGCTGGATGGTTAGGCATGAAAATACCTTCTTTCTAAAAGTGGTATTTTCAAACACAGAATGTAAAAATCACCCACACTAAAAGATGTATTTTAACATTCTGAGTTCAGGCATACTAAACTTTATTTTCCTATCTTGTTCCTAGGGTCAGTTAGGATTATAAGATGTCATAATCAAACTGCCCATTCTGGCCTATGGGAACAGATAGCCTTGCAATAGTGAAAAACGAAATTGGCTGTAATTCACTATCAGGACATGCCACACACATCAGGGCATGTCCTACCTTTTACATACAATGCACCTTGCCCTTGGGCCTACCTTAGGGGTGACTAATATGTAGAAAAGGGAAGGTTTAGGGACTGGCAAGTGGGTGCACCTGCCAAGTTGACATGGCCATCCCAGATTGCACACAGGCTCTGCAATGGCAGGCCTGAGCCATACTTTACAAGCTGCTTCTGTGGGTGGCACAATCAGTGCTGCAAGCCCACCAGCAGCATTTGATTTACAGGCCCTGGGCACAAATGGTGCACTGTACTAGGGTCTGACAAGTAAATCAAATAAGCCAATCATGGAGTCACTAATCCATTACAACAATTTACAGGGAGAGCATATGCACTTTAGCACTGATCAGCAGTGGTGAAGTGCCCAGAGTCATAAAACCAACAAAAACAGGTCAGAACAAATACAGGAGGAAGGCAAAAAGTTCAGGGATGACCCTGCAAAAAGGGCCAAGTCCAACACAACCCCCTTCCAGCCTAAACGCAGGGTAGACCAATCACTACCTTGATGTGCTTCCCTGCTTTGGGCGATAGAACATGGACCCTGGCCCGCAACTGCAGGGGTATACTCCAGTTCTATGCCAATCTGAACCCATTTGGATCCCTCTGTCCATACTCTCAGGGCCCACTAAGTTAACCCATGGGGAACCCTTCTCCTCACCTGTGGACACCATCTGTGCAGCACCTAACCTTCTCTTGCTCACAGGTGTGTCCCAATAGACAGACAGTACCCACATGGCCAACACAGAGGTGTGGCCCAGTCCACCCCCGGGGTGTGACTCCGGTCCCCCTCCCAGGGGCAACTCTGTCTACCAGGACAGCAAGCTACAGTGGCCACTGACAGTTGTCAGTGATGAGACCCAGGCCTTATGCCTCTCAGGCCTCTCAAACCTCTGTGGCATCAGAGAGCGGGGGGCAGTAGCCCCAGGTGCCTGGCACCCTTGGTCCACTCTCCCTCCTGTCAGGTCAGGTATGACATCCTGATACTGACCCACCAACCCCAGGCCTGTACCTAGTGGCTGGACGGGAGACTGGGGTGGGCTTTCCCACACGCGGTCCTCCTCCTCGGGGCTCTGTACCCTCCCACCTGGAGCGGTACCCCCTTCCAGAATTGTCAGGGCACCTGTGGCAGGTGTCCTGCACAATTCGCCCACCAGTTCAGGGGTTCTATCCTGCAACTGGGACCCCAGCTTAGGGTCTGTACCCTTAGACTGGGCAGAGGTCAGGGGTGAGGCTGCCCTCTCCCCGCCCCCCTTACTAGGGTCCTGCACCCTCCCACCTGGAGTGGTGCCCCCAGAGGACAAACTGGTAGTGACACTGATTACAGTTGTCCTTCCCTCCAGGTCAGGCAATACCTGAACCTGGCTTCCCAACCCAGGGACTAACCCCTGTGGTTGAACACTTGCCCGGCGCACCAGGACTTCCTGGGGAGCACATATGCCCCCCCAAGGGTGACACATAACTCATGTGTTGTGTGACAGTCTGCCTGGTGCAGATCTCCCGACCCCTGTCCATCTGACAGTGCGTGAAGATCCCCCAGGACAGAAGTGGTGTCACCATGGTCATTCCTTGGAGACTCAGCCCTTCTGGCTGGCCCCTGACCCACTGGTTCTTCCACTGGGGACTCTTTCCCCCTCTCACCCCTCAATCTGGACCTCTGCACCCTCCACTTAGGAGTGGCACTGCCAGACACCAGAACTGATGGAGGACTGCTTACAGACACTCCACGTTCCCCTAACACTAGGAGATCCCCCTCAAATGGACTACTAGTACAGCTTAGCCTCCCTACCTGGTGTTCCCTTAAGGACCCATCCAGGCCCTGAGACTGAGGTTGGGCACTATTGGGACATATCCCAGTCTCACTCCTTCTCCTAGGAGACAGGACGTGAGGCCCTACAACCTTCCCACTACAACGGGACCTAGCTGGGCTACTCTGAACCTCTCCCACCACTCTGGGCTGGAAGATACCTGAGCCACTCCTCTTAGGGTCGCTCCCCAATGCCTCTTCAGAACCTCTGGCAACCACCCAGAGGTCTGCCTCCTTTGCGAGCTCCCTGGGATGAGAGAACTCACACTCCAACAGGTGTTGGCATAGCTCTGGAAAACAGGGACTTACAATATGCTCTCCCACAATTGAATCGCACAGCCCCACACATGTGTTAACCAAACTATCCTTCATCTCACCATCCAGTGCCTCGCACACATACCCCACACCACTTTCCTGAGATTGGCAAGACTGTGTCTGACTGTCTCTGTCACTCAACCCACACTCTTCTGGGCGGTCTTCACACTCACACACCAGGACTTCAACCATGGGGGAACCCCTCTCCCTGCACCTCTCATCTAGAGTTAGTAGAGTGTCCCTCCCACCACTAGGACTATGAACCCCTGTGCCAGTTCCCCAATCCACCTCAGAGACACTGCACACCACTGGAGCTACCTCATATCCTTGAACCCCCTGGTGTATGTTAACGCCCTCCTTCAAGTCAGACGCCACATCTCTGGGTGTGTGTACTACTCCCTCAGCACTAGATAACTCAATTTTGCTGCCACCATCTGAGCTGGACTCCACCTCCAACTCAGCCAAGCTCACTTCCTGAGCTACACACATTTCTTCTTCTTGGGCTAAGGCCCTCTTGGTCTCAGCCCTTTCGAGCTCCTCATCAAGCTCTCTCAGCCTCTGCTCACAAGCCAGAAGCCATCCATCTTTTTCTGTTTCTCCCTCACTTTCAGGGAAGTCCTCCTCCTCCTCAGACTCTACTGTTAGTGTTGGCCCCCAGCGGGGTAACTCATAATAAAATAGAGATGCCTCTAGATCCTCCCTGGACCTTCTCCTCACAGGCAGCCCTCTTTCCTTGCAAAACACACGTAGCTCCTTCATTGTGTAGATGAACATGTGCCAGAAGTCAAGTTCCATTTTGCAACAACTAACCAGAGTCTTAGTATCCAAAAATACTTCCAGGAGGGCACCAGCAAACAGAAAAACAGTATGTGGTTGCGTTATGGTCTGCACTCACTAGTAGTGTACACCAATCACTGTATATGAGTCACAAATGCATGTCCAAATCCTCACCGCTGACCACCAATGTTAGAAATGGGGGTCTCTAGTTGGCAGAGGTAGGTACCTTTGACCAAGTAGGGACCCTTGCTTCTAGTCAGGGTAAGGGGGCTACACTCCTAAATAACCCCTGCTCACCCCCTTGGTAGCTTGGCACGAGCAGGCAGGCTTATCTCAGAGGCAGTGTGTAAAGCATTTGTGAACACATACAGTAATACAGTGAAAACACTACAAATGGACACCACACCAGTTTAGAAAAATAAGTAATCTTTATCTAGATTTAACACAAGACCAAACGACAACAATCCACAATACAATACTCAAAAATATGACTTTCAGATGGTAGAAATAGCTTAGTTCAAATTAGATGGTAAATGCGTCACTTGGTTCTCAAAGTACCTGGGATGCGTCACGCAATGCGAACAAAAGGGTCGCAGGGAAGTTGATGCGCCGTTCCTTACACTCAGGGGAGTGGATGCGTCGGTTACTTACTGCAGCGCAGGGGAGGTGATGCGTCTCTTCCTTACTGTGTGGGGATTTGATGCGTCGTTTCTTTCTGCGGCCCGGTGACGATGCGACAAGATGGTGCCTCGATGCGATGCGACGGTGCGATGCGACAAAATGGCGTCTTTGATGCGATGCAACAACGTGGAGGCGATGCGTGCACGCCCGACGGCCGTGCGGTGAAATCGATTAACTTTGGAGCCACGACAGGCCCTGCGACACGCTTCTCCGGTGATGCAACGGCAACCTCTGCGACGGCGGCATATTCTCCGGAGAAGCGACACGCTTCTTCAGCGATACGATGGCGAACAGCTGCGGCGGCGACACGCTTCTTTGGCGATGCAACTGCTGCGGCGGCATCACGCTTCTTCCTCATTGCGTTGCCCTTCCAGCTCCCAGCGACATGCAGACACTAGAGGTACCCAGAACAACAGCAGGCACCTCTCTGCAGGTAGAATTCCCAGCAAGGAAATTCAGGGGGGAGCTGGTGGTGAAGTCTTGGTGTCCCTCTGACTTCAGAAAGGAGGCAAGCTCAGTTTCAAGCCCTTGGAGATCTTCCTCAAGATGATAAAGTACACAAAGTTCCCTTTTCCCTTTCCTTGGAAATGAGTAAGCACTGCGGGCCAACCCCAGACAGCAACCAGCACTGGGGCAGTTTCCTCCTTCAGCTTCCTTGGTTTCTCTCCTTGACAAAGGTCCGTCTTTATTCCCAGAAGTGATCTAAAGTTCTGGGGTCTGGGCCCCAATATTTATACTAGTAAATCCTTTGTTCTCTGAAGGCAGAGAGTGTCTGTGCCCAGCCAAAACCAGTTCTGTCCTCCCTGGTGCAGCTTCCTGGCAGGAGGTGGAAACAGCATTGTTGAAAGCAGACCAGGCCCAGGTAGATGAAAGGAAATCTCCTCCCGAATCTCTCGATTCTATGAGGGCTCAGGTCAGTGAAAGGAAATCTCCGCCCCCTACTCTCTATTCAATGCAGGTCCTATTCAGCCCAGCCCTGACTCATCAGACTGCTGGAGCCAAGGCCCTCTCCAGCCCCCTGCTACTCACAAACCATAACATAACATGTGTATTTGTAAAGCGCACGTTCACCACAGCAACGGGGCATCTTGGCGCTGGATAACAGATGTTTATTGTTACCCAACTCAATGGTACTCATTTTATCGACCTCAAATGGATGAAAGGCTGAGTGGACCCGCCGGGATTCGAACCTGTGACAATGAGGTTGAACACAGGCCCCTGCAGTGGATGCATTAGTCCACTGAGCCACCAGACACAAAAACCTAGCGCAGGCATGCTGGATGGTTCGGCATGAAAATACCTACTTTCTAAAAGTGGTATTTTCAAACACAGAATGTAAAAATCACCCACACTAAAAGATGTATTTTAACATTCTGAGTTCAGGCATACTAAACTTTATTTTCCGATCTTGTTCCTAGGGTCAGTTAGGATTATAAGATGTCATAATCAAACTGCCCATTACGGCCTATGGGAACAGATAGCCTTGCAATAGTGAAAAACGAAATTGGCTGTAATTCACGATCAGGACATGCCACACACATCAGGGCATGTCCTACCTTTTACATACAATGCACCAATGCTTGTTTCCGGTCCAGGGAAGACATGGCTTGGCAGTTCGGGCTGGACTGTTCCCATGAGGCACAGGGTCAGACTGATTTGCATATGGCCATGTCTGAACTGGGGTGGTGGAGTGAGCTAAAGAATGATGATGGATTAAACCCAGATCAGTTGACTGGGGGTGAGTGTTTGATTTGCTCTAACGCTCCGTCCATCGTCCCCTTTGGTATCGCTTTGTTCAGAGTACTCGGTCATACTATCTTGTACCTTATTTTCTGTAAACAATCGCAAACGAAGTTAGAAAACGTTTTCAGAGCACTACATTTAAGTTCCTCCAGTCACATAGATTACAGTATTACTTGTTGCCACCATATGAATTTAAAATATAAATATAGATGCTGGTATCTGGTGTTCACTGAAATTAACAGAACATATTGAATGAGCTTGGGTTATGCTAAGACACAGTTAAACACCTCAAGAGAGGTATCTTAAACGGCTCAGTCTTCAATCCAGTAGCTGGGTTATAGTTGACCTACATTTAACCTACATGTGTGTGCCAGCTATTGCTCTATTCTGTATTACATAACTAAATCCTCTTTAAAATTAAAATAATGATTTGCAGTTTCGCTTTGCTGATTTTGGATTTATATGTTGTTTATTTTAAATATGAACGTTTTTATGGAAAAAGAAATAACAAACGCAAAGCCAATACATTTTTACTTAATCGTCAGATTTTTCGTTTATTGTACCTATAAGGCTACATTTTAATCACAATGAGGCTACTGTCCTGTATCAGTTAAAGCCAATAATGTCTGTGCCATTTTGAACGAGTTTATTTGCATTTGCAGGTAATGTGAACGTCGGAGCCTGTGATTAAGTGCAACTTTTATTGACCACTACAAACTGTATTTGTGTTGAAAGGTGACCGCATGATAAAAGTATAACAGACGTTGTATAAACGTTTTAATATGGGATGAATTCAAATCGAATTTGTACAAATTAAACATTAATACATAACAATGTTGCACCTTAGCAACATGTCAGCGAATTTCTGTGTACTCGCCAGTGCACATCAAATTCAAACCAGTAAGCAAAATGTTACTTCAATAGGAGAAGCACGGCTGTTAAAAGTGCAAATGAAATATCAATTGGCAAAGCTAACAGCCCTTGCATCAGCTGCCAGCCTTTCTTTCGGCTTCTTAATGTTGTTTTCTTTCTCATTTATCGAATAAAAACATTGGATAAAAGCAAACATATTTTTAGTTAAAAATACGCACATTGCCATATAAGTCTCTGTCACCTAAGGGAACTACACTGTGGGTGGAAGCGCTCCCCTTGAAAAAGTAGCTGTCACTCACAATTAAATTAGCCAAAGGCTGGCGGGACATATGCTGCAGTGGGTGGAAGAAGTGTGTGAATGAGACAACAGACCAATAGATAAGGAGGGCTGGCTGAATGGCCCAATACTTAAATATATTATACTGTAATTTAGTAAATTCAAAAAGTATTGGCTTATGCAGCTTATATATCTCCACTTTCTAAAGTATCCCTTTAAAATCCCTTTCTGGGAGTGACGACCCACAGTATATCATTTTGATTTTGGGGACCACCTTCGTGACGTGAGTAAAGTATCAGTATGTCAGTGGAATGATTATCAGCTGAAATGAAAACGTGTAGCATAAAATTCCAACACTATTATCAGTACTGAATCCAGCCCTGTTGGGCTGAAATGAGTGGAATTAGTTCATCAAGTAGGTGAAATGTTTTTGGTATGTACTTGGGGGGGGGGGAACTGTACCTATAGTATTGCAGATCGCAATCCCCTCTACAGATATGATGTGAATTAAACTTGATGTATTGGTTGGAAGCTGTGAGAGACTCACAGGGCAATAATAAGGTTGATGCCTTAAGTTTGATCGGTATGCCTCTCTTCTGCAGGGAGCCTTGCCTGGCAGTTCAGGATGGACTGTTCCCATCAGGAGCAGGATTAGTACTGATTTGTATAAGGTGGGCCTTTGCATAGAGTGGAATGGTGGGAACAAAACAATGGACTGAAATGCAGCCTCAAGCAATTGTCTTTGGTTGAGATTAGTTCAAGTATTCTGTCCATCAGCTTGTTTTTTTGCAGTTGAAACTCTAAGTGCCGCGGGTATCCTCTGACATGGGATGCATAATTACTGTGCTATACGACTCATGCTGCACCCCACTGAAAAGGCCCAAATAGGCTCAACCCGATCTTGGGTTGTTCGAGTTCCTTTCTGGAGGGGGCCTCCATTGGAATTTTGGGATGGACTATTCCCATGAGGAGCAGAGTTAGTACTGATTTGCATAAAGCAAGCTTCTGCCTAAAGTGGCATGATGGTTGAAAATAGTAGGAAGGAATGTGGATGTAAATGCAACTGACTTAAGCTGCACCCTACTGACAACGTCCAAATACGCCAAAACTGGTTTAGATTTGCTTGTGTTGGGCTGTTCCCATGAGGAGCAGGGTCAGTACAGATTTGCATAAAGTGGCCTTCTCTCTAGAGTGTCCTGATGGATTAAAAATGACAGACTGGAATGTGGCCCTGAGCAATCACCAGTGATTTCCTCTGTCACTGTGTAGTTTGTTGCACATAGTAAAAGGTGACTGGAATATAGAAATAATATCTTAAGATTTTATTTTGTATTGTACACCCCACTTCTTGGGGGCAGGACAGGCACACCCGTCTGTACCTCCTAAGCCCCAAGAGGAATAATATATAGCATACCCTCTTCAGACAAAAATGGAATGGACATGTGTCTTTCACTCCTCACCACAAGTAATGCCTTTATAGATAAAGAATTTTGTAAGTTGGACAACCTTGTCTAAAAACCTCTGTTCAACAGGGAGAGAATTGTATACAGATATAGATCCCCAGCCTGGCCCCTGGAAACTGTAATTTATTTTTTGGGGTGGGGGGTTTGGCATGCCCATTCTGGGCAGCCCTCACCCCTATGTATAAAAAGAAATCCCTGGTGCCTAGTGTGCTTTCTGCACCTCCGGGGGGGTGGTCAGATAAGGGGCTATTGCCCCCATATGCCTCCCGGGGGAGCAGAAAGACTGTGGCAATTTTTATTGGGGTGGGGGCATTGGCATGCCTATTCTGGGCAGCCCCCACCACTACGTAAAAAAAAAATCCTAATCCCTGGTGCCTAGTTGACTTTCTACCCCCCGGGGGGTCAGATCAGGGGCTATTGCCCCCATCTGCCTCCTGAGGGGGGCAGAAAGACTTTGGTGTTTTTGGGGGAAGGTGGGGGCATTGGCATGCCCACTCTGGGCAGACCCCACTCCTGAACCATAAAATATAATCCCTGGTGTCTAGGTTGCTTTCTGCCCCCCAGGGGGCAGATTGGGGGTAGTGCCCCCATCTGCCCCCCAGGGGGGCAGAAAGACTGAATATGCCCATTAGAAATGGGGGGAGCAAAGACCCTTGCCCAAGGGGCCGCTCCCCCCTCCCTGGTGCCCAGTGGGTTGATTCCACCATTGGAAAGGGGAGAATGGAAAGGGGTACCATTGGAGGGGTACCATTGGAAAGGGGGGATTCTCCCCTTTCCAATGTCACCTCTCCCATGTGTTTCAGTGTTCGGGGGCTGAGAATTTCAATGTAATGACGTCAGCGTGCCACATCTTTAATTTTTTTATTTTGTCACTCCATTCTTATGTGTTAACCCTTTCATGTACTTTTATAAAGAAGCCCAATATGTGTGGGTGTTTTGCTCACTTCTGACATTGAGCTATACTTGGGCTATATTTGGGTGATATTTGTGCTACATTTGGGCTCTTTTTCTCTCTGTTGGCCATTTTGGGAGACTTATTTGTTATGAAGCTCCCTAATCTCCTCATTTACAGTGGCATACTCAGTAGGAAAAGCTTTCCGTTTTCCACTTCAATTTCATCAAGATGGAGGTCAGATGTGCCACACTTTTGCCAAAAATACAGAATGTTAGCACTCTAGTAGCTCATCAGAACACTGTAGTAAACTGCTGATCACCAGGGAGTTGACTGGCAGTCTGCTGCTGGTGCAAAAAGTGCATGTTTTAATCTATTTGTCAGAATGGTTTAATGAAATAGAAGAGGAAGATATTTGAGAACTCACTTAAAACATGTCCTAATTTTTCTTTCTTTAGCACTTACAATAATTTTTATGACAAAATGAAACCCCTCATTTTGTTCCTTTCTAAATTAACTGTTTTAAGTTTTACCAGTTTGATTCAATCAAGATGGTGTCAGGTGTGCCATACTGTTGTCATGAGTAAGTCTGTTAGCGCTCTAGTTGTTCTTTGGGTGGGTGCAGTAGAACACAAGGGAATCAACTGACAGGCTCCTCCTGTTGGCAGTACATAGTGTGAATTTACAGAAAATATGCTCTCATTGTATCTTCTGGAGCACCTTCTATAACCTCTAAGAGAAAATCATGAGGAAACTGTATACTCTCAAACATGTGTGATGTACTCCAAGCAGAAGGCTTTTTCACAGGGTAAAATTACCTTTGAACACACCACAATTCCTAAAATTAGTATGATACCATTGGCAAATGATTTCTCCTTTTTGTGACCCTCAAAACCTGTCATTCACTATAATGCATTTGAATGGGGTGCTATCATGTATATTGGTTCCAAGAGGACTGCCAGCACTTTCTGGTCTAAGTGCTGACAGGCAATCCGATCTCACAATGAGATCTGTGCTTTAAGCTCCGCCCAGATATCCTTATTTGTTTTCTCTTAAATTTCTCAACAACTACTGAACGAATTTACACCAAATAACAGAAAGTGTGATCTGTGAAACAAAATCTACTTTTCTGCCAGATTTGGTGTAATTCTGTCCAGCGGTTTGGGCTGTGGTCATGTTCAAAGCTCCTACGGGAATTAACATAGGAAAACATATTTTTTTTTACTTCCATTTTTCTCTGCCTCCGCTGGACGGATCATCCTGAAACTTTCCATGCACCAAAAGATTCACTATGACACTTTTTGGGAACATTTCTTGAAGGTTCGTTAAACATAGCCAAAAATATAGGCAAGTCAAAATCCACTTTTTCCATAGAAACATGTCCTACCTATAACTACCTACTGGTGAACACCAGTAGTGTATGTGTGTGAGTGTATATATATAAACACAAAGGTTACAGGAACGTCATAGTTGGGCTCAGATTTCACTTGTACAAACCAGTGAAATTCAGCAGTTATAGTTACCTGAGCTAACTATTACTTACGCCGCCACAATGCACTGCTTATGACCTCACATATTACAACACTCATGACATGGTCAGTGACATTACTGATGACATCACTTATGATATCATCCATAGAACCTCTCACACACCCATGCACCACTCACATACCCATACAACCACTCACACACCCACTAACTCATCCATAGAGCCAATCACAAAACCACTCACTTGTCCGTAGAGCCACTCGCACACCCCTTGACTAACACAGCTGCTCACACAACCACTCACTCACAATACAACAAATCACACAGCCACACACTCATCTTTTCAGCTACTCACACACCTACTTATTTAACCATAGTCACCCACACAGCCAGTTACTCACCAATCCAGCCTCTCACACACCGACTCACTCACCCATACAACCACTCACACACCCACTCAGCCACCCACACAAGCAATTACATACACACAGTAGGTTAGTATATATCTTTAACACTCATAAGCTCATTGAAAACACTTACACTCACTGGATGATGTCATCATTGATGTCATCAGTGATGTCATTTGAGATGTCATCAGTGAGGTCACTGACCATGTCATGAATGATGTAATATGTGAGGTCGTAAGCAGTGTATTGCGAGGACGTAAGTTATAGATAGCTCCTGTAACTAGAACTGCTGAATTTATATGGCTCTGTATAAGTGAAATTTGAGGATTACTGTAACGTCCCTGTAACCTTTGGTTTTTTTCAATGAATTTCTAGGATTTTTTAAAATTTATTTCTAAATTAAAACGTCCCTGTAACCTTTGTTTTTTTCAGTGAATGAATAAATAAATATTTATATACATGGGATAAAGACCCCGTGTGAAATCAAAAAGCATCTTGTGTTCTGCTGAGAAAATTAAAATTCTGTTGCATACTTACTGGATCAGGAGTTGTTAGTTATTCCCACCATGAACTGGGTGAGAATACTTTCATTGCACATACATACACGCACACACCACTCACACATGCATATGTAATATTAGTGTTTATGTTCAGATTATATATATATATATATATATATATATATATATATATATACACACATACACAATCATTACTGCTTCACATAGTGGACTGTAGCATCTGAGCTGATGGATTTGTATGCTATTAATAATTTATCTTGTTTCCATGGACTTCCTCTTGCAAACAATTGAAATCCTGACATTTGTTAACCCATACATTGTTTTGGTCCAGATTATGTAGCAGCCTTCCTAGACAAGTATGCTTGTTAGTGAAGTATTTAACCTGCTTTGCAGCCCTACCCCAGATTCAGAGTGTCACTGATGTTTTTGGGTGCCCTGTATAAAGGAGCTGCTCTCCGCCTCAACTTGGGAACTACCCAGAGTTCCTTGCTTCCTGTTTTGCATAATGTATTCAGCACTCTAAGCCTCAAAGGGTATTGTTTTGACTTATGCTGATGCACTCTAACTAGAGCAAAATACATGTGTCAGGGGTTGCTTTCATTCATTCCAGGTTGGCTTTAATGGTATTTTGCCAATACATGGCTGTAATACTGTGTCTGGAGTTGTAAAAGGCTTTTGTAATTTTACAAATTGGCATAGATCGCACTTACTAATCCTACACTTAAAGACTTTTCTGTAGAAATGACAAAGGATTTTGCCCCTTTCTAGCCCGATGTGGATGGCACTGTTCTAATTCTATGCTTAAACACTTTGCTAGAAAAATAGACATTTGAGGTGAGCAGATTCAGAGTGTCACTGGTGTTGTAAGGTGCACTATATAGGAGCAGCTCACCACTGAAACGTAGAAACTATTCAGATACACACACACATATATATATTTATCAGGTTCGCTCATAGCAAGTATGCAATGAATTATGTGCATTAGTGGCAAATCCACGATAGGTATGCAAAGGGAGGCAGACAGCAGGTCTGAGGGCACATTTAGTATATGTAAATTCAAGTGTGAGGAAAAGGGCACCGTGCAATATGACACCAATGCATGAATGTCAATTATTAACTTTAGAGGTGGCGTAAAATGCTAATTTGCACAAAGAAATTTTCATAATTAGTGTTTTTATACAAAATAGTCATTTTATAACAGTATTTATACTTTTATTTAAATGTGCAATTGTATATACGCATAGTATTTTTTCTATTTCCTCTACTTGAATTTAGAGCACTGTCACTTTAAAAATGGCGATCGGATATGCCAGCGTTGTCATGTGATCAAAGCCGGTAATGGCCGAAACGCGTAATGGAGGAGAAGTGTGAGCAATAAAATAACCAGCACGAAAATTGGGTCTGCTCTCGTTATTCTCTTTGGAGGAGACAGAAGTGGCGAGGTTTTGGTATATATATATATATATATATATATATATATATATATATATATATATATATATATATATGTATATGTTCACTGAAAAAAATCAAAGGTTACAGGGACTTTATAAGAACTTTATAGTTAGGCGTGACTGCACCGTGGCCCACCTGCATCGCCTACTGGGGGTGCTGGTGGCACTGCCACTTCTGGTTTGGGACTGGGATGAGAAGGAAAATAGGCGGACAGGTCAGGAAAGGAAACAAAAGCAAAGTACAAAAAAGTCAACAAAAACACACACAGAAACGTAAATACACACGGAAAATCAGAATGTAATAAATAAAGTAAAGAAAATGTGGAATTGATTTAGAGAAGTGCATCAGATGGGGTGGATTGTATGGGATTAGCACAGGACGAAGTCAGAACAGGAGAAGAAACTATCAGACGCAGTCTAGTTAAAACAAAATGGCCTCACACTTTCTCACCATGTAGTGCCGTTTACGCTGATTTTTCAGCCCAGTATGCGCTGCTGTCTCTAAATCACAACACGAGCAGCACAACATGCATTTTCTGCCCACTCGTGAATTCTGCCCAGGCCTACCTGGCATGCCCAAAATACAGTCCTACATCATAGGGGCTGTAACTGCCACATTAAATCCTCTATGCTAACAATAGAGATGTCTGCAAAATTGAAAAGCCTTGATCAGTCTTGTTTTCTTCAAAACAGCATGCAGCACACGTAACACATTGTGAGCACCATAGCTTTTTACTATCTATAAATCATTCCCAAGTAGAACAAAAAAGCAGGGCATTATTTAAAGCTGTTGAACATCATTCCAAAGCACTTCCACCACTATCTATTTTACCATCCTTGCAAAAAAAGCATTGGGAAAGCCAATCGTTTTGGTGTTGTGTGCCAGGCTATTGGCTCTGCCAGTGCTTGTTTTTTAACGCTTTTGTAAACATTTATAACAAAAATGTTTTCAAACAATGGCCACCCATGCTTGCACATGCATGCACAAGTTCAGGCAGCATCCTTTGAATGTTTTTGTACTTATGATTTACAGAAACATTCTAAGAGGTCTAATAGATACAAACGCAGGCAGTTTTCCTTGAAGAGAAGCATTCAAAGGTGGCCACTCATGTATACACCTGCATGCATATGAAAGGGTTGTGAAGTTTTTAATGGGTTTAAATTCACCTTTAAAGGATTGCTGCCCGAACGTGCAAATGTGCAAACGACAATCTAATTCCACCATTTCTAATTAAATAATTGCCTCCTTAGAAATTAAAGACACATCTTAAATACTATCCTTAAACTCGTGAAATTTGCCCCCTGCTCAAACGAACAACCTTGCCCCAGATGAGCTATGCAAGTACCAACCTGCCATATGCCTTTATTTCCTTGGAAAAAACTTGAAAGATCAAAAGCTAATGAGGGTCAGAAGTATAGTAAGCTCAGTCTCTTCCAGCTCTACCAGTGTGCATTTCAGGCATGTTGTAATGTAGAGACTCCCACCTTTTGGTAGTAGATGACCTTCTTTCAATCATTAATAATAGTGAGCCATGTCCATTGATACTGCTAGATCTGTCAATGGGCTCTGACATCATTGACCACATGAAACTCTAGTCATACATGGGCATCAACGCCCCTGTTTTGAATTTGTTCACCTCACACTCCTCTGAGAAGAGAAGAAATTTGTTTGTATGAAATCCTTGAGGTCCTTATCAATCCCCATCTGATGTGAAGTTCCACAGGGTATTATGTTTAACATTTACATTGAATCATTTGTAAAACTCATTCGCCAACAAGCTCTGCCCAAAGATATGCTGATAAAATCCATCTATACCTTAAAGTATTATTGGTTAAAGATATTCTTTAACTTAGACTCTTCCTCAACCTCATTCAGATCTGGATGTCTATAGTATACCTTAAATCCAACCAAACAAAAGCTGAGTTTGTCTTCATAAATGGAGGGCCCTCAAAGTCCCTTATCCAGGAGGAGCTGGAAAATATGACAACCCAATCAAGAAAAAGGAACAAATAGCCTTGTTACATCAAATATTACTGCACAAAATTAGGCCTTTTCTCCCATCTGTGATCTTACAGTCCACCAACCTGGCCCTCTTCTTTTTCGCACATCAACTGATGCAATGCTCTTATTCATTGGGCTTCCAAGGTCCTTTTCTGTACCAAAGAAAATGTTCATGCAGCCACTCATATATTAACCAATCAAAAAGTGTTGGATAACATTTCTCCAGTTTCGAAAGGGCTCCCTCTTTCTTTTAGCATTCACTCTGTAGTCTATTATGGGATTTACAATGTACTTAACCAGATAAGACCTAATAAGGGCACATCCATTGCTTGGTTAAAAGTCCAAACGTGCTACACATAATGCAGACACCAACAGGCCCTTTCAGCAGAAAGACCTAGAATCTAGAGAGCTCCCTTTGCAGCTTAATCCTTCTCCCAATTTTAGATAACTCTCAAACACCTCTTCCTACCAACTTGGATATTATCTCTGAAAAAAGATGACCCCCTGCATATTTACCTCATAGTGTCCTGGATTCTAATTGTAAACATACCTCTATGTTTCTCCCACATGCAGGATATGTATATGGTTGTGATGTATGATGCTCCACATCATCTGTTGCTAAATGTGGCATTTACAATGACCCCCAATGAAATAAAATACATGTTTGGAAAATTTACTAGGCGTGGGGTTGCAACAAAGACCTGTCACAACAAGTCCTTGCTGAGCTCCAGTCTCTTGGCACCAGCCAGGCCACTAATCAAGTGTATATGCTCAGAAATTCCTGTTAAAGACATTTTAGATTGAAGTGGAACTGGCACTAAGCTGGAAAACAGTTGTGTGAGAAAAGGAATAAACATCTGCCGATGGTGGAGCCCACCCCTGTCAATGCGGCATCCTAGAAGGGATTCAAGATAGCCAGCATGGCTTTAAGGTTCAGAATAGTGTTGCTCATATGCATTTTTGATATTGGCAGAGTCCTTCTATGAGCTCTAGGTGGCAGCTGTTTCCCATGGCCCTCTGTTTGGGACTTGATGGTGGAGGCCCAATGAATTGAGGCGAACATCTTGCTATGCAGTCAGGGTTGGCAAGCTCGCAGGTGATGGACCCTTTGTTTGCTCTGTGTGGCCTGAAATGGACCAGAATGAGGAGGTTGGGCTGCCAAAGCAAGATTCCCAGGATAACAAACGGGAGGTGAGCACTAAAGACATGATAGATGGCAGAGCTATTTTAAATCCTAAGAGTTGGCTTTAGCCCTTAATTTTGGGCAGCTCACTAATTAATACACACTACAGATTTTGTTCCATGATGGCTATGTGGAAGTCCACACTGCAGGGTGTTTGAGCAAATAATTTTTTCCAACTCTAGAAAAGTTCCTCCTGGTTTATCTGCCAGCCCGCAAATTCTCGAGGTAGATTTCTGTGCACCAGCAAGTTCCAGGAGTGTTGTGAGGCAGTGGTAGTTATCTGTCACTCTTGTACTGTGCATTAGCCAGTGATTGGAGAATTGCCAAAACCCAGCCCTGTCTACTTGCTTGCCATATGCCCAAGTTCTTTTGTTGCACTTCCTCTTTACTGTACTGTACACATTTGCTGAAGCCTTCAATGCAAAGTGCCTAACCGCGCCTTGTATATGTCTTTGGCTTTCCCTTTGCATCTCTCCTATTTATTTGAGGTATCTACCAGTCTGTTAGAGTCAAAAACTGATAAGAGACAAAAGTCCAGGAAGGGCAAGGAAATAGCTAGGAGCAGAACTTGATAGCCCCATTTGGCATCTGAAAGTCAAAAGCAGTAGTGTGAAGGCTGTCCTTTGTTACTGCCAACCGTTCTTTTTCCCTTTCCAAATGGCTAATCCCTGTTAAGTGGACAGTTATTGACAACACAACTACCTTTCTAGGCCCAGAAACCAGGCTATTGTTCAATGTGCACTATTATACATTAATGTGTACTGGGCTTCTGGGATGGGCTGAAAGGCAAAATTGGTTCTACACTAGTTGTGTCTTAGGAAAGTACAACTTTATTAAATTATTTGTGCACTAATGCTATTAAAATCTATTTTCGACTTTAAATTCGATTTTTGAAAATAATAAATAACTTTGTATTATTTTTCTAGCATTTCCAAGTGGAGATGTGAAATAAAGAGTGTAATATCCCCTATGCATATTCATGGTAAAGCTAACTTAACCTACAGAGTGAAAACAACGGTGTGGTATTTATTCACTGTGATGTCACACTATTGCTAATAAGTAGTGTTCTACTTATCTATTTATTTTTTTACATATTAGGTACTTCACCTTGTCGGCACACAAGGCACACTTTAGAGGTGTCAAATTAACTAGGTAAATAATTTTTTTCTATATAGCAAATACACTTTTCCTTTCCATTTGTCACTGCACTATTTATTGACTGCAGCCCGGCCAGAGCACAGTGCTACTCCTGGTAACCCCATCATTTTTCATATATGTGGTGTAAATACACATTGTAGCCCACATATGACATCCTACGTCCTTACATTGGTGTCTTTTCAGTGCCATCTATCATGACTTTATAGGAAAGTTAAATAAGATAAATAAGCCAAAGGTAAATCAAATGTACAATAAATGTTGTAAAGGGAAAGTGTGAGATATATCCCAATGTTAACAAGGGCAGAGTGCAAAACCAGACAGGCAAAATTGAGGGACCACATGAAAAATGATGTCCTTTCTTATAGCCATATTAACTTTATGAAAGTTCCACACAAGTTGATGGGTAATGAATATCTTGATTTGAGTGGGACAAAATATTGGGATCAACATATTTTATCAGCTCAAACTTTGCAACAAAATCTATATAAAATTGGAAATTCTGAAGACAAAGGATTGAATCATGAATTCAAAACGTAGAAGAAGTTGGAAGAAAATGTGTATACATAAGCCAGAGATACATTAAGCCATAAAACCATAGGAGCAGCATTGAAAAAGAATAACATTGTTCAAAGCTTCCATTAACTTTATTTAAACCAGTCCTCGGGATGATGATGATGATTAATGAGTTTGATAGAGGAATGCTCACACAGACTCTGTCATAAGAACCAGAAATATTAAAAGTGCACACTGCTGATAAATTGCCATCGCCAAAAAATCTAAGGGAGAATTTCTGAAGTGTTTTCCGATCAAGTGAATCACAATTAAAATCAACTGAAGAAAAGCCCTATATTTTTTAATCACCATCCATACATTAGCTTTTCCTTTAGTTGTATATAAACTGGTGGCTGATTAAATTGAAGGATGATGGAATAAATGCTCTCTAAATTGCACTGAGTGAGCTTGTGAAGGGAAAGAGCAAGACTTTGTTGAAGTGATTTCACAGGGATTATTCTTGCTTAGCAAAAAAAGCCAAATGTGGCATTTAGTGGCACAAATCATTAATTTTAAGTCTATTTCTAGAATGTAACAGTTTCTTTGCCAAGATCAGCTTCCCTCTTTCTGTAAATAATTTTTTTTATCACATAGACCTTTATTTTTTCATGAATGAAGTTATGTTTTTGAAAAAAAAATTGTCTCAAAAACATCTGTTAAATTTTAGTAAACTTGTTTTGATCTCTTAGAAGTTTACCATTTTTATAGGGTATCCTAATTTACTACTGCGAACCATGGAGAGGTGAATTTGTCATCATTAAAGACATTCTAAGTCCATTATATGACGAGGGTTCCCATCACAATTATGCCATAAATAACCATACCATACCAACCAAGGATGCCATCAAAGTGCAAGGATGGGATATTATGCTAGGAACCCACTACTAGACATCATTATGTAACAAATGCCCACAATATGTTAAAGATGAGTTTCATTCGGCTAAGCCTAATGTCATTACTGATTTAGCTACAAATATGTAAAGTGTGCCTAAAATAGACCAAGAAGAGCACCATCATTTTTCAGGGTATTATGACAATTATAACTAGAACGGACCCAATATGTCAAGGATGATCACCATTTGACTAGAGCTACTACTTTCTTGGGGTAGCCAGGTTTATGTCAAGTGTGGTCACAGTGTGCTAATGGTGGCTGGTTAACTTGAAAGTGGGTAATATAAATACACCACTATGCCAGGGATAAGCACAATTACAGAGAAAAACTGAGGTCTTACCACAATGATACTAATATGTGAAGGCTGATAACCAATAGACCAGAGCAAATAGTATGCTAGAGACAGACACATGTAGGTCCAGAATGTCCCCAATATGTTGGTAGTGGTCAGTATTAAGGTAGGGATATCCACAATATGTCAAATGGACCCACAATAGGCAAAGGAGAGCATGAATATTTAGACAGTATACCAAGGACAGCCTACTTTTATAACAGTATAGCCAGAATGTTTCTTGAATGTTTCCAAAATATCAAAGTTGGACAACCTTTATGCCAGAGGTAGGAAAATCGCTCTACAAATGTCCAAAATATTCCAAACGCTGGCTACTTTAATGATAGAGACAACCAGAAATGTTGTCAAGAATCCCGTTAATATTTTAAGGATCAGCTACTAATGTGTCATGCATAGCCACAGTTCTGTTAAGAATGCCCTTAATATGTCAAGGATGAAACACTATTATGCAACGGGAAAACATTTTTTCAAAGATGCCCTCAATGTATGAAAAATAGGCCGCTAATAAGCATAGGAAAACTAAATGGCTACAATGTTCAAGGACCAGAACATACCATGGTCGACATTAGTCTGCCAGCTCTCACTGCACACTTCCTCCCAAAGACCTGTAGACACACAAAACTACACTCACTGACACATTCACTCACAGACATAGGTCTGAATCACACATGTCCACTCCATACACAGACACACAGATATTAGTATCTCTTTGCTTGTTCTCCTTTCCTCACTTACCTAGTGGGAAGCTGTTGTCATTCGGTTGCTGGCTCTGCAGCAACTTCAAGCCCAGGTGGCAGCAAGAGGAGAGGTGTAAGCTCATGGCACAATGCTCCATTGCAAAAGTTCTCTCCGTGGCTCAGGGGTAGCTCCATCTTACAGTTCAATGTCTCCTGACCCATGCAAAGGCTTAAGGGTCTGATTTCGAGTTCGGCAGTCCATCAGACCCCTGAACCCATGGTGGCAGTCCCTGGACAACCAGACTGGTGGTCCACCTGCCATATTATGAGTACAGCAGTGGGACCGCCACATGAATGCTGCAACCACAGGGGATCATGGATTCCGCAGCAGTGGGAGGCCCTAATATGCTGGTGGTGCTACTGCGGCACCGCCAAGCATATTAGGAGTTTCCTCACCACCACAGTTTTCATGGCAATGAGGCTGCCATGAAAAGTGTGGTGGTGAGGAAACAAAGCGAGCCCTACATGGCCCCTTGTTGCCTCAGGGCCCTCGGGATGCATGCAGGGGGGCACGTGGTGTGCGCCCTGTCTGCATGCACCCCCTGTTCCAGCACAGCATGGACTTTACAGCTCATGTCATGCTGGAAAGTGCTGTGGCTGACCCATGGCGCTGCCTTTCTAAGGCTCTCCTATAAACCTTTGGAAAGGCAGCGCCATGGGCCAGCTGCCACAGGACCACCCGCCCAGATTATAACTTGTAAATCCAGCGGGCAGGCTGCGGTGGAGTTTGGTGGTGTGGGAGCAGGGCAGTGGCATGCCACCCCGCTCCCACACTGCCAAACTCATAATTAGGCCCTAAGCCCTTGGATGCTGTGGCAGGATAGGGGATAAAGAGGAAGGATGGACCCAGGTAATGGCTATTTTCTGTTCCTTCCCACCCTGCTCCTATTTCCTCTTATCACTGGCTGACCATCTGAAGGCTCTACCAATAAAAGGAGAAATCGAGTACCAAAGGGTCTGGTCTACCTTATGTCTGTAAAACTAACCTTCTTGATATATGTTTGGGGAAAATTCCCAATAAGCAAAAAAAGGGCTAAATGCATGATTTTGTGGCAAACGTTTCACTATAGTTTCACATAAATTGACTAACGCTCCAAAGCCACTGTAATATCGCTGTTGGAATATTTCAGTACTTTTGTGGTGTGTGATAGAAGCGTTATCCTTCTCACAAGTGTTGACCATTCATTCTTTTTAAGACAACTTAAAAACACTGTGGTATTACCAAGTATTTTTAATACAACTTTCCAAGCAGTTGTCTAAAGAGTAATAGGCATTACATAAAGCTGAAAAATCTAGGTCTAATTCTAAGTATCCAGTTTCACATGGCCTATAATTTTTTCAATTTCTTTCAGTTTCTTCACTTCTACATTCCACTAACTTTCATGTTAATGGCAGGCTGAGAGTAGCTGGGGACACGAGGAGGCAGGCAGTGGTGGCTGCAGGAACACAAAAAATGCAGGACTATATCATGCACACTATTACCACATCTAATTTACAATGGCTGATCCTCCGATGCAAATGAGAGGAGCAGGATAGGTCCTGGGGTCTGGGCTAAGCTACTTTCAGAGCTCAAGGTAAGATGCTATCTTACCCAGAGCCCTCGGAAAACTGCTGCATATGAAAGTTGATGCCTGGCATTTTCAACCCCTCCTTCTCCTTCTGCACAAACAAAATATTCACACTTACACATTGGACTTGCCCAGATGGGGAAAATCGAAGTACTTCTTCTCAGTAAAAAGTGAAAGCACTGCAGAGCAGTCTGCTTATCTCCTCCTTCCTTAGATGTCATGTGGATTTCTACCCCAATTGCCCCTATGGGTGAGCCACTCCAGTTTATATATCCAAGTAGACAAGTGATAGAAAAGAAGATTACCAGAAGGCTGCTTTTGTTGAACATGTGATGGATGGCTGCTCTCAGCTGCTCTTTCACCTGCTGCTTTGTAAGCAAGGGACATTCACCTCATCCTTGTTATGGGGCTAATGTTGGCAGTGGTGTAGCAAGGGTGAAGTGCATTCTGATACACACATGTAAAATAGGTTTCCCTGGCCTGGTTCGGGTGACAAAAACCTGCATTATAGGTATGCAGAGGGGCCCTCTTCGCCTTGGTAGCTTCACCAGGAACCACTACACTCCTGGGTGTTGGTTTCTGTGAGATTTCGGTATCTTCCCATAATTCCCCATGGAGTCTGCCTTAATGGTATGTGTGATGTAAACATGAGCCACTTTTAAACTTTCTAAACTTTTGTTATAAAAATAAATACAATTTAAATTAAATTAGCACATAGTTTTTAATAAATTGTAATACTTATGAAATAATATAAATGTTAATTCCTATTTACATTTTTGTTTGTAAATTAAATAAATATATTTAAATTATTTAATACACATTTTTTTATGAATTTCTGTACTGTAACATGTTATGTTATTAGTTTAATGTTAATACATAATTTAATGTTTTTACATTTAGATTTTATAATAGAATAATATTAATATTTTTAGACAACAATAAACTTTCGTAATTTTACCTATATTTAACTATGAGGAGTTCTCTGCTACAGATGCAGCAATCTCCACCTACATATGAAAACTATGTAGTAGTGGCTTTACACTCGTAATTTCAGTGTTCGATGTTTCAACCTCTGGAATTAGGGGGTGCAGACGTGTAAGTCTACATTTAGCTGTAAGTCTTGACTCGGAAAGGATGAATTGCATAAAAGTGTATATTTACCACTCGGTGCAGGAGTAGATTTACACATAATTAAATTTACACACGTAAAAACCCCTTTTGTGAATAGGTACCTAAGAATTTAATGTGTGATCATTTAGCTTCCTTTTGGAAGGTGAAGTAGCCCCTCATGAATTGCAAGCACTAACTTGGAGGCGGAATGATACACTGAACTATAGCATTAGGTGCAAGAGTCATAGTCCTGTAGGCAGAGGTAAATCTACTGTGGTAACAGTAGGTCCCCAGACAGCAGCACTGTCAAGCCAGACCTAAACCCAGGACCTGTAGACAGCTGCTCTGTCAAGTCAGTCCAATTTTTTTTTTTTTTAGAGTTTCATATACACACATTTTTATGTATTACTCTGCTCATATTTCTTTTGAAGGAAGACTATGTTCCAGTTCAAATAACAAAATGTATTCATTAAAAAGTCTATTGCGCACTTCTTTTCCCAGTTGTGATTAAAGATACAGGCGCTGTCTGTATAATTGGGGGCCAGATGTACATTGCTTTTTTGAGGTCGCTAACGGCCCGCTTCGCACAATCTGGCCATTTTTTACCACAAAGAAACATTGGGGCATTTTCTCAAGGACTTATCGCCGACTTACCGGCACTTTAGCGCCGCAAAAGTGGCGATAGACTTATCGCCCTATTCTCAAGCTGGTGCAAACTGCCGATATCGCCAGTTTCCCAGCGATATCCTCCGCAAAAAACATCGCCACGGATGAGAGCGACAACTAACACTAATGATATGCCGAGTAGGCGTTCCCGTGCAAAAACACACGAAAACACCACTTCGCGATATTCTCCACAACCAGCCAGATCCGCGATGCGACCCAAAAACAGGCGATAAGGCGCGTTAGCAGCAGGGATTTAACACCTGCCTTTTACTGGTGTAAAGCAGGACGACAACCTGCAGCATGAAAGGGAGCCCAGCCCAGAGCCACATCTGAAGACCAACACATGTCATGGAGCTACTGACCAGGCAGCTCGGAGACCCAAGAGGGCCACAACACCCACCCCCACCCCCCCCAGCACCCCCCCCGGACTACCACCAAGGCAGCGCAGAACAAGACAGCTGACCTTCACAAAACAGCATGGCCCCACAGCCACACAATTGCAGAATGTGGGGAGAGGTGGGAACCAAGTATGTGTGAAGGAGGCAAGTCACCCATGAATAAGAATGTACACAATGCCAAGTGTGGCGGTGATGTGCTGGACAGACTACAGTATGCAGAGCACAGACATGTCCATGTGGACATATACTGCTGGTGTTTGTAGTGTTGTGGACAGTGGATGCAACCATGTTACCTCAGGCAGTGGGGAAGACCCCGGTCATGTATCCGTGTCGTCCCCCCTGTAAGCGTAAGCGGAGTAGGCTGGGCCGGAGTATGCCAGGCCAGCATAGGAGTGTGAATAAATAGGCCGGGGCTCTGGGCGTGGTTCATTTCCCGGATGGCCAACGCATCTGCCAGGGAGGTGCCCCTCACCCTGCCACGAGTCCGCCGCCATTACCGCCAGCCTCCTCAGCTGATTGCTGGCGTCCGCAACACAGGCCCCCAGCGGTACAGCACCGCGGAGTTATGTGTGTGCTGACTACTGTCTGCGGCCTACACTGCGGCCAGCAGGGCACTCAAATCAAATCCAATCCTGACCTGCGAGGACATGCCATCATCTCTGGCTGCACACCCGCTGAGCGCTTCAGGTGCCACCAACTCAGTGCACCACAAGTCATCGTCACGTGGCTGTGGGCCCTTACTGGCCGCTGCCTCGGGCCTACACTGCAGTCAGCAGGGCTCACAATTCAAATTGAGTCTTGATTTATTAATGGCGCAGTCCAGTAGGCAACAGACATTGCATCCAGTGCGGCCCGCCCGGACGACGCCTCATCGCAGGCGGCACACCCGCTGAGCGCTTCAGGTGCCACCAACTCAGTGCACCACAAGTCATTGCCACGTGGCTGTGGGCCCTTTCTGACCGCTGCCTCCGGCCTACACTGCGGTCAGCAGGGCTCACAAATCAAATCCAATCCTGACCTGTGAGGACACGCCATCATCTCTGGCTGCACACCCGCTGAGCGCTTCAGGGGCCACCAACTCAGTGCACCACAAGTCATCGCCACATGGCTGTGGGCCCTTTCTGACCGCTGCCTCCAGCCTACACTGCGGTCAGCAGGGCTCACAAATCAAATCCAATCCTGACCTGTGAGGACACGCCATCATCTCTGGCTGCACACCCGCTGAGCGCTTCAGGGGCCACCAACTCAGTGCACCACAAGTCATCGGCACGTGGCTGTGGGCCCTTTCTGACTCCTGCCTCCGGCCTACACTGCAGTCAGCAGGGCTCACAATTCAAATTGAGACTTGATTTATTAATGGTGCAGTCCAGTAGGCAACAGACATTGCATCCAATGCGGCCCGCCCGGACGATGCATCATCGCAGGCTGCACACCCGCTGAGCGCTTCAGGTGCCACCAACTCAGTGCACCACAACACATGTACCCTTTATGATTGAGTTTTGTGCTGTGGACAGCTGACGCGACAACGTCGTCTCAGGCAGTGGGGAAGACCTGGGACGATGATGATGAAGATGAGGCAGGTATACCACACCCCACTACAGCTGCAGCGGGAATATCCCGAAGGGACACAATGATTAACAATCACTTCACATTAGCACGCTCATCTCTGGTGCCCCTACCTCAGTGCAACACAAGTCATGGACCCTTTATGATTGAATCTGTGTGTGTAATACGAAGATCACTGTTCTAGTTGTTGCCAGCACCAACCACTCCCTGAGTGCTGGCTTACCCTCACCCCACACCCATCCAGCACAGGCGTCACTGGACATGTGACCCTGGCAATAAAAAGTGGCCGGGCGCACGTGCCCATAGCCAGTTCCACTATCTATCTAAGTGTGTCCTTGTGGTCATTATGTATGCATGATGGGCCAGGGCCCTACCACCTTCCCTTGCGCTGTGGACTGCGGACGCAACCATGTCACCTCAGGCAGTGTCTAAGACTTTGGACACGTAGCTCTGTCGTCCCCCCCTGTAAGCGTAAGCGGAGTGGGCTGGGCCGGTGTACGCCAGGCCAGCGTAGGGGTGTGAAGGATTTGCCCGGGGCTCTGGGCGTGGTTCGGTTCTGGCCTGGACAAGAAAGTAACTAATGAGTGTGTCACTGTTGTAGTGTTGGCGCCACAAAGCCCGCAATCGACAATGTTGCAATGTAACATGCACCCGGTGGGCGGGCTTGCACGAACGGAGAAATGAAGGAGCACAAGACCGCTGGGGGTCTTGGCTCATACATGCCAAGTGTTGTGTGTATCTGTATTGCCACAGCATGAGCCAAATGCCTAGCCTTAATCGCAGCGCGAGTTCAGCCAGGCATGAACTCTACATCTGTGTGCGCCCTATCCTTCCCACAGGCCTACACTCACGTGGCCGCCCACCTTCAATGGCCAACATCTCAGTGTCGTTGTCAGGCTTGTGGACATGTGCAGACAGGCATGACAATGGTGTGCCGTAGGAGTGCAAGTGATGCAACCGCGCAGCGCTCACAAGTAAATAGGCTCGGGGGAGGGAGGAGCATCTGTGAGGCAACGTAACACACAGTGATGCCGCTCATTTGCCACATGCAAGACATGTCAAACATGAATCCCAAAGTCGCACACATCCCACCCCACCCCCAACAAGCCACTTCACATTTCCTGAATGCAAGCAGATGAGAAACTAGCATTAGGGATGAAAGCTCCTTTGTCTGAACTATCAGGCGGAAGCACATCTGCACCTCCGTCCTCGGAATTGCATGTGCCCGGCACCCCCTGACAGATACTATAGCAGCTGATGACGACTCCCACACTATGCACAGCCCGGCGAAAGACCAACGTATACACACCCCACACACAGAAGTCCTTGCTCGAAGTTATCTTGCATGGAATGGCCTTCACACTTACTCCCACACCATCCCAGGCGTACAACCATTGCACACTAAAACAACTCATTGATCCGAGCTGTGGCATTTCATCCACAGAACTGGCGCAGGTCAGAACAGTGCCGCTTCAACCAGAGCCACTAACGCAATGGCAGAACATCCCGGACACATGCACAACCCCTGTCAGGTGGAACTGTACTGTGCACGTATGCTGCATTTACTGGGGGTACTGCCATTGGCAGTGCTGCAGATCAGTTACCGGCTAAGCTTCCGCCTTGCCAACGTCACCTGCGTTCAGCCTGTGTTGCATTGTCGATCGTGCATATTCGAGTGGTCCATGGATGTCTGCCTATCCAACAGGACGGTGGCTAAACTGGATTTTGACATGTGTGTGCACCCCCTGTTGGCCCACGACCAGGCGTGTCACCGTGATACCCGTTTATGGGATGCCTTGATACTTGGCATACATGCTGGCAGCTGGACCTGGGAGATTGCACAACTCCTCGTGTGCAGTGACCACATTGAACCGCTCCCCTATTGGGCTGTAGTGCTAATTGGGGAAAGGGGGTGGACGCAGCACATCTGTCTGGACCTGCTAATGGATTGCCTCGCCGTCCTGTTTGATGAAGTCGACAACGAGCTCATGTTGGAAATGATAGCCTATGAAGCTGCAATTGCTTTCATGGACGAGTAACTATGTACCTGCAGCCACAACAGATTGGAACCCATTGCACATGTCCCAACACCTTGTTGCATCTTGGAGATCTGGTCACATGTCCCACAACAACAGTGGACATGGCTGCATTCGCCTGGACTCCGAATACATGAGCGGACAACAACGCGGGTTATCACACACCTGTGAAAGGTGAGGCACTCCCCCGGAATGGACAGCGGCGCTTGGCAACGTTCCTCATCCTGACATACTGCTGCATTGGACTGCATGTTGTGGCACTTATCTTGCCCATACTGACACGCATATGTTAATAAAGTCTACGCACCTTCACTTGTATTCAACTGTGATGAGTGTTGATTTGAATGACAATGTGTGTCTCACTGCCTATCTGGGTCACTGCCATACATGCACATTGATAGCATTACCCAGGGAGTACCTTTTTGTGGAATCACTGTCCCTACATTCATCCATACTTTCATACTTGATTGCTCATAGCCACGACACATCTGTGTGAATTAGAATGTTTGATTCGCATTCAGTGGAGTGTTGAAGCTGGAGCAGTACAGGGCCATGTGAACCCCACTTTACATTGTTGCCCGTGGAGGGCCAGCCAGAGTCCTTTAGGGATTGACAAGTTCATCGGAAGAGGGAGACTTCAGTCCGCAGTGTGATTGCTGTGTCATTGGTAACCAATCAAAATATGGCAGTCCATGTCGATGTCCAAGGTGAGTGTCGCTGAGTGTATCGGGGGACAGTGGAAGGTGTTATTCCAGGGCATGATGCAGAGAGTAGAACCAAGCTGAAAACAGGCCATATGGCGGAGATGAATGCTGCCACTTCATACTTACCACGAAGCTAGATTCATCATCTTCTTCGTCCTCTGATGTGTCAGGTGCCTCACATGTGGGTGGTGGTGTTTAGTCTGCATCACTGTGTGGCACTGACACTTCAGGGGGCGGAGATGTGGATGGAGTAGTAGCAGCAGCATTCATCCACGCCAGGCCTTGTGGCGGCAATGCCATGATGAGGATCTGCAGGGCATGGAAGATCACAGCTACAGCTCGCTGGTGTGCAGCCGTGGCAAACATTCTTTCCGCCTGCATCCGCTCCATGTTCTCCATGATCCTCCGCATGTGTCCCAACTCCCGGCTGTCATCGATGGAGCCACTCTGACTAGACAGTTGTTCTTGGCTCAGAGTCATGACTCCAGCGATGTCAGCTATGGATTGTTGGAGAGCATGGAGCGGACAGTGGGTGTCCGTTAGGGACTGTAAGTGGTCCCTGATGGGATGTAGACACCCACATATGGCATCTAGTTTGGCTGCCATGAGGTCGAACCCCACCCGCAGCTGATCAGCCATCTTCTCCTGGCACCCTAACACAAGGCGTTGGAATGCCATGTGTTGGTCGTGGGGGTCCTGGGAGACAGCCGTGGTGGTGGGTGCTTCCTGCTGTGTGGTCTGTGCAGGGTCTCCTCGATGCAGCTGGGCTGCACTGCTCCTGGAGGTGGGGTGCCGAAGCTGTCCACGGGCTGTTGGAGGGCGTCGGTGTCGATGTTGGGGAGGTCCTCTTCATCATCAGTGCTAAGTTGTTGGGTCTGCTCTGCAGGAGGTGTTGATTCTCCCTCTGCAATGTGAAGGGGAGATGCAGATTGACATTGTGTTCACATGTATGTTGACGCATTGGACAAGTTTACTTACAGACTGCATGACAATGTACATTGTGACTGTTTGTGAGGAGATGCCTATGTGATGCGGGACAGTTGACATTTCTACACCATCAGGGATGTGAGGTTGTACTTGTACATTGTCATCTCACAGTTTCCTGCTATGCCAAATGCGAATGGCCATTTTCTACACACAAGCGGCGGCAGTTGTGTCCTCTGTTCTGTTGTGAAAGTGTAGCAGTTTGTACCACATTGTTGTTAATGTTGAGGTGCTTATGTGTGTGCGCTGCATTGTGGGTGTGTTGCCCCTTCAGCTCTGATTTTGCTGGCCCTTATCCCTTTCAGGCGGTGTGCCTTTCACTTCTGTGCTTATACAGTGCCGAGATGTTGCAGACTTGGGTAACTTGGGCTCTTGGTCGGAGTTTTGACTCTTGGGCGTGGTTTGTCCGCAGATGTGCTATACTTAATTGTGCATGTGTGCCATTGTGCCCATCTCCCCCAGTCCCCCCCGTCCCTGGTCGTTACTCACCCTGTTGCTGTTGGCTCAGGTCATGTTGTGCAGTGTCCGGTCCCCAAACTTCTGCCACCGTCTCCCCAATGATGACTCGGGTCACCATTTCCTCCATCTCATCCAGCTCCTGGTGTGTCGCTGGACTCCCACCTCCAGTCTGTATTGCTGCTTTCAGGTTGACTGCGAGTTTCAGCTTGGTTTTGCACTTCACATCAGTCCAGCGCTTCTTGCAGTCGTCCACTTCCCTTCTCTTCACTCCGACTGCATTCACCTTGGCCAAGATGGACTGCCATATAGTATTTTTATTTGCCAATGACACAGTGGAGGTGATGAACAGTTGTTGGCGGTGTTCTATCACCTCCGTAATGAGGATCTGGTTTTCCTGCGTACTGAAAGGCGGGTTCCTCTTCTTCTTCTCCTTGCCCTTCCCTGACCCCGAGGTCCCAGGCTGGTCCTCCGTGGGGATTGTGGGGTTCTGGTTGTCCTCTGTACTCGCTCCGGCTACCTCCATGGTGCTTCGCAGTTGTTTGTGTTTTGTTTGTGTTTTTTGTTGGCGCTTTTATAGTGGTTTTTCCCGCCTGACTTGTGGGACTTGCAGGCCTGGCGCTGCTTATCGCTGTATTTTTTATCGCAGTTGGGCCCATCGCAACTTTTTTCACTTTAGGCTTTAGATTTTTATCGCCGTCCCGGTGATTTTATCGCGGACATTTGACGCGTTATCGGGACACTATGGCATGTTACCGCCGTGTTGAGAATGAGACGTTAACACAGAGTTATTTTCCCGCGATGGACGGCGATATGAGAAATAGCGTTAACCTATTTTGGCGATGATTATCGCACGTTCTTGAGAATATCCCCCATTGTTTTATGTACAAATGCGCAATTTGCGATTCTGTAACCTTAGGTTTGCGATTCAGTATTAGGAAGGGGCGTGTTTAGAGCGTCCCTTTTTGATACCGACTCGCAGTGGTAGGTGTGAATGTTTTGTGATCAAAATGCGTCGCAAAACATTCGCATTATACCACCAACTCCGAGTTGGTGGTAACCCATTCCCAAATAGGAAGATGTGCCCAAGGGACCCCTTCCCCTTTGTGAATGTTAGGGAAAATATTTTTTAAGAGCAGGCAGTGGCCTCTTTTCATTTTACATTTTCAAACACATCACGTTTTCCTTTAAATGGGCTGCATTAAAAAAAATGGCTTTATTGAAAAGCTATCATAGATATGCATGCCACCATTCCTGTGATTTTTGCGATTCCCAATGGCTAGCAAACCGAGACTTACCTCATGAATATTAATGAGCTCTATTTGCGACCTACTGGGAATCACTAAATGTGTCAAACACACATTTTACACACATTTTTACATCGCTGTTTGCAATTACCAAATAGTGAATCGCAAAATTTCCTGATTACGTAATCACAAACCCTAGGATATGTACATCTGGCCTTCAATCCTCATTGAATCGTGCATTCCTTCCAAACGTACACTAAACTTTGCATTTTATGTTATGTTATGCCGATTTATTCACTACACAACTGTACATCCCTTAAGCTGCTTCACGCCACAGGGTGTGCAATGTTGTACCACCCTCACGGTATGGTGCGCCGTCAAGGTAATGAGAATAGCAATGTTAAAGTACACCCAGTGCTTGAAATGGAAAATTAGAAGTGCAGGTACTCTGCACCAGAGTACCTGCTTGTTTCTGAGAAGTGTCGGTACTCTCCAATTAAAAGTATAGCATTTCTCTTGAGAAGTGCCGGTACACTCCCTCACAAAATTAAAAAGTGCTGGTACTCCGTACCGGACAGTACCGGCCCATTTAAAGCACTGAGTACACCACATCACAATGCATTAACAATAGTCTAGAAACAAGCTAGTCTCCTCTCACTCGTTGGCTTTACGTTTTTTTTGCCCCTGTACAGCTCTCTGCTGCTCTTTGGCTAAGTTCGCGCCATAGACGTACCACATACAGACCTAGTCTTTCACTGAACAGTTTCTTAAATGTTCTTTCGTATTCCCTGTTTGAAGTGTATCGTGGTGAGTTCTTTAAACATGTAAAAAATGAAAATTGCCAATTTCGCATTCAAACCTGAACTATCTTCTATGATAGCCAAATTTATTGGCTTTTTCAATGCTTGTTCTCTCAGCTTAATAAAGACATGTATGTTTAATCTGTTTTAAAATGGAATAAAATGGCCCAAATGCCATCAACGCAACTACGACAAGAACGCGTTAAGTAAAAAAAACAACTAATAATAATAAATAAGTAGTAGAATAAAAAATAATAAAAAAGTAGTACATGCAGCTTGTTTTGCAAAAATCTATCTTTCATATCATAAACTATGATCTCTCAAGGCAAGGCTGCCTTCTTAGAAAGCCACGCAGTAGAAGGACAGATCAGAGCGTGACTAAAATGATAAAAATCATATTGACTAAGCAACCCTTCCACCTCAAGCAGCGAAAGGATAGTAAAGAAACAAAACGTGGACAGAGAAGTTCTTTCAGGTTGACATTTTTTGAAGTTATTTGAGTTAGAAACTATTATTCACTGGCTTTGTCAGCAACGTCGTCAGACCCAGTCTTTCAGGTCTTAAAAAGAAGAATCGGACATTGATTCATGGGGTTCCGCTGTCACCAAAAATAAACAAGACAAGTTGCAGCTTATTTGCCAAGTAATCTTCTGGAAGTAAAATAAATCTTAGCTGATCAACCAACCATGCACTCAGAAACGCTCTGACTTAGCAAGACAGAAAGGAAGGATTTACTTTGCAGTCACAAAAACTAGGCCACTGCATTTATGATGCTGTTGTAGGTCACAGATGGCTCACGCTCTACACCGCGGGAAAACCTGTGCCTTCTGCACAGATCGATAAGCAAAATACAGAGCTCACGATCTTCTCAAGGAGTGGATGATTATGCTAAAACATATAGGGGCTTATTTACAAGGCCCTTGCGCCACTTTTGCGTCATTTTTAACATGGGAAAAGTGACGCAAAAGTGGCGCAAGGGGCTTGTAAATCTGCCCCATAATATTTAAAAATGGCATACCAGATTCCACTTTGTTGTCATGGGCTAGTGTTTTAGGAAATTATACAGGAACAGAGCTAGCAATGGGGGTGAAATGGCAAAGGATATTGTGTCAGAAACCACGATGTAGGTGCTGTAAAGAACATCGTGCAATTCCGAGAAAACAACAGAGGCTTTAGTTCAGAATGTGCTGGTAGAAAATGGGTCTTGTGCAAAACCTGTAAAAGCTCCAAATTTGCAGTCCAGATTTTCTTCCGGTGATGATCTATGGTCTGAATTCTTATATAAGCATTGTATATACTCTTGGTATTCTCCATTTGGTTTTGTATCATGAATTTGCATACGTAAAGAGAAAGTGCCCCAAAATTTTGATTAAACATCACTGTGGATGGTCGTGTTCTTCTACCAGCAACAGGAATACGAATGTGTGGAGATTTCGTTAGTGGCCTGTTGGAGCAGGACCAAAGATGTTTTACTTATGGTTGTTCCGTGTATGCAGATACAGAGTGAGCAAAAAAAAAAATGGATGGGAATGCATCCCTGAGAGATTATTACTATACGAAACGTTTGCAACCATTACAAACATCAACGCTGTGTTTAGCATGCCAAACTAAGAGTGATGGTTATGCCCAGATGTAGGCCTCACACTCGACACAATTCCAAAGCTGTGCCACACAAATGTGCTAAGATGTATATTGTTTATACCGGTCTGTAGTGGTAGAGTGGGCAAGGAAACAATGGACTAGAATGCGTCCCAAGCCAGTGGCTACGGCAAACTCACTAGTGAACCGTAGACTCCCCACTGCCACCCCTGGTAGACAGGGAAATAACAAAGCAATTCTCTCTACTGAATAAATCTAAAGATTTAATTTAGTAGTACCATGCATATAGTTCACAGGTACAAGTGTTAAAGTCCTATTACTTTGGACCTATCCTTTCAATTGCAAACATATTGTTGTGTCGTATAAGATAACGAGGATATGTATTAAATATTAACTATTCATTAGGTCTCGCCTACGCAGCGCGCATGCGCTGCTTAGGAGAGACCTTTACTTATCGGCACAGCTTTGGGGGCAAAAACGTGCACACGTTGCATTGCTTGCAATGGCAACGCGTGCACGTCTGGCGATTCCCTTGCGGGAGCGCGCGGCGCCATATGGTCACAATCATCGCGCCTTGCTGCACGCTCCCGCAAGGGAATCGCGCAGGCCCCCCCTCCCGCCGCGCGAGGCGCGCGCTTGTTTACAATCCCTCTGATTTCAGTTATACAACATTGATGGCATCACCCCTACCCTGACAACTATTTATTTCCAGCACCACTGCAGCGTTTAATTATGGCACAGTAATCATGTCATGTAAATGTACCAATTATAGAGTCCTGTCCACATTCGGGTTGATTCCAGCTAATACCAGACCTCTGTCAACTGGAACAGTTTACGTAGACTAGCAAAAAGGCCACTAGCATCACACCCTCCTGGCCAGCTCTGGGCCAATTGATGGAGCCTGGCATTATGAGATTTGTTCATCTTCTCTTTAGACTGCAAACCAGCGATGCACGAAAATGCTTGAATTAATCGGAACTGCTGGCGATTATTGCTCTGGGCGCATTCCACACTCATCATTTAGATCGTCTGTCATATGTTGCCGGATTGCCTCTGTTAATTGTTTGTCCACGGGAGTATTTTTCAATGTTGATAAATCACTTATTTTACACTCCTAAAAACTGTGTGTGTTATGGGAACCTTCCTACCATATTTTGCGGGTGCAAATTGCATGCAATTCTGATTTACACACATATGAACCGCCAAAATTGATACGCAGAACGCCCGTAATTCTTGATTGCCGCATACATAATGTAGAATTGGGCGGAAATTGCTCTTCATATGAATACGTCAGTAATTAGCAGGTGCGCAATATACAACTGTAGTCTGCGTGTGCCTTTCAATCAGGGCCATATGGGATCCGACATCCACAGATTGAAAGGAATCAAAATTTTCCTTTGCGACCGCAAGGCTATTTTGTCGAAGAAGCTTCTGATGCAGACTGTTGCAGGTCATAACTCATAATGGAAGTTTTCTGCTAAGACCATGACCTGTCACACACAAGTATAGCATTCGCAAATCACACGTTATTGATGGAAACGGTTGCCTACTTTAAGGCGTGGATAGTTTTATGTTAAATTTTTTTAAAACAAAAGGTCACACTGAACTATAGTTTCTTTCCCATTCTCCGCTTACCGGGGCAATCCCGAAATTCTTAACAGATCTAATTTGTTCACCCTGGCATACCACAGATAACTCGCGGATTAATCAGACTGGCTCCTGTACTTCTAGAGATATCAGATATTATTTAAAGGAATTAATATCTATTGGCTCGCCGAGGTAATAATTGCTTGGCAGTCATAGCTAAAGAGAGGCAGCTGTGCACAGTGAAAACAGCACTACCTTTTTGGCACATTTTCGGGGGCCATTACGGAGAGTCACTGCTAGGCGGCATGCAATTTAGGAATTTGAGGTGAGAAACACAACACGAAGTTTGTGTTCGGGCCCCACTGTGAACATTTTACAGGTCAGCAGAGGAGATGGGTTTTCATAAAGTGTGAAACTCAAACTGATGACCTGTAAGAAAGGTGAAATCTGTTCCCTGTCCTGGCAAGATACTTTTCACCCTGAGGACAAAGTAGATATTGTAATAGAGGCTCAGAAATGCATGCATTACCAGACTCAACAGCGAGCACGGATCAGAGGTAGGGGGTCGGGGCAGGAGGAAGGAGGATGCTGGGGAAGCGGCTATAAAAAGAAAAACAAGCATTGGCATAGCCAATAGGTCTCGCCTTTGGGACCTTATAAGTGTTTAGCCATGCAACAGTTGTTGTTGCACCAAGGATATTGTACTGCATAACTAAATACTTATAAGGTCCCAAAAGCGAGACCTATTGGCTATGCCAATGCTTGTTTTTAGTAGGTCTTGCCTATAGACAGCGTATGCAATGTCTGTTGCGTGACATTTTGCTAGCTTACAGTGGCTATATAGCCCCTCATTGCTTACAGTTGGGTAGGTTTTTATTGTTACTCATTTGGTTGCTTCATATTCACTAGATCATGTAGGTTTTCCTTCCTCTTCATGAGTCTTTCCCTCCCCTGGGGCATAGATGCATCACTTGTGTCCTTTCATAGCTCCCTTTTCAAGTACTACTTTTTAACATTTGTGTTTAACCTCTCCACAAGAGTGCATGTGTTTCCAGTTGTGCCCCTCATTTACTTATCTCCCCCTCTGTGCTAAACTTATTGGTCCTCTCTCTCTACCCTGTGTGCTTCTTTCCTCCCTCCCCTGTGTTCCTTTCGAGCCATTGTGCTTCTCCTACCAACTCCACACGCTCTTTCACTAGTTTTCTCCCCTCAAGCTCTCTGTGTTGCTTCCCCCACCCGTGGCCCCTGTTTTGTTTCTATTGGAATTGGACTTTTCCAATTGGAGGAGAATCATTGCTGGTTTTCATATGAATGCTCCCAGTCTTGAGCAGCATAATGGGCAACACATTGTTGGACTAGGAAATAGCCCAGAATAATTACCTGCAGCTGAGATTAACTCAGCTGTGCCTTCATCACTTTTTTATTTCTATGTGTGAGACCCTATGTATGAGAAGCATGCTCTAATGTGGGTCGCACAGCTCACTGTGCTGTAGAACTGAAGCTGGCCATCACTGTTTAGGCCCTAAAAGGTTGAAATCGGTCCTAGGTTGCTTCAGTTTCTGTTCAGGAAGTATGTAGCTGATTGGCAAACAGTTGATTACAGTTTCCAGTGGCAGAACGGGCAAAACCGTGATGGACTAGCATTAATCTTACTGTAATTGCAGAGCAATTACCAGTGGCTGAGATGAATTTAAACACTCCACCAATCCAAATTTAGCTTTTTCCTGAGCTATGGCCAATGGTTGCAAATAATTCTCATTGATAGTACAATGGGAAGGTGAAAAGGAATGCAGTTACATTAGAACAAAACAAAACTAGAGGTGGGTGGTACTCTTATTTTTCCCTAGTAAGACCCAATTGAAAACCTTAATGATTTGTCATTCATCTGTAGGTTTCATTTGAAACATGATTTACAGATACGAAAAATAAACTTAAATGCAGCATGTTACTTTGCAGCAATGTGAAAAGTGGCCATCTAAAATACATAGCTCTTTTGGATATTTAAGGGGCTTATTTTAATGAAGCCACAGAAAAGAAAAATAATGTGACCCCTTTAATCTCCAAAATCATTTACTCTTTTTAGTAAAGATATGTATTTTTATTTCTTTGACAAGTGCTGGTTCAGCTTCTGTGCTAGGCACAGAACAGAAACAACACTTCTAATTGTCTGTATTGACTTCCTGAATACTGACAGCAGGGGCAGGAGGGTGATGAGATGGTCCCTTCTATTGCTGAACCCTTGTTGTTATGCATATATAATGTTTTCAGATGATATGATTATTTCTTTATTTTACCACATTCATTTATATTCCTGGGGATATCCTTGTCTCTTGGAATTTCTTTACAATTTATCTTTAGCAAGTTGGGTCAATTTTATTCAGTTCCTTGTCAAGTAGATTATTGGTTGTAGTTTTATTCTCATTTAGTTTTTTAAGTTAAGATAGTTATTTCTCAGCATATTTAGTTTTTTCATTCTCACATTTTCCTTAAGCCTTGAGTTTAGCAGGGAATTCTTCTCCTCATGGGTTCTCTCTTTTGGTTATGGTCAAATGGTGGCAGCAGTGCTTCAATTTCAAAGAAAGCGGAACATCATGATGACACCCTGCCATTGCTCTTTTTCTCTCATGCTTGCTGTCAGTCTAGAGCATTTCTGCTATTTCTCCACATGTGACCTGGAAATCAGCAATCCAAAGCATCTTAAACGAATGTCTCTTGTTTGCTCTGTTAAAGACAGAATGATGCAGCCATGGATCTAATATATTTCATGATCACATTCTCACAGAGGGATAAAAGATGCCAATCTTGATTTTCAGACACAGCTTCTGTCAAAACCCTAACTTCATATGAATGTTAGTGTCCCTAGAATGAACTGTAGATGATCACGTATTTATATAGCTTGGCCAAATCTGCAATATCAGAGGATGTTCACCTAACCAATATTTGTAATCTGAAGGCAGGCAATAGAGGTCATATATAACAGCAATTTCCTTTGTCTGTCTTTGAACACATTTGCTAACTTTCTAACAGCATCATGTAAATTAGAGTAATAATGGATTTTTGAGTTCTAGTTTCAAGAATACTGGTAAACCTTTGCGTAATGTAATCTAATGAGGTGATCTGGTTCTCCTACCTGAGTCTTCATCTTTGAGAGCTCTTTAGAAGAGTGAGTCAATTTAATAAACACATAACAATTATGTATTATGAGATTAATTAGATTAATAATGCTATGCATTCATGTCATATTCCTCTGACCTGTGATCATCCTCTGAGAATTTAAGACTTTCTGTTGCATAGATCCTTTGTACGTTATCAGTAATTGTGCATACTATTTAGTAGTTTAATTAGTTCATCAGTCCATTTGTCCATTTTCATGACAGAATCACTTTTGATTCTTATATTGGAGTATTACACATTTACAAGAATGTCCCTCACTGCCAGGTTTTACCTGGTGGCTAAGGGCAAAAAAAGGATATCATACCTTCCACCCTAAATAGGACAGGCATTGCATTGTAATGCCCTTCCTCCAACAGCCCATACTCTGTTGGCTTGTCAGAGGAAGCTTTCCATCGATGGAGCCAACAGACTGTGTAGACGTAAAACTGACAGTCCTCTGACCCTAAATAGAGTACCCTGTGCCAAAATGACAGTCCTCTCTTTTGCATTTGTGACTTCTTGCCCTGTTTGCTACTCTATACGACCACTAGAGTTCATTCTCAAATATGATTGCTGTTCATAATAATGCCCTATTGAGTAAAGAAGATGCCCAGAAGGTGAACTTATGAACCTAGACAGGCTGCTCATACATATGACAGAAGGAGCTCCCAATATCTGACTTGGTCATTCAATATCCACTCTTCTCACCAGTGTATTCAAACTAACTGGACAAAATGGTCTTTTAAGCACTCTGAAGTCCCAGTCTCAGATTGGCGGACATTTTTTTTATAAGTTGGAGGTCCAGTTGTTTTTCGTAACGGCATACCATATTTTGCCAACAGCTTTTAGAATCTCTTTCAAACTCCTTGGCAAAAGAGGCATGGTATAGAAACCCCTCACTTGATTAGGCAATTAATATAGCGTCAAGGACCTGATCCGCTAAGTTTCATCTGGGGATGTAATGAAGGTTCTAGCATTCTTTAACTGGAAAGCCTAACAATAGAGCTGTGTTTTTGGTAAGGCCAACCCACGCTTCTTTAAGGACAGCTAAAGTTTATTCCAAAATAAATGAACTGCTTTGCAAACTTGTTACAAGTTGTTTGAATTTTTGTATACTACATTTTTATCAATTCCAAGATGACTGCAACAAATGAGAATCATCAAAAATGTCATCCTAAAAATATTAACTGTCTTGTTCATAATCAGGGGTAGGTTCTATTTCGAGGTACTCAACATTCCTTGTGATCCTATTGAGATTATGGGATGTCAGCTTAGCTAGTTTTTCGTAATTAAACACCCACATTTTCTGAACTCATTGGAAAGTTGGGGTGAGGAATAATCTAAGTTCTGTGCCATGATGTCTAACTTGGGTTTATTAACAGCGTACTCTGAGATTCCTCTAAACTCTTTAAGAACCTCAACTGCATATGGTAGAGTCAGCTTTGAATCTGATATCAGTATTACAAGATTATCTGCATACAGAGCTATTTTAATTTTGTTGCCATTACTCTGGAGCTGCTTGACCCTAATGTCCTGCCTCAGATATTGTGCCACTAAAATCAAAAAGTGCCAGTCATAGGGGATACCACTGCTTGGTATCCCTTTCAATATTAAATTAAAAATTTAAAGAGTTACTATCAGGTTAAGGGTCTGCACACAACACTACAGCCCATAGATAGATATCTGCAGGTAGGCACTATGGGGGTTGTAGCAGCCAGGACACAGTTGGAGGTTGGGGACACTGCTCATCTTGGTTCTCATGCCAAGATGGTGAGGCTTACTTATAGCATCACTGACTGTTACTCAGTCCAAGATGGTATCCATCACCACAGGTCATTACTCAATTTCCTCTTGTGGATAATTCTAGGCAGAGACACTGCATAGCCAGCAATATGCACATACTCATTGCCTGGCAATCTTGTGACCTGTTCTATTCTCTAACTAGCATTAGTTTGCATCTGACTTTCTACTGCAGCTGCGCCTTGGCTGTTTTCTCAGGTCCTCTTTCTGTTTCCCTACTGTTAGAAATTGAGGTTCCTGGTTGGTAGAGTATGCACCCTGTCCAAGCTGGAGCCACAATCTTAGTCAGAGTAAGACAGATACACAACCTAAATTAACCTGTGCTCACCCTCAGGTAGCTTGGGACAGAGCAGTCAGGCTTAAGGTAAGAGGCAATGTATGAAGTATATGTGCAACCCTTAAACTACAGTAACACGGTGAAAAGACCACAAAAGGACTCCACACCAATTTTGAAAAATAGAGAATATTTATCTGAGTAAAGCAAGACCAAAACAACAAACATCCAATATGTGGAAGTCGAGATATGAATATTTAAAGATTAAATCCAAAAACAGTGCTTGGAAGGCAATAGCGCTAAACTTTTTTTGAGGTTGTGCTAGACTGGGGTAAATCCAATCTTCTAGGCTGACCACGATGGAGGGCAGGCCGGCTGCAGGACCCAGGCAGGGCCTCCGGAAAAAGTACCTTTGGATGGAGCAAGCGCTGGCGTCAAAGACACGATACGTCGGTTCCGATTCACTCAGTCAGGTCGATATGTCGAAGTTGAGCCCTACATCGGTGTCTTCGGATCAGCACTGCATCATTGTCGAGCCTCGCAGTCAGGACCTCAGATTGGCACTACGTCATCATAGAATCTCACAGTCAGGTCGATGTGTCATCGTCAAGTCATGCAGGGATGTCCTTGGATCGCCACTGCATTGGTTCCAATCGGCGCAGTGGTGACAATGCATCAATTTTAGCAGAAACAGCTGCAAAACCCACTTCAGAGGCCAGGACTGAAGGGGGCACTTCAGGCAAGGGTAGGACTCATAGATGGCAGAGTCCAGAAGCACCAGCAGAATTTCAAGAATTCTTTTACGATCCTGACACATCAGAAAACAGAAGGCAAGCCAGAAAGCCCTTGGAGAAACTTAAGTTCAAGGATGTAGAGATGAAGTCCAGTTCCTCTCATTTCCAGGCAAGGAGCAGCAGGCAGCAGGCCAACACAGTAGAGCAGGTAGCAAAGTGGCAGTCCCTCCCATAGCACAGTAATCAGCAGGCAGCAGGCCAACGCAGCAAAGCAGTTTGCAAAGTGGCAGTCCTTTCTGCAGCACAGCAGCTCTTCTTCCAGGTAGAACGTCCTTGGTTCCAGCAAAGTTCTGATCTGGTGGTGTCAGGGGTCCAGTACTTATACCCAAATGTGAATTTGAATTGAGGGACACTTCAAAGAGGCCTTTGAAGATCACAAGGTTGCTGCCTTTCCTGCTGTGGCTCCAGTCTTGCTACAGGGTGGCATGCAGCTCTTTGTGTGGGGACAGGCTCAACCCTATTCTTATGCAAGTGTCAGCTCCTCCCTCCCATTCTACTTCAGGAAGACCAATCAGCCTGGAGATGGGCGATCAGAATACAAATGTCACACCCAAGTTCCCTTTGTGTGACTTTCTAGAGGGAATGCACAATGCCCAACTGTCACCCAACCCAGACATGTATTCAGAGAGAGGCAGAGGCACAGATGGTTAAAGTAAGAAAATGCCAACTTTTAAAACTGGGGTGGCATGGTGAGCAAAAGAATGATGAATTTAACCCAGATCTCTTGACTGGGAGTGAATGTTTTGATTTGTTCTGCATTCCGTCCATCAATTGTGTGTCTTTTACTTTCTAAAAGTGGCATTTTTTGACTTACAATCTAAAATCCGACTTCACCATGAGTTGTGATTTTAAATTGTAAGTCCAGAGGCACCAAACTCCAAATCTCTATCTTTCCCATTTGGGAATTACGCTCAAAATTTTTTTTAAGGCTTTCCCAATGCTAATCTACAGGAGAGATAGGCCTTGCAGTAGTGAAAAATGAATTTAGATGTTTTTCACTACTCAACACTCAAACGTACATGACCTACTTTTTAAATACACTGCACCCTGTCCATAGGACTGCCAAGGGCCCACCTTAGGGATGACTTATGTAATAAAACGGAAGGTTTTGTCCTGGCAAGTAGGTTAACTTGCCAGCTCAAAATGGCAGTTTAAACTGCACACACAGGCTCTGCAGTGGCAGGACTGAGGCATGTTTAAAGGGCTCCTGAAGTGGGTGGCACAATCAGTGCTGCAGGCCCAGTAGTAGCATTTAATTTACAGGCCCTGGGCACATGTAGTGCACTGCACTAGAGACTTATAAGTAAATTAAGTATGCCAATTGTGGATAAGCCAATGTTACCATCTTTTGAGTACAGAGCATATGCATTTTAGCAATGGTTAACAGTGGTAAAATTCCCAGAATCCTAAAATGATCAAAAATGAAGTCAGTAAAACAGGAGGTCAGAAGGCAAAAAGTCAGGGGAAATCACATCAAGGATGCCAGGTCTAACACCTACATTGTACACGTGCTTTGTTGGATCTCTTGTCTTTAGCCCCTCTGTATGTTTCTGGACACTGTCACTGAACCAATCTCCATACCTCCTCTATGACCAGCAATTCTCTTATTCTGGTGGAGGTAAATTTCTTAGTAATATTTTCATACATTATGTATGCTCTATATATATAGTGATTACAAAACCATGTGTGAAGCTCGGGTGGATATGTATTTTCTCTACTTATCCTGGTTTTGTTCCCCTGTATCCCCCATGACATTTGTGTTTTCACTAGTTCTTTTGAGGTTCTGTTTCAGGGAAGCTAGGGGGGTTTGGCTGGAAGTCTGAATTAATACTGGTGGTTGTGGCAGTTTGCTAGGCCAACATGGACCCTAAAAATGACTCTTTCACTTCTCTGTTTCAATCCGTGGAGAATATACAGAAAGAGATTTAAAACAATCTGAGCAGAAGAGTTATTCTTTAAAATAATGCAGATCAGTTGCAGAGTGAGCACTGTCCCTTCATTGACTTCACCAAACTCATTTGTGATGGTGCCTATAGCAGTTCCTTCTTATTCATCAGCACTCCCAACTAGTGCTACTACGTTATCTCCTGACAGATCCACAGGTGATCCAAATACATTTTAAGGTTTTTACCCACATGTCAACTACAGTTCCTTGCAAGCCCACATCAGTTCTTAGCTGAAGCTGCTAAAGTCTTCTTTGTACAATTGTTTCCTGACGAAGGATTATTTAGCATAGGCCACTTCTCTTATATTAAAAAAAGATTGCATGCTTACTGATTTCAGTTCCTTTCTGGTTCAATTTCTGACTGCCTTCAAAAGCAAATATACAAAAGGAGTAATCTCAAATGCGATTATTTTCCCTTCATGAGGGTTCACAGGATACAATTTCATGTAGTGCCCACCTTCAAAGTATGTATTCGGGGGCAGGTTGGTTGAATGAAGCCCCTGCTGCAACTTTTTACCACAGTGTTCTTTAAGAGTTGAAAGATGTTGTATCATTGTTCCTAAACCGACCAACAACTACAGCTGGTCTGATTGATTTAGTATTACAAATTGACAAATGGCATGCTCACAATAGGAGAGAAATGCATTTGGGAAATAGCTATTGAGCATATTTATTGTGCTTTTCAGATGAATCCAATCCCTCTTTGCTTGTAACTGAAGAGCATATGTAGAATGGCAGTGTAAAGAAGAAATTATCATTCACAGAGAAGGAAAGACAGTGAAAGAATATCTTATGCTTATATTGTGGCACCATTGGCAATTTTGTAAGATTATGCTCCCAGCTGCTGGGAAACTCATTTAGCTCGGTGCTGAGACATGAGCTGACACAAAGCACAACTAACTCTTTAAAGCTTAAGAAAACAAATTCTTTCCTTAATATGCTCATGGCTTTTCCTCAGGTACATCTGCAGAACTCAGTCTTAGTGGATTCTTGAGCCTCATATATCTTCACAAATACCCAATTTGCCAAACAGATAGGAATAACATTACTAAATAAACAACAGGCAGAGACAATATCTACTGTATATGGTACCGCTTTAACTTCAGTGAATGTGCCACAAGACACACAGGCTTTAATTATGGTCTCGCTCACAGGACACATATACTCTTTAGTTGTGTTTTATATCATAAACACCCTGGCTTTTTCTGTCATTCTTGTCACCTCTTGTCTCATTAAACATACCTTTTTAATGAAATGGGCAAAAAACATCTTTGCAAAGACCATTGCTTCCCACATGAGTAACAAACCAATGACAGTTTGTTATGATTTTTCATTTCACCTAAAGACAACAGAATTGACCAGTAAGAGTAAAGGTAGATTTGGAGTGGCCTGCTCCAAATAATATGAAAGTTATTCAGTAAATATTGTGGCTTCATAAGTTTTCATGGACAATTCACAGATTTCTTCACCTTTCTTATTGCTCCTATTTCGAAACTTGCCAAGAAAGGGATACTAGTCATGGGAGAAGACCAGAACAAGTCATTTTCCCTCTGAAATATGCTTTAGCATGCATCTTTTACGGCAACCTGATGTATTTCTGCCTTATCCATAGAAACAGATGCTTATTCAAAAGCTGTAGGAGCAATACTCTCACAACCGCACCCTGACAGTAACACCCTTCATCCAGGTGCTTTTAATTCCCACTCATACTGAACAACATGATCCTGTCTATGCTTGAGTGTTACTCAACATCAAGACTCCTTTGCTTACTAGTAAAATTACATAGAAGGAGCAAAGCATGAAATTATACTCTGCACTGATAATAAAGGTTTGGAATTCTTGAGATTCATGATGTGTGACCATAGACATACATGGTGGATACTTTTCTTCTTTCTGTTTTCACATTCAGATAAATTATTGATCAGGAAATAGACGTGAAAAAGCAGATTTTCTTTCGAGCTGTAAATATCATGTAAGTAGTGTAATTCCTTCCCAATATATACTGCGTCTGCCTGCTACTATACTTTAAGACACAAAGCAAGCAACCACAAAGACAAGAGATACAAGGACTTTACTCAGATATAGCAGATTGTCCTTGTCCACTTCTGTGTTAGAAAAACAAGTATGACATTGGTGTTAGCAGGATGTGTCAGCTGCATGTCATCCTGGAACTCAAAGTACTGAAGAATTGGTAATTAGATCTTTTTGATGTCCTCTGCTTCAACAAGACAATATATATCATGTGAAATTATGAGAAAGGGTTATTCAAATACCATTGTTTTGGAGTGAGATGACGTCTGCAAGCAAAATCATTTCACTCCAAACCAGTGGTAATGTAAGACCCCTTGCAAGTTTTGAATCATCCCTGGTCTGGATTTCGATGTAGACTTAATAAAATCTGAATCCTATAACAGTGTTGATTGTTATTCACTCATTTATCAAATGTGGGTGTTTCATTCATTTGACTAACGTGTCTACAGCCACACAACATGCATCTATGGCAGCTTACATATTTTATCAACAGATATCAAAACAGATAGAGGGACACAGTTTACATGAAAGTTCCTATTTGCCTGTCTACAAATTCTAGGCTTTCAGGTTCAAAGATCCATCTGAGAGAGTAAACCAAGCTTTTGAACAATATCTGCAATGTTTCCTAACGTAATATCCTGATAAATAGGGGGTGCTCTCTGCCTATAGCTGAGTTTCTATACAAAAAATTCTTACACAGCTCTCTTAGATCTTCCCTTATTCTCTTGTTTATATGGCTTCCATCCCTGTATGTTGCCATTATAATTGCTCAATCAGGGGCTGTCTGTCTCTACACTCCTTCAAAACTCATGAACTATACACAAACAAGTTATAATTCATCTTATGGCTGCAAAAGCCACCCACAAAAGATGAGCTGAGGCCCACAGAATACCTGCTCCTAACTATAAAATTGGGGAGGTTAGCTACTAGAAACCTGTTTACCTGTGGCCCATGCCGAGTTTAAGCATTACTTTGTGGACCATTTTCACATTGAAGCTATTGTAAACCATGCATTTCTTGTCTTCTGTTACCTGAGCATTGGCATTCACTGTCTTTCATGTTTCCTCACTGCAACCATCTCCCTCTGTACCTTCACATTACTAACCCATTCTTAGAATATAAGGTTGGGGTGATAGTTGGATTCCTGTTTTTCTAGAGTGCAATTTTAATTCCTCATACATTGGAAAGTCGTGGTTCTGAAAAGAGATCTTGGGAATCTGCTTGATTTGTCCTTGATCTTTGTTTGGTTTGGCCTTTATTAAACATCACCCTATTAAAATGGAGGCTCCATGGGGAGGGGAAACTATCAGGGCTCCTTCAACCACACCTCCGAACCCCACTGGACTGACCACCACTGCATCCACTTCACCTACAGGAAGCCCACCACGCACCACCGCACCGAACAAATGCCTCGCCGCTGCTGGAGCAGAGTCACGGAAGACCAGCTAACCACAACCCTCGCCCTGAGCCCACCCGCCGAACCCTCCGACCCCGACACTGCCGCCCGCAACCTCAGACAGTGGATCGACGACTGCGCCAACACCCTCGCCCCGCTCAAGAATCCGCCCAACAGCCACACCAGCAAGAAAGCCACCTGGTTCACCGAAGACCTCCAGGCCTCCAAACGAACATGCCGAAAACTGGAGAAGATCTGGCTCCACGAACGGACAGCGGACAGCTACGCCGCCCACAAGAGCGCCACCCGCAGTCACCATCACCTCATCAGATCCGCCAAAAGGACCTCACTCAAAGACCGCCTAGACAACAACGCACACAACAGCAAAGAGCTCTTCAACATCGTGAAGGAACTCTCCAACCCCAGCTCCAACACCAACGACATCCAGCCGTCGCGAGACCTGTGCGACTCACTGGCCACCTTCTTCCACCGCAAAATCGCTGACATCCACGACAGCTTAAACCACCACGACCGCCCCGGCAACCACCGAGACCACTGCCCCCACAACAACCAACCGCCTGCTCTCCTGGACCAACATCAACGACGAGGACACCAGCGAGATCATGAACACCATCCACTCCGGTTCACCGCTAGACCCGTGCCCTCACCACATCTTCAACAAAGCCAGTACAGCCATTGCGCCCCATCTCCGGAAAATAATCAACATCTCCTTCGAGACAGCAACCTTCCCGGAAAGCTGGAAGCACGCCGAGATCACCGCCTTACTCAAGAAACCCAAGGCAGACCCCAAGGACCTCAAGAACTTCCGACCCATCTCTCTGCTCCCGTTCCCCGCGAAGGTCACCGAGAAAATCGTCAACAAACAACTGACCCGCTACCTCGAGGAGAACAACATCCTGGACCCTTCCCAGTCCGGCTTCCGCAGCAACCACAGCACCGAAACCGCCCTCATCGCCGCCACCGATGACATCAGGACCCTGCTAGACAACGGAGAAACAGCAGCCCTCATCCTCCTGGACCTATCAGCCGCCTTCGACACGGTCTGCCACCACACACTACGAACACGCCTTCACGACGCCGGGATCCAAGAGAAGGCCCTGGACTGGACCACATCCTTCCTTTCCGGCAGAACACAAAGCGTCCGCCTCGCCCCCTTCCGATCCAAGGCCACCAAGATCATCTGCGGCGTACCCCAAGGCTCCTCCCTCAGCCCAACGCTGTTCAACATCTACATGGCACCCCTCGCCCACGTCGCCCGACAGCACAACCTCAACATCATCTCCTACGCCGACGACACCCAGCTGATCCTCTCCCTCACCAAAGACCCTCACACCGCCAAAGCCCACCTCCACGAAGGAATGAAGGCCGTCGCCGAATGGATGAGGACCAGCCGCCTGAAGCTGAACTCGGACAAGACGGAGGTCCTCATCCTTGGTTCCAACCCTTCAGCCTGGGACGACTCCTGGTGGCCAACATCACTGGGAACAGCCCCGCCACCCACCGACCACGTACGCAACCTAGGGGTCATCCTCGACCCCACCCTCTCCATGACTAAGCAGGTCAACGCCGTTTCCTCATCCTGCTTCAACATCCTCCGAATGCTCCGCAGGATCTTCAAGTGGATCCCCACTGAAACAAGAAAAACAGTCACCCAGGCCCTCGTCACCAGCAGGCTGGACTACGGAAACGCCCTCTACGCAGGAACGACGGCTAAGCTCCTGAGATGGCTGCAACGCATCCAGAACGCCTCTGCACGTCTTATCCTCGACATCCCCCGACGCAGCCACATCACACCCCACCTGAGAGACCTGCACTGGCTCCCTGTCAACAAGAGGATAATCTTCAAGCTCCTCACCCACGCACACAAAGCACTCCACAACTCCGGACCAGCCTACCTCAACAGACGACTCAGCTTCTACACCCCCACCCGCCAGCTCCGCTCGACCAGCCTCGCCCTCGCCACAGTCCCCCGCATCCGGAAAACGACCGCCGGCGGCAGATCCTTCTCCCACCTCGCCGCCAAGACCTGGAACACCCTCCCCACCAACCTCCGACAGATCCAAGACCTACTGGCCTTCAGAAGACTCCTCAAGACCTGGCTCTTCGATCAGTAGCAGCACCACCCCCCTCTTCCCCCAGCGCCTTGAGACCCTCGCGGGTATGTAGTGCGCTTTATAAGTGACATGATTGATTGATTGAGGGCTTACTGACAGGGTAGGGGTCCGCAGACACCACAACAGTCCTAGACAGAGGTTGTTTTAGCGAACGTAGTACTCAGGGGAAATGGAGCATGTAGGAACCAGGACATAATTTCAAATGGTGAACTCATGGTCAGCTTGATTCTCATTCCAAGATGGTGGGGTTTACTTTTAGAGTCACTAACTGTTACCACACTAGTACCCAACCAAAGATGACACCATCACAATGGATAAACACATTGCTTCCACATCTGGGCCATTCTAGACAGAGACACTATAAATCTTATATCTTGTTGGGTTCTCTGACTCTCATTAGTTCTCACCAGGACTTCTTGTTTGCTGCACCTCTTTTGTTTCTCGGGTCCCCCTTTTGTTAGATCTCTTGACTGTAGTCTCTGCCGTTTTTTGAACACTCTCAATGAACCAATCCCCATGCACCTATAAGTTTGTTAGCAATATTTTTAATACAATATTTATACTGTTGTGTGTATATATATATATATATATATTAGAAGGCAGAACGCCGAAACGCGTCGGTCTTGATTGTGATTGAGAAGAACTATGAAATGCTAATCATTTATGCCGAAATAAAATAGAAAAACTGACCTGAATAGTGGACCGGTGTTTGTTTGAACGCGCCGCCGGATTGGATGTTCAGGTGAAAGAACATCGATGGAGGAATATATATATATATATATATATATATATATATATATATATAATTATAACCAATATACTCATTTAACTTGATTGGTGTATTCAGTTGTAGGTGGATCTCCATTTTTACGTTCTTCCTCTTTTGTTCTCATGTGTCCTTGAGACATTCCACTAGAGTATTGCATTTTTACTAGTGCGTGCTCCGGAGGTTTTAGGTTAAGGGAAGCGTGGGGCTTGTGGCTGGAATGCTTTATTAATACAGGTGGTCAAGACACACACAAGATGTTCATTCACTAAGACTTTTCCAGTAGATTGTTTATAGAAGACATAGAGTGTGGGCAAATAATTTGGCCCAATGTTAGCCTTTTTAATACCAACCATAAAATGATTATTGAGAGATTCCTTAAATACCCAAATTCACTTCTATTCGAAGTGATTTGGAACATAAGAAGGAGATTGTGAGAGTGTGAAAAACAATGCATCCAATTGATGGGGTGGTCTGGGGACCCGAATTTGAAAGTTTAGTACCTTTCTACCCAATTACAGTGGCCCATAAGATGGATGAATCATGACTCTGACCCAGGGGGCATAGAGATAAAAGCCTGCTGGAGGAGTATCAGTATACACATGGTAATGTTTGGGAACCTGTGGTTGACCAAAACCCATCCAGAGCAAGCAATGCTGGCATCAATTCTAGAATTAGTAAGGTATACCAGCAGCACTTGCATCAATGATTCTGCTTTGGCATCTCTCTAAATTTAAAGAGATGGTGAAATCACATGGCAAACAGTAATGGATGGAGGTGAGGGTTGATATTGTCAGATTCAATGGGATACTCCTTACTTATGTGTATATAGGCGCTTTGAAGGAATCAACACTTTTGCTATTGTCAGCGACCTTTCCAAAGGGCAGAAGAGGGAGCTGGCACCAAAAGTAGAGAGATTGCTTGATTGCTGTCACAACCCTGCCAAGAATTCCTGCCAGTGGACAGTCGTCATAATGATAAATACGCATGTCTAAATATCCAAATGTCTGGCTCTCAAACATCATGGGAGATTCCTCAATTCACAGGCACTTATGATGTTTTAGGGAGCCTAAGAAAAGAAAGGCAGGACCTGTCACAGTTGGCCAAGTGCCCTAACACATGATCAAATTCAGTCAAAGTTGTCTTAATTATCAGGTAAATTAGCATATGTGTCTCTTAGGAAAAATAGCACCTTGTTGAGAAATAATATGATACCTTGAAACTTGCAAGCCACGGCTGCTACGGCCTGTGCGAACAAGAGGAGCAAATGCTGGCAAACCTGTCTCATACCCTTAAATATAGACCACTGTCTTGAGATGCGTGGGCCATTTGAACCCTTGCCAATGGTGTTGCAAGTAGGAGTTTTACCCATTTTATTATATTCTCATCCCATCCCATTCTCTCTAGCACCTTAAATTAGTACAGCCAAAGAAAGGTGTGAAGAGCATTTTCTATAGCTAATGATGCAACAACGGTCAATTGATCCATTTGCAGTATTGTGTCCATGACATGGAATAAATGTCTAAGCTAAGTGTGGGTGGCTATTCCTCGTATAAAACTTCTTTAGTCATGATGTTTTAGTTCCCTAAGCAACAGCTGCAAGCTGTTGGCTATCATTTTCCCAATAATTTTACATTCTGCTATAAGTAATGATAGTGGTCTATAAGACCTCACATCTAGGGGATCTTGTCTCTGCTTTGTTAGCACTCCAATCACTTCCTCTCAGATTGTCCAAGAGTCTACCCCCTTATCATATGTCTCCAAATACATCACCAAGAGTTTCAGAATCAATTTTGCCTTAAGGATAGAATAAAATTCGGGAGGCAGCCCATCTAAGCTAGGCATTCTTTGGCCAGCTGATCTATTGCATTGTTGATTTCTGTCAGGGAAATGAGCTCCTCTAGCACCACTGCCATTCTCATATTAGTTGTGGAATAGGAATGTCTGCCAAATAATTAGCAAATCCTTCAGTGGGCGTCGTAGCGGGTGCGGCATATAGCTCCTCATATTTTATTATGAATGCATTATTCAGTTGGGGAAATTAACCGTCTCCCCTGTCCTGATGCTGATATCCCACAAGGGCGCCCTTTTCAACAACAAGGCCAGTAACTGTCCTGCACTGTACCTCTCATTGTGTTGCTGAGCTATGAATTCATTGTAATGTATACCTTTCTGCCTCCCTATTACAACATATTTCTTTTTAGCTTCTGTCATGTCACTTACATTGCATTGGTAATTAACAGCCCATAAGTCCAAGTCTTGAATGTTGTGTTCTGTGCTCAGTTTTTCCCTGCTTAAAGTTAATTTCAGGCCATATGTTGCTTTTGGGCTATGCCTCTTATGATTACTTCAAATGCATCCGATTTAGTGGTGATATTGGCAGCTGTGCCTTCATTACCTCAAAAATAACCGGCTTTTGATCCATCATTGTAAATCATAATAATTTGGCTTGCACTGTCGCTACATGTAATCACCATGGAGTTATCCCTGAGGGCCTTAATGCTGGCCAATGACTGGGTTTGCTATCAAAAGATTCCTCTACTATTGTGTACCTCTCTTCACAATCAGTGTGGGTATTTTTAATTGCATGTGAAACATTAGGGTCTATCCAGATTATGATGCACCACAAGAATGCAAAATACTTGGTGCCAAGGAGTCGGCCCTGTCACCTCTTCTGCAGTTTACAAAAATCATTCCCGTCCAAGTGGGGTTTCTTTAACAATGCAATGTGTATTTTCCTCTGCTTTAAAAAGTTATAGACCCTGTATCTATTAGCAGAAGTGCTAATCCCCCTTATATTCCAAGTAATATAGTTCTATGTGTTGTGCATTTTTATGGATGGGGTAGGCCAGCTTGCACCTGCCAATACATCTATCAATGTGCTAGGAAATGTTTGCATGTCACTACCAGTATATTATTTTGCCCACTGACACAATTGAAGTGTACTCAGTCTTAACTTGCAGTTACTCTGTATCAGCTGTACTCCTCATCTGTCCTATTTCATCATCGTTTGAGGGTCTGGTTGTAACTAATCATCCCTCACCAGCCTAGACATTAAAAGATCTTCAGTCAACTTTACCTGCAAACTTCACTTTATCTGTGCCAATCGGAACCATGTTATGAAGTGTTATCATTGGGGATGTCAAATTCCCTGGATACTCCCAGATGCCTCGCTCCATCCTGTTCAAATTTGTTAGACACAGCCCCATTCTCCCCCACCCCACAAACACGCAGGAGTTCAGCAGGCTACAGATATGTTAGTCATTCCATCTGAGTCCCTAGGCAATATCCTGTGCCATCAAGGGCGTGATCTTCAAACCATGACCTAGTAGATCCCCAACTTCTCCAGCATCTGAGCCCTCCTCCTCCACAAGTCATCTCTGAGGCACTGCTGGTTGGTGCCTCCTACCTCACCCTGGTACACTTCAGGCTCTGTTCTGGAATTCATTTTTCACCTACACAAAACCCAATCTCCTTTAGCCAGCTCTAGATCTCATCAGGCAAGGCGAAGAAATGTGTAGTTTTGACTTTGACTATCTGTAGTGTGGCTGGGAAAATCAGCACAAATTAAATCCAGAGCTGTCAGAATTTCCACTTTATAGCCAAAAATGAGCTTTTCTGCCTATGCAGATCAGATGTATAGTCTGGGAATATGTATGTCTCATTCACACCTATCATCCATGAGCCATATCGTTGGGCAACCTGTAAAATCCAGTCTCTGTCTCTATAATTAATCAAGCGTGCTACCATGGCCGTTGAGCTGTGAGGGGGGGGTCCAGAACCAGAGGGCAGCAGGAACCCGGTGCACCCACTGTAGAGATAAGATTTGGGGGGGGGGCTCTATCATATACATTTGCAAACAGCCACTCTTCCAGAAACAGCTCTTCAAAGGGACCTTCAGTTCTTTCTGGCAGGTCAATTATCCAAATGTTGTTCAACCATGAGCCACCTTAAGCATCTTCTGCTCATGTTTGTAGGCGCTGGATTACCTCATGTAATTCATTCAACTTTGTAAGTAGTTCTGCAATCCCTGGTTTGATTTCCAACAGTGTAGATTCATTTCTGGTTCTCTCTCTGACAGCTTCATGTGAACAATTCCTAGCTGGCTCACATCAATTGCCACACCATCAATCTTTATTTTAAGCCTACACCTCGATCCAAGATAGCTTGCAAGATTTTGTTGAATTTCCCTGGGAGTTCTTCTAGCATCGTTTGCACACTCCCAAGGGTCCCAGTTTGCCTCACCCACCAGGTACTTGAGCTGACTGTGAGTCTTTAACGTTCTGCTTTTTCATCGATTTTCAGTCTTACTATCCTGCTCCAACTGCTTTCTGTGCATTTGTTGATTGCTAGACCAAGCACAAGGGTGGTCTCTTCCTTCTGTTGGTCTCCTTCTTTGCAGGAGACTCAGAGCTCTCTTCTTTCTGGGGGTACGGAGCGATCTACAGCGGCAGTTCCAGAAAATGTATTGTGCCCCCATCTAGTAGCGTTCCACTTCCTGGATAATAGCAGGGTGCAAGCAGCCACGCAATGTACCCTGCATGCACAGTCCCACAGGGTCCCTTTGGGTCACAGTGTGGAGTGTGTCGGCCAGTGGGGGGCAGAGGTTTGTGTACACCCAGCACAGGACGGGAGTCTCACCAAGGGTATTCCCCACAGCACGGTAGAAGCTGCCACTGTCCCAGCCCCTTGTACCTGATCTTTCACCATGCACCAAAGCTTTCCTCAGAACTGCCTGCAGGGAGAAACACCACTCATGTTGAACCCTTGGAGCTTTGTCATCAGGGTCAGACTGCGAACCCAAAGCAGCCCTGGCAATTTTGTTGGTGGGGGGGTGGAGGTGTGCTAGTGTGAAGCACTGCTACTTCACTAAACCGGACCCCAGCACTGCTGCTTTTGTTACTGGGGGCCGATATTGCAACACTACTGCAAAACCGGCCCACAGTAACAAAAACGTCCGCCACCCTTCTAGCCCACTGGAAAAATGCTGGATGCTCGTTACGGCCAGTCCGTCCCTGTCTGTCATGCAGCACAGCCTTACCTCTGGGGCTGGCATCTCTCTCCCACAACTGTTGCTGGCACAAGCTGTTTGCTTTCTTTGCCCTCTGTCGCCCTTCCTCAGGTGAACCCAATACAGTTCTGCTCCCATCATAAACTGCACAGGGCATCCTCTTGACCTTCTGTTTCTAAGTCAAGTTCCCGCCCACTATCTCTTACCCAACCACGTCCTTACTTAGCACCAACAGTTCCTCCGGAATTTGGCAGCCTTGATATCTGATCCAGTAACACTCAACTGCTGTCTGAATCTAGCAGTTTGGGGAGGGGAGGGGTCTAGAGGGGGCACTTTCGACAGCTATAAATCAGGATAATTGCATGAATGGAGTTTCACGCCTAGAAGCAACAAATATCTGAATGGTACACATAATGCACAAAATCATACCATGAATCAATCATTAACATCGACATCGAGGCACTCTTTTGGCACCCATTTGGCTGGCGGCTGTCCTTCTTCACTTCATATGTGCAATACACACAGCGCAAGCCTGTGGTTGTGTACTATGGGCCTAATTCGCATAGGTCTGCCACAGTCGTGGCGGAGGCCCTCGCCGTCGGGGAGGGAGGTCGCATTCCAGCAGAATCTCTGCAATGAGAAATCTCATTGTGTAGATTCCCTCCCGAGTGCAGACTCCTTCACGACTGCGCGGCCTCCACCATGAGTGCGGAGGCCCTTTTGTGAATTTGGTCCAATGTGTACAGTTAAGATACAACAAAATGGCCTTTAGCCTTGACTGAAACGGATGTTTAGTGCATGTGTGTGGTAGAGTAACCAAAAGATAATTATTTGCAAATGTGATGATTCTTTTTGGTGAGGGGGGGAATATTTGAGAACTCTGTGCAAGGAAGGAAAACAGTTGAGTGCGAATGCCATTGAAATGTTGAAAGATATACTCATATAAATATTATATGGAATGGGTCAAGTGAAACCAGGGGTTTTAAGCTCACGTCATCAAAAGACGAAACACTTGAACATTAAGGGGGATATGTACAAGGAAGTGGTAGAGCATGTTGTTAGCCTCCTTGGCTTAACGACACGCTCCACCACTTCTAAAATACAAGGCTGCACCATATTTACAAGAATGTGGTGCAGCCCTGCATTCCCCCTGCGATGGCGCTATGTTTAGCAACTTAGCGCCAACGCAAGCAAGGGTGTCTGCGTGCAGGGGAGGATTGTTGATGTGTAGGAAGGTGTCCCTTCCTGCACATAAACAATCCTAAAATGCCATTCTGTCACTTTCATGTGTGCTGCTTCATGCAGCACACATGAAAGTGACAAAATGGCATTTTTTCCAAAGGTTTGTTTATGTACAGGAAGGGACACCTTCCTGTACATAAACAAACCATGGCATTTTGCTCTTTCCATGTGTGCTGCACAAGGCAGCACACATAGAAAAAGCAAAAACGAGGTGAAATAATGCATTTCTCCTCATTTTGCCAACTTAAGACCAGGGTTTTCCTGGTCTTAATGTTGCCTCCTATGTACGCCACCCTTGTACATAGGGGGCAGAGTCAAATGCAATGGGTGTTGCAGTGGAAGCCCACCACAACACCCACTGCACGCCCCCTTCACGCTAACCATAGCGTGAAAGGGGGCCTTATGTACAAGGCAGCATTAAGCCACGTTAAGTGGCTTCACGCTGCCTTGTACATAAGGCGCAGCCCCTCTCGCCACCACAACGTCTGTAAAAGTGACTTTGCGGTGGCGATAGGGGCTTGTACATATGCCCCTAAATCTTTAAGCAATCTGCAAATAAGGAAGATCTGAACTGCACCAGTCTCTTTAAAAGTATTGTAAAAGCTCCTTAATATAAGTATGAGGAAACTAGCCTTCAGGATAAAAACGAGCTTGCAAACGGTCCCATGCAAGGTTGATTATATATAACTACTCTGCGCTCCACAGGCAATCATATTTTGCAACAGGCTTCAAAAAATACATAAAATTAAGGTTTATTGCCAATCGCTTTGGTTGCCGAACCGTCATTAGATTTTGTTCCAGAATGGGCCAATAAAAGAAATTGTGCTGCTTGTAGATTGTGCAACAAAACAACAGAAACAATCATCCATCTTGTTGCATTTGTCCTGTGCTTCTAAATGAGAGAAGAATGTTGTTACTGCAATCGTTCAATCAAAGGGGCATCCGTACATGCAGACAAACTAGCATGAATCATTTGTTTGATAAATTCCTCAGTTTAGCAGAGCAAAAAAATGACTGGATTAACGGACGGCTGCCGACAACTTAACCCTCATGACTAAACCAGGCAGCCTATCTGCATGGGCGTTTTAACTTTTCTAATAATTATACACACAAAGCTTTTAACGAAATAAGTCAAAATGTGTTACCATTATTTGTTTTTAATATGTGTACGAATTTAAGTGCAATGATTTATTTAATTGTGCATAACTCAAACTTGAAACGTAAAACAGGGAATGGGCCCGGGCTTAAATCAGCGAAGTTTAAACTGTTAGTATTTTAAATAAAAATAGCTCACGCAAATCAAAAATAAATAATCAATAGAGTGCATCTGTGAAAACAACGAGGTTCATAATCAATAAAGTACATATTTAAGAGTCAGGCTGTGATAATTTGATGTTGTTGAGTTACCAATCACAGTGATTTATACAATACAGCAGCAATCATGGGGCTCGCCCTGACACTCCCATTCCCTCCCTTGGTTCTAGTAAGCAATATTAGCTGAACTTCTGTGCAACTTGCCTACTCACTCCATTTTTGTCTTCTCCTGACCATTCCTGTTGTTTTCGTTTTTAATGTTTGGCTTATTTTGAAGGTACTGCAAAACCCAAGGAACTGCTTCAACTGCAGAGCTGTGCTTCTCAAGGGAATCATTAGTGAGCTTAACATTGAGGAGTCCCTCTAAGGGGCTCCTTACCATTTTGTGTTGAGGAGGTAGTCCCCTTCAATTCCTCTGGTTGTTTGCAACACTTATTCATTTTTTGGTGTGATGTGGTTGCAACAAGCGATGATGCCTACTGGCCATTGCATGTAAATTACGTTCAGAGACTTTGGGTAAGTGGGACCCTTTTTTAGTAGATTTTGTTTCTATTGAATGTGATGGTTGAGCCAGAGTCATATGTATTGATTTTGCAATAATGGTCATGATCATTGTAATGAGTGTGAAAGGAAGGTTGAATATATTCTCCTTCTATGCATCTATCATTGGGGCCTACACTTACATGATTACAATCTTCTTTTTACTTTGAAATGGTGAGTGCAAGGTGGAGTATGGCTGTTGCCTACAGAGAAACAGCAAGGACGGGCCCATTCAAACCTTTTTTTCCTCTTCTAGCTCCTTTGTCTACTGTCTTTTTGGAGATGCATGCACAAGGAATCATGACTTAGTTGAGCTCTGAAAAGTGTTCCTGCCTTGCGTCCGGTGAGTTCTGGGAGAATCGCAAGGATGTCCCTTCCAAAAAGCTCCAGCGAGGAGGGAAACTTTACCCCATCTTTGTTTGGCTGAAAATACAAAACTGGCAAAGTAAAAATATAACATGAAGCTACATTCAATCTCTAGGAGGATCCCCATTGACTCTGAGATTCACAGTTCCTGTCATGATTCTTCCTGAAGTAGAAACTACATGCTGCCCATTTCTTCAAGGCTAGAACTAAGGCTAATCCTCTCCTGAACTTCAGCTGATCTGCCCTGCTACTAAACGTGTCTGCCTAGAAAGGCCAGCCAGTCTCCGAGCACTGATAAACCTTCTCCACTCCCCACCAGAGACGAGAACAGAATTGGCCAAGATAATATCTTTTCCAAGTGAAGGTGTGCAGAGTGGTTTAGACAGTTCCTTCCATCTCGTGCAACTATTTACATTTTTTGTTTCTTTGCTGAATATTCCCACTTGCCTTTTCCCAATTGTCATTTCCTGAATCCACTGTGGTGTGAGCAGTGGACCATTGCCATTGTGGGAGAGAATGAGTGCCAGAAGAATTGTATGTAAGCCACATTTGCCAGTCACTGGACCCTGACATGCAGTGTTGAGGTCTGGCACTAGACAAACGTCTGTGCTAATGGGATCCAGGTAAGGGACTTTATAGTTACTGTGTGTTGCATTGTGTCTGTGGGCTTGCGCACCACTTGCCCATTTAATTCAGACAGCCATCTGCCTAATAAGTGCCACGATCTGCCTCTCCTGGTTGTGGAGACATTGAGCCTGAGTTACTAAGCCTCCCAAGTCACGAGAGAGTCATTCTTCAATGAACTGGCATGCTTTAAGCCTAAACAAGAATCAAAGCATATCTTCCTGGTCACTTGACTCTGAAGAATGCACATTGAAAAACGTCATTATACTTTTAAGGATTCTGTGTTCTCCCTTTAAGATTGATTAAACAGTATTGTCATTTTTCATGTGATTTCTGGTCCTCATCATCAGTTGGAGATCACACTTAGGGCCCTATTACGAGTCTGGTAATCTGAGGGCCGCCAGATTCATGGTGGCGCGGCGGTGGCGGATCCAGCTACCGCTGGACCGGCGATCTGACTGCCCGACTACGACCTGGGCAGATGGACCGCCCTGGGACCACTGGCTCCACCAGGGAACCACCATTCCCTGGCATTGGAGCAGCGGTCAGAGGCTGCAATATGCTTGGCGGGAAAGTGGCAGTCCCGCCAAGCATGTTGAGGCCTCTGACTGCCGCTCCAAGGCCAGGGAATGGTGAGTTTCCTCTCTGCCAGGTTTTTAATGGTGGTTCCACTGCCATGAAAACCCTGACAGAGAGGAAACAAAGGGGGCCCTACAGGGCCCGCTGTGCCTCCACCGCATGTGGATGTACGCAGGGTGGCATAACATGTGCCCCCCTGTGTGCATGCACATAGGTTCCTGCACGGCATGGACTTTCGAGTCCATGCTGTGCAGAAAACCTGTAGTGCGGTCCCATTGCAGTGCCTTTTTCAAAGGTACTGCTGCCTTTTGGAGAGGCACCGCCATGGGACCGCCACACTGCCCACCTGCCAGACTACTTGTAAGTCGTAATCTGGTGGGCGGGCGGGGTGCCCTTCGTCGGAGCGGTGGTTTGCACTGCCACACCACCGCTCCGCCGCACAGTCATAATAGGCCCCTTAGTATTTTTGAGAGTTTTCATAAAAGAAGTGATTTTGGTGAGATGATCTCGAGCCTCCTTATTCTCTTGTTTAAGGACAGTATGGCTTTCGAGATCAGATAGTGTGTAACTTGAAGGACTAGTGATATAACTGTATTTCTTTGTATTATTCTGCTGATTTATTTAATTGTGTGAATATAGTTTTTTTTACTACTTTTTAATGTACGCACAATTATACATTTTTCTGTATTATTAAAATGTTTTTTACATAAACTGACAGCCTTGGCTGGACTTTCCCATCTTTTTCTTCTATAACTTTGGAGTAATGTACCTCGACTCAGTTATCACTCCACTTCCTATAGGCGAGGCTTTGGCTGCTTGACCAATTTCTACGTCGGGTCAAGAAGGCTTAGAAAGTCAACTTTGCTTCACATTGTCCTGTTTGGTGAGGAGCATCTCAAATTTTTTTCTTGGTGATGCTTGCTTGTCTCTGTAACTACATGCTTGCTTCCCTTTGACTCTGTACAGTACTCCGCTGTCTTTTGGTTAGGTTTGCCCTCTACAAATGCCATATACTTACATGGATACACGAATAGGGAAAATAGCCCGACATCTGATAATGACTAAAAATGTCTGCATGAAAAAAACGCCTGGAGATAGATGTTTTTACTGGAAGGCAGAGTAGTTTGAAATGTGTAGGCAAAGAACTATATACACACCAAAAGACCGCATGATAGTTCTCATTTAACGTCAGTGGGGAAACGCCTTTGCTGCCTCGTAAAAGTGTTAGAAAGATAGTAAAGGACACGTAGGGGCATATTCTCAAGGACTCATCGCCGAATTAGCGGCACTTTTCCGCCACGATAGTGGCGATAGATTTATCGCCCTATTCACAAGCCTGCACTAACAGCCGACATTGTCAGTTTACCTGCGATAGCTAACGCCAAAAACATTGCCAAGGCTGACAGCGACAACTAACGCTAATCATATGCAGAGTAGGCGTTCCCGTGCAAAATCTCACGATAACACCACTTCGCGATATTCTCAACAACCAGCCAGATCGGCGATGCGGTCCAAAAACAGGCGATAAGGCACATTAGCAGCAGGGACTTAAGACCTGTTTTTTCTGGTCTTAAGTAGGACGAAAACCTGCAGTATAAAGGGAGCCCAGCCCAGAGCCACATCGGAAGACCAACAGATGCCATGGAGCTACTAATCATGCAGCTTGGAGACCCAAGAGGGCCACAACACCCACCGCCACCACCCCCAGGACTACTCCCACCCCCAGGACCACCCCCCCCCCGGACTGCCACCGAGGCAGCGCAGAACAAGACAGCGGACCTTCCGAAAACGCACCAGCCTCAGAGACTTAAGGATGTCATTGCCCACTATAGGCTCAAAAGGACAACCATCCTCCGCATCCTGACCCACATTGCCCACAGGCTGACGGTACCAACACAGCGGACAACCAACATCCCTCTGCAGACAAAGCTGCTGGCTGTGCTGCACTTGTTGGCATCTGGTACCTTCCAACCAACAACTGCCAGAGTCAGAGGAGTCTCACAGCCAGCCCTATCAAAGTTCCTCACACCTGACTTGGATGCCATCATCAGCTTGATACCCCAGCACCTTCACTTCCCCCACACTGCGCAGGAACAGCTGGAGACCAAGCAAGGCTTCTACGCCATAGCTGGCTTCCCGCACGTGTTGGGGGCAATTGACCTCACACATGTCCTACTTGTGCCCCCTGCCGACACTGCACACAATTACCGCAACAGAAAGCACACGCATTCCATCAATGTGCAGGCAATAGTGGACCACCGGGGACTGTTCACCAATGTTGTCGCCAACTTCCCAGGCAGTGTGCATGATTCCTACATCTTCCGACAGTCCATCATCAACCAGCGCTTTCAGGATGGCACCTATGGAAATGCACTGCTCGTTGGTAAGTACCAACGGAACACACCACACACCTCAACTCCACAATCATACAACTCACAACTGTGGGAATGCACACGTAACAAAATCACATACAACATGCCAACCAACATGCCCACCTACCAGACACGACAACACAAGTAACTGTGGTAACAGGGGCCAGACATGTAGACAAACCATTCACAAAGGCATAGCCCCTCTGCCACACAATTGCAGAATGTGGGGAGAGGTGGGAACCAAGAATGTGCGAAGGAGGCAAGTGACCCATGAATAAGAATGTACACAATGCCAAGTGTGGCGGTGATGTGCTGGACAGTCTTGAGTATGCAGAGCACAGACATGTCCATGTGGACATATACTGCTGGTGTTTGTAGTGTTGTGGACAGTGGACACAACCATGTTACCTCAGGCAGTGGGGAAGACCTTTGACATGTAGCTATGTTGCCCCCCTGTAAGCGTAGTGGGCTGGGCCGGCGTACGCCAGTCCAGCGTAGGAGTGTGAATAAATAGCCCGGGGCTCTGGGTGTGGTTCACTTCCAGGATGGTCACCAAAGTAACTACTGCGTGTGTCTCTGTGTCCGCCATATCCTGACCATAGGCTTACACACACGTGGCCGACCACCTTCAACGGCCAATATTACACTGGCGACGAGGTGGCTACGTCACACACCACCCGGCGCATATCTCGTCATCGCCTGCAGGGGCGTGTCTGCCGGTGCGGCGCCCTTCACCCTGCCACAAGGCCGCCGCCGTGACTGGTTGTGCCTGTGCGATCCTGTGCGCCTGCTGCACCCCAGCCCGCTGGTCCCCAGACCCGTCCGGTGCCCAGCGGTGATTGCCCGCCCCTGCGCACCCAGGCCTCACTGCTCACCCGCCGCCACCGGTGTGTCTCCAAGAGGGCCCACCACGTGCCGGTGCAATCTTCAAGCCAGATGCCCGCGAGCTTGGCAGCCTCCTCAGCCGATCGCTGGCTTCCGCGTAACAGGCCCCCAGCGCACCCTGCGGCACCGCACCGCGGAGTTCTGTGTGTGCTGACTGCTCCCTCCGGCCTACACTGCAGTCCAGCAGGTCTCAGACAAATCCATTCCCGTCCGGACCTCCAGGCCTACTGCATCATCGCAGTCTGCACACCCGCTCAGCTCTTCAGGTGGGCCTACCTCAGTGCACCCCAAGTCATCGCCACGTGGCGATAGGCCCGTGCCGGACGCAGTGCCTCAGGTGCCACTACCTCTGTGCACCATAAGTCATCGTCCTGTGGGGCTACCCCACAAGTCCACCACCAGCAGCCAACAGCATGTCCTCGGAGTGTGAAGAAATGGCCCGGGGCTCTGGACGTGGTTCAGTTCTGGGCTCTGGGCGTGGTTCAGTTGTTTTTTTGTTTTTTTACAGCTTTTATGGTGATTTTTCCCCCCCTGATGTGGGAATAGCAAGCCTGGCGCTGCTTATCACTGATATTTTTATGGTTGTTGGGCCCATCGCCACTTTTTTCACGTTCGGGTTTCCTTTTTTATCGGCGTCCCGGTAATTTTAACGCGGACATTTGACGCATTATCGGGATACTATCGCCTGTTGCCGGCGTGTTGAGAATACGCCGTTACCAGGGCGTTGGTTTCCCGCGATAGACGGCGTTATGTAAAATTGCGTTAACCTAGGTTGGCGATAATTATCGCCCGTTCTTGAGAATATCCCCCGTAGTGTTTGCTGTATCGCCCTTAGTGAACATCTTAGACCCTACAACCGCTGCTTCCTGCCAGGAAGCCGCTACACACCCAATTGTTTGAGCAGGCGCGGTCGGTGGTAGGAGTGCCGGTCGGGCGGTGACGTGGCGCGGGGGAGGGACAGGGTGGGGGGTAGTAAACTACGGATTAAGGCCCAATACAGGTAAGTAAACATTTCAATAAATAAAACGAATTTCGTTGTGAGCGCTGCATCGCCAAATGCGATGCAGTGCGCGCAACGAAATTCATTTTATTTATTTAAATGTTTACTTACCTGTATTGGGCCTTAATCTGTAGTTTACTACCCCCCACCCTGCCCCTCCCCCGCCACACGTCACCGCCCGACCGGAACTCCTACCACCGACCGCGCCTGCGTTTGAGTACCTTCTTGTGGTTGTTGCCAAGGGGCCCGCGTCGGGTTTCGCACTTTATATATACATCCGATGTATCAGACTATGGACTGCACCTATAATCTACATCAGTGTTGTGCAGGGTGGTGCCTTGCAGCCTGCAGTCAAGCTAACTGCCTTCAACAATGAACCTGGTTTCAAAGTTGACCTCAACAGGAAAATGTCTATTAAGACAAAAACGAGTGTGCTGAGCATACATTTTTAACTGACTTGTGAGAAACTTGTAGACGTATGCATCGCAATGAATCAAAATATTTCCATTATAACGTGCAAAGAAGCTTTTCTTTAGGAGAAACAATTTGAATCACAATTTTCCTGGAAACTACTTTTTTTCTCCAAAAAAGGATTTCCTCTGGTTAGACATGATGAGTCATAAATAACATGTATTCATGGTTTATGTGTGGGTTCGAAAAAGCTAAAAGGGGACAGACTTAACAAAGACGTTTCTTCTGTTTTACTGCATTTATTGCATAATCACCCTTTAGTTTTGATGGGCCTTCTTGCACGTGAAATTCGCCATATTTAAAACGCATATTTTACTTGTGATAGAAGGGGTCGTTTTGACGATGGAGAGGTGTTATATAAAATTATCAACTACAATTCTTATAGGGGACGTTTTTCTAGCTCCTTGGCTAAATTGTTGCTGGAGCTTCACTAAAGTGTTTTTCATGTTTAGATTACTTTTGTTTGCTCTGGTTGCTCTCGACTTAATATCCCAATTTTGTAAACTCTTGTGTCACTTTCCACATGTTGCGAAAACCTTGGGTGCATGTGTCGGGTTGTTTTGCTTACATTTCACGAGTATCTGGGAAACCATTGTTGCATCCAGTAGATGGTGCTGTGCCGCATGTTATGTGAGCACACAGAAAACTGAACCAGAAACTGATGGAAGTTACAGTGCAACTCCTGGACTGAAATAAATATTTACAACATTTAGTGGAGATTTCCTCTGGTCCCAGAGACTAATTTACAGGCTACGGTTTCAGGCAATAGCTGTTAACATGTGCCATATATTGTTCGCTTGGCAGAATAAAGGTTGCCCTCTTCCCGGTCATTTACAAATTCACCTAGATGCTTATGCCAGCTTCACTGGTTTCTCTTCAAGTTTTTTCCAGAACAAGGAGCAATATTTGCAATTTACACTAAAATGATTTAGAAGAAAAAAAGGCATGCTGGAAATGTAAGTAGCGTGAAGAAGTGTTTGTGTGTGTGGTGTGTTGGCATAACATTCCAAAAATATATAGATAGAAAAATAGAACATATGTTTATGAAGGTAAATGATAACTTTATTATTGAAAACTGTATTGCTAAATGCAATGCTTAATACTGCTAATATAGTGTTGTTTAAAATGTTTAAATTATCTGGTTGAATTATAGGGCAATTTGCTAGTAATGAAAGGTTAAGATACAGATAATGCTTGCCCCAGTGTGTATTGGCTACACTGCTCCTACAGTGATGTAAGAGTTAACCTGACACTGATGTCAGAATTTCATTTGGAGCTCTTGAATATTAAGTACGTGTCCCAAGCTCGCATTTTGCTGTATTAGTCAGTGACAAGTACAGCATTTAAATGCATGTCCAACAATGTGTCTTCCCAAAAATAAACAAAACGTCGTCTGTCCATCTCCAGCCTGATGTGTGTGATGCTTTGTTCGCAACAGTGGATGTGGTGTAAACAGGGTATGTTGGAAATAAATACATATTAAAAAGGGTCGTGGTGATGGCCCGATCTGGCTGACTTGTTCTACACATTGTTATACATTTTGCAGTCCCGCTGCCATATTGCTGGAAGATTATCGTTTAATTCACTTGATATAACGATTATAGTTGCCTTTAAGTATGTATGAGGATGTATTCTGCTTCAGAACGCTCTTGGTAGCCAATCCAAAAGAGAGGCGACAATATGATTAATTAAAAGCCAATGATTTGTTTCATTAAAGATATGTATTATATGTTTAATAAAACAGCGGTTTTAACATAGTTTCTAATGATGATTTCTATGGTGAAAAGTTGTTGTTGGGTTATAACGATAAATAATTCAGATTCACAAGTGTATTTTACAGTACAGGTACAGTATAGATTGAGATGAAATCCTCGTTTAATCCCGTTTATTTCGAATTACTGTACGTTATAGTCGCAGGCAACACACACTGTGCTGAAAGTGAAAATGGCTAAAATTCTGCAGACTTAACGTGTCTTGAAATAACTTAATATGATTTAGTTCATGTTAAAAATGTCTAATTTAGCTAATTGCGTCCAAATAAAAAATTGACTCGGTAGAAATGCAATTTGCAAATGTTATATTTTAAACTCTGTTCTGCTTTTCAGTCTTTTAGTTTGCCTCATTCTACCAACAGGTCTCACTACACGTTCAAGTAAATATTTTGCACGTTAACAGCCACCACAAAAATATTCCTTTTGCGAAATTCGCCGTGAATGTTTACAGTGGTATTTCATGGGCTTCTTGATTTAAAAACTTAGCAGAAATGTATTCTGACATTTGTGTATAGGCACGAAGTAAAAGCAGCAAATAAAACCTGACCTTAGCGCCCAAATATTAAGGTGCTATCTTGAAAAGTTATTATGCATACTCAATATTAAAAGGTAATATTTTAATAGCCAGTCACTTTCAGGGTGATGGAGCTAGTGTGCCCTATATTCCACTATCGCAGGTATGTCCCCGTTGTTAGCACTCTCAAGTCTGTTCCCCAGAAATAGCAAATAAAGTCAAACTATGAGTATTTTGATTGAAGAGATGATGAGCGAATGGGTTAATTGTTTTCTCAAATTCAAAGGTGCAGCACTTACCATTGTTTGCATTTATGAGTGCATTTGTTTGGGTAGTTTTAGAGACTGCCCAGTAGAATACAAGTCGTTGAGTATTTCAAAGGGTAGAACTATTTTCCTCAATTAGGAGTATTTCACTCCTCTTCGCTTTGTCATGTACCTTAAAAGGTTTCCAAATTGTTTCCACTTCTTTCTATTAAAGGCCGTGCTGACCGAGAGCTAACACAGAGTTAATAAAGCAGAGACGCAGGCCTAATTGCTGTGGGAGGTAGCCACATTGGTGAGATGTAGCCTCTATTCAGTCTTTTCAACCTGCAGCCTTAAGGGAAGATTAGAGCAGGGTACAGCCACAGACAGCATGTTTGACTCTTCACCTCATACAATTTTTGTTTAATATCCTGATTTCATAGTCTGGAAAACCACACAAATTATTGTTGAGTATTTTGTGTAGATCAGTAAAGCATTCGCTGATAGAGCTAGTGCTGCTGTCAGTCAGAATTGTGGCTGCATGCATACTTCCTAACTAATGCCCAGTCCAACACATTCAAGACAACTGCTATTAAACAACATTAATTTCCATAATACAGAGATTTGTTTCAATGGATCTCAAGTGAATTGAGAATAAGTGTAGAATGAATTTCTGTAGCTGTATCTACAGCAAAAACAATTATAGTTATTAATAACTAATAAGCACAGCTTGCTTTAATAGTTCATACCTACATATTTCCAATGTCTTAACAATGTCATTAACACATATAAATACAACAGTGATTATGTGGCACTGTGTAGTTCACACCCAGTTAAGAGTGTCTCATTAAAGGGATACAATGAATACAAAGCACTGAAGTTTTGTAGAAGTTATAAAAGCAGAACTTTCTGTTAAAGATGAGAAAACACTTAAAAAACATACAGTGATACACTGGATTTGATCTGAATTTAAACTTTTAAAACTGTTGTTTTTTTACTGATCGATAGCAATGAGGAACTCGCTAGGACACATTTGCCCACACACAGTTACTACCCTAATGTTCACTGGCTTTTCATTCTCTTCTACTGTACAATTTACACACTGAGAAATGCTCAAACAGGGTCAAGTAATGTATCACTAGTGTTTGGCTGCCAACTTACACATCCCTCGATTTTAGGTCTTGACTTACCTGCATATTGTGGCATGATGTCTTTCGACTATGAAAATGATACCGCCACAAGAAAGAAAGTCCAGTGCTCCAAAACTGAGGTCTAAAATAACTGATACACCACTGCATGCATGAGAGCTCTATTCACACATATTATACATTTACAGTTGATACTGGTCGGTAGAATGAAAGGGTGCATCAACCCTCACAAAATATATTACTTTCTGCTGTCTCCTAAATAAGGGAATTTATTTTTCTCCAATGGATGCCGAACTACTTAAAGCAAATGTAAGTTGTGTGGTCTCAATTCTTTAAAAAGTCTTAGAATTACTCCCTATACAAATACTCGTAAGTGGGTAATTAAAGGCACAAAGTTTGGCAATTCACACACTTTCCCAGTAGGACGTTTGGAAAACTGCACCAATTGTGCAACTTTGAATGATTTGTGAAATTTCCCTATTTGCTCTTTTCCCAATGATTGTATGTGCAGTAAAAATCTACATTGGTGAAAGGCAGCCCTCTGTGCAAATGCAATTATTTTTTTCTCCATGGGTAAAACGTTTCTCCCAATAGAGAGACCCCTTCCCTTTCAGTCTCACAAGGTTTTGAGGTGTTCAGTTCCCATTCCCACTCCGGAAGGCAGATACACTGGTCCTCTGCTGCAGTAAATATCTGACCACTTCCAGGATGATAAAGGATCAGAGAGTAGTTTGTGAATGGCACAAACTCTGAACGCAAACCACTCTCCACCCCTTGCATGGTTTTTGCCACTACATAATTGTATGCATTTGCAGTGTACCACTAAGTAGTAATAAAACATTAATACCTCCTAGGTTTCACCTTGTGGTTACCTGGAAGGCGTAAATATAACCATTTCTGGCTGTAAATGTACGTTTACAACTGTAAATGATTTTGTGGATTGGGCCCTGTGTGCTACATGTGCCTTTTATTTTTAAAAGACACTTTAAAATACATGGAGTGCAAATGCTACTGTTTACCATTTGCACTACAAGCACAATATTGTGTTTGTTTCCAGAATACTTTTTTACATTCTTGAGTTGACAGTAAAATGTTTACTTGGAAGTAGAAATAAATAGGTTTTACGAAGACCAAATTGCAGTTTTTCTTCTGTCCTAAACTGCAACAGTGCAAGAAAGCTGGGAAAATATCCATTTTATGCAAGCCAATTTATTTTATTTGCCCAGCTATTTGATGCATAGGTTTGCCTTATCCAGTCTTTACCCAACATGAACAAATAGCTAAAATGTTATTTTTTTTTTGTTTTGAAAAAGGTAAACGAGCTCTGTCTGATGATTATGATTCTGTTTGCATCATTGAAAAGAAAATCTGCTCTCTGGTGAAAAATATTATTAAAAGACCATCAACGATTTACAATATGATGTATGTGCTATATGCAAGACAAATACACTAAATGCAAAACAACTTTGTATATACTTCATTTCATCGGTCTCTCTTCTTAGCTCCCTTGTTTGCCTTAAACATTTGAAGTGAGGAGGTGGAGTTACACATCTTCTGGACTGTTCCTGTGCGATTTGGTTGCACAGACACACTGGTATGAGCTGTGGCTTGATACATGAATGGTGGATAGGTATCTTGAAGGTTGTTAACCCTTTGTTTACCTCTACCTGTTCTCTGGCTCTTAGAAGTATAGAGAACTGCATTATCTTAGACCACTGTTCATTCATGTGTAAATGCTCTAGTGTGCAGTTAGCCTATATTTTACTGCTACAATAATGTTTTACATCAATGTTTTAATTAAGGTGGTCATTTCTGTAATCCGGCTTTGTAAATGCCTACAGGGTGTCATACAGACAACACAACTTTAGTTATTTGTATTATAAAAGTGAGGTGTTGGAATTTCGTTAAAATTTCGTACTGTCCAACTGCATTTAAAAAACGGGTCATGTTATTAACCATTCATCTTTATTCAAATCTAGTCATCAGTGTTTAAAGTTATAAGAAAACAGAAAGGTACATAATAAATGGACACTTCAAGCCTATATGTAGGCTGTGATGCGAGGGTTTGTCATAATGCTGAAAACAAAGTATTACAATATTTGCTTTCAGTATTTCATTGTTAGGGCACAACTGCCATACTGTGGCACCAAAAACACAATTAACACTTTTCATGTCACAATATAGCAGATGTACAGTGGGGAATGGGTAAAATTGCAAGAGGTCCAGATAAACGAACTTTGGCAAGCCCATTAGATGTGGCATTAGTTGACAGCTTATTAGTTTTTGCCAATGTTTTTTTTAAATGTTTTAGTATCAAAAACATTAAAAAAAATATGCCCGGCATAAGGCCACACACATGTGGATGCACTGGGACCCATCGTTCGATGTTTTAGTGATACAGTTTTGCAAAAACATTCAAAAGTGGGTAACACTGGCATGAACACAGGTGGTCATCTTGGGTGCTGCTGTGCCCTTGCAAAGTTTAAAATAAGTAAAGAAAAAAAAAACAATGTTTAAAAAACACGCAATAGCCCAAAAGTCCTTGGCTCTGAAAGGGATTACTTTCTCTCTGGTTGACAGCACTGTGCTTCTGCAGAATGAAGTCACTTACAGAGAAAGGAACCTGTGGCTAAACTGATATGACCCATTACCTAATGCCAAATGTTTTGTGAGTGGAAGCAAAATGAGAATGACAGTTGAACAACAGACCAATGAGTGAAGTGAGCTGGATGAATGTCCCTATTTTAAGTAAAATGCAAAGTTCTTGGCTAACTCCAGACATGAAAAAGGTGAAGAGTGGGGGAGGGGAGGGGGTGCCATCGGTTAGAATGGGAGAAGAAGATGGGTAAGGCAAGGATACTGGAGTTCTCCCGATCAAAAAAGAGAGGGGAAAAATCCATAAAAAGAAACACACATACATAGCTTTTCATGAAAATATGAAGCAGTTCGCTTAAGTTAAACCATTTCACTTTCTGCGTTTACTGATTTTAATTAATTTTAATATGATTTGCCCAATTATTGCACTGACCTGTTTGTAGTACATATTCCTATGCCTGAACTGGCCCTGCCTTTGGTTGAGACAAATATATATTATCATTTGGATCAGCAAACCTCATTTATAACATGAAACATTGTGATTAAATAACATTAAATAACATTTCAAAACACACAAGTTGAATTCTCTAAAACATGACATTTACAATTATCCAGGGTATCTGCATAGAATACAAATCTTACTCGTCTACACCCCGTTATTCATAGGTATTCGTTTTTGTATCTTTCTAAATCGAACATTGAATTGTGAAGTAGTATTTTTCAGTGCACCAAATTAATCCATAATTAATGCACTAAAATAAAATGATTGGTCGTTTGCAAATGTTTATGCACATTTAAGACGCAAATAGACATATACAGCTAGAAATAAGGTAGAACAATGGATAAGCACTTAGGTATCCAAAACGATTTCAGCAGGAAACATTTCTGCCTCGTCTTTTCCAGTTCTATTGTTCAGATTGCTATTATTACTTGTGTGTGTATTCTTTTTAATTGATACAGAAATGATTAGGTTGAAAATGTTGTAAAAATTCAACAATAAACGTTTGAATTGTGGTCACATTCCATCATATGTCTATTTTTTATAATATTTAAAATTGTTAAATCTGCTGCACAGCCCAGTAATCAGGTGTTCAATGTGCATAGTTTGTTGACTGATGTAACTTTACATACTTGATGAACTAAGGTCATGTGTGAGGCTCCATTACTCTGTAATTTCACTGGATGCTTGAAATGGCCTGGCCAAGTACACCAAAAATATAGTCTAAATGAATAATTAGCTGCAATTGAAAGGCAAATAACTTAGGATAGATTCATGGAATGAGCATGTTAAACTAGTTCTGTTCATGCATCAATGACAATAGGTCTACCAGAACTTCCTGTTTTGCGAGTCCGAAGGAAGTCAAATTGAACCAGGTAATCTGAGCAATTAAAACTTAATGGCAGCGAATAGACACTTCGGTTCAAAGCAACCCTTTTTTCTCCACTGTGGTCTTAACAATCTGACCTGAATCATAGTTCACAAATTTTCTGTTTTATATTTCAGACCTGTTTAAATCGACATAGTTACCTGTTTGTCTTTTTAATGTGTGATCTGGTTCCATGGTTTAAGGCCAAATATAATTTAACATAAATGTAATGGAAAATAATTATTTATTGAAAGTACTATCAATGGCGCACTAGAGCACATGTACGTACTCACTGCATGCCTTGTGACAGTGAAGGGTTGGCACCGGTGAGTGACAACTTAAAAGACAAAACGGTATTTCAAAGAAAAGGTTGTATCACTGAAGGTCTAGCTAGATCCGACTTTAGCTCTCTCAAAGCACTCTTGCAACCATTACAAAGTATAGACATTGTTTACACACATATGTGGAATGCGAATTTTCTTATGTTTGTGATTGGTTTTCTGTAAGCAATGAAGTTGTCAGTGTAGTGGTGAATTAAATATGTCTGTATCCTCACAGTGGGCATTGTTAACAGTCATTCTTGATTCAGATATGAGTGCCACAATTGCAAATTCCGATACTGTTTTAAAGTAGCATTTATCAAAGTATGCTTTCTTTGTTGCCAATGTGGCTTCTACTAGGTTACTTGTACCAAGCAGGAGACTGGACCCAGAAGACATCACCGGCCACAATTAGTAATCTGCCACAGCCACTGTGATGTTACCGGCTCCACATTATCCACAAAGGCTAGTATACTCTTCTGATGAACTCCGTGCTCTCAGAACCCACCCACAGTCTTGCAGTGTGCGCAAGTGGATCCCAGATGAGTAGTCTCATTGCTGCAAGATTTGTAACTTTGCACTTAGTCTGTCTGCACCGATTACAGGCTCATTCCCAGACCTCGTCTAAGTTTACTGAGTTTAGGCTTTGTAGCATTAACTGCTGCTCCCTGGTCAAATACTACACTGATATCTTTGACCTTATTCAGGACGAGATCCTTGATGTCTTTTTTCTTACCTAAACCTGGCTCAGCCTGTTGACGATAGCGGAACCTGCCTTAGCACTCCCTCCTGGCTACCAGCTGAAGAACATCAATAGGACCAGTGGCGGGGGGTGACATTGCCCTGATCAGTGCTGCCAAGGAAGGCCTCAGCGTTTACAGACTCCCCGCGAGATCCAGCTATCTGCTTTCATATCGTTACCCCTGAAGAAGGGCGTCATGCCCGAAATGCATTGGGTGATTATCTTCATGCTCAACCAGGATGTACTATTGTTTCCATCGTGCTATAAGATAAAGCCTGGATAAGCATGTCTTAAGCATTTGAAGCTTGGAATAATGTTGCCTCCATTGTGAACTGGAAAAGTACTGAAAAATATGGAATAAACATTGTTTACTTGGACAAAATTTGGTTTCATGCACATTGACCTGAGTGATTCAAGTCTATATTGCTGTGCAGCTTGTAGCTGGTGCGTAATGAAGTACTAGCCAATTGTGGAACTACATTCGTGTTACCGGGACAGAGCACGCGCCAAGCTTGCACGCAGAACCTTCGCCTTTGAGCATCCTTTATACTGGTGATATTGAGTAAAACTGGTGTGCATTCATTCATTCATTTGTGATATTGCCCTGATCTGCCACAATAGTTATGGTTGTAGCCTATCCCACTGGGACATTTCAGACTGTGAAAGTCCTCTTTTTTACAATTTCCCTGACCTGCAATTTTGCTCTCTCAGGACTTCTCATCTATCGCCCTCTCAGCCCATCCAAAAAGTCTTTAGGGAGGCGCTGACTAGGTGCATTGCCGCTCTGATTAATAAATCAGCTAATTTTAACATTCTGGGAGATCTCAGTCTTCACTTAGACGCCCCTCATGAATGTGACATTGCGAATTTGTTAGATGCTCTCGCCGCTCTGCAACTAACCAAGTTAGTGTTGGGTGCCACGCACTCCGCCGGTCACCTCTTAGACCCAGTTTTGTCTAACCTCAGCACCCTCTGGGCTGCAACCCCTCTTCCTATGCTATGGACTGACCATTTTCTGATTTCCCTGACCCTCACCCTGCCTTACATTGGCAATCACCTCGGACCGGATTATGAAATGTCCCTGGCATAAACTAGATACCCATAAATTTGTGGATTTCATTCAGGCTAACCAACCTCAGTTCGCCTCTAATATGGAGGCAGCTGATAATACCCCGCAATCTTGGCTTACCTCAGCCGTAGATGTTTTCATTCCCACTAGTCAGACTGCCAGCAGAAACAAACATGCCACTCCCTGGTTTAATGAGGCCATTACTGCGGCGAAATAGCCCTGCAAGGCCCTAGAACGTTTGTGGAGGAAAGCCTATGACTTCTGCAAAAAACCTAATATAGAGAAGCCATTAAATCTTACCACAAACTGAGTTTGAAAGCAAAGGCTGATTATTTTGCTAGCAAAATCATGAACAATAAGAATCCCGCCAAGGAAAATTTTTCCCTAATGAATAATCTTATCAGACCAATACTTTCCCCAAACCTCATTGACACCTCTAGTGCGCGTTGTGAGAAGTTAGCAGAATACTTTACTGGCAAAATAGAGGACATCTACCAGCATTTCCCCAGTGATGCCTCTGTGACGAAGTAAGACGTTATAGCATTGCCAGTTGCTAGCAGCCTTATGCCAGCCTTAGGCCTGCACTCAACTCTCTCCCTCCCTTGAGTCGGCCTGAACTGCTCGCCCACTTTAGACAAGTAAATTCTGGCTCACTTTCAGACCCGCTGAAACCTGATTTGTTTCTCAAATTTCATGACCTTCTCCTCCCACCGTCTCTGGAAGTGATAAATCTCTCCTTGTCATGAGCTTGTGTGCCCAGCCCTTGGAAGCATACCAAGGTTATTCCACTTCTGAAGAAATCTTCACTGGATGCATCCAAGCCAAAAAACGCTTGTCATATTTCTCTCCTCTATTTTCTCACAAAGGTTACCGAGAGACATGTTAACTCTATCCTGACCAAGTTCCTGGATGATAACCATATGTTGGATATTTCCCAAAATGGCTTCAGATCAGGGCACAGTATGTAATCTGTGCTTCTCACAGTCACTGAACAATTCCATAGTGCCCTGGATGAAGGCTGGTCCTCAGCCCTGATCTTGTTGGATTTCAGTGCCATTTTTGATAAGGTGGCCCATAAAATCTTACTACAGCGCTTACAATGCATTGGTATGAATGGGGTGGCATTGTCCTGGTTTTCGTCTTTTCTATCTAAACATGCCCTCCAGGTAATTTCACCCACCAACAGTTCTCAATCGCACACTTTACCCCATGGGGTTCCCCGGGGCTCATTCATTGAGCCCTACTCTGTTCAATATCTATATCCAACCACTGGCACAGGTCATTAAATTCAGAGGCATTGCACTAATTTCATATGCTGACGACACTCAGATGGTTCTCTCTGTTACAGATAATCCTATGCTTGACAGGTCTAAGTTTCAAAGAAGACTGTTAGAGGTCGCTGAATGGATGGATGCCAATTGCCTCCACCTCAATGCGAATAAAACTGAAGTCCTCCTAGTGGGAAAAGACACCCACTCTTGGGGTAACCGTTGCTGGCCCCTTTTGCTTGGGCCTCCCCCCACTCCCAAGTCCTCCATAAAAAAATCTAGGAGTTGTCATGGACAGCACCTTGGCCTTTGAGCCTGAACCTAAATCGATAGCAGGCACCTGTTTTGGGCTTTTGAGAAGTCTCAAACCAATTCTTCGCCTCTTGGACTCTAACACCTGACAAACTATCTTTCCAGGCAGTAATTCTGTCACGGCTAGACTATTGCAACATCTTGTACCTAGGCACCAACAAGTCTGTCATCAGAAGACTCCAGCTTGCACAAAATGCAGCAGCCAGTCTGCTCTTTTCCCTTCCGAAGTTTTGCCCTGTCTCAGCTCTTCTCTGCAAACTGCATTGGCTCCCAGTGGAAAAGCGCATCCACTTTAAAACCTTGTTTGTTACTCATAAGTACTCGCAGAGGGCCCCCATTCTGTCCTATCTTTTGTCGCAGTACCAACCCTCCCGCTTTCTTGACTCAGCTGATCTTAATCTGGCTACTCTCCCACATTTTAGGAGAGCCAGAGTTGGAGGTCGCTCCTTTCGTGCCAGTGCCCCTATTCTGTGGAATTCACTACCTCTCCCTATCAGAAATATTGAGAACCATCTGCAACTCAGGAAATCCCTGAAGACATGGCTCTTCTCGATATAATGCCTGCCCTTTTCTGTTAGGCTGATGGTTACAGCTTATCCATCTGTGAGGTCTAGTGCTGGGAACCCCATTTTTGGTGCAGCTATGTGCTTTATAAATTCCCTTAACATAACATAACATACAAAAAGGGCAAAGACAAAAAAAGAAAAATCTGCAAATCAAAAAAAATGTTCAGTTTAAAGTTCCTTCAGATTCTTGGCTTTAATTTTCATGCTACTAGACACAGTTTCAGTTCTGAGTCTCTTGAACCTTTTCTAATTGGTTCCAGCTTTTGACCAGATAGCAATCCATGATTCTCTTTGTTGGCTTAGTTACTGAGCAAGTAGATCAAGATCAAATTGTCAGTCTCTAATTGCTCTTTGGTTGCAATATTCTTGATCATATTTCCTCTGGTCAATTTGTGATGTGGACAGATCAGCAGTAAATGGGATAGATCATCTATGTGGCCACAAGTGCACTCAGCTGAGATTGCACGTTACCTTTTTTAGGCATAGGCGTCAGTGGCAGGGCACCATTTCTTGTAAGGGTCAATATTCTCCTCTCCCTATGGTTAGTCAGGTTCTTCAGGTATGGTTGGAGATGTGTGATATTGCTAAAAGGCCAGAAAGGCAGGCTGGGTTTGAAGTTCTCCAAAGCTGTACGATTGGGTTCTGGATTTCAGGTTTTAGCTAAAGTTGTAATTACACCATTTTGGTGATTATCCTCTAGCTTGGGTGGTCGTATGACTGGATGAGACCATGTCATTTAGCTTTTTTCCCCCAGACCAAGGCATAATTGGATCTATTGTGCATGGCCAAGTGTTCCTTTCATGTGTTGTCCACTACAATTTTCCTGTTTGTTTTCTGTCTTTTCAGGCCACACTGAGGATAGCCTGTGGAGTCTGAGAATCACCCGGACACTTGCTGTCCAGTTTTCCCATAAGTCACCATTGTATAGTAGGGAGAACGACTTTGCTCTTCATAATGCATCCCCAGTCACCACTGTCTGGACCATCAGTGGATATTAAAAACCACAGAACCACCATTGCAAGATTCCAAAACTCGTTGAGTCTCCCATTATGTGAGAGAAGAGTAGCTACTGTTTTGTTTTAGGATTATATTTCAAAAATGAAGTTATAAGTACAACATTTTGTTTGTTTCTCTTTTTAAAATGGATCTTTTTGATAGTTGTATTTTGATATTTTTGAACTGGGTATTGCACATCTAAGCTAAAAAAATAAGCCCACGCAAAAGACCCAAGAACATAATGTCCTGTAGGTTATGCACAACTGAATTGTAAACCTACTTTAATTTACAGGGCAATATGCTACATTTCTGATGCATTGTAATTGTATGTGTATTTTTTTTATCTGGGTCGTTGAGGTTATACCCAGTATCATAATTAAAACGCTTTTTTCTTTTTACATAATGCACTGTATGTCATGTGCTTGAGCCTTTTCATTGTATGTTTTCTTAAAATGTTGTGTTGTGAACTTGGAGCACAGACCTCGAACTCTAGATCTACCAACACTTTGCACCAGGTCTACGACACAAAGTGTTACAGTAGGATTTACTTTTCAGTGCAAATCAAGATTAGCATTGGAAGTTTGCCTAAAGTAACACAAAGTAGAGGTATGCACTACTTTTCATCAAAGGTGCCTACCACGGGTGGTACAGGGGCATTCTGATGCAACCACCCATTGGTTTTCATGCAAATCCTTGTGGAGAGGAAATTGCTCCAGAAAATTACACCTCCTCCTCGAGACAGGCACAACATTGGAGCAACATTTAAAAGTCTCCACATATTTCCAACTTTGCAAAGTAAGGAAAAATATTATTTCATAGTGTTTGTACTCAAAGGGTCTCCTTACAGAAAAAAAGCCTATGCCTGAGAGAACACACACACCCTTGCATGGGCCTAAAGTGTGACCGCGCATAGAGAGGAGAAAACAGTGTCATGTCTTGGTAGCTTTATTGCTGCCCTGTGTTGCATGAAAAGTTAGTAAGTATACTCCTTGTGTTTATACTATTGGAAAGTGTGGATTGATATTATGCTGACTTGGTTGAAAGGCGACCATTTTATAGCTTAAATACCAGTCCATTTGAAGTTACCCATGAAAAGTTCTGGACAACGTAAATATTGTGGAGGGCCAGAACAAGGAGTGGGTAACATTTTAACTATAATTTGTGGGACATTATATGACATAAAAATGTCAGCTACCCGATTAAAATTTTGCAATTTTAGGAATCTGTGTTTATTGAAAATATCAATTATACAGATTACAAGGATGTTTTGGTTTAGTTTGGGTGCATTGGAGATTTTCTTTGCACTTTTCTACGGCTTCTTTGGATGATGGGTATAGCTGTGTGTTTTGTATTTGAGGCATTATTAAGGATGGACACTATCTACATGCCTAACCTATAGTAAGATAAATGTTTAGCTGTGCTTGGGTATGGGTGGTGTGAAATATGGACTCCATCATGCCTACTGCCTTTCAGTGGCAGCGTCTTCCAGGCTGGTTTCAATTTGGCTGTGTGCTATTTTCTTTTTTTCTGTCACCTTTCCATTTCTGGAGAAACAAAAGACATTGTTGAATGCGTACTTTCGGTTTGTTGTTAAACTTTTTTTGGGTGTTATTTATACTATTATTTCAAAGGCATGTATGTGTGCATATTAATACAAAATGATCTCATTTAATAACAATTGTAAAAAACATCAAACTACATAAAAATCAGTTCATACATTACACATTTTCAAAAGTTAATAAATTATGTTGTAAAGCAATAGCTGTTTCTTCCATGAATAAGTAAATAAAAACTAAACCTTGTGTCCTGTAAAGCTTCTGGCCTAGAAAGCTTCAGGCAAAATAGATAACTGGCACACCTTTTACTAGCAGTTCTACAATGTTCTTCCTATTTACAATCAGTGTGTTTGGACAAAATATCGACTCCAAAGTATTGTGTGGGCAAAATATTGTGTCTAGAATATCTAGGACAAAAATATTGTGAAGGTAAGTGTCTATGGGTGAGCAAAGTTTACCATACTTAACTCTACATATATGTACCTTGACGGTATTTAGACATATATATATATTGAGAAGGTAAATGCTTACCCATTTGCATTTACCTTTTCGATATTCTGCTCCTTGATATTGTTGACACTATAGTCTGTCCACACCATATATTCAGCATCCATATTCGATCAGACAACCTACAATCAGTGCTCAGTTATGTACTTGAGTCTCACAAAATTAGACCCATTGTAGACGTAAAGGATAAGTAACAATAAGCAACAGGTTGACTTATCAGCCTCTCTACTTATGTAACCTTCGAAAGACACTTGCATTCTTGTTAATTGTATCCATTGTAAATGTGCCTCTTTTTCAATGTAACTAATTTCGCTTATAAAAGAATGATATTCTGAAAATATTCTGATGCGTCTTTTATCAAATTGAGACTTGTAAAGAAAAAATATTTATAAACGGTCAATGTATGAACAGCCTTGTGGGATAGAAAGGGTTCATACTGTGTCAAATGTTATGTTTTGTCACTTTCTAGAATCCTGGTTCACTGGTGTGTGATGTCAATTCTGGGAAGTGGTGAAGGGAGGAACAGGCGCGGCCCGTGCAGGTAAGAGCAAAAGGGGGGCAGTCGACTGACGACGACGAGGGAAACTTAAATTTTAAAAAATGGAAATCACTTACCTTGCGCTTGCCGCATCGCCAATTCAGCAATGCAGTGAGCGCAAGGTAAGTGTTTTTTTAAATGTAAATTTCCCTTGTTGTTGTCAGTTCCTAAAAAAAGCCATGAACACTAGAGGCATAAGAACATGCAGATCAGCAATTATGGCGACCTTGGACCCAACTGACACTCCATTGAATTGCCAACTAATAATGTTCCTCTCAGCTCATGCACAAGCACTAAAAAGTAACCCTGTGCCCTGCTCACAAAAAGCAGATAAGAATGCCAACTCAGAAGCAGACTGTACTCCCGAACACAACGCAGAATAATATCAGAACATTGGGAGGAACACTTTTCAGGGATTAATTAATGCTCCAGACTTACCAAACTGTAAACTATGCATGTTAAAAATGTCTTCAATGTCATTCTTCACACATAATTGTAGTAGAAACGAAAGGCTTTTATGATTTTTTAGGAAAACAAAAAAAACAAAAAAAGAGGGGAAAAAAAATAATAACTTTTGTTAATCGCAGCATTCGGTTTTAGTAAATGTATTGTTATGGTTTTAATCAACTGAAACAATAAACTTTTTTCATTCATTCATTCTTGTTGTTGTCAGTCGGCTCTCCCCCCCCCCGCTTTCCCCTCCACCGCTCTTACCTGCACGGGCTGCGCCTGAGGATGAACGATAGTTTTATATCACCTCCTGTCATAGCATCATGGTCATGGGTTGTGTGATATCATTTCATGTGATGTCATAGTGATCAACAGCTGCCTGCTGTCAGTTCCTGCAGTCCATCAGGTCAAATGTGACATGATGTTAATTCTGCTATCTTTTACATTTTGCTTAGTCAACATCAATGATAATATTTACAGGAAGACAGAATTCGAGCAGAAACTGTTGGTGGAGAATGAATATAAATTAGGAGGGACAAGGTAAATTATGCAGAGGGTATCACATCTGGGAAGCTATAAAAGGAGGATGAAAAATAGTTTCATGTCACTTCCTGTTATATCATCATGAGTAAGGGCTTATTGAAATCATTTTGTGTTATATTATAATGATCAACAGCTGCTTGATGCCACTTTCTGCAACTCCATCAATGTCAAAGGTGACATGATGCACTTCTGTTATCCTTTATATTTTGCCAAATCAACATCAATGACAATACTTGGAGGGATCCTGAGCAGTGAGGCTGGTAGTTGGGAATGAATATAAAAGTATGAGGGATGAGGCCATTGTTCTCTAGTACCTTTGAAAAGTACAAAACGGAGAAAACCTATCATTTCAAAGATTAAGGATTTGGAGGTTGAATGGCATTGAACCAGCTAATGCTAAGATAACTCAGGGCCATTCTGTCAGATTTGCTTCAGACATTAGAATCAGATACCTGATTACAACTATTAGTAGTTACTCAGACCAACTTTGGCACAAACTATTAGATATGTTGTCCTCTTCTGAGTTTGTGAGCCCTTTCAAACTTTTTAATGGTATTTTGGTGCCATAGTAGATTCAACCTCATGAATGGGTCTGAATACTCTGAAACCGTTGGAGTAAAAAGGTCAATTACTTTCTGGTTGCAGCTCCTCGCTGAAGCATTGCACCACTTTCAGGCCTAAATGCTTTTAACTACTGAGTCACTTAGTTGCAGAATGAAAGCAAAGTTAACCCTTTGTTGTCTTCTGACAAGAAATGTATACTTTGAAGAAAGTACCCATTGGTGAGGTCTGCATGTGTAGGCCTCTTCTTCTGCTATTAGTTGCCACATGCTATTTCGAACACCTCCATGAAGTCAGGTTTTTTTTTTATCCAACATCACTTTGCATTCTGAAATGTGTATTATTGATTATACAACTATAGCTATGAGCTTATGAATTATACCATGGAATATGCTGTTGGCTAATAAGCCAGGACTGACTGTGTGTGATATGTGGCAACTTGGAGCTGTGTGTTCAGAGGGAAAGGTCTGGAATAAACTCTCACATAATTAATTTGAAATATCTCAATACAAGAAGTAATGGATGCCTGGATGCAACCTCTAGTTCTTACCAGCTACTCCTCTCCTTTATTGCCAGTTTATGTGGAAAGGCTTAACTGTTCTGTTTCAGCTGAATTATAGTGTCCTCATTGTTCTCATGCAAAATCTGAGTTACTTGTCTGCAATTGCACATTTCATGACCTACATTCTGTAATTATCATTGGAATCTTAGGCTAAGGAAGGCACGCTTCAATAGTGATATTAAAAAGTGTAATTGCCAGAAACTATACATTCTAGCAGTCCTTACCCATCAATTCATTGATTACGCCATTTGACTGCATTAACATGAATTACATTCTTAAAGGATGGAGATAGGTTTGCTGGTCTTGAACATGACAGAAGGGAAAATCACTCTGCTCATCCAGGGAGTCTCAGAACAGATGAAAAGGAGGTATATTATAAAAGGCCAATTCTATTACTCTTATAGTGTGCCCCCTAAGCTCCAATATGGAACATGAAGTTAATGAGAATAATCTATTCTGTGACACACACAGGGAACGGTTTATTAGGAGAATTATGAAATACTATCATGGTAAAAACTGCATTTATGCCATCTTTTCTGGGGAGAGGAAATTAACTCTTGACATTAGGTGGTGCCTATCCACTCCTCTTTGCAGACTTAACTGGATTACAGAGATGGGAACTAGCACCCTACAACACATGGAAACTGGTTCCCTTGCATGTGGTTTGATCAATATTACAAACGTTTCATAAATGTTGTGCCAGTGTCCAAAGATGGGGTATCAAGGAGTACCTCTTTACATTGAGACTCAGTACTCGGGAATCTTGAAGTGAAAGATGTACCTGGGGAACGGGGAACGGGAAGAGATACAACAAGCAGGGGATGTGTACCATCAGGTAACCATGGATAAACAAAAAATTATTATTAAAATGCTTCACTTTACAAGAAAGAAAGCCCAATGAAACCAGACAAACCTTTATTGCTTCTATAAACGTCTTAGCTAAATGCTCTATGTGGTCCTTTTTATTTTTAAATACATTACAGGTATGGACATTATTAAACATTAATTAATCAAGATGGTATTACTCTAGATAATATTAATTTATTAATCATGACAGTAAGACAATAGTTATTAAGAATACCTAAACTAACATTTCCTTTACATCATTTCCTCTTTTTAAGTATATATAAAAAGATGGTCATATAACAAATAAGCAACATCTTAATTAAAGTTCCAATCTATGCACAGTCAGAAAGGACAAGAGGATGAGCAAATGGTTGCTGGCACGATTGATAAATCATGTTCTTTTTCTCTGACAACTGCTGCATTTGGTAAGTTATCCCTTACCATTAGGTAAGGTATCCCTTACTTGCTCATACGTCCATTCTCCAATCCTTTTTAAGTTATCCACCTTCCCTATGTTTCTGTCTCTACCGCTTGGTCATTAAAATTAAGGAGTAGAAGCAGAGGGTTTTTGGCCAGTGCCCACTGCTCATTCAAAACTACCAATTCCCATCCCATACTGTCATATGTCTCATTTCTCCCTCAACTTCTTCCTAAGTTCTTCTTGTGGAATATCTCACTCTGTCCCGGCTTCTACCTTCCATTAACCACACAACCTGTCCAAAGCCAAACCTATATCGAGCCCCAAAAAACCTGGTCTAAGGTAACAATCGTACCTAAGACTCACTTGCTTACCAATAAATAACATTTGTTATATTGGTAAATACTTAGGCATAAGGGTGTGATCTGAGGGACTGGACTTGGGCTTGGAGCAAGGAGTATGAAAAAAGTAGTGCTACTAGAACTATTGTTATTATGTGCCAATACTTACCCAAAAATCATGTTGCTCCAGTGTTAGATCAAATAATGTTTCATAGAACTGCACAGAATAAATTTAATGCACCATAGTTTTTGATGCAATATATATAACTTTTCAATGTGATCATCTTTTTTAAACACACGTTAAGTGTCTGGTGAAAGTATCATCCAACACATTCATTTCTTTAAACTTTTCTTCCATTTGACCATTTTTTTTTGATTATGTAAGTGGTCATGATTTAATTCATGCCAAGTACTGTATGAATAAAATGGTCGCCTCGCAAAGCCTCACCGCACAGCCTCTTGGAACTGACGCCCGATGACACAAAGCCTCTCAAAGCCTCACCACACAGCTGACAGCTCTTCGGAACTGACACCAGACGACGTGAAGCCTCACTATGCCTCTCTGCACACCTTCTCGGAACCGACACCGGATCATGCGAAGCCTCGCAAGGCCTCATCATGCAGACTGGGCCAGGATCCAAGGTACTGTATTCAGCAAGCCCAAGTGTGTCCTTGCAGCCGTCCCTTGCTCTATCCTGGTTGGTTTGAACTTGTGACTTTGTCCCAGTCCGGCGCCTCCTGATAACCCCCATTAGCACTTATTACTTTTCGGCGCTAGAACTCTTTTTATTATTTAAAATTCAATATCTTGACTTCTACTTATTGGATTTTTGTAATTTTGGTCTTGTTTGGTCCAGTCTACAATAATCTATTTTTCTAAACCTGTGTAGAGTCTGTTTGTGTTATATTCATTGTGTTACTGTGTGTGTTGCACAAATACTTTACACATTACTTCTTTAGATAAGCCTGACTGCTCTGGGCTAAGCTACCAGAGGGTGAGCACAGGTTATCTTTTATTGTGAATATAGCTTACCATGACTAGGGTGGTGGTTTGTGCCTGGCCTAGGTGTGCACCTCAGCCAACGGGGAATCCCACTTCTAACATTAAAAAAAAATTTAAAAAATATATATATATATATATATATATAAATGTGTATGTATATGTGTATATATATATATATATATATATATATATATATATATATATATTCCACAGCAGGATCCCAGGGGTACCACCATCCAAAGAAAGGCGCAACACCAGGAAACAGACTCCAAAGGCAAAGTTAGAAAGTTAAATGATGATTTATTCAAGCATCAAATGTCCAAATGACGCGTTTCGGCCGCCAGACATGCAGCCTTGATCACATAGCGCTCTACTGGTGAAAGGGTGGTATTTATACAAGTGTGTTAGTGGCAGTGTTTCTACTATGTTCATGGTGGTGACTGAGGAGTTTTGCAGCGTATGACTGTGGGCAAAATGCAGTAAAGCACATGTGTGACATCATGTTTTACTCCAGTGAGTACCGCAAGTGTAAGCATATATATATATTTAATTTTAACATTTTTAAAACACTCCCCACCCTTATCCCTTATTACCCAACATCCCGCCCCTAATAAATTATTATACATTCATTTTAAAAATTAAAATAATTTTCAAAATTTTAACCAATTTTTTTAAAACACTCCCCAACCTTATCCCCTATAAAACCAACATCCCGCTCCTAAAAATTATTGTACAATTTTTTAAAAATTTATTTCACAATTATTATATAATTTACAAACATTTAACACAATAAGAAAAAATATTAGTAAAACGATATATTTTACTGACGATATTTTGACAATCAATATTTTTTATGATATTTTTTACAACACACAAAATCGATATTTTATACATAGATATTTTTGACATCGATATTTTTTACTTACGATATTTTTAACTCAATATTATGTCAAACGATATTTTATACTCGATATTATGACTACTTACCCTTTATTCCGTCTCTTTCTGCACCCTTCTGACCTTTATTATGCCTCTTTCTGCTCATTTTTTACCTTTATTTTGCCTCTTTCTGCTCGTTTCTCACCTTTATTTTTTCTTGTTCTGCTAGTTTCTGACCCTTATTCTGACTCTTTCTGCTTGTTTCACACCTCTATTTCATCTCTTTCTGCTAGTTTCTGATCTCCATTTTGCCTCTTTCTGCTCGTTGCTTATCTTTATTCTGCCTATTTCTGCTCATTTCTCACCTTTATTCTTCCTCTTTCTGCTTGTTTCTGACCTTTATTTTGCCTTTTTCTGCACCTTTCTGATCTCTATTTTGCCTGTTTCTGCTTGCTGCTGACCTTTATTTAGCCTCTGTCTGCTCGTTTCTGATCTTTATTTTGCGTCTTTTTGCTAATTTCTGATGTTTATTTTGCCTCTTTCTGCTCGTTTCTGATCTCTATTTTCCTCTTTCTGTGCATTTCTGACCTTTATTTGATCTCTTTCTGCTCATTTCTGCTCTTCATTTTGCCCTTTTCTGCTTGTTTCTGATCTTTATTATGCTTCTTTCTGCACAATTCTGAGCTTTTTTTGCCTCTTTCAGCAAATTTCTCACCTTTATTTTACCTCTTGCTGCTCATTTCTCACCTTCATCTAGTCCCTTTCTGCTCATTGCTGACCTTTATTCTGCCTCTTTCTGCTCATTTCTGACAGTGTGGCCCCCCTCCCTCATTAAAAATAAATAAAATTAAAGGCCCCCATATGTTTATGGCAGGGCCCCAGGGGAAGGGGTCCCAGGGGCCGAAATTGGCACTGGTGAAGGGGGGCGCACGGACCACCTCTCCTACTCTATTGCAGCTGGGCCCTGGGGTATGGGGTCCCCGGGTCCAAAATCCACCCGAGGAGGCAGGCTGTGTGGCCCCCCTCACCTCTTAAAATTAACTATATTAAAAGGCCAGGCCCCAGGGGATGGTGTCTCCAAGGCGGAAAACGGACAAGGAAGGGGAGCCATGTGGCCCCCTCTCCTATATGTTTGAGGCCATGCCAGGGGGATTGGTGTCCCTGGGGCCAGAATTGGCCCAGGGAGGATGACTGTTTGGCCCCCCAATTCCTATTTAAGGTTGGGCCCCGGAGGATGGGGTCCCCTGGACAAAATCAGCCCAGGGAGGGGAGCCACATGGCCCCTCTCCTCTCTTAAAATGAAAAGAAATTAAAATGCTGGGCTCCAGGGGATGGGGTCCCTGGGGTTGAAATCGGCTAGGGAAGGGGGACTGCAAAGCCCGCTCCCCCATTAAAAATAAATTAAATTAAAGACCAGGCCCTAGGGAATGGGGTCCCTGTGGCTGAAAACAGCCCCAGGAGGGGGACCATGTGGTGCCCCTCCCCATTAAATGGCACAGAGCCACTCAGAGACTCATGCACCCACTCACAGACCAACTCAGAGGCTCATGCACCCAGTCACAAACCCATTGAGAAACTCATGTACCCGCTCACTGACCCCCACTCAGAGACTCGTGGATCCACTTGCAGACCTGCTCAGACACTCATGCACCTACTTACAGACCCACTTAGAGACTCACGCGCCCACTCACAGACACACATAGGGACTCATTGCACCCACTCACAGAACCATACACTCACTCACAGACCCACTCACAGACTCATGCACTCACTCACTGACCCACTCAGAGACTAATGTACTCACTCACAGACCCACTCACAAACCCACTCACTGACTCACTCGGAGATTCATACACTCGCTTGCAGACCCACTCAGATACTGATGCACCCACTCAGAGACTAATGTACACCCATTGACAGACCCATTGAGACACTCACACACTCACTCTCACATCCATGGAGAAACTCATGCTCTCACTCACACTCTGACTTCCAAAGGCTACAAGTTACACTCAGGAAATAAAATGAAAAAATATTAGAAAATCACTTAAAAACTCAAGGTTACAGGACCTTATAGTTAGGAAATAAAATTTAAAAAAACCTTAGAAAATGACTGAAAAAAACAAAGGTTACATGGATGTTATAGTTGGGCACGGATTTCACACAAAACCATAGAAATTCAGCAGCTATCACATCAGTGATGACATCTCAAATGACATCACAGATGACATCATCCACCGAACCACTCACACAAACACTCACACCCCTATACAATCCCACATCACCCACACCCACACAACCACTCACAGACCCATACGACTACTCACACACCCACTCACTGATTCATAGAGCCTCTCACACATGCAGTCACTCATGCAGCTACTCACACAAGCACTAACTCACCCATAAAGACACTCGTGCACCCACTCCCTCACCAATACAGCCAATCTCACATCCAGTCAAACAGACAGATACTAACACATCCACTCATACACCCATACAGCACTTGCACACTGAGTCAGTCAGCTATGCATCTACTCTCACATTTACTCACTAACCCATACAGTCAATCATACAGCCACTCACTCATCCATACAGTTACTCACACATCCACTCACTTACTCATACAGATACTAACCCATGTATTCACCTATACAGTTACTGACACAAGCACACACTCAGCCATTCCGCCACTCTCACATTCATTCACATACCCTTACAGTCACTCACATATCCACACACTCACCCATACACAACTTATGCACCCACTCACTCATATAGCCATGCACACACCCCATCACTCACCTACATGGCCTCTCATATGCCCACTCACCCATAAACCCCTGACACACCCACTCACCCACACAGCCACACACAGTCATTTACTCACCCCTGCAGCCACTCATCCAGCCAGTCACTCACCCAAACAACCATGCACACACCCAAAGAGCCACTCAGACACCTACTCACACATGGATACCAACAGTCACACAGCAACTCACATAGTATATGGTAGAAATAGCTTCACTCAGTAGTGCACAAAGGATAGTAATATTCACTTTTATAGTATCTTAGCATATATGTTTAACACTTTTCGAAAACACTCACACTCACTGGAGGATGTCATCAGTGATGTCACTGACCACATCATGAGTGATGTAATATGTGCGGTCCTAAGCAGTGCATTGCAGGGGTGTAGGTTATAGTTAGCTCAGGTAACTATAACTGCTGAATTTCACTGATTTTGTATAAGTGAAATCTGAGCCTAACTATAATGTCCCTGTAACCTTTGTTTTTTTCATTGAATTTCTAAGGGTTTTTAAATTCTATTTACTAACTATAATGACCCTGTAACCTTTTTTTTCCAGTGAATATATAGATATATTCACTGAAAAAAACCGAAGGTTATAGAGACGTTATATTTAGGCTCAGATTCTGCTCCTACAAAACCATAGATGTTCAACAGTTATACAGACCCTCCAGGATTTCGCGATTTCGCGATTTGCAAAAAAATCGCGAAATCGGCAGTTTTGTAAAAATGCCGCGATTTTTACAAAACTGCCCGCGAAATTTGGAAAATGCGCCAAAACATTGAAGGTCCATACGAATTTCATCTTAAAGACGTAGATTTGTGAATCCCGAGACACTGAAAAGCCGTCGATACATGGATGCGGGGGCAGGCGTGTATGTTTTACCCACAGTGGCACGAACACGCCGAAGCAGGCATAAAATCCTTAATTTGCACGCACACTCAGACTCCACGTTCAGTGGATTGATAGCTCCGAAATACACGTATTCTTGCTGACTGGCTCAATAAAACCATGCTGCCCTGGTGAATGCAACCTGGAAGGAATCTTCTAAGAGCTGGTTTCAAGCACACCAGGCTTGCATGCAAACATTAGATTACTACAGTCCTGGTGTGCAGCATGCCCACAGACACGTACTCTTGTTTTGCACATCATTGGTGCGTGCATTTGCCGTTGTTATTTATGGCATGTGTCTGCAAAAAGGCATCCGTGAGCATATGGTTGAGTCCTTTACACCACTTTCAAGAGGGCGGCCAGCTGAGGGGGTTGTGAGCTGTGATTCATTCAGAAGCCATCAAGCCATCGAGCATTCGAAGCAGGACTCATTCAGTAAACACGGAGCTGCGTTACATTGCCGCGCAGGCTTGTGTTAGCAAGTACTTTTGAATCTCGGGGTAGGTTATATTCGAAATTAATGTTGCTTTTTTGACATGCTCCAGAGATGAATTAATAACACGCGATCGCTGCCTAACACGGTTCCAAATCTGCAGCAGCCTTTTCGGATGGGAACAGCCCACGGTGGCAGTGCAGTCTGTGCATCCAGAGTCAGAAAGACAGTACAGGAAGACTAGCAGAATTAGCTTGAGGGACAAATGTTACAGTATTAGTTTCCTTGGAAATACAGCTATCTGAATCAAGGCGCTGAATGGTCCCACAAGATTGGGGGCATCAGTGGCACCCTCAATTCTTCGAATTGACGTGGGTAGGTGATCAGAGGTGGGCAAGTCAAAATGGCACACTCAATTGCTTTTAGTCTACCCATGAATGCGTCATCGAGTGCTGGGTATGTACAGCGTTTGTGATGTTGAAACTGACCTAACCTCCAAATTGACTACAGCAGTAGTGGCATACACTGGACTGCCAACTGGATTGGGCAGCACTTTATCCTTACGGTGCACAGTACGCAAAGAGTCCTTTTTTACTTTTCCCTGGGTGTGAGCTGAGAAAAATCAGTCAAAGGATTCACAGCATTAACAGGATCTGAATCAATAGTTACAAGTTCATGTGAAATACAAGGATTAACTCTCCTCCATCAGGAGGACCCAGATGTCTTTAATCAACTCAGGTTACTTGATTTAGTACTGGGGCCGGCGACTTCTGATGCTGGTAGAGCCTGCTTATCTTCCAGCAAAACCTGTTTGGTGACACCTAGGCTTTCCTCAACATTACTGATCTCGTGGTTGAGTGCCCCCATAGCACTAGTTAAAAAAATTTGCAAAAGAGGGTGCCTGAGGAAAAGGTGTCCTGCCTCTCGGATCCGGAGGCAGCAGTGCCCCGACAGGGGTGCATACATGGGCACTAGAACATCCCAGGGAGAAATACAGCACCCTCCCACAAGGTTAGGACTGGAGCTGTGCTTCCATAGAGCTGCAGACTCTTTAAACATGCCTATTACAAGTGAAATACTCTGCTAAAACAGTTTCCATTGATTTCAGGCTGACAATGAATGATTATGAGTAAAATAAAGTGCCGCAAAAATGCCGCTAAATTTCCATATTTGTGCCGCTAAATTTCCATATTTGTGCCGCTAAATTTGCTAATCCATGCCGCAATATCCTGGGGGGACTGGTTATAGGTACCTGAGCTAACTATGCAATGCAATGCACTGCTTATGACCTCACATATTACATCACTCATGACATGGTCAGTGATATTACTGATGACCTCTCAAATGCAGCCATCATCCCAAGCCATAAGAAGGCCTCAGGCACACCAACTGCTGGGATGAGTTTAATTTTAGGAGGGGGTGTGAGTGTCCCGAGCCTCATAGAGGCCCCAGGGACCCCATCCCCTTCCACCTATTAGTTTTTTTAAGAGGAGGGTTCATGAAGCCTACCAGCCTTATAGAGACTCTGGGTACACCATTCCCTGAGCCAAGTTTTACATTTTGGGAAGTGGGCTTGGGGCCCCCCTTCCAGATTCTGGAGACCCCTTCCCTGGGTATGATGAGTGGTGCAGTGTCCCCGAGACTTCATCCCCCAGCACACTGCTGTGCTACCTGCCCAGGAGAGTGCAGGCAGGGATTATAAACTTTAATCCCTACCTCCACTCTTCTGATCAGGGAACACAACTTTCTCCAACCTGGCTGGAGCACAGATGGAAGCTGCTCTCATCTGGGTTGGACCAAAATAAAGAAGTCCACTCAGGCCCGATATGAGTGCTGGCTAGGGAGCTAGCCAGGGCGGTGCGGGGCATGGGGCTCCTCCTGCTGCCCCCAGCATTTGAACATTTGGATTTCCGGGGTGGGCACAGTGTATCCACTTTAAAAATAATTGTCAGCTCCCCCCAGCACCTGCTATGGGTGTTGGCTAGGGAGCCAGTAGGGGTCATGGAGCCTTTGGGCTCTCCCCTTGGTCCCCAATATTTGGACATGTTGTAGGTGCCCCAGGTAGGCACTCTGGTACCCATAAAAAAACTGCTGCATGCAAGTAGCACCCCTTAATACCTTAGGGCTTTTTTAACGTATAATTTTTCTTCTTGGTGGTGACCTTAGAAATGGCAGCCATTTTGTTAATGTTGTGGGACAGTCCTGGCTCCAGGATTTGGGATCTGGGAGGGCCATAAAGAAGCATGGGGGGGCATAAAGATGAGTGGAGTTCTCCATAGTCTCCCAGGTGTCTTGTATGGATTTGAGCTGCATACTAGGTCTACTGCTGGTAATTTTACTTGTGTATTTCTAGAGGTTTAAACCTATGGGCTTGATCTCTTCTGCTTTCTCCATCTCGATCTCCTTTCTCTCTGCATCCCCCTCCTCTTTCCTGAATTGACAATCCTTTCTCTCCACTTCACCCTCCTGTCCCACTCACCTCACCCTCAACTTTCTCCCACCTCACTTTCTTCTCTTTTCACCTCATCCTACTGTCTCTTCACCATATCTACCTCTTTAACTTTTGTTTACTTCTCTTTCTCCACTTCACCCTCAGATTTCTCTCACCTTGCTCTCAGATTTCTCTCACCTCACTCTCAGATTTCTCTCACCTCACTCTTCTCTCTTTCTGCCTTATCCTACTTGCACCCTTACCTGCCCTCCTCTCATTGTGTGTCAACGTACATTCACTCCACTTTATCCTTCTATTTACACCTCACCTTCTCTCTCTACCTTACTCTTCTCTCTCACTTCCTTCCCCTCCTTGATGTTCCTCTGCCTCCTCTCAATCTTGCTCACCCTCATGTTTTTCCAACTTGCCCTCCTTCTCTCCCTGTCACCATCTACCTCTTTCACACTATCCTCCCACCTGCCTCAGCCTACTCCCTACTGCTCTCCCATCTTTCTGCTTCACCTGCCCATCACTTTCACCTGACTCTTCTTTTCCTCCACCTCTCCTTAACTCTCCATCTCATCCTCTTTGTCAACTTCCCCTTCACTGCTGCTGCTGTTGCCTATGTGGTAATGAATTTGTGTATGTAAAGGAGTGAGGGGTGTGCATTTCTTTGTGTAGGTTCATAGATCCTGGCACTTCTGTGGATCTTTCTTCCCTGGTACCTTTCCACATTCTACACAATGGTAGCACTGAGGCTTGGATTAGATAGTGGATATTTCTGAGCACACATAAGATCTACAAAGAACTGGGGTTATGTGCATTTTAACTAAACAAGAGCGGTAACAATTGGAAGAGCAATCAAAGGTGACAACCTGAGCAACAAAACCAAACCATACATCTAATGTGGGCCTGTTTATACCCCTATCTGCCCACTGTGCCAAGAGTACACCGTCAGAGGTTGATGACTGGACTTGTAATTTGATTGCTAGTTTCTCAATGTCTATTCTGTTGTCAGTCAGCAGCCCCCCGGCAATATAAAAAAAACACAGGTTTGATTATCATATTTTTAAAAGGACTCCGAGCTGTAGCTGTATGCTCTTCAGCTGGAACGTAGGGCTCCTTGTGGTGAGTTATAGGGTTGCATTTTGTGGCCTGTAAAATGTTTTTAAAAAAAGACTCAAAGGGATTTTAATTTCTTTTTTTTTAGTAAGGCTTTAATGAAAATATTTTATGATAATCACTATTATTAATCATTCCAACGTGTGAATTTATAAAATATACATTTGATTATCGTTATTGGTGACTTTTTGACAAAAACAATAGGTCTGCTTTATATGTGTTGTTGAACTGATCCCTTGATAAAGCCAATATGTCTGCTTTTTTAAATTTTGGTTTTCTGGCACTTCGACAAAGTTAGTAGTTCTGTCTTACTTAAAATGGCACCCTTTACATTGTTATATCACATAGTCACCTATGCGCGCCTGTGGTGGATTGGATGCAGGGCCTTGCCATAGGCCAGGCCCTGTACCCAGCTCCACATCATGCACGGTCAAACGCCATGTTAAGCCGGGATTTGGCGCCAGTGGGGGTTTAGACATGGCCCTAGCTACAGTCCATGAATGGCGGGGGGATGTGCGCGCACATTGATCGACATTTTACTTTATGTTAAAATAAAAACATTGAAATTCATTGAAGAAAAACAAAGGTTAAAGTGGCATTATAGTTAGCTATTACCATAATACCTTACTTTATATAAATAAAACAAAAACCTTAGAAATTCAATGAAAGAAACACAGGTTAAAGTTACATTATAGTAAAATAAAAACATACCGTTTTAAATTAACAAAACCACTACAATTCACTAGTTATAGTTATGTCAAGTAGCTATAACTCAAGCCCCTACATGCACAGTTTTGTGATCAATGATTTAATTTCAAATGTTGCAGTGATGTTATCAATGATGTGATAGAACATGTCATGAGTGATGCAATATGTGTGGTAATTAGCAGTACATGGCAAGGTTGCAAGTTATAGTTACTTTAGGAGACAGAGATGCTGGTTCCTCAGGAGATATGTGGGCCATTTTGGTTGTTTTTGGTATAATTCTGCTCTTGGGGACCCGCTCTAGCCTCTAGGAGGAGTCTCTTCAGGCCTCCTGGGCCGGTGGGGCCAGTATAAATCTGTATTATGGAAGTATGCACATGTGGAGTTGAGAACAGTAACTCTAGGCTTACTTATACTTACCTATATAGCTTTACCTTTTGTGAGCTAAAAAATTATGATGGATTCAACCCAGATCTGTGACTGGGGGTGAGTGTCTGAAAAGTTTCAGCGCTCCGTCCATCATCACCTTGTGTTTGCTTTGTTCGCCCTAAGTTGGCAGGATATGCCCAGAAGTGGGTCCCTTGCTCTCTTTGCCACTGGATTCAAGCTAGCCTGGCTGATGAGGGCTGTTAGCCCAAAACCGGTCCCAGGATGCTTGTTTCCGGTCCAGGGAAGACATGGCTTGGTAGTTCGGACTGGACTGTTCCCATGAGACACAGGGTCAAGACTGATTTGCATATAGCTGTGTCTGAACTGGGGTGGCGAAGTGAGCTAAAGAACGATGATGGATTCAACCCAGATCTGTGATTGGGGGGTGAGTGTCTGAAAACTTTCAACGCTCTGTCCATCATCCCCTTGTGTTTGCTTTGTTCGCCATAAGTTGGCAGGATATGCCCAGACGTGGGTCCCTTGCTCACTTTGCCACTGGATTCAAGCTAGCCTGGCTGATGAGGGCTGTTAGCCCGAAACCGGTCCCAGGATGCTTGTTTCCGGTCCAGGGAAGACATGGCTTGGCAGTTCGGGCTGGACTGTTCCCATGAGGCACAGGGTCAAGACTGATTTGCATATTGCTGTGTCTGAACTGGGGTGGCGAAGTGAGCTAAAGAACGATGATGGATTCAACAAAGATCTGTGACTGGGGGTGAGTGTCTGAAAAGTTTCAGCGCTCCGTCCATCTCCTTGTGTTTGCACACTTTATCTGTAACATGAGTCCCTGTAAAAGTCTCTGAGGGCAGCATTAGACACTATTTGTTTTCAAACTGGATAAAACATAACTTTTTTCATCCAAGAGACCAGGCAATTAAGTACTGTTCTCGTTAATACGGTTACCACACTTACTGAGAAGCAAAAAAACAACCCTGCTAGAGATCCATGGTGTATGTTGAGACTGGTCAGTAAAGGATGCCGGAGGCATGTCCACACCCACCTCTTGCACAATCACGAGGAGGCAGCAGGAGATCCTTTCGAACAAGCCCTCAATCCCCTCAAAATGCTCTAATAAATTGAGAACACGAGTTTGTTTTGGCTAATGCTTCCAAGTGAATACATTTTTGCCTTTTTTAAGTAACAGGTAAGGAGCCTACTTTTTATGTGAAGACATGGTTGGATAATATTCCGTACTTTAGGTGGCAGATATCATATCATTTTAACCGTTCTAAACTCACTGCACTGTTTAAAAGAAAACCACGCAGCTTATGTCTTCTTTTTTTTTTTCTTTTTCTTGTGACTGCAGATATTTTTTAAAGGCTTTTTTTTATTTTCCTACTAAAGATATTTGTGTAGTCCACTCAATGTATCGACCTGCTAAATAAAAAGAAGGCAATGTCATATATAATTTATTTATTCCGGTGTTAATGGTGGCTCGCAATTTAAATTTGTGGTGTGGCTGTGAAAGTTATTATTTGTCAAATGTACTTCAACCTTTCATAAAAACGAATACACACTCACAATGTATACTACTTAGTGTCTTAACGAGACACCACAGCACACGTGCGGCAGGAAAGGTCACCTGATTGATTGTATTTCGCTTTTAATTTAAGCATTATGATTCACCCTGTGTCTATTTTTAATTTAAGTGGATTACATCCTTCTGAGATCCTTTTACTGAATTGACTTGGATGTACCATATTATTAGGTACTATGAGTTCAGCTTCTGCAAATCTGTTAATACATAAAACCATAAGAAGCTTCTTACGTCCAAACTAGGTTAGAGTGAAGACATCAGATTAATATTTGATCATGCAGAAGTGCCCTTAATCAGATTTACGTATTCCTCGGCAGAGTGTTTTTGCAATTATCATAATTGTTGTGCTAAATATGTTTGCCTTTTTATCTGGCTTCCAGCATAATCTCCTCTCCTCAAGCCTGTTCATTGTGGGACTCGGATTCCTGAACAAACCCAATTAATATTAAGATGACAGTCAGTCCCTGGTGAGCTCCCAAGGAGCCAGGAGCCGCGCAGACTATGTAACGTTCTTTAAGTAGAGACTACTTGAATGATCAAGAGCATCTGAGGGAGACATACAATTCAATAATCCCTTTCTCAGGAAAGTCAAAAGTCCTGTGAGATAAGAGCGAAATCAAAGCAGCACATCTGAAAGAAAATGACTGTATAGCCTTGTAGTGTCTCTATTAAAATGCAAAAATTATGGATTTTGTTAAGGGTGATGGGAACCTTTTCTGTTTTATTGATTTCTTTTTATAGCCTGATGATTTCTGTAAGATTATCTTAAAAGCTTAAAGAAAAAAGCGGATTCTTCAAAAGGAATCCTGCATGACAGGAACTTACACAGTTTTGATATCCATTATGCTTCTAAAGCATTATACTGTACAGCAAAAAAAAAAAAAACAACTTCAAAAGAAGAAAGTTTTATGCAGTTTTCAGTTATAATTATTTAGATAATCTTGAATGGCATATGTGTATTCACATTGCTGAAAGCCTTGTGATATAGGCTAGTTTGGAAGTTACTGCAGGAAAAGGCTAAACATTTTCTTTTTAATTCACACATCTATTTCCACGATGTTCCATGTATTTACTTTGTAGCCTGTCAGCAACAAAACTAGCATGTGTTTGCAGATTTACAAAGCCCTGCATTTTTGTACATATCTACAATACGAAATCTAAACTGTGAGATTTTTAAATAAAAGACGAGCACAAAAAGTTTAAGATAATGTGCTTACCTTATAAAATGAGTGTACATGTGTGTTTGATAGACAGCGAGGGAAAAAGTTCCACAGGCAGTGACAGAGTAATAGAGACAGACGTAAGAAAATGGAGGGAAGGAGGGTCGGAACGTTATAAAACATGATTTTTGAACAACGGTTTTAAAGTGCTATTACATTTGAACTGAAAATGCAGCTATAAGGAGACATCTAGGGCTAGGTTACTTGTCTGGTGCAGCGATATCCTCGGTGTACACCTGATTCCATGGGGGTGAGAAAAAAAAAACAGGTCAGAATTTACCAGGTGGAGAAACAAACCTTGTAAAGCCACTGTGACAAAGGGACACATACTCCGGCCTGATGCACAGCAGGGGGCCAATCCAACCCCCAAAGGGTGAGCCTGGAACACTCCCCCAGCAGCCTTCCCTGCCCACACCACCCTCCCCTCACGATTTCTGCACAGGGACCCACTGTGACCTACCACTCACACTTACCACCTGTTCACAGCAAGTCGGCAATGTGAACACAAAAGTCCCCGGAGTCCAGGAAAATATGTATTTTCACCTGGTAATTCTCGGTTCACATGGTAATTCTCCATCCCAAGGACTGTAGCTCGTGATTGCTGTACACCCAAGGGTTGATATCACCCAGAAACGCCAATTCCTCTCCGGGAACTCCCCATGAAAGATAATGGCAAACCTGGAATCAGATCTTTCGTATTTGACCCCTGTAGTAGCTGAGCTTTGGTCACCATGCCACAGCTCTTTGTATCCTATCCTGAAGCAGACATGTTTTATTTTTAAAATTGCCCTACCTCACACCTTGGTAAGTAAACTGTAAATGGCTGCAAAGTTTTGCACGTTTTAGAAAGGTCAGTCCTGGTTTAGGCCACTGGAATTTTGAAGCTGCGATGAAACCAATTATGCATCATGTAAATGAACATTTTCCAGAGAGGAAAGGTAAATGATACAGAATTTGATGTGATCATAGGACATTTTGCAACACATTCTGTGCCATTATTTTCTAGCTAGCTTGACGTTTCACCACACTTGCATAAAAGGGATCCCAGTACTATAAAAATAGAAAATCTTCTTATGAAACCAAAATGTGCTCAATTATCGGATGTTATTCAAGTTTTTCTTCGCTAACAATTAAGAATGTATTATAAAGTTTGTGTTAAACGTATAAAATGTTGCACTTGGGTGAAACAAACTGTTAGAAATGGGGTTTCTGGTTGGCTAGGGTATGCACCTAAGCCAGGCAGAAACCACCACTCTAGCCAGGGCAGGGAGTTACACACTGAAGAAAACCCCTGCTCACCCCCTTGGTAGCTTGGCAGAGCAGTCAGGCTTACCCCAGAGGCAATGTGTAAAGCGTTTGCGCAACACACTCACACAACAGTGACACACTAGACACACCACAAAAGAGACTCCACACAAGGTTATATAAAACATCCTTTGTATTATCCGTAAAAACACATTAGATCACAATCACATATTTAACTGTGCCACTGGGCACTTGTCATGACTTTACAGGGATCACATAAATCACTTGGCCAATTGGGCCACGGTCATAAACATCACAGTTAGGATGACCAGTAACTACTGGTAGGATTACACTTAGCATAAAACCTTATGCATAAACATAATCAACAGTGCACTATAGTAAAGACTAGTAGCGTGCACACATTATAAATCCATCATGCCCACCTTAGGCATACCACCATTACTGCAGATCACCATTACTGTACTGTACATAGGGTGTAACACAGACAATGGGTTACCACAACTAAGAGCGGCACCTGCGCTCCTACTACCTGTACTGCAGCAACTGTCTTTCCCTGCGTAGGCTCCTGGGCTACCTGTCCGCCTACTACAGGAAATGTGGTAATTTTGTGGAGATCCTTTCTCCTTTGGGTCCTAGGGGCCTCCATCGATCTTCCACCCTGTTCCTGCCGATCAAGTATGCCCCTGGTGCCCAGCACACCAAATACAAGGGCGGGAGTGCAACACACACCCAGTCTCTGCCTGACACAAGCAGATCAAGAATGCCCCTGATGCCCAGCACACCAAATACAGGGGGCGCAATTAACACCCAGTCTCTGCCTGACACACGCAGACAACTGCGGGGCATGTGGCCAATAGCCCGCTATTCCCTTACAAGCCCTACGTCACTGCAGCTTGTTCGGAGCCCTCCTGGGCCTCGCGGGCGGCTGTAATGATTGCACATGTGGGCAGCGCCACCTTGGCTTGGAGGGTGTGACTGGAATCCCGCAATCCTCCCTATGGTCCGCGGCTGCACGTCAGGGTGGAGACTCCCTCTGTCCACTCTCCTGGACTCCAAGGGGACCGCCACTGCTTGCAGCACCTGGCTTTCCTCTGCCGTGGCCGTTTCTATCTAGCTGGGCGAAGGGACGGCAAGTCTGCTGTGATAGCCAGGAGCCCCCGAGGTTCCGGATTGCCTAGAGACGGGGAGGGGGAGTGATATTAAAAAAAAAAACCTGCACCTGCCTCCTTCTGGCACCACAGGAATTCGCAGCCCGGGACCAGTTAGCGGAGCCCCGGCTGCTGATAAGGAGAGCGATGCTGTGGGGGGAGAGGGAGAGCACTTCTATCAATTCAGCTCTCCTCCCCCCTTTTGGTTCCCAGACCACTGGGAACTGCAGTGCTGCATGCGCTCCATGAGACAATCACTAGGAGCAAAGCACTAGGGAGTTTCCCCTAAAAATAAAAGCACCAGTTCCCTTTCAATGTGGAGACAACCACCAGAGTTCGAAGCACTCACCATGCTCTATGCACAGAGCACGGATGTACACCACCAAGGTGCGTGCAGGCAGGCCAGCAGGTGGGGGTCCTCAGATAAGCACGTCCATAATTTAGAGTGATCCAGTCCCATGGCCGTTCCTCCTCGCAGTCCAGCAGCCTTCCAGTTACATGTCCATGCAGTGTCTTCTCCTTTACATGGGTTCACATCCCCTTTACTTATAGTCTCAAAGTCTGTGTTCTCTGGTGGCAGAGGGCTCTGAGCCCAGTCCAAACCAGTTCTGTCCTCACTGGTGTAGTTTCCTGGCAGGAGGTGGAGACAGCATTGTTCAGGGCAGACCAGGCCTACTCAGGTGCAGAGAAATCTCCTCTCACTACACTAAATGCAGCCCAGGCTATTCAGCCCAGCCCTGACTCATCCAGGAAAGGCAGGTCACACCACAACCCCCCCCCTCAGTGGCTGTCTGAGGAGAATTCACATCCCCTGTCTCTGTAACTCCAAAACCAGACAGCCAATTCACAAACCAGCAGAGGCACAAAGACACATAAGCACACAGAAATGCCCACTTCTAAGAGTGGCATTTCTAAAATAGTAATAATAAATCTGCTTTCACAAATAAGCAGGATTTATCACTACTATTCCAAACATACCAAACATGGTCATGCTACCCCTCCCAGATCAGAAATTACCACTGAAGCACATCTTAGGGAATCCCCAATGCACCCCTATGAGAGGGCAGCCTCACAGCAGTGAGAAACCAAATAGGCTGTTTGTCACTACCAGGATATGTCACATTGTTAATGCACATGTCCTACCTCCTACCTACACAGCACCCCGCCCATAGGGCTAGCTAGGGCCTACCTTAGGGGTGACTTATATGTTGTAAAAGGGGAGTTGCAGATGTGGCAACCACTTTATATACCACGTCACGGCGGCAGTAAACTGCACGCGCAGGCCCTGCAATGACAGAGGCCTGAGACAGGTTTGAAAGGCTACTTCGGTGGGTGGCCCAAGCAGCGCTGCAAGCCTACCAGTAGCATTTAATTTACAAGCATTGGGTATATGGGATACCACTGTACAAGGGACTTCGAGGTAAATTAAATATGTCAAACAGGTGTAGACCAATCTTACCAAGTTTACAAGAGAGAGCACATGCACTTTAGCACTGATCAGCAGTGATAAAGTGCCCAGAGTCATAAAACCACCAACAACAGGTCAGAAGAAATACAGGAGGAAGGCAAAAATGTCTGGGATGACCCTGCAAAAAGGGCCCAGTCCAACACAAACCTACATGTATATACTTCTTGTAGCAAATAATGTGCCCTGTGTGTTCTCAAACAATCAATCAATCAGGGTTACATAGATTGCACTACTCACCCGTTAGGGTCTCAAGGTGCTGAGGGGTGGGTGTGAGCAGCTCCGTTGGCATCATTCGAAGAGCCAGGTCTTGAGGTCCTGCCTGAATTGGTGCAGTGTCGGGCTTCGCCGGAGGTGAAGGGGGATTTCATTTCAGGTCTTGGCTGCGAGGAAGGAGAAGGACCTTCCACCTGCTCTGGTCCTGTAGAAGCGTGGGACGGTGGCTAGGGAGAGGTCAGCTGAGCGAAGGTTTATCTTGGGGGCATGGAAGGAGATGCGGTCGTTGAGGTGTTGTGGTCCGGTGTTGTTGAGGGCCTTGTAGGCATGCATGAGCAGCTTGAAAGTTATTCTTCTTTCGATGAGGAGCCAGGGGAGGTGTTCTGATTTTCCCAGTTATGTTCTAAAACTTCTCAGTTTCAGCCTGCATTGCATTAGCTCTATATGGCCTCTAAAAGAATCTCTTTGCTTAAGATACATCTTATCCTAAAATAGACATATAGGCCCTCATTACAAGGTCAGGCACAGCAGACTCACCTCATAGAATTCCACCCTGTCTGTTTGCCAGCAAATCATTTTTTCCAGACCTGTTTTTTTCCAAGTGTGGGAGAACCAGACTTGAGTTTCCAGACAGTAGCACGGTAAAATTGCATGAGGCTTTGAGTGCAGCAGCAGGAACGAGTGTACAATGATGCCCGCGCCAGAAAACACCCCCTATCCCACTACCCCTCCTCCACCCCACCCAGAGGTCTCTGCATATATTTATTACCTGCTCAGAACAGGTGATAAATGTTTGTGTTAAACCCCAAAGAACTGGGAATAATGTGTGTTTTTATGCCTGGAAAAATAGGTCTAAGGAGGTAAAACGCCATTCCATGCGGTTTAACTTGTTATTGTATGAAACAACACGCTAACAGTAAACTTGCATGCATTTTTACTGAGAACACAGTACTTAATGCTTCTTATGGTTTTAAAATTGGAGTACCATTTTGAAATACCTCTTATTGTGAAAATGTGTTGTGATGTAAAAATGAATTTGTGTGAATAGTTAAATTGAGCATTTTCATGACCTAGAACGAAACATTCTTTCCACTCTGTCAGTTTTGGAAGTTTTTGTATTCTTCTGCCAACAAATGCTTTTCTAGTCCACCAAATGAACATATTTACTGTAGCTGGGCATAAAAGTCAACTTTGTAAATGCCTCATTACAGCGTTATCATGTAAGAGGTACCAGTTCATTATGTAATGTGTCTGAAGCTGGCTAAAGCCCATGTGCAGACAGTTTATGAAAATGTCTTCCATGTAAGCTGATAATATTCTTTTTTGTTCAAATCTACAAATTATGTTCCAGATTAATTTGAATGACTAGCCACAGCTAAATTATTTAATTTAACACCTGTCTTCATGAAGTGTTTTATTTATTTAAGAAACGTTGCTGAGAAGTTGCCTCTGTCACTACCAAAATATTAACCCCAAGGTTTTATCTTCATGCTTAAACTTCAGTAAAACAGAAAAACTCACTCACCATCCTTTTAAGATCTCAGCCGCGAAAAGCTTTAGCTGTTTTTTGACCTGACCCATTGTTTCCAAAATTCATAGGCTGGGCTTTGGGTCAGCCCCTTGCTAATGAATGGATAGTTCTATTGTGTATCTATTAATGAGTTTGTCCCACCTAGGAGCATTTCAGTCTAACAATGTTCTGATTGGATGAGCTATTTTATGCTTAAGGGGACTCTTTTTTTCCCTGTGCTTTAAGCAAGCCATGACTGTGCATGTGTTTCTTTGTGCCTCTTGTTCCTCTGCCCACCACACTCGCTCTTGCCCTGCCCGCCCTAGTTTTCCTATGTGCTTGGTATCAGGCTCCCCACCGCCTTTCACTCACTATAGTGCCTCACTCCTGCCCGTCTCTCTTTACCCTGTGTGCTCACTGACCGTCAGCAAGCATGACTAAAGGCTTAAGTTACAGTTGTTCATCTTTCTTCTCATCCACGATTAACAGGCTGCTAAAAAATACCATTTAAATTGCATTTCAGTATGAATAGGATTGAGAAAATCACTTATATGTACGTTGGTAATATTCACTACATATTACACGCATTTGAATGATGTCATCACAATTGGTGTGCATTAATATATGTATATGTTTCAAATGTGTTCTCATCACTTCAATTTATATTATGGTTTGAAGGGTTTCTTCTGTATTCTACATCATGACATGCTTGACTGCTCTCTAAGATGGCCATCACACAGGACACTTTGCGAGGCTTAGTGTCTGCCCATACAGGATCAAAGATGGGACCTGACGTTTTCAGAACTCTCCTGGCAAGACCCGCACTGGCAGAAACGGCATGTAGGACGGTGCCAAAGCCTCCTCAGGCCTCAAAGGTACCACCACTTCTCTGCCCATTAATATGCAGCAACTGATGTGGATGACTTCCTGCAGCCTCACTCCGCTTCCAGATGTCTGGATCAATTTTAAGGGTGAAAGGACTTTGCTGGCAGGCTCTCACACATGTGCACTTATCTGTGTGAATACCTCGAAGGATCCGTTATTACAGACAATACGTTTTTCATAGAGGAATGCCAATTGCCGGCCACACTGCACAAACACTGGTTGCTGCACTGTCATCTTGGCAGGATGCCTGATTGTGGTTTTTGTTCCATTTGTCGGGATTGGAAACTGTCATGTTCCTCTGAAGTGTTGGAATGCCACTGTCTGTTTTCCTAATACCTCCCTGGATGACATTCAACGTTTATTAAGATACTGAGAGGCAGAAAGTTGAGATAATCTGCACAGCAGCCCCACCAACAGTTCCTGGTAAAGTTGCATAAGACATGCAAACCAGATTTAATATCTGTTCTTTCATCAGTTTTGAGTTTTGATCAGTATTCTTAGATGTGCCATGTGTTTTCTTGTCTGGCTAGGGTTATCATCATACATGCACTTACATGTTGTCTGTAGATTGGTCAGCGTCTTTTGATCTATAGACCCAATGGTACCTTGTGATAATGGGTAATATCAGCCTCAAAACCTCCACCTGTTTCTGCCCCCGTAATTTTGACAACAAAAACTACCATGCATTTCATGCAGGCCATACCAGAGTTAATACCATGGGACTGAAAACATACCTCATTCCTGTTATATTGCAACATTAAGCACTAGAAAAGACATTAGCGCAGCCTTTTAGAGCCAGGACCTATTGGCTTTGCCAATGCTTTTTCAAGAGCCAGTCATTGGTTGAATAGTAAACTCAGCACAATACCAGTGGCAATAGTAGTGATAATAACTCTAACTGAATGATAGACTTTTGTTCAGTCTTACAAGTCATTGTTACAAGTGATTGTTATTGATTTATTAGACAAGACAATGACTGTGGAATGTGAATGAATGCTTGGTATGGAGATGATAAGAACAAGCATTGGCAAAGACTATAGGTGTGCCTTGCATTTTGAATTTTTACGTCCTGACAAAAATATTTTTAAAAGGTCTGCTGCAGTGAAGAGACAAAATAAAATAGGTTTGCTTTCGATATACAGTGTATCTATGAGATAAGTTCAATATGTAAGGATTCCGTTTATTCTTGAGAGGTAAAGTAGTCCCTCATGCTTTAAAAGGAAAACTCTCCATAGGAGGCAAAATAATACACTAAACAGCCAATGATAGAGAGGTGAAATACTAATACTAGTGTGGGGCGAGCCACCACTCACTCTTTTTATATGTTACTATATGTTGTATGTTATGTATCAATCCAGACATAATAATAGCAGTATAGAATCATGAAGACAAAATCTCAACTCTCTGAGATTTACACATGAACAAGTATAAGTAACCTTCAAATGACCAACTAAATTTTAATATTGAGATCGCTCAAAGGAGTAGCACCTTGGGCAAACCAGTCTATCCTATGCTCTGTCTTCCAATAATTGATAATAATGTATTTTTGTAACTTCAAGAAAACAGATCATTAACAGAAGTTAATACTTCTACTTTATCTTTATTATGTTGTTCCCTTGCCACAGAAGGTTTCACTCAGATTATTAGGCGTCTTTCCCTCACCAAGAGATTAAATATGGTAGGTGAAGTTTTCATTTATTTATCCTGTAGTTGCAACAATTGTAATTTAAAAAAATGTCAAATTTTGCACAGGAAGAGGCAAGAACCACTGATTGGTACGGGTGGGTGGAACTCGCAGCGTTTTACACCATGGAATTTCTCTGAGCTATATAAAAACTCCTTAGAGTTCCGTGAGCAGCAGAATATCGGCACGTCATGCAGATTTTTAGCGCCAGGAGCTTCTTCCACATGGTACAATTAGTGAGAAAGTCACCACACGCCGCTTCTTCTTTCTGCTTCTTTCTGTCTCTCGAGTGGATTTTCTACTCAAGCAGCAGCTTCCTCACCGCCAATGGTAACGACCTGCCGCAGCGCTAATGTTGAGAAATCGCACTGGAACTCGCCCTAGAGCTTGATTTTCTCGCTCTCCAACTTAACGTTGGCCAGCCGCGCGTGAAAAAAACTCTGCAACGCAGTGGTGCACAGAGTTTTTCTGGAACTCCGTGTACCAGGCGAATTTGGCAAAACTCTGAGAACTCCGCTGGCGGAGCGGAGTTTACCACCCACCCCTACTAATTAGGCCATCCCCGTTTGTCATTGCATTGTGACTTCAGCGATCTTCTCTGATTACATGAAGATTTTAATCCAAATTGAAGTTAAAAGCAGACATCCAGAAGCTTATTCACATTGTCTGCACTCAATTATTCACATCTGTGTTTTTTTCTTGACTGAATGTGCAAGACATTTTGTCAATTTAGTATAGAATACTCTTATGAGTAATGCATCCCTTGTGTAGATGAGTAGAATGCATCAAGCAGTGCATGAGTCAGTTGTGATATGAATTCCTGATTGTGAAACATAGAAAGAACTTGTTGCAACTGTAACTACTGTAGAGCATTGATCTTCTTCACCTGTCAGTGTATATACAATTGCTTTAACTGACTAAGTGCAGCAAATATTTTAACTATAATATAGTATTACATCATTTGGAATTAACTGAAGTTCAGAATGTTGAGAAATCTTTGCCACAAACTACAGAAACCTTAGTGAATTCTGGAAATGTAAAATATCTTCAGATATTTTCACAATGATAAATGATCTACAGTTTTATTTTGTATTTTTAAATTTAGACTTTTGAACTTAGCTGAATAGTACATAATTTATGACAGCTGTTAATGTGCACAATTTATTTCCAGACTATTTCGGGTACTGATAAACATTGAACATAGAAAACAACGGGCAGCCCAAAACTATTCTTCAAGCCTGAGCTCAATTGACTAAAAATCCCCAACATTCCTTGCAACTTTAATGGATCCTTCTAAGATTGAATCCAGGTTTTTAGTGAGTTCATTTTATCTCAGCATTCAAATCAGTGTTTACTGATATTATCCTGCAGTAGCTGAATAACTTCTAACTTCAAAGATGCATTTCTTTCATTTTGTTTGAGAACTTCAATTACATATATGCAATTTCTTCTAGCACATCTTTCTTTAGTGGTGACTAGTATGTCTGCAACCTGGTTAATAATCTCCTTATTTGGATTACTTATGTTACCCATTTGCATTTCTTGGTGCTGTAATATAGCCTGAAAGTCCCCCTACTAAAATTCATTTCAGATTGCCCTGCTTTTTATTTCAATGCAGCCCGATCAATGTCAGCCTGGATAATGAGCAGGTAAACCTGTTATTTCACTTAGCAAACTCTCCCCTTCTATCCAGAAATAATGTCCTGGTGGTCTTGGAAGGACCTGAGAGTGGGTGTTGTGAATTAGGGCTGGTTCCTAACTCTAAAGTGTGTATCCATAGCAAGCTGAGGAGGAGGAGGAGGAAGTAATTCCTAAGTGTTATCTAGTCTAAGTTCTGTATTATTCTCCTTGTTCCAAATTACACCAGAATTACTCAGTGCTACCTGAGGACATTGTCACTATTAATGGCTGCTCCTGCGCTGCTCCTCTTATATTGTTTTTTTCCTATTCTCTTCACAATTCTCCTAATATATTTCATCCACTGTCTTGTCCATTTGTGTTTGACTTCTAAGCATAATATCATAGACCTGGTAGAGGATGCTGGAGGTGAACTACTAAAAACAGAGTTATACGGAAGAGGATCATAGAGGACTTAACCATAACACGTAACAGAGTCTGCAGTTTCTTCATTTAGAAAACCGCAAGTCCTGACCTAGCCACCGCCCCCATCTAGGGATTCGGACCCCGTTTCTATCCATGGTTTCCAATTCATGGCCCTTTTTATACTACTCTCAAGCAGTGCCGGTTCCTTCATGGGAGCGGAGGAGCACCGCCCCCCACACTGCTGCGCAGAAAGCTAGAAAAATAAAATGGTAATAAAATGATTTTATTATGATTTTATGTTTCCGGATTTCTGCTGAGCAGAGAGGTCAGGGCTGGGGCCAGTCCGTCATTGCTGCTGATTGGCAGCACTGATGAATGGCCTTTTCAGTGTGAATTGTGCCTTTCGGTTTGGCAGGATACCTTGCTACAGCCAAATTGACATGGCAATTCAACCTCTCCAGGAGAGCAGGCACAGGCCTTCTGTGCTGTTTGGAGCACTGAGACAGCCTGAGCCGACCAATCCAGACACTTCTCTCATGCAGCATGAGGGTAGTGTATGAATTGGACAAGGACCTGTGGGAGCTGTGGGACCTTGCGCTCAGAGGAGTCTGGAGCCGGGGACCGGAGAACACCGAGGACGTGCTGCAAGCTCAGGTAAGAAAAACTTTCTTTTTCCCCTTATTTAAATGTTTGTTTGTATGTTTGTTTGTATGTTTTTGAATTGTATTCATACCAACCCACCATTTTTGTGGGTCACCAACCGCCACTGCTCTCAAGGAAGTTTTGTGTATTGTCTGGAAGAAATACCACTCACAAATCTATTCAGACAAGTATCACCGGTGCTGACATCCATGATGTTTCTTGGATGAGTCTGATATGGGTCCAACAAAGATCTTTTTAGTCCCTACCGTAAAAATATAGAGAATGTAGAATAACTGGTGAGCACTCCAAGAACCAGGCTGAAGAAAATGGTCCAGATAGCATTCATGACTCTATCAGCTAACCAAGCATTTCTCTATGGACCTTCCTCACCATCTCACTCCCTCTCAGATCTCCATATGAGGAAAATTGATTGTTTCTTTTCTTTTTGGTGCTCCACTCAGATATAAAAATGGAAAGGAGACATTCTTACTAAAAAGTTATTAACACATACAAAATGTTCATGATCTACCCCAGAAAACCAGTGTGTATATTTTAGCTGGAATTGTGAGGTATTGCAACTGCATATTGCCCATGGTGCACAAAGCGGCTCAGAGCTTAAACACCTCCGGCTGCTCCCACCATTCACCCTCGAAAGTGATGTACATTTCTCAAAATGCATTTTTCAAGTGGCGCCTGGTAATGGTATGCAGAGCGAAGGGGGCTTTTTCTGCCCTTGCATCCAAAATGATAACATACTCAAAAGTTGATCTTTCCAGTAACAACTGCAATGGGTTGTTTTATTGTTATTGTTCTTGCTGTTGTTACTGTTGTTGTTTTTTTATATCATTTTGGGGAGAATTTGTAGGGTGTGCTTCACCTAAACAGGTTTCCTGGCACTATATATTAGAGAGTGGGATTAAGAAGAGCAATTATTTTGTAAACAGTTAAGTTTTGGAAGATCAAGTAAAACAATGTAAAACAATGCTCACTCAGTGAAGAATTTCTCTAAGACTGTTCTATCCTCTACCTAGAAACTAGAAAAACCTACTTAGAGGAATGAAAGGCAGGAGTTGGAGTATATGTCAAAGTTAATGTTTGCACATAAATGCTGACACTGGACTGTACATTGCTTTGTGTACCAGGCATAATACATTAAACATAATATGTTGCTGAATTGGACATCAGAGAAAAGCCCTAAGTAAGGATGAAGAATGTTGATCTCTTTTGCATGGACTAGCTGTGCTGCTTGATTTTGTGAAATTTGGAAATAGAGAACAAGAAGGGGTTTATTAATAATTCGACTGAATTACAATAATGACGCTCTGATCTAATCATTACAGCAACAAAGACTATCCAGGAACTGTATTTTAGATATAAGCCGGATATAGCACAGACGGAAAAAGTAGGAAAACACTATTGCAGAAATCTGAGCTGAGAGCTGGAACTTGGAATCTACTTTGACTAACACTCTTTACTATGTTAGATAGCTTAGAACATTTAACCATGTCATGGGGTCAGAGTAAAATATCACATAAAGAAAGACACTCCCCATCATCACCCGGGCATCTGTTTTATCTGAGTTACGCTTGAGCCAATGTCTATCCAGCCATGTTCTTACCTCATAGAGACAGATACTCAGTGTGAAATCTCTGATCTTAAATTCAATCAAAAACAAATCTGAGTGTCATTTCCATACGTACAATCTGTAAGCCAATGGAGTGGACCAAGGCTGAGGGAGGTAGAACATCAATAATAAAATGATAACGGCATATTTAAAGCCCTGTGCAACCCTACAATAGATGGTGGAAATCTGTGCGCTACATGGACCTAGCATTTCTCTCTGGGTATGGTTAATGATAAATGGCACGAACCAATGGTAAACTCTCCAAGATATGCCAGTCTCATGAAGTTTGGTGAACAGGATCTCCTTTAGACAGTGATAAATTGAGCAAGTAGATCTAAAAAAATCTGTGCATTGACACTGTCAACATCTACTGCTTAGTAAAGGTCATCTAAGGCAGCCATCATCCTGCAGCCACCATCACCACATCCTTCCTTCTACTGTTAAAAACCGCATACTTGTTAATCATCTGACATGCTATTTTGTTCAATGAAAGATGAGAATGATTTGAAACATAAGATTCTAATAGAGTGGCTGTTGCTCGTAATTAACTAGTGGGGTCGTGATTTGCTACATCAACAGTGTCCAATCCTGTCTCCATAACTAAGTGAATGATTGTGCCATTTTATTATCATGTAAAAAGAACAATGGATGGACAGAATGCAGAACAATGTCATACATTCACCCCAGTACAGAGATCTGGGCCTAAATCCATCGTTTTTTTGCTCCCCATGCCATTCCAGTTTGAACCCAGCCATATGCAAATCAGTCTTGACCCTGTGCCCAATTGGAACAGTCCAGCCGAACTGCCAGGCCAGGTCCTCCCTGGAATGGAAACAAGCATCCTAGGACTGGTTTTGGGGTTCACCCCTCATCAGCCAGGATAGCTTGTCTCCAGAGGCATGGAGAGCACGGGACCCACGTCTGGTCATACCCGTCCCACTCGGGGTGACAAATGCAAAAAGAACAATTGATGGACAGAATTCAGAACAATGTCATACATTCACCCCAGTACAGAGATCTGGGCCTAAATCAATCGTTTTTGTGTGTCTTTTGCTACTCGCCCTAAGTGCACCGGGTATGCCCAGACGTGGGTCCCGGGCTCACTGTGCAACTGGATTCAAGCTATCCTGGCTGATGAGGGGTGAAACCCCGAAACTGGTCCAAGGATGCTTGTTTTCGGTCCAGAGAGGACCTGGCTTGGCAGTTCGGGCTAAACTGTTTCCATGAGGTACAGGGTCAAGACTGATTTGCATATGGCCAGGTCTAAACTGGGGTGGCATGGTGAGCAAAAGAATGATGGATTTAACCCAGATTCTTGACTGGGTATGAATGTTTTGATTTGTTCTGCATTCCATCCATCAATTGTGTGTCTTTTGCTTTCTCACCCTAAGTGCACCGGGTATGCCCAGACGTGGGTCCCGGGGTCACTGTGCCACTGGATTCAAGCTATCTTGGCTGATGAGGGGTGAAACCCCAAAACCAGTCCTGGGATGCTTGTTTCCGGTCCAGGCGAGTATGAGTAGGAGCGCCTCAAGGTAAAGTGCGCGTCCAAAGTACATCCAGTCCGTCGCGGGACAGAGGAATTAGGAGGTAAAAAACCTCAAAGTGTTTGTGCAAATGGATGGTCCAAGAATGTAGGAGGAAAAACAATTGCCTCCCTTGTTCTGTTCCGTGGTAGGTATAAGGGTATTTGATCAAGGTGCTCCGTGTTCGGGCAGTCTACGGCGCAGTTCCGTCCTCGATGAAGAAAGGACGGAACTGCGCCAAACACTTTGAGGTTTTTTACCTCCTAATTCCTCTGTCCCGCGATGGACTGGATGTACTTTGGACGCGCACTTTACCTTGAGGCGCTCCTACTCATACTCGCCTTGCCCTGAGGAAGCCCATGTCTGGGCGAAACGCGTTGGCTGTTTTGAACACCATATGCATCATGAATAAAAACAACTAAAGATCACAAGCTACTACGTGGACTCAATATTTAACTTACTTGTTGTATATACCCTTGAATTGTTACCTTGCATATATTGCCTCTCATTCCCCTGTGAACAATATTGTAATTTATGGTCATGTGGCAGCTGGCCATCTGAGGTGGGCAATATCCGACTACTCTTTGTGACTTGTCTTGACGGTGCAATCCTCTGCAACCCAGCTGCTTGCTTCACTTATCAATAGACTTTAGAAAGTAACTATCACACTGAGTTTGAGCTGCGCTTGGATTATATCAAGTTAGTAGGTTGTAAACATGTGCAAGGGCAGCTGGCAGATATTTCTAAATGTGGGTAAAGATGTGGACCTATGTTGATCAGATGACATCTACTGTGTTCCCAGAAGTCATCCTAAGAATGACCCACCAAACAGGGTATTCAGAAAAAAACTACTACATTAATGTTTTTTAAAAAACTGATAATTGACTTTAAAAAAAAATTCTATCCATTTATAATTGATTGCACATTTCTCTACCCTTTCTGTACATGAGGTCACAAGAGTTTCAGAGGAGAAAAAGCAAGAGAAGTCAGCAGTTCAATTGCATAGTTAAGTGAGCAGGAACCTTCGGCAGCGGGTGATGTCCTAACATCTGACGTTGAGGAAGTGCCTGACCCGGGTAAATTGCCTGCAGCAGTAGTCCAGTGAGAGACAGACTCCTGCGTGCCATAACTAGTATGCGCTACGATTGAAAGCCTATGGAGATAAGCACCATCACAAGTACAGGATCCAAGTCTTGGGTTGTGTAAGGTTTGAATGGAGTATTATACCTCATAGTATACCTGCCACCACCGGAATGTTTGGGGCACCCCCATGGCACAGGAGGTTGTTACAGAAGGTAGCTCATTGCATTCGGCCTATTGATCATCAATAGAGCTGATATTAAAAACAGAACTTTTTAATAGCCCAGTTTGGGTACCATTTGAGGAATTTAGTAGGTTTGAAAGCTTAATACATAGGCATGCTTAATACATAGACATGTGCATAAAATTACAAGTATTTTGTAAAGCACGTTTACCCAATAGGGCCTCTGGGAGCTACATAACAAATGTTGTTACCCAACTGGAAGCCTGATATTGCCTGTGGGAATGTGAATATCTAAGTTGACGGCCAAACCCATGTGCATGCACTTGATGCATTAGTCCACTGAGCCTTTGCACCCTACCACAGACAGGTTATTTTCAAGCCGGGATTCAACATGGCTTTATGATAACACATGGAATACGTTAAATTGTATAAGTAGCAGCTGTTTGATACTTAACTCTAACAAGACAGATGTGATGGCTGTGGGGAACCATGACTAAGGGCCCGATTATGAGGTTGGCGGTCCATGGACCGCCCATGCATGGTGACGTGGTGATGGTGGTTTAGCCGGCGATCCCGACCACTATATTATGAGTTACAACCAAAGGCTTGCTGCGGACCGCTGGCACTGCCGGCACTGCCGGCTATCTCAGACCGCCCGGCTGGTGGTGAGGGCCAATGAGCCTCCAACCGCCACTCCAACATTCCGCCCCATTACGAGTTGCATCACAATCAGCGGAAGTACGGCGGTCCCACCCCCAGGCAAGAAGAGGCAGAAAGGGAGGGATATACGGCCAAAACTCACCTCTACATTCATCCACACATCCTGTGCCGACATGGAGACTATCCTACCTGGTATGCTGTTGCTCTACCTCATCGGTCACCTCCTTGCCGGAGTATGTCGTCACCCCATGTATCCATTGTGACCCATGCAAAACGAATGCGTCGCCAGCGAACAAACAATGGAGTTTTCATTTACCTGCATTTACCAAGGTGACAGGCCCACATTTCACATTGCACAGATTAAAAATTGTGTTGTAAATTCTGTAACATGCACTCAGCGCCACCAGCATTTGAACAACACATGCACACAGACTTCACATGATCACGTGTCAGTACCACAAAAGTGAAAGTAATGTCTTCAACACTGTACTCCTCGTCCTTAAAACAAAGAGTCTAGTTCATGGCCTAATTGCATTAGACTTAAGAATGTGCCCTACTTCCAACTCCTTGGTGAGATTTAAGCTGAACAGCCCCAGTAGTGACGTAAGAGGGAGCCAAACAGTGCCTGCAAATCTTGAAAAATCTTCTAATCCTGACCACACCTAAAACTATCTGGAGGCAGTTGACTGACTGAAAATGCAGAACTCCACCCTTGCTCTATGTGACAGGCCCTCATGTACCTTTACACAGCCCAAGGAAAAAGTTAAAGGAAATCCAACTCTAGAAAATATCCATCAAAAGTAAAAGAGAAATCCTAGTGTGTGGGGTGCGGCCATAGAAGTAGATGCTGTAAAAGCTAGATCTATATCCAGTAATGAAGAATCTCTGCTAGCTAAGAAACACCTGGGGGCATATTAGCAAGGGCGGTATCGCCGCTTTAGCTGCACTTTTTGCCACTAAAGCGGCAATATTTCTATCGCCCTATTAGCAAGCTGTCGCTAACAGCTGTTAGCGACAGCTTTATGGCGAAAGCGACCGTTTTGGTGCCGCTTTGCATGTCAGAGATATTTATCGCTAATGACATGCAAAGTGGGCGTTCCTCCACACAACTCCTTAGCAAACACTCGCTAACACAGCTTCGGGATATTAGCAAGGCTGCACAAGACCCGCGATGCGAGCTTGAAAGCCGCGCTAAGCCCCCTTTATCGCAGGTTTTTAACACCTGCCAAAAATACAACTTAGCCATCTTTAACATGGGAGGTGGATTGCATGGCTGAGTCCATGCCTGCCTATCAGCAAGGTTTGCAGTATCGCAGGGAAATCATTGCTTGTTTTCCTGCGATACAGCATGTTATCACGGCTATCGCTGGATTTAATATCGCCTTGGAGATACGCGTTGCTAATGACGCGCTATCTCGGCGATAAAATCCAGCGATATCCGGCGATAAAAAAATGAGCAAAGCGTTGCTAATATGCCCCCTAGTATCATGGAATATAGCAGGGTTGAAACAAAAATTAATAGATCCGGAATGGCAAGAGTACATGAACCAATATGATTTCTGACTGTTACAAGAAACCTTGGCATTGGAACCACCACACAAGTTGGGTTATAGGACATTCAGTGTCAATACAGTACCTTCAATAAGAGGTAGACCATCAGGAGGCCTAGCTATATGGACCAGAATCTCCTTAAAGATTGAAATAACTCAACTGGAAATACTATCAGCAGATATTATTGGGGTAAAAATAAAAATGCAAAACAAAGCAGATATATATCTGCTTAATGTTTAAATCTGACCAAGAGCAGCTAGCAGGGAATCGCCAGTGATAGATATATTGGATAACTTTGCAAGCTCTATAGACTCTAGGGCAACAGTAATTATAGGCGGAGACTTCAATTGCAAGTTTGAGCCTGTTATGGGCTCGGAAACCATTCTAGAGGAAGAGGATATGGCAAGAGGTATTCCACCTTTGGAGGCTGGCACCCCTGTTTCTTGAATGCTTGCAGCAGCCCAATTGGTTCGGTTTGTTTCAGGGCAGGGACTGAGGGCCTGCAATGGCAGGCTGTCATCGGATAGACCGAGTGCTTATACATTCAAAAGAGGCACCACCAAGAGTAAAACAGATTACATGATGGCTAGTGTTAATTTATGGGGTAATTTAATCGATCTAAAAGTAGAGGCAAGAGAAGAAAGCGAACACTTTCCACTGTGCTTAACAATGGTACAATGGTGGGAACCCTTTTTGAAACTTGGGCCATGGATAAAAGTACCAACAATAGAAATTTTATTCAACCGATAGTAACAACCGCAGAGCACTAAAATGGCCATCTATCGTAGGTAATTTAGTAGTTATGACAAGGATTCACAATACCTTTTCAGATGTTCTATCTCCTTATGTAGATGCTGCCTTGTGCGAGATTCCTATTGTGAGATTTATTGTTCTATGGCAGAGGAATTGAAACTGCTCCTGAGTTAAATTCCTTGGGAACATGAGCCAGCAAATGTAATCAAATGACCCCCGAACAATCCTTGGTTTACTAAGGATTGCCGTAAAGCTAAGACCCATCTGCTAGCAGCTGTGAGGTCTAATGACACAGTATTAATAAGGGACAGAAGGGCAAAGTATAAGACATTGTTAGCACAAGCAAAAAAGAATTGGGATGACTGCATCTGGAATGGCCTGATTGATGCAGCTAAAAATAAGGACCACGCTGGTTTCTGGAAAATACTAACCCAGGGTACTAAAACTGGTAACACTAGCATGGATCTTTATTTGGAAACATGCACCTGGAGCAGACATTTTTCAGCATTATATTCTGATGTCGCCAAGAAATCAACATTTGACCATTTTACTAACGGAATATGTCCCCTAGAAATTGATTGGACTGGACCAGATATTACTCCCTATTTTAGTCTAGATGATACAATGGCAGCAATAGAAGCTGTCAAGCCAGGGAAAGCCCCGGGTCCTGATAAGCTACCAGGTGATCTTCTGGGACATGGCAAAATAGTATGGGCACCTTACATAAATCTACTCTGCAATGCTGTGGCTGCAGGAGCACCAATACCGGGATCATGGAAAGGGACTGAAATAATTCCAATTTTTAAGAAGGGCAATTAACAAGACCTCACCAATTATAGGCCAATAAGCCTAATAGACATCTTGCAAAAGATCTATGCAAAACAGATCTTAACTAAGCTTAATAATTGGATAGAGGAAAACAACATCCTGTCTCAGTATCACGCTGGGTTTAGAGTAAGAACAAGTACAATTGACCAGGTTTTTAGACTACTATGCTTAGCTTGGAAGTACACAAATCTAAAAGGAGGGCATCTCTGTGTAGCATTTATAGATCTGAAGGCCACTTTCTATCTCATCCCCCGGGACTCTCTCTGGAGTTCCCTAGAAACTCAGGGAGTGCCTGAAGATCTTCTGACATAGATAGTATAGTTACATAAAGACAACTATGCAAAAGTAAGATGGGGACCTAGGAGTGAACTCATGGAGGCTATTCCTATAAAAAGAGGAGTAAGTTTGAGTGGTGGCTCCTCGGTAGGGACTCAGATAAACGAATATCCACAGACCTATATAAATTCCTGATGGGCCCAGAGCCAGTGACGAAATGCTCTGCACAGCAGCGGTGGGAACAGGAGCTTGGAAGCCCCATAACACAGAAAGAGTGGCAGGATATACACTACAGGAAACGATATACGACATCCAACACTTCTAGCACAGAAACAGCAGTGAAGATCGCCTTCTATTGGTATTGGACCCCTGCCCAGCTATATAAAATTAACCCAGACAGTGGGGATAAATGTTGGAGATGCAAAGATTCCCCAGGGATGCTGGTTCATATTCTTTGGGAATGCCCCAGATTGGCAGTCTTCTGGGAAGACATTCTATCGGAAATAGATGCTCATTTTGACACCCAGGTCTCCCCAATCCACTCACTTATCCGCTCCACTCCAAATGGGGTAGACGCATCACGCTGGCCCTGCAAGCGGCGCACCAAGCAATAATGGCCCTAAAGGGTACCAAAAAGGTCACATCGAGACTAGCCTGGTTACACCACATATGGGACCTGCTTGGAATGGAAAGGCTGGCAATGACTTTTGACCCAGGAGGGGACACATTCAGAGAGATATGGCACCCGTTCTTCGCAAGAATTCACCGAGCTTACATGCCCTAGATACCTCAAGCTGCTGCGCCTGACAGGACCCCCTACACCTTAGCCCTTCTGAGACCCTACGATTCAGAGACTGTACTTCTAGGATATATATTTTGGAAACAGCAGGCATCCGAGGGGGGTGGGGGAAAGGATAAGAGAGGGCGAGGATCTTTCTGGTTTATGTTAAAAGCTGCATAAGCGCTGAGTGAGGCCGAATGTTGACGCCAACTCAGCATTGTAATGCTTATATTATGTCTTGGCAGCACTACAATAAAAACATTTAAACATAAAAAGAGGAGTAAGGCAGGGATGCATCCTGGCACCCACTCTTTTCTCACTATATGTAAATTATGTTGTGCAATATCTACAGGGCTGCAAACATGATTCGCCAAAGTTAGGAGAGGTGCCAGTACCGGCATTACTATTCGCTGAAGATACAATCTTAATATCACAAACACCAAAGGGACTGAAAAACACATTAGACTACTTTAATTAATTCTGTATCTTAAAAGGCCTTGAAATAAACTCAAACAAAACTAAATACATGGCCATAAATCCGCACAAATCTTTCAAGAAAAATATAATTGTCCCAAAAAAAATTGGAATATGTGGCCAACTTTAATTATCTTGGCATCATATTAGACACAAAGCGGTCATGGAAACCACACATACACAAATGTAAGGCTATCTTGCTTCAAAACTCCATGGCAATTGTGAAAAAGTAACAGAAAAGCACGTCAAAGGCAGTGTCACCCACCCTGGAAGTTTATAAGCACAGGGCACAATCTGCAACACTTTATGGTGCAGAACTCTGGGGGGTTAACAGTCGGAATATGTTTACAGAAGAGGAAAACTAATTTATAAGGATGTTACTACACTTACCAGTACGCACAAATATGATTCCCATCACTCAGGATATTAACGTCAGGCGTACAGAGCATTAAGCTATACTAAGACCCCTGCTATTTTGAGTCCGCTTGTGGACTGTTCGAGGGTAAATGCAGTGACTGTGATGGTCACACCCAGCTTACCAGCTCACGAGAGCGAGACCTGCACACTGCTTGTTCTAAAAATAAGGAACACCGGTGTGAACTGCAGTGGCACTTTATTAAGTAATACAAGAACACAGACAACTATTCATCTATTCATTAGCTGTTCAAGGCTACTCATTAATGCATGAGCAGGACGAAATCAATGCATGAAAAATATACAAAATCACATTTCAAGTCAAGCAAAATAGCTATATATATCAATTAAAGGGCAGGTGCCTAAAAGGCAAATCTTAAATGAGAGATAAACACCATCCAATGCTACACAATTTAAAGTACGATAAATGCAATGAATTGGGTGTGGATAAAAGCAGTTAGAGAAAACGACAAAGGCAAAAAGACTTGCTCTCAGAGAAGAGCACTACCACCTCAGAATAGGTGTCTTAGACCCAAGATAGGAAAAACGGTCGACCGGGAACCCACACCGTGCAAGGCACTGGAGAAGAGTTCGGGGTATTGACAGGGGTGCAGATCTTTTATAGGGTTTAATGCAGAACTGTCAACCACATTTGACGTGGGCCTTAGACCGCAAGCTTACGGTTACATTGGAAATATTTTGAGAACACAGAAGTGGTATCATGAGAACACAGAAGTGGTATCATGGTGAAACAGGTGTTTTTAGCAGGTGGTCAGTGCTGATTGACCGCAGAACATAAACAATGATAATTTTAGCGTAAGATGCTCGGAAACTTATAAGAAAACAGGATTTTTTATAGAATGTTCTTATGCCATGCAGCCTTCTTTGGTTTCTTTTGAGCAATCTTGGAAAGTTTCATAACTAAAAATATTACAAATATTGCTTATGAAAGAACAAAATGTATCAGCTGCCTCTTGCGTACGTGTGGGCTAACCTATACTTGTAACTGTGGAAAATGACCGTGGTGGGCTGGTGCGCTCCGCAGGGCCGTGCATGGCACAAATACCTGTTGTGTGATCAGTGAGGCCACAAAAAATGGTCAAGTTAACACACTTGTTAAGGTCTGATTGGTGGGGCCTATATGGGAGTCTCATGCTTGATCAGCAGAGCAGGATTATGCATGGGGTATTGTTATATGGTAAAACGGGACCCTGCTTCATTTCCCTCCTCTTGTTCATTTTTGAACAAAACTTTCACACAATATTTTGCTGGCCCTTCTTCTGTTTGGTACATCCAGAGTGGGTCATTAACGTAGGAGCACTGACACTGATCATACAATGCTGGTCTTATTGTATCATACTCTCCTTCATTTTTGTCAGCTAAAGCTTCATATTCATGAGTGGCAAGTTCCTCCCTTAGGGTGTATCTATGTGGGGGTAGTGGGCTGGAATCAGTGTGAGGAGCTGTCTGTTCTGTTAATTCTACTTGTGCTAGCCCATCCCCATCCCCTGGGGCACGGTCCATGACCTGGTAATGTGTCGTCGCATATGTGCCTGTGTTAACGTAGTTCATTCCTACCACCTTAGTGCTAAATCTTTTGACACATTTAATTATTATCTGTGCACCGCAACATATTAGCATCAACACACAGCAAATAGGTAGAAACATTTTCAAAATATCAGACAGCCATGAAGGCATCCAGTCCAAGTTGAACCAATTAGGAAAAAGGTCTGCTTCGGCACCTCCCTCCTCATTTATCTTCCATCCCAGTTTGTCCAAGTCCTCAATTGCTTTGGTAAGCGTCCCGTTGTCGGCATCGTTAGATGGTATGAACGTGCAGCAGGACTTCCCTATTTTGGCGCATACTCCACCCTGCATGGCAATTAGTTGATCTAGAACATATCGATGCTCTAGAACCATAAGCCTCAAAACCCGTAACTCTTCCTTTATTGCGTTGAACCCATCTCGGGTGTTATTGATGAGTGTCATAAGTTCGTAGAGTGTAACCTGCAGCCACCTGGCATTAGCCGATGTTTGCCAGATGGGCCACAGGCCCCCCAAAAATTCCTGGGCGTCATTGAAAGGGCGAAATTCCTGAGGAACTTCGCGAAAGGCGTCGTTAGCAAAATATTGAGCACTCCTTCGGTGCCGGTGGAGCAGGCTGACATCACCTGTCATCGGGTGGGTATGCACATTGTAAATTTTGGATGCCGGGACAACCAGATGCAGCTCGTGCACAGTGACCATGGTGCACAGGCCACGCCATCGAGGAGGTAACTGGCGATAGAGGCGTTCTCCGCATGCCCAGTAGATGTCCATGAGGCTGGAGGTGCCGTCTTGGAGGTCCAAATTAAAGATGGTGGTGTTGCATCCGGTATTGCTGCCCACAGAAATCGTGCCATTACCTAAGAAGCAGAGGAGAGGAGATTTTAGCTTGTATGCTTTTTTCCATTGGTAGGTGGTGTCTTTACCAAAGGTGTACCTTCTAGTTGCTTGTGCCCAAACCCCTTTACACTGTGTCTCAACATCCCAATCAACGTTTTGTTCATATTCTGTCACTGCGAAAGGCCTACCTAAGGAAGCTGCCTTACATGTGATATTGTGTAGACCATACCACTTATTGTCAAAAAAGACATGGACCAGTAAGCGTAGCACAGTCCTGTACATGCAGGGGCATTGACCAATCTGTTCGTTATCCTCTGAAACTATGGAGACATGTTTTTGAAATTTTTGTCCTTTTCGCATATGGCGGGTGGTGTCGAAAATGCTGAATACCCAACTGCCTGAAAACCACGCTCATATTCCTGTATTACCCGGGCTGAAATGCCATCATGTGTCACGAGCCCTCTATATATATTTTCCATTTCCTTTTCAAACTGTGACGTATCGGACACAACCCTGTGTGTGACATAATGATAATCCCAGTCTGTGGTGTTCACAAACACAGTGTCAATTTCTGCTGACAAAAGCTGTATTAGGCCGTATATACGGCAAAGAAACAGATGGAGGAGACATTTGGCAGTTGGTGGTGGAATTTCTCTAGGAAAAATCATTTTGTCTGCGCCCACCGCATGAGGAATGTGTGAGCACACAAAACATTGATTCGTTTGTTACCTTTTTTCCCACTTTTGTCATTTCCCTATACCACATATTGTCTAACAAGGCGTTATGGGCTCCATGATCCTCTGCTAATTTGTCAGGACGTGTGGAATGGAAGGCGGGCATGGGATGCTGGTCCGCAACATGAACTATCGTGTCTTGAACTGCAGTGGCCCAATCTGGTGTGGTCTTTGTGTCTTTTTTGCTTGGTCTACGTGTTCTCCAAAACCTTGGCCTACCTCGTCTGAACCTGCGGGTGTTGCGGGAGTTGGAGCGACGGGGCAGTTGGGGACCTATTGTTAAGTCCAGGATACCGTAACACGGAGTAGTACCTTGGACTGGGATAGGAGTTGGGGATGTAGGATGTATGCTAGTGTGTGTGCTATCAGTGGTACTGTCAGGGAGTTGTGGGCCTTCAGTGTTGCGTTGTGAATGTGTTTGATCATATGTTACTGCCGGTACAGGTGGTGGTGTTGTAAAAAGCGTGAAATCGCTACTAGCTGTATTTGCAGGAAAATACACCTTTATAGTGATACGGTAAAAGAGATACCAGTTAAATGTTGCAAGTGCCACTGCAGCAATAATACAGAATGATAGGACAGATATAATACATATCTTAGCATTGTCGCCATGGTTTTCATCAATGTGCACGTAAGCATCGTCGTCTTCTTCATCAAAGGAGGAAGGAAACCCGCTGTCCTTGTTTACTGGTCCCAGTGGTATGGCATTTCCCTCCTTTAGCCCATTGTCTGTAGTTGCCGTGGTACAGGGTCTAGGCAGATGTGGCTGCAATGGATCCTTGCCTTCCTTTCGGGTATTCGTACGGCAGTTGGTGATGAGTCCGTCACAGTGTAGGGACCTTCAAACTTGGGGTCCTTCCAACGTTGGATGTTTTTGCGGACAAATATCAGTGTTCCAGGACGGATTGATGGGAGCTCAAGATCGGTGGGGCCCTTCTCCTTCCTTTTTGATACCTGGGTAAAAACGAACTGCGCAGCGCGTGTTAGTGCACACAAATAATCATAAAGCTCAGCTTTAATAATGTCTGAAGAAGATTCATTATCAGTTTTGGGGCGTGTGGAAGGGACAGCGACATTTATGGATCGTCCGGTGACAAGCTGGTGGGGCGTGAGGCGGTGATCCGAACTTGGAGAATTTCTTAGTGCAAAGAGAGCTATTGGTAGGCAGTAAAGCCATTTCTTTCCTATTGTGGCACTTATTTTACTTTTTAGCAGGCCGTTGAGGCATTCACAAATGCCATTTCTTTGTGGGTGATAGGCTGATGTCAGTTTGTGTTTAATGCCCAGCATTGTGGTCAGGGAGGAAAAGATGGCGTTTGAAAAATGACTTCCGTTGTCGGAGCGGATGGCGTCGGGCACGCCCCATTGGGAAATGACGTCACGGAGTAGGAATGTGGCCGCTGCCTTGGCATCGCAGTGGATGCATGGTCCAGCTTCGATCCAACGTGAGAATGGGCACACTACTACAATGAGATAGCAGTAATTTTGGCAGCGATCGATCATGTCGACATAGTCAATGTGTAGCTCTTTGAAGGGGCCTGAGGGTTTTGGAATTGTGGAAGCAACTGTTTTGAGAGTTGGGTTTGGTGAGTATTGTTGACAGATGAGACATTTATTAACAAAAAGTTGTATTTGTTCGTAGGCGTTGGGAATGAACCAATCTGTCTGTAATGTTGTGGACATGTTATTTCGGGTGTCATGTGTAGGAAGGTGGAGTTGATCGAACGCCACTTGCAATAAGGCCTGTGGCATCACAGGTTTCCCTGTCATTGTCTGCCTATAAAGGAAGTCTGCGGAATCCTGTTGCACTCCCCTCTTCTTCCACAACTCTTTCTCTTGATCTGGTGCACTTTCTTGTATTTCTCTGAGGTGTAGTTGTGCAATGTGATCATATTGTTGTGTGGTGTCCATAGTATACGGGGAATCGGGGTCGAAAGTATTTTTAACCATGTTCTCCTGCTCTGTTGGAGGTAGTGTTTGGGCAAGTAGGATAGGGGCGAGCGGGACTTCTTGTGTTGCTTCAGGTGGGGGGGCTCTTGCTGCAGCTTTAGCTGCCCAGTCTGCCATGGCGTTACCTCTGGAGACAAAATCTTGACCATTGGTGTGTGCTGCACATTTGACTACAGCTACCTCAGCTGGCAGTGTAAGGGCCTCTATTAGTGCCTCCAATAATTGTTTGTGGATGACAGGTGTACCATCTGATTTGGGGAAGCCACGCCTTTTCCAGCATAGGATGCTGGAGTGTGTTGTTGTGGTGACGTATGCAGAGTCGGAGTAAATAGTGATGCGGTCATCAGCTCCAATGTTTAAAGCGGCTATTAGTGCCACTAGTTCAGCTGCCTGGGCCGAATAATGTGATGGTAATGTAAGCTGCTGTGCAATGTCTTGGGAATCAGAGGAGTCATTCTGCTGTGCTCTGACTACTGCAGCTCCTGTGTACCTGATCCCAGTTTCTTGATCAATGGTGGAGGAGCCATCAACAAAATATACAGTACTGTCTGGCAAGGGGTCCTCTTTAGCTGCTCCTGACTCATCTGGTGAATATGTGGCACAATCGTGAGGGTCATCATCTGAGCTTTGAATGGGATGGGCAAAGAACGTGGCAGGGTTGACTGTATGGCACTTGACAACTTTCAGGGAAGGTAATGATAGTATTACTTCGTAATCTGATACTCTTTGTGTTGTTAACGTTGTTTTGGCTTTTTTGTATAATTGCAAAGACGGCGTGCTCAGTATACATAGTCAGTGGGGATCCCATTACAATGGGGGTGCTTTTCTCTACTGCGAATGCTGCTGCAGCGAGCGCTTGCTCGCACGGATAATGAGCTTTCATGACAGAGTCCAACATGCCGCTGAAGTAGGCAATGGGCTTATGGCCCATGGGGTATTTCTGTGTGAGTACTGCAGTCATAACTTGGCCATCACAGTGAGTGAATAGGTAGAATTCTTTGGTATAGTCAGGTGATCCTAACACTGGTGCATTTGTTATCTCATCTTTTATCTGGGTATAGGCTGTTCTCATTTCAGGTGTCCAATCTATTTTGTTGTGTCTGTCTTGGGCCATTTTAACTGCTTTCAGTAAAGGGGCTGTTATTGTGGAGAAATCAAAGACCTATTGGCGGACATAATTCACTAACCCTAGGAATTTCTGCATGTCCTTGGCTGTTTGTGGTTCAGAGGTGCATTTTATTGCTTCAACTCGATCCGGTGTAACTCGTCTTCCAGATGCTGACAGTAACTGGCCAAGATAATGTACCTTTTTTTTGGCAGTATTGTAATTTTTGTTTGTCTACTTTGTACCCTCTGTGTGCCAGTGTGGTGAGTAGAGAAATTGTATCTTTCCTGCATTGGTGTTCTGTGGGGCTGCAGAGCAGTATGTCGTCGACATATTGCAGCAGGGTGCTGTCACATTGAAAATTTGACAAGTCTTTTTTATTTTATTTACTTGAGTTTTATATAGCGCTGGCTAGACCCGGAGGTATCAGAGCGCTTTACATAAGGAAAACAGCGAGTTAAGAGTTGCAAAAACATTCACATTAATTACAGAATGATTACACATTCAATACAGGAGTTATTAGCGAACATGAAAATCATAATCCAAAAGGTTAGGGAGGGCTGGGAGTCCATGGGAAGGAGACAGCAGCGGAGAAAGAGACGAGACATATGTCCGAAGTCCGGCTGGGTAGGTGACGGCCGTAGCGGTGTGCCAGAGCCAGTCTCCCCTATAGCTGTCGGAGCAGCTCCACCGGGAGTCGGTCATGTGGTGCGGACTCCGCTGGATAGGAGTGAGGATCAGGAAGAGACCGAAGGTCTTGAGTCCAGTGACGGGCGAGTGGAGATGGCAAGAGTGGCAGGATAGGCAAGGGTGTGTAGCTTGGCTGCCATCTTATAGTCAGGCAAGTCGACTCTATTGATCTCCACGACTCTGTAGCTGGGATTGTCTCTAGTTCATTGGTTTGAATACTCAGCTGAGCCAATTTTCCTAGTGGAACATCGGGACCCCCTTGTCTAATGGGACATCTTCCCTTTCAGGTAGGACTACCTTGGAGGGCGCCATTTTGGGGTCAGGCTCGTCGATTTTCGATTTACCAGTATTTGCTGAGTTTAATAGGGGATTAGTTTAGGCGCCAGCAGGTCCTCTGAAGCCACATTGGGGTCGCATGTGGCAGTTTACCGCTCCCCCACTCACCGCCTTTGAAGCGTGTCCGTTGTGGGTCTCCGGGAGCAACTGCAGGTCGCGCTCGTGTGTCCCTCCCTCTCCAGCCGCAACCGTACCTTGTAAGCAGAGCGAGATAGCACAAGGCAGCGGAATCACCCCAGTGGAGTCAGCAGGCACAATCAAGGTGAGGACCGAGGGAGGGGGGCGATGATGGCTGGTTGGAACGGAGGTCGGTGGCATCACAGCACGCTTCAATCGGCATCAGTCGCTTGCTCAAAACTCCCCGGGCACCATCTTGGCTGATTCAGTGGGAGGGAGGTCGCGGCAAATATATCTGCGGAGATCGCTCGGAGAAAGGCGGAATTGGTCTCCGAGTGAGCCGCCAACGTTCCGGTTTCGGAAACTTAGGGGTCGATTCCGATTCGGGCCGGAAAAGGCACCGACCGACTCGGAGCCGGAAATTATACCGACCGACACGTACCTGTGGCGCCCGACACGCCAAGTACGATGCAAGGCGTGCAAAATTCGACCGACACGTACCGAACCCAAGTCGAACGACCGAGCCGCACGGAAAACAGCAATCCGGTCGGAAAAACACGCGAATCCAACCGACCGACACGCACCCGGAACAAATCCGACCGAAACGTACACGCGAACTCCAAACCGCAAAGTACGATGCAAGGCGCGAAAACCACGAGCGAGTCGGACGGAGGACAAGCCGTACGACCGACACGCATACAAAACCGAGCCGAAGCAACACAAAACACCGTGACCGATGCGTACGCAGCAAAGAAAACTGCACAAACACAGCGTGAACGAAACGGAGAACACCGTACGAGACAAATGCAGGGTCCGACTCGGTCACAAGAACGTTTCCAACATGCACAGACAGTACAAAGGAAAAATCACACAAAAAAAGGCCAAACAAGCAATTACAAAGCCAATAAATACTGGGGGGTGGGGACAGAGAACAAAGACACACCCACAACTCCACCCATATAAAGGACACAAATCACAACCATGATCCTTTGCAAATGCCATTCCACTGCCAGCACCCAAGAGACAGCAACCACACACCCACAGCTCATCCCTCACACAAGCCACACACCATCAGCACACCAACAAATACCTACCTCACATACACCCAGCAAAACACACACTAACACACCCTCACCTGCACACCAACACACACATCACTCACCATCACCACCCATCACCATGCCCCCAAGAAGAATCACAAGTTCCTAGATTGTGAATTGGAAGTCATGGTAGACGAGATCCTCAGGGTAGAGCCACAGCTGTTTGGCACACTGGTCCAACAGACCCCCATCTCCCAGAAAACCAAGATGTGGGAGAGGATCATCAACAGGGTGAACGCACAATCACCATGTCTGCGCACAAAGAGCGACATCCAGAACAGGTGGTATGACGTGCGCAGGAGGGTACGGGACCTGCTCAAGAAAGACTACATCATCAGCCAATACACCGGCAGTGGCCCTCCTGCCAAGCCAATATACCTCAGGCCCTGGGAGGAGAAGGTGCTGGCCATCCTTCCGCCAGTGAGCGTATATGGACTAGAGAACATCCCAGAGCCTGGTGAGTACACAACAAATGTACACAATATTCTGCCACAAAACACACACACATCACTGTCAAGGGGAGAGTCAAACCATGCACTCATAGCAATTACACAGCAACCAGAACATAATCATCCCAAAATGTGTATGTCAGTCAGATAAACACAACACATGCCATCAAAAAAGTCACATCCAACTGTGCCATCACATGTACAAACACAACTACAACTACAGCTAGGCAGTGGCACAAATAGAACTAACAAACACATCCAGACATGTAGCCACCACAACAACACCAACACACAGTGAAGACCACTCAAAGGAAGGAATTCTGTGTATGCTGGCCAAGTCAGTGTAGCCAATAGCATCATGGGAGTCGCAGTCACACATATTGCCCCCCCCCGAACTGTCCCATCAACACCACCATGAACCATGCGCACATCACAGGGAGTGGAGAAGGACTCACAAGATGGCTGACACTGGCAACTGCTGTGGGGAGCACAAGGCCCTGCTGGCAACTGTGCACCAACAAACAGCAGGACACCACTGACTGACATCCTGAGAGACAACTTCCACTCCCTGCAATGCAAGCTCGTTCCATGGTGGGATATCTGGCTGGCTGGGTGGGAAGGAGGACTTGCAGCACTGACCATAGTCACAAGCACCTCCCCTCACACCCCCCCCCCTCAACACAAACTCCACAGAACCCACCTGGTAGAATGCAATGCCTCCCATCCAAACTCAAGATCCCACAAAGAACCACCACCCTGGGTTATGTTGTGTGAAGCACAGGGACACTCTTGGGACTTTTAGCCAAACAACTGCCAGGACAACACTCCCAGCCATCCTGTCAGCACAGCCAGCCCACCCCACAGGGAAGCAGAGTCAAAAGGAAGGAAGCATGGGCATGCTGGGAAGGGGGGTGGAGGCAATAGCATGATGGGAGTGGTAGTCACAGACATTGCTCAGCCTCACAACTGGCCCATCAACACCACCCTGAACCAGGCTCACATCACAGGGAGTGGATAAGGACACACAAGATGGCTGACACTGGCTACTGCTGTGGGGAGCACAAGGCCCTGCTGGCAACTGTGCAACAACAAACAGCAGGTCACCACTGACTGACATCCTGAGAGACAACTTCCACTCCCTGCAATGCAAGCACGTTCCATGGTGGGATATCTGGCTGGCTGGGTGGGAAGGAGGACTTGCAGCACTGACCATAGTCACAAACACCTCCCCTCACACCCCCTCAACACAAACTCCACAGAACCCACCTGGTAGAATGCAATGCCTCCCATCCTAACTCAAGATCCCACAAAGAACCACCACCCTGGGTCATGTTGTGTGAAGCACAGGGACACTCTTGGGACTTTTAGCCAAACAACTGCCAGGACAACACTCCCAGCCATCCTGTCAGCACAGCCAGCCCACCCCACAGGGAAGCAGAGTCAAAAGGAAGGAAGCATGGGCATGCTGGGAAGGGGGGTGGAGGCAATAGCATGATGGGAGTGGTAGTCACAGACATTGGTCAGCCTCAAAACTGTCCCATCAACACCACCCTGAACCATGCTCACATCACAGGGTGTGGAGAAGGACTCACAAGATGGCTGACACTGGCTACTGCTGTGGGGAGCACAAGGCCCTGCTGGGAACTGCACACCAACCAACAGCAGGACACCACTGTCAGCCATCTTGCCATTGCTCTCACACCCACACACACTGAACTCCCCACAAAAGCAAGTAAGCATGGGAATGCTGGCAAGTGGGGTGGAGGCAATAGCATGATGGGAGTGGCAGTCACTGATATTGGGCACCCCCACAACTGTCCCATCAACACCACCCTGAACCATGCTCACATCACAGGGAGTGGAGAAGGACTCACAAGATGGCTGACACTGGCTACTGCTGTGGGGAGCACAAGGCCCTGCTGGCAACTGTGCACCAACAAACAGCAGGACACCACTGACTGACATCCTGAGAGACAACTTCCACTCCCTGCAATGCAAGCACAGTCCATGGTGGGATAACTGACTGGCTGGGTGGGTGGGAAGGAGGGCTGGCTGTCAACCAAACACAACCAATGCAGACAGTGTTCACACCCCAACAAATACATAGAAATGCCCAAATAATGCAGGACAATGTGCCACACCAATATCAACCCCTGACTGTGACGACTTAGGACAATGCAATGTACAGGCCCGCACCCAGAGACACAGTCACAACTGTCATGTGTGTCAACCATTGATGCCTGCAGAAACATAACATACATTGTGTGTGTCTCCCAAAAACAGGTGATGATGGGGACACAGCAGCAGACGCTGAGGAGTCCCAGTCCCAGGCTCAAGAGGATGCGGAGCTCACTGGTGTCGTACAGCCTCTGCCCTCCTCGGACGAAGAAGACCAACCTGGCACATCCGGTGCAAGTCTACATGCAGCACCAGCAGGACCACCAGCTGCAGCACTAGCAGGACCACCAGCTGCACCCCCTGCACCCACCCCTCCAACGACTGTCAACACAAATACCATCCCTGCCGACCTGGACAGAACAAGGAGCAACACCAGCACAGGGACCCTGGACCAACCTGGGGCCATGGACACCACCACCACCACCAACCCCCAAGGTGGACTAGGGTCATCTGTGCGTGCCACTGCACGCACTGCACATGTCAGCAGGGGTGGTGGGAGGGGTGGGAGACAGAGGTCGCTGCTTGCAGAGGTTGCCGGTGTGCATGATGACCCACAACTGGTACGAATAGCTGATGCATACCAGTCCAGCACCGGAGACCTCAGCCAGGTAGTGGGGCTCCTCAGAGACATGAAACAGCAGCAGGCTGCCCATCATGCCCGCTTGGACTCTCACATGTCCCGCGTGGACTCACACATGTCCCGCGTGGACTCACACATGTCCCGCGTGGAGTCCAAGTGGGATGCACTGCATGAGATGACGGCGGTGCACAGGGACATTTTACAATGCCTCCGCCAGATGAACAGCAACCAGTCCACACCTCCCTGTGTGCCAACAACATCTAGTGCTGCCCAAACTGCAACTGCCACAGGGAGGGAGGATGACTCTGGTGGAGAGTCCCCTGCACCGCAGCAGCCTGTACTTGAGGGCCCCCCCAAGAAGAGGGGTCGTCCGAAGAGGGGCAAGTGAGAGGCCGATGGCCAAGCGCAACTCCCAGGAAGCCTGAACCTGTTCTGGATGTTCACCTTTGTGCACAGACTGTTCACCCTGTTGACGGCAACACTACTCCCACACATTGCATGGGGAGTACAAGTTGGACCAATGTGTCAGACAACTGTGGCCCCGATACTGGGGATTCTGTCTACCAGGACTTTCAATTCACCTAGGAACTTCTGATTGCAAGATTTATGTACAGCACTACCCATCCTATGCACTATTCACACAAATGTATCACAATAAACACACTAATACACCATACTTGCCTCTGTTGTGATTCCAACGTGGGTGCTGTTATGGGGATGATGAACTGCAAAATTACACTGTGTATGCGAACTGCAACAGCAAGTACAACACAGGCATGTGAGTAAAGGCAACGTGACACATATGAGGGAGACACACCACCAGGGCTACACAACACATACACACCTAGGCCATCTGACTCATTGCCTACACTGATGTTGCCAGGGAAGACGGTGCAATGCACAGACACCACACCCATTCCCAGTTGTAGTCAAGTAGCCCATAGGTGCAGTAAGCAAATGGCAGTCAAATGTGTGACCACAGACAACGCACATCACAAAGTGAAGCACAGGTTTATTACACAGTTGCAACATGTCGTAACCACTACAGATGCAAGGTAATCCCACCTGGCAGCGGGCACACAGTCAACAACTGTAGACGGAAGGAAGTCCATGGGTGTGGCGCACATCACCTGTAGGGACACAACAGCTACCAGCCTGGAAGTGCAATCATGTCGTCGGTGGACACAGTTGACCAAACGAATCTGTAAGTACCCTGTGAAGGACAGAAATGACACACAGTCAAAAGCAATGGAGTACAGGACAGAACAGCAAAACTCATGCACAATACATGTTACAAGATACCCACCCAGAACCAAGTTAGCATGTCAACACTGTTGGGGAGTACAGCCCACCTGTAAGCACACATCGCAACACACATCCAGTCAAGAAGCCCATGGACACACTCCAACAGCACCAGAGCACCACCTACACATATCATGCCAACTCACATCATTGACATGACACCTCAGGATACTCACATTCAGCTAAAGAAGTTGGTGATGAGCTGTGTGCAGACATCACCCTCATCATCATCATCATCGTCACTGGCATCGTGGTCCAGGCCAGGATCCTCCACAGGTGGCGGATGTTGGTCATTGTCATCCTGGATGAGTTTAACTCCTTCCGCACTGCCAGGTTGTGGAGCATGCAGCAGACGATGATAATCTTGCACACTTTCGCTGGGGCATATGGGAGGGACCCTCCGGTCTTGTCCAGGCAGCGGAAGCGGCTCTTCAGGAGACCAAATGTCCGCTCAATAACTCTCCTGGTCCGACCATGTGCCTCATTGTAGCGCATCTGGGCTGGTGTCACAGGGTTCCTGAGGGGTGTCAGCAACCACGGCATGTTGGGGTATCCCGAGTCACCTACGGACAGACAAGTGCACATTAGCTGACTTGGAAAAGTGGGCGGAATACTACAGATCAGATCACACACAATGGCACAAAGTCAGTACACACCGACAAGCCAGGCACGCTGGTTCTGCATCTGTGCCATCATCCTGGGGATGCGACTACTCCTCATCACAAAGGCATCGTGTGCTGAACCAGGGAAACGGGCACACACGTGTGTGATGGTCATGTCTGCAAGACACACCACCAGTGCATTGACCGAGTGGTAGTGCTTGCGGTTCCTGTAGGCCTGCTCCTGGGCCTGTGGTGGTACCAAAGCCACATGTGTCCCATCAATGGAGCCAATGACATGCGGCATCCTCCCCAGGGCATAAAAGTCACTCTTCACGTCAGTGAGTCATCGCAGTCTAGGGAAATAGATGTACCAGTTCAGGAATAGCAACATTGCCGCCAAAACATCGCGGAGCACACAGCTCAACATGGTCTGTGACATCCCACCAGCAGTCGCCACAGTATGTTGGAAGGTACCGGTGGCAAAGAAGTGTAGGGCTGCCATCACCTTCACCTTGGGGGTCAGCGCTGTAGGATACGGCCGGCCAGGCTGCAAATGTGGGGCCAACTGCACTGCCAAATCCTCAATCAGCTGCCTGGTGAAGCGGTACCGTCGGATGCTGTCCCGTTCCACCATCGTTGCCAGGTCTGGGAATGGTCGATGGACAGCAGGAGCCCTGCAGTGCAGAGGAGAAGTAAGCAAGATTGTCAGTCAGCCTACATATGCGGCATTGAACACACTCAATATCCCAACATACATCATTATGAGGCACAACTACATGAAGTGTGCAGTTCCATAAGGACATGTATGGTACATACATGGCCAACATCTGTCAACACGGTCCAACAAGTGGCATCAATTAGTCCCAGGTTGGCCCATTGGATATCATGAGGCCGTGTCACAGTTCCCATCTCCTGCTGCCGTGTCACAATCACCCCCCACAGTGACATGTGAGGACAGATGTGCCCCAGGCACCACAGCTCAACGACAGGTACATTCCCAGGGACCCTGTATTGCCACATGGACACTGGCATTACATGGAGTATCATGTATACACCACAGCAAAACAACCATGACCCCCACAGGTAGTGGTCCCACTTGCCACGGCAGGACAGACATGGACGTCTGTGACACACACACGCACATCAAAGTCCATGCACACACAAAGTGGATGTGGAGACTGTCTCCCATTGTGCACATGAAATCAGAGACATTGTAAACACTACATGCACAAAGACTGTGGAGGACCATCACTATTGTGCCACTGGGACACCCTGGCTCAAACATACCATCCCACATGGGACTCACGGGGTATGTGACATGGCATACACATACACCACCGTGAAATGTGACCATGGCACATGCACAGATATGAACAGTCGCACATCACAGTGGTCATGTACACGTAACACCCAGGATTCTGTCCCCATGAACACGTGCACAGCCTGGGGGTGGCTGCCCACAGGTGACACCCTCAGGACAACATGTACACCAACATACACACAATAGGAAATGCAGCCTTACATGCCTTATGATAAAGTTTGGACAGGCTGTCGTGATGTAGGTGTGCCCCTCACTCCCTGGGAGCTATCTGTGGCTGGCATATGTCCATCTGAGACAGGCATGCTGACATATGCCAGTCACATGTACAGTGATGCGTTGAACAGCAATGGACCGATCAGTGCCCCCGGCCGGCCCATTGCATTCAATGTGTGCGGGTACGCGTTGTACCCCGGTACGCGTTGTACTGCAATGGACCTATCGGTGCCCCGGCCGGCCCATTGCATTCAATGTGTGCGGGTACGCGTTGTACCCCTGTACGCGTTGTACTGCAATGGACCGATCGGTGCCCCGGCCGGCCCATTGCATTCAATGTGCGGGTACGCGTTGTACCCCTGTACGCGTTGTACTGCAATGGACCGATCGGTGCCGCCGGCCCATTGCATTCAATGTGTGCGGGTATGCGTTGTACCCCTGTACGCGTTGAACTGCAATGGACCGATCGGTGCCCCCAGCCGGCCCATTGCATTCAATGTGTGCTTGTACGCGTTGTACCCTGTACGCATTGTACTGCAATGGACCGATCGGTGCCCCGGCCGGCCCATTGCATTCAATGTGTGCGGTGCACGCGTTGTACCCCTGTACGCGTTGAACTGCAATGGACCGATCGGTGCCTCCGGCCGGCCCATTGCATTCAATGTGTGCGACGCATTGTACCCCTGTACGCGTTGTACTGCAATGGACCGATCGGTGCCCCCGGCCGGCCCATTGCATTCAATGTGTGCGGGTACGCATTGTACCGCTGTACGTGTTGAACTGCAATGGACCGATCGGTGCCCCCGGCCGGCCCATTGCATTCAATGTGTGCGGGTACGCGTTGTACCCCTGTACGCGTTGAACTGCAATGGACCGATCGGTGCCCCCAGCCGGCCCATTGCATTCAATGTGTGCGGGTACGCGTTGTACCCCTGTACGCGTTGAACTGCAATGGACCGATCGGTGCCCCGGCCGGCCCATTGCATTCAATGTGTGCGGGTACGCGTTGTACCCCTGTACGCGTTGTACCGCAATGGACCGATCGGTGCGCACCCATTGACAATGGCCTTGCCTGGCAACGGACGCGTTTTCGAATTTCGAACGAGTCGGTTGCTGGAATTTCAGTTGGTCACCCACAACAATGTTGCAAAATCATGTATGTCATGAAGTTGAAGATTTGAAGGATGCTGTGGGCGTGTTTTGGTGCTGCTATTCCATGGATTGGCCAGATTCAGAAGATGCAAACGACTTGGACCTATCACTTTGGACACAAGGGACAGTATCTGCCTCTCCAGCACATATATATTGCTGGCTGTTCCCCTAAGAGCTCACTTGCCTGCACTTCATGCTCCAGGATGACATCTGCCACTGCACTGCTGCTGTCTCTGCCCCTCTGGACCCTGCAATGGCACGTACTGTGGAGAGAGCCCCAGCCTTCAGCCTTGAGGAGAACCAGGCCCTGCTGGACAGCCTACTTCCACAGTACAGCAAGCTGTATGGGACACCAGGGGAGCAGGTGAGTGTTCTGTGCACTGCCTTTCTGAATGTGCATATTGTCTGACTAGCAAGGCTGAAAGTCTGCACGCCACTGGCTAGCAGGCTCACTGAGTAGTTGTCACCCCCATAGTGTGTAGTGACATGCACTGGACAGGTATGGTGCAGTGACAGTGCATTTGAACAAGGTTTTACTTCCCATGCAATGATACCATGTAGTGACGTCTGGCAAACTGTCCATGGGCAGCTTTGCACTGCCTGTGTACATCATGTGCCCCTGTGATTGAGACATGTATATACAACTGTGTCATGCACGGATATGTTGCATGTGTAGTAATGGCCTTTTCACTTTGTCATCCTGACAGGTTAATGCCCATCGGAAGCAGGAGATCTGGAAGGACATCGTCCGGGCTGTCCGGTCCGTGGGGGTCTACAAGCGCCGGATCCGCAACTGCCAGAAGAGGTGGCAGGACCTTCGGGGCTGGACCTGGAGGATTGCACGGGTCCAGCTGAAGCTGTCGCCTCCTCGCAGGAGGGGCGGAACACGGACCCTGACCCCCACATGCTCCAGATCCTGGCGGTGGTGTTTCCAGACCTGGATGGGCAGCTGAAGGCCAGACAGCAGCAAGGAGGGGGTGAGTCAAAGACTGCACTGTGAACTCTGTATTACATGCTTTGTGCCCTCCTCTGGCCTGGTTCAACTGCCACAGTGCAGCAGTCATGTTGTCCAGGAGCCATGTCCCTCTATTGTGCACTGCCCACTGCTCATCTGATACCCAGGTGTGGCCCTTACATTCAGGGAATTGTGTCACTTGGGACTGTGTCCTTGCAGTTTGCTTCACTAAAGGTGGGGGACAGCATCTGTTTCCCTAACTCTGTTGTGGGCATCATGGGTGGGTCCATTGTTCACACTACGCCTGTGTTCGGACCTGTAATCTGCGTGTTGCTTTGATATGCGGTCCACTTGCTGAGCTGAGCCACCACATGTGCCTGAGGTATGTGGCACACGCCCATGCAGCGGGTGGGAACAATGTTTGGGCCCCAGGAGTGTGCAGATTACGTGTGTCACACATACATAGCCAGCTATCCACTGTCCAGGGCTCATCCCTCATTCATGTGGGGCAGGACAGTCATGCCTACTCCAGGCCATGCAATGCACTCTGTACTCCCACTCCCGTGTATCTGCTGACACATTGTGCGCAGTGATTTGACCCCTCAGGTGTCTGCCTCTGTGTCAGTGTGCTGTGGATTAGTTGCCAGGACTGCTGGGGTGTTTCTTGGTAGGGGCTCAGCATGCCCCTGGAGATGTGACCATAGGAGACGATACTTGTGTGTCACATAGGTGTTTGATCAGCTGCCCGTGCAGACTGGGGTATGCAAATGTGAAGTTCAGGCAGCTGTTCCCCATTCACAGCAGATTGTGAGGGGCTCAGGCTCAGAGGGTAGTGTCACAGGTCTCCCATATGTCCAATCGGTATGACCTGGACAGATGAGGGTTAAGATGATGTGTAGTGTGGGGGATGTACATGTGCACTTGTGCAGCTCCAGGACTTGCATTCCCCATGACCTACTATTGTGACACAGTGCAGAGTGTTGTTGTCTGGCTGCCAAGTCATACATCACTGAGACAGTGATGTATGACTTAGCAGTCATGCCTCCACCATGGCATGTGTCTACTTATTGGTGATCCTGTAGGGGAGTGACATGTGCTACATGCACACCATTGTGGCGATGGCTATCAGGACATGGGTGCATCATGGTGTCTGTCGCTGGTATGCATCACATGCATTTCCTATTTGACTCTGGGCATCCCTTTCATCCGGAAACCTGTACTGACTCAGTGGCAAGAGCTGTGATGTGTGCATGTCCACATGCCACACCGTGTCCTCTGCACTGTCCAACTACTGTGTACTTGGTGCATGTGTCCACACTGGGGTGTTGCAATACAACAGACACCAGACAGATGGGTGCAAGGCCATGTGGGATGTGAGTGCCATGGTTGGCATCAGACTGACAATTGGCTTCTCCTGTTCAGTTAGGGCACTTTTAGCAATGTACAAATAATGATGCCAGGGCTTGCTCTGTAATGTGCTGTGCTCACAGTGGTGTGTGCGTTTGGTGCAGGTGACTGATGTCTGTCTGTTTCCCCATTGTTTGCAGATACATCCACGGCAGGGGACAGCTCCACGGACCAGGAGGAGCCGGAGAGCCAGACTGGGTCAGCAGCCGAGGAGTGGTCGGAGGGACCCAGTGGCACGGAGGGCGAGGGGAGCCACACCGAGGAGTCCTCAGCACCATCCACCTCAGCTGAGGACCAGAGCAACTCGGAGGATGACTCCCTTATGGAGGCGGGTGTCAGCAGCCACCACACCCCAGCTAGTGTTGCTGTCCCCGCCACCACCAGCACCACCACCGCCCTCCCATCGGCTCCCATTCCCCAGGTCCGTGGAGGCTCCCATGTTCGGGAGCGTGTCTCCTTTGGGCCAGGCACCGCACCCCCTGCCCCTGTGTCCCCTGCTGCCCTGAGTGAGGAGTCTGTGTACCTCCTTCGCCAGCTCCATGTAGGGCAGACAGCCATGCTGAGTGTCCTCCATGCGCACACCGCTCTGTTGACTCAGCTGGTGTCGTTCATGGAGGGCATCTCATCGGGCATGTCTGACCTACAGAGGGGCAATAGGTCCATGGACTCCTCCCTGACGGCAGCAGTGTCCCTCCTCAGACAGTCCCTCACCCCTCCTGCCTCTGCTCCATCCACACTCCCCAGCACCTTACCCGTCCCAAGCACACACACACCGGCACAGGCACACACCAGCACACACACATCCAGCACACAGACACACACACCACAAACAAAACGCACACGCACGCACAGTCAGGGGACTGAAACCAGACTCACAGGGGATGGGGCCCTGGTACACACACACGCATCCATGAGCACTGCGCAGTCCTCAGTTGCCTCTCCCTCCAAAACACCCTCCCTTGCCTCACCTGCAACCCCAAAGACCCAGCGCCTCTTCCTCAGTGACCTCGGCCTCTTCCCCTCCGATCAAGCTGCTCCAGCATCCAGGGGGAAGAGGAAGCCCCCCACACGGAGCAGAGTGCCCCTCGCCCCCGGACACCCTCCCCCAGGTGCAGACAGACTGAGGCCCCCACCCGCAAGTCCCCCGGAGTCGTAAGAGCAAGACCCCGCCGCCGCCCTGCAGCTCAGGCACCAGGTCTCCTTCCTCCATCCCTCAGGCCCCCACTCCACAGGTGCCCCCACCACACCCTGCCCCAGGTTCCCCCACCCACAGATATACCATCCCCAAGAGGATCCGGCCTTCTCCCCCTGCCACTTGCTCTCCCGGCACCACACCCCCGCTGCGCTTGTCTGTGCCACTGATGTGGTGAGGGTGTCCTCCCCCTCTGTCCAGCCCACCTTGCCTGTTCCCCATTCTCCTCCCCTGGTGGTAGGCACTGTAGTGGAGTCCACTACCACCCTGTCTGACTTGGGCACTGCAGTGGCGGACCTGTCCACTCCATCTGCAGGGTCCACTGCAGTCGTGCCGGCACCCACAACATCTGAGTCATGCCCCCCAGTTGTGCCGGCACACACCATGTCAGACACCTCCACTGCAGTTGTCAGTGGCTCTCCAGCACCCACCACCCCTTCCCTGCTTCCTCCTGGTGAGCCCTGATCCTGTCCCTGCAGTGCCTGGCCTACCCCCGGTTGCCCCTCCTAGTGGATTGTCCCTGGTTTTGTGCAGGCATGCGTAGGGTGACATCTGCCACTGTCACCCTGTTTGGACTTTTACAATGGACTGGCCATTGGCCTTTGTGTTTTTTCTGGACTTTGTTTTCATTCCACACATATGCTGAATAAAGCAACTTTCTGTTCTCTAATGCTTATGCTTCTGATGTACATGTTGTTGATGATGCTAACCATGCCCTTGCTGCAGTGATGGTGATATTTGGTCTCATGATAATGAAGTGTTACTGTGCAGGAACCCATGTGGTCCAGGGGAATGTGTCCTATCCTGTGGTGTATCCATGTCATCCATAGCAGCATCTGAGGGTGTCATGTGTTCAGTATTTGGCAATGGGATTTCCTACTTAGATTAGCTATTTCACATCTGTGGCTTCCACCCCTGCACATCTGTTGTGCCTGCCATTGTTCAATTCGTCTACTTCCCTGACCGTGTGGCCATCTCCACTGGACATGCAGGTTTGGGCATCAATGGGGAAGGACTCATCTGTGTTGTCAGTGCAACATTGCTATACAAGTGTGTTGGATCTGTGCTGATGATTCCGTTGGCACTTCCATGACCAGGCTGATGTGACGGGAGCCCTCATTTGGTGCTAATTGTTGATTGTGTGACCAAGTGCTCAGCTGACATGATGGGGCCCTACTGAGGCAACATATGGCACAGCTTTCCTCACACAGGAGTGGAGTCCCCTCATGGCAGTGTGTACTCCTGTGACATTGCCTGCGCCCAAGGTGTGTGTTGTATGTGCATGTCTGTGTGTTCACTTCCGTTTAGCTGTGCATGCTGTGATCCCTAGTGTTGTACCTGTTTGTGATGCTAGCTGAGTTGACCTATGTTCCCCCAAAGTCTTCTCCCTGGGTTCTCTGTGATGTGGGTGCATGGCACATTACTGGTCATCAGGGTGTCACCCATAGGTGTGTTTGCTGTCAGGGCTGAGTTTGTGTGCAGACGCAGATGGGTCACAGTCAGGTTTCCCCTTGGAACTTGTTGTTTGCCCCTGTCATGTGATTTCCAGTTTGTGTTATCTTTCAGTGATTGTGACACGTTGTGTGTGTGACTGCTGGCACTCCTCAGGGTCCGGGCTGCAATGTTGGTTGTTGTCTATGTGTGTTCTTTGTGGGTGACCTTGGCTTCTTCATTGGTGTGTGACTGTGGCTGGGATCCCATTGGTTGGTGTGGTATTGCCGTCATGTCCATGTACAGCGTAGTGTGCAGTGTGTCAGACATTCAGGAGTCTTGTTGAGTGGCCATGTGTGATGTGTTTCTGCACCTTGGTTCCCACCCACCACCCTGGAATAGTCATGGGTGCATGTGCAATGTCACCAGTGCATGTGTACTTCACTGCTGCACATTGTTGGAGGTCGAGGGGTGTGGTGTTGAGTGTGTGCAGATGAGAGTTGTTGCCCGGCTAGGCCCCTGCCTCCATGTTGGCCTTGGCTTACTGGCCATGCTGATTGATTTGTGCTTGTGTAGGTGTGATGGTAGTTAGTTGCTCAGGACACATGACTGTGGTTCACAGTGTGAACCACATTTAGCTTTGTCATCACAGTGGGATTGTAATGCAGCCCAGGGTCACCACATTGTGGGGGCCCTGGGGGTGGTGCTGTGGTGTGTCTGTGTCTTGCTGTGTCAGTTGCTGTCCCTACGTGCCTGTGTGACATGTGTGATTTGTGCTTCCTCTCATCTGACAATGCCTGCTTGCCCACATAGGGGATTTGGATCCATGAGTTACCTTTGTGTGGCACTGTATGCACATCTGTATGATTGGTATTCAGGTCTCCTCATGTGTTGTGTGGTTGCCTGGGGACACTGGCACCCCCCTCACCTGTTGTGTATGATGTGCAGTGTGGGTCTGCCTGTTTGTGTTTGTGCATCTGCACCACTGCATTGGCATATCTTGGGTGTGCCATTGGCTGTATGTATTTTGGTGGGTTTCCCCTGCTGTCCCTGGGACTCCTAGGTCATCGGTCAGCACAATGATCATAGTTTGTGTGTCCCATTGCTGCCATGGTATGGTATCTGTTCACCTCACATCTGCAGTCTCCACAGGGTATCTGCATTTGTGTGCCCATTAGTGCAAATATGTGGGTCTGCATTCTGATGGTCACTTCTGTCATTGTGTCATTGATGAATGTTGACGGTGTCAGCCCCCATGGGTGTTGTTTGTCTGCACATGGCCAAAGGTATGTCTTATTTGCACTGCAGTATTTGGCTCACCCAATTTATGTTGCAATGGGACACATACACTACTTTGCCACTGATGTGTTTTTGTTCTGTGACCAGGAATCATCCATGCAGTTTGGCAGTTGCACCTCTTTCTTTGTCAACACTTACCTTTTGGTCACTGTGATGATGGGGGTTTAGACCCCATTGCCACAATGTTCAATATGTGCTTCAGCTATGGACCCCACACTTACATTTTGGTCACTGTGATGATGGGGGTTTAGACCCCATTGCCACAATGTTCAAAATGTGCTTCAGCTATGGACCCCACACTTACCTTTTGGTCACTGTGATGATGGGGGTTTAGACCCCATTGCCACAATGTTCAAAATGTGCTTCAGCTATGGACCCCACACTTACATTTTGGTCACTGTGATGATGGGGGTTTAGACCCCATTGCCACAATGTTCAAAATGTGCATCAGCTATGGACCCCACACTTACATTTTGGTCACTGTGATGATGGGGGTTTTGACCCCATTGCCACAATGTTCAAAATGTGCTTCAGCTATGGACCCCACACTTACATTTTGGTCACTGTGATGATGGGGGTTTGGACCCCATTGCCACAATGGTCATGGCCTGCTTGCATTGTGGGTGCCACACACATATATGTGTGGCACTTGTGCTAGGGGGTCACATTGTATGTTCAAAGTCATGTTCGGTGTTGTAGGCATTTGACACAGTCTACACACGCTTGTCATGGTGTTGGGGGGGATGTCTTTTTCTTGCATTCCCTAGGTTGTGGTGTGCTGGTTGTGTCATGCATTGTCCATCCTATGAGTGGGGGTGGTAGTAGTGGTAGGCATCCAGCCCCCTGGCTCAGGGTGGTAGTAGTGGTAGGCATCCAGCCCCCCTGGCTAAGGGTGGTGGTAGGCATCCAGCCCCCCTGGCTCAGGGTGGTAGTAGTGGTGGGCATCCAGCCCCCCTGGGTGAGGTGGTAGTAGTGGTAGGCATCCAGCCCCCTGGCTCAGGGTGGTAGTAGTGGTAGGCATCCAGCCCCCCTGGGTGAGGGTGATAGTAGTGGTAGGCATCCAGCCCCCTGGGTGAGGGTGGTAGTAGTGGTAGGCATCCAGCCCCCCTGGGTGAGGGTGGTAGTAGTGGTAGGCATCTGGCACCCCCATGGCTAAGGGTGGTAGTGGTGGTGGGCATCTGGCACCACCCTGGCTAAGGGTGGTAGTAGTGGTAGGCATCCAGCCCCCCCTGGCTAAGGGTGGTGGTAGGCATCCGGCCCCCCCTGGCTCAGGGTGGTAGTAGTGGTGGGCATCCAGCCCCCCTGGGTGAGGGTGGTAGTAGTGGTAGGCATCCAGCCCCCCTGGCTCAGGGTGGTAGTAGTGGTAGGCATCCAGCCCCCCTGGCTAAGGGTGGTGGTAGGCATCCAGCCCCCCTGGGTGAGGGTGGTAGTAGTGGTAGGCATCCAGCCCCCCTGGCTAAGGGTGGTAGTAGTGGTAGGCATTCAGCCCCCTGGGTGTGGGTGGTAGTAGTGGTAGGCATCCAGCCCCCTGGCTAAGGGTGGTAGTAGTGGTAGGCATCCAGCCCCCTGGGTGAGGGTGGTAGTAGTGGTAGGCATCCAGCCCCCCCTGGGTGAGGGTGGTAGTAGTGGTAGGCATCCAGCCCCCCCTGGCTAAGGGTGGTGGTAGGCATCCAGCCCCCCCTGGGTGAGGGTGGTAGTAGTGGTAGGCATCTGGCACCCCCATGGCTAAGGGTGGTAGTGGTGGTGGGCATCTGGCACCACCCTGGCTATGGGTGGTAGTAGTGGTAGGCATCCAGCCCCCCTGGGTGAGGGTGGTAGTAGTGGTAGGCATCCAGCCCCCCTGGCTAAGGGTGGTGGTGGGCATCCAGCCCCCTGGGTGAGGGTGGTAGTAGTGGTAGGCATCCAGCCCCCCTGGCTAAGGGTGGTAGTAGTGGTAGGCATTCAGCCCCCTGGGTGTGGGTGGTAGTAGTGGTAGGCATCCAGCCCCCCTGGCTAAGGGTGGTAGTAGTGGTAGGCATCCAGCCCCCTGGGTGAGGGTGGTAGTAGTGGTAGGCATCCAGCCCCCTGGGTGAGGGTGGTAGTAGTGGTAGGCATCCAGCCCCCTGGCTAAGGGTGGTGGTAGGCATCCAGCCCCCTGGGTGAGGGTGGTAGTAGTGGTAGGCATCTGGCACCCCCATGGCTAAGGGTGGTAGTGGTGGTGGGCATCTGGCACCACCCTGGCTATGGGTGGTAGTAGTGGTAGGCATCCAGCCCCCTGGGTGAGGGTGGTAGTAGTGGTAGGCATCCAGCCCCCTGGCTAAGGGTGGTAGTAGTGGTAGGCATCCAGCCCCCCTGGCTCAGGGTGGTAGTAGTGGTGGGCATCCAGCCCCCTGGCTAAGGGTGGTAGTAGTGGTAGGCATCCAGCTCCCCTGGCTCAGGGTGGTAGTAGTGGTAGGCATCCAGCCCCCCTGGCTAAGGGTGGTAGTAGTGGTAGGCATCCAGCCCCCTGGGTGAGGGTGGTGGTAGTGGTAGGCATCCAGCCCCCTGGGTGAGGGTGGTAGTAGTGGTAGGCATCCTGCCCCCCCTGGGTAGGGGTGGTGGTGCGCATTCAGGCCCCTGTGTGCATATGTGGCATTGGTGATGGGCATCCCGCCCCTATGGTGCTGCTGTTGCTGGTGTAAGTATATTCTGCATCCCTCTGTGCGTGTGTGATGTGTCGTGTACGTGTTGTATGTGTTTTGTGGTTGGTGTCTGACTTACCTTCTGCGCCGTACGCGTCCGTGCCTGTTCCGGTAGTAAATGTAGAATATTGGTATGATCGGGACGAAGGGATTCATGGTTGGTTCGTGTCGTTCGTCCTTCTCGTTGCTTCGTCCTCGTCGCTTCGCGTCGTCCTCGTCGCTTCGCCTCGTCCTCGTCGCTGGCGTGTTCGTCTCGTAGCCGTGGATCGTGTTGTGGCGCGAATCGGAGCTTATGTGCGCCTCTCCCGGATGCTTTGACGTGCCGTGCGTAGCGACGGGTTCGGCGCGTACGGGAAGCGCATCGTACTTGTTCGGCCGGACGGAGCTGCATTTTCCCTTCCGTGCGACTCGATTCAGCGTTTCCGGATTCGCCTCGGTCGGGGAACAGGACCTGGTTTGGGTGAGTACGGCTCGGCCGGATTCTGTGCTGTTGTGCGCATCGTACTTACTCGTTCGGTGTGCTGTACGGATCGGTCGGGAAACAGGCTTTCGCATGGCTTTTTTCCCGACCGAATGGTATTGGGTGCGCCTTCGACCGGGATCGGAATCGGCCCCTTAGTCTGTTTTGACAACTCTGTTAAAAACGCTAGGGGACTCACAATAGCCCTGTGCTAAACGCGTGTACATCATTTGCACATTTCTGAATGTAAAAGCCAATAGGTATTGGCTGTCTGGGTGCAGAGGGATGCTGAAAAACGCATTTTTTAGGTCAATGACGGAAAAGTACTGTGCATTGGGGGAACATTTGTGAGGATGACAGAGGGGTCTGGGACGATGGGGAACTCGGGTACGACTATGTTGTTAACGGGATGCAGATCATGAACTAGCCTCCATTGATTTGTCTTGGCTTTCCTCCCTGGGAAAAGACAGGTGTTGCAAGTAGAAATACAAGGGTATATCACTCCCTGATCCAGCAATGCTTGTATGGTAGGGGCAATACCCTCCTCTGCTGCCTTAGACAATGGATACTGTCTTATTCTGGGCAGGATAGCACCTTGTTTCAGTGTTATTTTGAATGGTGCGGCAGAGCGAATAAGGCCTACGTCATTTGGGCCTGTTGTCCACAGATGTGCTGGAACTTCAGTCAAGTCTGCCTCACGGACACAGTCATAGCAGGGGGTGGCAGTGGGTGTTCTTATTTCCACTGTTACTGAGAGAGGCACCTCATTGAGATAAACAATCTCACTTTTGGAGTAGTGTTCAGGTGATCCAAATAGTTGGTCATCTAAAATATCTCTAACGGATCCTCCTGGTTGGATGAAAATGACACAAGCCCAAGTATGAGCATTATCATCGCATGCTTGAAATGCTCCGTATGTGGATGTTATTTCAAGGGCGCATATGCCTAGGATCAAGTACTTATCAGATATTTGTCAGCCTGATGCTTGGGGTCTGAAGAGAAATTCTTTAGGTAGCTGAACAGTGCGGCCTTTCAATTCGGGAGTGGTGACAACAGTGGTGTGGACAGCAACAGAGAAGGCGTGCTCATCCACTGGACGTGCTCTAACCTGGCTGCTCAAGGAGGAGTGTACAGTGACTGCCATCATTCTAGCCAGTGGTGTACCTGGTACCGAACATATCATTGTTCCATTCTCATCAAAGGTGATGGTCATGTTCAATTTTGTCATGAGGTCACGGCCCAAGAGATTGACGGGGGACCTTGGTGAGTACAGCAGTCGTTGTTCCACCACATGGCCTCCTACCTCAATGGGTACTGGCTTAGTGAAGGGGACCCTTGCTATCGCCCCAGAGAATCCCTGTGTGTCCACTATCTGATCTGAAATGGGCAGAGGGCCACCTGTAATACAAGAGTATGTGGCACCTGTGTCGACAAGAAAGCTGTACGTTTTATTGTTTATCGTGACAAAAGCAATAGGGTCCTCCTCAGTATTGCTAGTGCATGACAAAATTGGGCACACAAAAGTTGTCTGTGGGCTGTCCTAGCCAGTGTATCCTCCTGTCTGATACTGCTGGATGGTGCCCTGGGCGAATGTGTTGCTGGGGGTGATGATCGTGCCCCCTAGGGGCATAAGAGTTTGAGCTTGGGGTGCCACCTGATATGCAGGTGCTTACTGTGGCTGTTGCATTGGAACCTGCACCTGTTGGACCGATGGCTGAACTTGGGCCACCATAGGAGCTGGGAGCTGCCCTTGTTGCATGTTTTGCTGCTGAACTGGTTGGGCATAGGAGTATAGTATTTGGGGCTGTTGGGGCTGTTGTTGCATCTGCTGTTGTTGTTGGAAGTGCGGGGGTGCTTGGTAACCGGGACCCATGGACTGCTGATTCTGATCTCATAGTCTAGTGCGGCAATCTCTTTGCATGTGGCCTGGTTTCTGACAAGAAAAGCAGGTAAGTTGTCCTGGCTGTTGTTGAAACCTTTGCTGTCCCATCCCTCACCCTCTTCCCTGTACGCCTGTGTTCCTGTTCATATTGGGTCTGTTATTGTAGTAGGGCTGTAGGTCATTACTATAAGAAGGTGGTGCTGGCATGTATTGTACAATTGGCTGTGCCTGTACATATTGTATGGCGGGCTGTGGTTGTGCTTGTACGTATTGTACGGCAGGCTGTGCTTGAATGGGTTGTGGGGCAGGCTGCGTATTGCCTGCAAGAGCATTCATGGCAGCCTGGGGGGAATGAAGTTACTGCTGTCATCTGACTGACAGGTGCAGCCAACATGACTGTGTCTGAATTGACTTTTTTCTTAGTAAGTTTCTGCTGCACCAATTTGGCAGCGGCATTTTCTATAGCCAACTGCCTATTCCTTTCCTGTTCTTGCCTCTTTTTGCAGAAATGTATGATATGGTCTTCTATCTCAGGCCATGGCTTACATTCCATTGCTACTATTCCATCTAGCTTTTCCTGCACTTCAGTTGGCAGTCCCTTTTTTATTGTGTGGTAAAACAGTCTTCCGTACCCTCCTGTAGCATTCCATCGTTCCCCTAACTCCTGATGCCATTTTTCTTTCATTCTGGAAAGGTAGTTGGCAGGGTCTTCATTTGGCTGCATGGTCTGTGATATTAGAGCCCCTATATCTGGGACGTCCGGAAATTTTCTGCGCAACTCAGACCATACTGGCGTTCTAATTTGGTTAAATGATACGCCATCATGTGTGGTGTTAATTTTGGTGATGTTGGCATGAACGCGTGTGAAGAGGTCTTCTGTGTCTTCTCCAATAAGGGAGATCAGCAGGCTTTTTACATCTCCTATAGCTATGTTGTTACCTGCGGTGTGTTTTTCAAAAGCCGCAATCCATTTTCCAGCGCCCTCCGTGAGGGGTGGGAGATGCTTTTTAAAATTTTCTTTGTCCAGTTGTGACCACGGGACATAGATGGGGGGATCAGTGGCATTTTTGTACAGCAGTGGCATCTGGCGTGTCACCCCTGTGCGTGGCGCTGTAGGCCCTGTGAGGTCGTGCTGGCGGGCGTATTTCTGCCAGACCTTTAGACTATCCCGCATATAATCATAGTCCCAATCCTCATCTCCTAGCCCTTTCAGGATACATTCAACTGCTGTTGCCATGTACTGTGGCTCGAAGGAGCCTTCTCTTGGCCAAGGGAGCATCTGTGGTGCTAGGGGCTCCGACCAGCCTGCCAAATCGTCTGAGAAGGGGTTGACGGCATAGTCTGAGCCTTCCCCTAGGGTTACTATCTCATTGGGCGTCAGACCGCCACCAGCTTGTTGTGCAGACGGTCTGCTGAGACACATGTTGCGATAATTTTTCTGTCTAGTGGTACGCATGGAAGCGGAGCCCGAGACGTCATATAATATGTGATCTGGGCACCCATGTGACCCCAATACTTTAAGTTTCTCTGCTTCTGTTAGCCTAGTCGTTTTCCTTATGGCTGGGTCTCCTGCCTGTCTGAGCTCCCTGAGCAATGGGTAGTAAGGGTGTGCTACTGGTGGTGTCCGTGGCAGCCCTGGTGCTCGTTCTTGTGGGTCGGCCTGATCAGTTGTGGCAGCTGTCTGTGTTATCCCAGATGCAGCAGCTTCATGCTTATTGGTGTCTTCACTATCATGTGATCTTCTAATCTCCTCGTCATCCCCATGAGCACCTGTCTGGGAATCCTCCTGGACGAGGTGGTGTAGGGTGGGGTGTTGTGATGGTGCTGGACAGTCAGTGTTACTGAGTAGTTCAGTGAATGTGTGCCTCATTTCTTCTAATTTCAGGGACATGCGTCTCATTCTGTCTACCTGGCTTGTATGGCTTGGTGACTGATGCATGTGTCTTATGTCTGTTTCAGGGTTGTCTGGTGCAATACTTTCCAGGCTTGTGTTTAAGTCAGCATGCGTTCTCCAGTTGTCATACGGGGCGGTGTTGCTTTTTGTATGGGCAAGCTGTCCCTCATTCCTGCACAGCAATGGTGAGTTGGGGAGATCCAAAATTTGTTGTTGAGTTGTCATAATGCCAGACCCCAGTCCCTCATGCAGAGGTACAGTGGTGTTATAGGGCAGCTGACTTTGGGAAGCGGGGCACGACATTGGGAATGGCGGCATGACTGTGTTAAGGAAAGGGTTGCTGTCAGTGCGTGAGCAGCGAGATGGTGCATGAGAGGCAGAGTCAGAGTCTTCATCGTCATCTGGGTGTTGTTGTGCAGTATTTAAGGTTGGTGTAAATTTCAGTGAAAGTTGTGCGTCTATATAGCCTGGAAGTCCTGGTACTGCTGTCTCCATTATTGTGCCGTGGCTGAGTAGTATTTGTGGAGTCTGGAGTTTGTTCGTGTGCGCGATAGCTGTGTCGGGACCGGGGGGTGGTGAGGGAGATGCATCGTTTGGTAGTGGGTGAGAACCAGCAGCCGGAAAGTCATTGGTGGTAAGTGGTAAGTCTGGTGTTTTGGTGTGAGAGCGTTCGGTATACATACCGCTGATATGGTATGGTGGGGGAGCCGGAGGAGCAGTGGGTATAGTGGTGTGCGTCATGTCACAGTGTGTTTGAGCCTTGTCTTTGAAAATACGCCAGAGATCTAGGGTAGCCTTCCTCTTCTGTAGCTTGGGGCCGGAGTACTTAGTGTCTAGGAAGGTGGTAGCATGATCTAGTATAGCTGTATCAAAACTACCTTCTGATGACCACGGATGGCTCATGTTTTTTGTGAATTTATGAAGCTACCTACAATGTTTGAGTATGCGCTGTTCCTGCCCTCCGAAAGTTTTCAAAACATGTTGCAATGGAGTGGCCATGCTGTTGTATCGTAATAGGGCGCTATAGACTAGATCTGAATTGAAGAAGGTGTTGCTGTGGAGAGGTACACGGTACTTGTGCTTGCGTGTTCAGGTGCTAGGGCTGAGTTCTCTGATAAGTTCTTGTGCTACAGCCTGAAGGACAATGAGGTATACACCGTCCTGTAACTTGCGCTCTTGGGCAGAAGTGCAATGGGGGAAGTGAAGCTGGCGGTCAAAGCAGGCCTCAGCAATTTTACTCTGGAGTGGGTGTCTTGGCCAAGTGCTTGATAATATGGCGGTGACTATCGAGCCTGGGGGGCGTATGATGAAAAATATGTGAAAGTTAGTGGGCGTTTGGTACACTGTAGAGCTCAGTATGCTACTCATGGGGCACTAATATGAGAGCGCCTCACTTTCAGGGTGAGTGTTGCTAGTTAGAAAGAGATGTAGTTAATTATTAAAATTATTGGGATGCACGTCTCGCACCAGTTCGTCTCCTATTGCTTCGATAACGATAAAGTATATTATCTCTCTTAAGTCTAGGTCCTGTCGTCCGGTGTATACTCCTTCAGGGGAGAAATCAGGGAATTGGAGCTGGTTACGAGAAAGGGCAGCAATAATCTTACTTTGTAGTGGGTTGCGTGGCCAGAAGGTAGTTAATGTGGTAGGTATCTCCAAGCCTGGAGATACTAAGCGGATACGCACGTAAATGCAATCCGGTGTTTTGTGCACAGAAGTACCCAGAATTCTGTTCATGGGGCCTACTACGTGGATGGTAGCTTAGGGCAGGAGTGTAACCTGGAAGAGTTTATTTTTTACTGCGTTTAAGTGCTTTTGGTTTGGGGGCAATGGGGTAAGGGAAAGCTGGTGTTATTGAGAGCGTTATCTGTTGTGTGCGAGTGTAGTCAACCCCTAAGACTTGGAATAGGGTGAGAAGAACAGCACTTGTTAAGGGTGTGACGTGGACAAAGGAAGATGGGTGACCGGTTGAGAGACCTACGACGTGGTTGTTAACCAAATATACAGCAATTTGAGGTTCCGTGTCGTCAAGGGAATGTTCGCACATACCCTAAACTGAGCGGGAATACGGGGGTGGGCAGGCGAGGGCAGGCGCAGGCTCAAAGTCCGGCGAATAATCCTGCAGGAGTGCCCTGATGAGTGGTGACACGTTACCAGGAGAGGGTACGTGGTAGTAGTCACTGTTAGAGGCGGCGGCGGATAACGTGGGAGAGGCCGGGGCGCTAAGATCAGGGAGAGTGGCTGCTTCAGAGGGTGGCACAGACTGTGCGGAGTCTCCAGAAGACTCCCCGGCTGAGGTAATCACAATGGGGGAGGAAGCAGAATAGGCAGAGGGGGCGAGGGATGATGTGGAGGCGGTGGAGGAATTAGATAATTGGTCAGGCCAAAGCAGATCAGGGCGCGTGGTGTCTGGAGGTGGTGGGGAATGGGAGTGAGTGTTGGCGGAGGGAGGTAGGTCTGTTAGAGATACTAGGGAGAGGCGAATTTGAGTGGTAGGCATGAAAGTGACCCCTAGGATGTCCCAAGTGACAGAGAGGATGTCACTCTGATAGCGAGTGAGTGGAATAAAATGGTCAATGGTGACGTTGTAGACTGCGGTGGCTGTACCATGCACCGAATGGATAGCGAGGTCAAGGGTATGCAGAGGGTTATCGGACATAACGGGTAGTGAGGAGGTATGGAAGCTGGCAATAGGGAAGGAGAGATATCTCCACCCCCCCTTTGGCTACCAATTGACTGTGGCAAATGGTAGGCAAAATGTGTGAGAGACAGAAAAAGGGGTGCAATGTGGGTGGAAAGCTAATGGCAGTTAGTGAGCAGCTACCTGGCGGGGCTGCGGTACTAGTGAGGAAACAGTGGAGGCAACCCAGACATCAGTAAGTAACTAGCAGCCTTGGCACTCGGCTAGGGAGTGTGGAGATGGGAAGGCAGCACCGGGAGAGGCGGGGCTGGGAGGTAATTGTCAGAGGAGCAGCATGGCGGACACAGAATCAAAAAAGAAAAGGACCACGAAAAGCAGAGAAAATGGACAAGAAATAAATATTACATACGTGAAATGCATAAGAGACATAAATTAATCACAGCAATAGTGGTGGACCTAGTGAATTAGGTGCAAGAAGGGAAAGCGTTGAAGAGAGAGAGGAAGCACCGGGGAGAGAGAGAAAAAAAAATAAAAAAGAGAGGGCAAGGGTGGTGGAGGCAAAAAGGTGTTGGAAGAAGCAATGAGCAAGGAGAGAGCAGCCGTGGAAGAAGGCAACAGGAAGCCACAGCAGAGAGAGGCGGGTGAAAGCTGCGGATCGCGGAGTGCTAGTGAGAAGTGGCACTTCCTCTTTTTGGAAGTGCACACTGTAAAATAAATAAAAAACGGTGAGAAAAAGATGGATGTCATGAAAAAAGACGATGGGTACAGAGAAATAATAATTTTAGAGACAAAAAGACGAAAACACCCAATCCATGAAGAACGGAATCGTTGGTAGAAGAGAGGGACACAGCAGAAAGTGTTGTAAATGAATGAGGGGCAACAGCGGGAAAAAAGCGGGCAAGTGAAATGTGCATTGAGAGAGGTCATGATAAAGAGGCCACAAGAGAGATAGGAATCATTTATTAAAAACAGTGTATGGCACAAGGAATGAGGACGCAAACCCGTGTAACACAGCAAATTAGTACTACAATTTGCATAACAGTGCAATAATACAATAAATAAGGACTCGAACCTGCAGAACACAATAACTCAATAACACAATAAATGAGGACTCGAACCTGCAGAACCAACAGCCCAATAACACAATAAATGAGGACTCGAACCTGCGTCGAATGTAGACAATGGTGCACAGTATGGAGGACTCAAACCTTATAGAATGTAGGACTCAAACCTTAGGACTCAAACCTGTAGAGAATTTAGGACTCAAACCTAGGACTCAAACCTGTAGATAATTTAGCACTGAAACCTAGGACTCAAACCTTAGGACTCAAACCTGTAGAGAATTTAGGACTCAAACCTAGGACTCAAACCTGTAGAGAATTTAGCACTGAAACCTAGGACTCAAACCTAGTACTCAAAGCTAGGACTCAAACCTGTAGAGCAGTGAAACCTATAGCGATAACCACCAAAAGCAATGACAAGGTAATCAACAGGAGACCGATAAGAGCAGACCGAAAGGGCGTGGAAAACACGGGACCCAGTCGATGTGTGACCATCCACAGAGGTGGTCGTGGCAAGACAGATACTACAGGGGCACCAGGGAACAGGCACGGGGGAGGCCCCCGGAGTGCTCAATTAGGCAGACCTACCCCTCCAAACCAGACACACCAGACACCGTAGTAAATGCAAGGAAAAAATAAAAATGTCCCTGACTTACCCGGGTGGCGGTGAGGAGAGGCGGGGAGAGGCCGGGGGCAGCCGCAGGTGTGTCCCAAGTCCGCGCTGCAGAGAAACCATCCGCACGAGACCTTCGTGGGTGGCCAGCTGTTCGAGGGTAAATGTAGTGACTGTGATAGTCACACCCAGCTTACCAGCTCACGAGAGCGAGACCTGCACTCTGCTTGTTCTAAAAATAAGGAACACCGGTGTGAACTGCAGTGGCACTTTATTAAGTAATACAAGAACACAGACAACTATTCATCTATTCATTAGCTGTTCAAGGCTACTCATTAATGCATGAGCAGGACGAAATCAATGCATGAAAAATATACAAAATCACATTTCAAGTCAAGCAAAATAGCTATATATATATATCAATTAAAGGGCAGGTGCCTAAAAGGCAAATCTTAAATGAGAGATAAACACCATCCAATGCTACACAATTTAAAGTATAATAAATGCAATGAATTGGGTGTGGATAAAAGCAGTTAGAGAAAACGACAAAGGCAAAAACACTTGCTCTCAGAGAAGAGCACTACCACCTCAGAATAGGCGTCTTAGACCCAAGATAGGAAAAACGGTCGACCAGGAACCCACACCGTGCAAGGCACTGGAGAAGAGTTTGGGGTATTGACAGGGGTGCAGATCTTTTATAGGGTTTAATGCAGAACTGTCAACCACATTTGACGTGGGCCTTTGACCGCAAGCTTACGGTTACATTGGAAATATTTTGAGAACACAGAAGTGGTATCATGAGAACACAGACGTGGTATCATGGTGAAACAGGTGTTTTTAGCAGGTGGTCAGTGCTGATTGACCGCAGAACATAAACAATGATAATTTTAGCGTAAGATGCTCGGACACTTATAAGAAAACAGGATTTTCTTATAAGTTTCCGAGCATCTTACGCTAAAATTATCATTGTTTATGTTCTGCGATCAATCAGCACTGACCACCTGCTAAAAACACCTGTTTCACCATGATACCACGTCTGTGTTCTCATGATACCACTTCTGTGTTCTCAAAATATTTCAATGTAACCGTAAGCTTGCGGTCAAAGGCCCACGTCAAATGTGGTTGACAGTTCTGCATTAAACCCTATAAAAGATCCTGTATAATTTTAGCGTAAGATGCTCGGAAACTTATAAGAAAACAGGATTTTTATAGAATGTTCTTATGCCATGCAGCCGTCTTTGGTTTCGTTTGAGCAAGCTTGGAAAGTTTCATAACTAAAAATATTACAAATATTGCTTATGAAAGAACAAAATGTATCAGCTGCCTCTTGCGTACGTGTGGGCTAACCTATACTTGTAACTGTGGAAAATTTCCGTGGTGGGCTGGTGCGCTCCGCAGGGCCGTGCATGGCACAAATACCTGTTGTGCGATCAGTGAGGCCACAAAAAATGGTCAAGTTAACACACTTGTTAAGGTCTGATTGGTGGGGCCTATATGGGAGTCTCATGCTTGATCAGCAGAGCAGGATTATGCATGGGGTATTGTTATATGGTAAAACGGGACCCTGCTTCAGGACCATACAAGAACTTAAAAGCTACAAAGATGGGTTAATTGAGATAATGAGACTTGATCACCACATAACACTTCCATGGGCTCGACATGTGCGAAGCTGGTTCTATAAATTAGGCCTAAATTGTTTTTGGGATGCACCTAACTCACTAACAACACTCTCAAAAAAGGTCTTGAAAAATACTTACTGGAAGTATATGCAAAAATAACATCCACCATTGCCCTAAAATAGAAAGGCTAACATCGCAGTTTCTATCAATAAAACCATTTCCCATCTTCGAACTATACTTAGATGAAGTTCAACCGCAATTAGCCAAGTCATTATACATTAAGTTTTGCTTTGAGGTCTTGCAGATTAAATGTAACGCATCCAAATGGTTGTGTAATAATACTGATGACAAAAAGCCTTACTGCACCCAATGCTCACACAATGCTGTAGAAAATGACTCCCACATACTACTCTTCTGTCCAGCGTATGCCATACCAAGGAAAAAACGGATTAAACCCATTTGCTGTAATATGGGAATCAAGTCACATCAAGGAGCATTAAGAATTTTAAAAACAGACACTTCCCAGAGAATTGTTTTTAGTCTAAGTAGATATTTATTTGCTGCAAGCATAGTATGCAAGGGAAAGGGCTTGACATTTTAATATATTGCTGTCTGATTTTTATCACCAATTTTAGCATTGTATATTTTAGATGTATGTGTGCTGAACTAACATTAGGAATTGTACAATGTATTCTAGAGCACCTGCACTTTATTAATTTATGATTTGAATTTATATCCTACCTATAATCGAACATGGCATTACAGCATTATTATTATTAGAATGCAATGTTTTTATATTTATAACTGAGCTCTACTTCTACAGATTTTAAGTCTAGAATTGAGCAATTGGGTAGATATTTGATATGTGTGGGTGTGTTTCCACATCTGATTTTGATTTGATATGTATGAAATGTATACATTTGTATCTTTCATGTTTTTTTCAAACCGAATAAAGATTTATATTTTTTGATGATGTTGAAAGTAATGTCAGCATTTTTCCTGATACGCAAGACCCCCACCTCTAAAAATACACACCAATCTATATTACACACAACAGTGAAATTAACTCTATTCGCAGACTCAATACCACTGATCCGCTCCAGTCATCCACTGCAACAAAGCCAAAAGATTCCAATGTGTCTCCTTGAAATGACTACAACTACCATGAGGCCTTGTTCATCTAACTCTGAATAAGAGACTTCACTCAAAATAACCCTATTACAATGCACACATCTAAACTCCCTTTGTAATTTTAAGTAGCAACGACTCATCCAACTCCAAAACAAGTTCTCTGTCACAATGTTGAAGTAAACTCACAAACATAGCTCACATCAAAAACCAACTCATGCAATGCCATAGCCGTCAAGCAGTGGAAAACATAAACTTAACCCACAGGATGCTAATGGCACCATCAGGGTAACAAAACAATCCCAGCCAGTGGCCCAACAAAACAACTACCACATGCATTGACCATCACAGAAGCACTGGCCCAAAAAAATCACATATGTGTTTTTTTTAGAAAGGTTGCACTGAAATAAACTGAACATGTGTATGATTTTGAAAAGTTCAAATCAGCCAAACAAATAGCAAACACAGCATCTATTAGACATCAATTGTAAGTAGCCAAAAAGCACACACTGCCCATTCCACACATGTACATGCTGACCCACACAGACCTAACCAATGCTGATGAACTTCTCGTCTGGACGCACACATTGAGTACTTCAAATAACAAAACATAATCAACATACCTCGATGGGAGCAGAGCAAGCAAGTTCTTGCTGACCATCGAAAAAAAGAAATAGATAACTCACACAACAACACACACTGCTAGGACACAATCAGTTGCTCTACAGGACACTAGCCCAATCCATGAACATGTCCTATGATTCAGTGGAACTCCATACCATGTACAACAGTCACATTACAAATACCACTCACAAAGGAATAACAATACCCATCAAAATCACATCAGAGTGCAAGTATGTGCTCCAGGTACCACATGCAGCCAAAACTATGTAAGGTACAGGATGGGAGAGTTAAATTTCTCCCAATTAACATTTTTTATTACAGTTAACAAACTTTTACATCCAATTGCCAGTCCAATGTTCCAAAGTGCATGAACACATTGCTGCATCACAGTTCTTGCCAAACATGACACTGCTTGGGGAATCTCCTCAGGAAGGGGCATCTAGTGGGCAGGCCAGGCACCTCAAAACAACAAACTAGGGAGAACTGAGGTCGGGCTGGGTGAGGTTAGGTTGTCAAAGGAAGGTGGGGCAGTGGTTGGGCCAGAAAGACCGTCACCAAGTACAGGAGGGGCATCCATGGGATCCTAGGTAGGTAGGATGGCAAGGTTGAGGGACTGTATGTCACTGTTGTGGGTGTGCCTGTGGTTGGTGCAAGTGTCTGGGGGTCTGATGTTGTTTGTGCCTGGGTTGTCTCTCTTGGTGCCTGCTCAGTCTATATGTGTGGGCTGGCCCTAGTGAGAGTGGTGAGTGTCTGTTCAGTGGGTGCATGTATGTTCATTTTTCTGCATTTGGGGGGTGTTGTGGGGCATGTGGATGTTGGACTGTGTGCCTGCTTATGTTTGCGCCTGGATGGGACAGGTATGGGAACAGGATGTTGGGTCTGGGAAGTGGCAGAAGGTGGGCCGGAAGACTTGGCTGAGGGGAAGTCTGCTGTCAGTGAGGAGGCCAGAGCCTGAAATGACCTCTTTAGTGCAGACATACTACTGTGAAATACCTCCAGGAACTCCAGCATCTGGGCCATTACAGTGGAATGCCCCTGGAGGGCACTCAGCAGTGCATCCTGCCCAACAGAGATGCATCTCAGGAGGACAATAGCCTCCTCACTCAGGGCAGCTGGGGCCACGGGAGCAGGGGATGTGGTGCCTGGATCAAAGGAGACATTTCACACCTTACGGTTGCATAGCTGGACCAATTTGTGGGGACCAGCACGGAGGGTGGATAAGGGAGTGGAGGTGGCAGGCAAGGTGATGTGTTGTCAAGTCCTGGGCTGTCCACCACCTCCACAGAGCAGCCACTGGAGGGAGAATCTGATGAAGAGGTTTAAAGTTGTTCCTCCTGGGCCTGCTCCTCACCCTCTGTGCCTCTGTCTCTGTTAGTATCCTGACCAGAGCCAATCTGGCCAGCTGTATCCCCAACATCTCCGGCAATGATTCCTATGCCTGCCTCTGTCATGCTGAAAAGACAGTTTAAATAGGTGTAAGGACACTGAAGACATTCCATTATCTAACATAACACAGCTGCAACAACCTCCAAAGGACACAGTGAACTACATTCATAAATTCTATAGTAACAATATGGCCCTGCATAACTGGCCAGTGGCAGGACATATGGACAGGGCTACAAATGCCACCTACAGCAAGGGACATACATAATCAATTCACAATGGTCTGGCTGTCAACATCAACCTTGCATTGCATATTTAAAACCAAAGTTGACAGTGGATGCCTAGCTTGGTCAGCTTAGTCCCATGTATCCAACATGAGCGGTCACCTGTGGTCTTAAGAGGGTGCATAGCACACAAAACAATAAGACTTAGCTCACCATCAAAAATGCAAGATCATTTTAAATACCTCTAGATCTAAGCCTACAAAATGAATCAAACAATACAAATTATTCGCTCACAAATGTAATCAATCAGTGAGAGCACAACCAATAGTCAAGCTATGATCTCCACAAATATTTTACGCATTTAAAACAAGGACATTCCGGTCCAGTGTCTGAGACACAAAGCTCACTACATCATCATTCTACAACATAGTCATGGCATCATGACATTACCATGAAAGGAGATCTCTATGACTATGTATCAACAAATATCCAAGATATATCCACACATTTGTCTTTGTGTGGAAATCAACAAGTCATCCATCTGGAATGTAAATTGCACATTGCACAAAGTACAAGAAATTATCATTTGTAGAACTAAGATCATCCGTTGTGAATATCTCAAACATGTGTTATATAGCCTTTTAGTCTCTTGCACAATTTACGCATGGACACTGGTATGCAGATTTTCATCAGATCATCCATCCAATTACGTGTCTTACTTTGATTCCTTTGTGCAATGCATTCAATCTCACATGTCTGAAATTTTCTCTGACAACATACAAAGTATTGTGTGAGGAACATTACAAAACATGAAAATATACACGGTCTGTGTGGGACATATACACACATCCCATCATACATGTGTATGTGATGTGACACATCATTCCTCTAGGTATTACTACAGGTGCAAAATAAGTCATTTAACTTTAATCATTTTTGGATCTTGGACATAAGCATAGTAAGAACAGTATGGTTGCAGCTTTACTACCCATACATCACGATCGTGAGCAAGGTATTTGTAGATACCGAAACGCGTTGATCGTCTCTCCTATAGCCATGCAAATGAGGATGTAAAGAAAAGAAAATAAAAATTGCAAAAAACTACGGCAGTGCGACCCGCTTGTCCCTCTGTTCAGAAGGATTGTGTTGAAGTATTAAGCAGCGTGGTTCTGCTGCAGGGTATCGCACCCAGATTGAGCGCTGCAAAATCGGCGAAAAGGAACCGGATTGGAATATATATATATATATATATATATATATATATATATATATGTCTCCAAACTCCTCCGACCTCCGTTCCCAAACACGACTTCAGCACGGGAATCGGCGAAAGATCACAGCACCACGCACAGAAGGTATTTCTTCAGTGATTATTTATTAACCCATTAAACCAAGTGCATAAACAAAACGGTAGAGGACGGTCTACGCATTTCGGCTCCCAGCCTTCTACTGGATATATATATATATATATATATATATATATATACATATATATATATATATATATATATATATATATATATATATATATAAGCTCCAGTCCGCCGGAATGCGCATTCAGCACTCGGGAACGGGTGCAGCTTTGTCGTGGCGGCGGGTCCACGGATCAATGTCAGCTCACGCTCCTTATTTCAAAGAAAAAGAAGATGCCGCACTCACGGGTGACTTTCATCCATTTATTACAACACTAAAGCGGGACGCGTTTCGGCTCACGCCTTCCTCGACCACCTAGTATATATATATATACTAGGTAGGGCAACAGATAACAAAACTATTAAATATATATATATATATATATATATATATATATATATATATATATATATATATATATATATATATATATATATATATATATATATACTAGGTAGGGCAACAGATAACAAAACTATTAAATGATCATTATTTGTTTTGGGAAACAGATGAACATAATCATACACCTCTTTGTTTTCCAATTAAAGATGCTTTCAAAGGAATGTTGAACAGAAAAATTAGATATATAACCAAATGCTTTTATGAGCCTTTAATAGTGTAAAAAGCTTTCTTTTATTTATATTCATAATAGGTTAACTGGGTTTTATCAATAAAAATTCACAATAAAATACATAAAAAAGTTAAAATTATATGCATAGGTGGATTATATAATGCACATTATTTTCATCTTGTCAGTGTTAAAAAGATAATCACAATTGGTATTAAAATTCCACAGTTTGTGTTATATAACAAGAAATGTATAACTATTTATCATGAAAATACAAATTGTATCAATATCGGATGAAATGATTATCAACAATGTCAACGCAGCATTTCAGTGAGCTAGAGATTAATTCATCACCTTCTTCAGGACAAACAGTAACAAAGTTTTTTTTCTATAAAGCAAAGAAAGCAGATTATACAGTGGGTACTTCTGTCCACAATTCATCATGTTACATCCAAAATTATTACTATACCTAGTATTTATGTTCATTTGTTATCCCCAAACTTATTTTATGTATAGATATAATTCCAGAAGAAAACTGGTGTGTTATGCTTAGATTTTAAATTTCTCTTAGCCTTATAAGATCCTCCTATACTTACATAGGGCATACCCATCATTCTTCTTTTCAAATATTGATTATTATTTTTTGTTTATTATAATCAGGATTTGATTATCCTGATTTTGTATATAAAAACCTTTGAGATATTTACTTAATACTAAATATGCCTTATTTGTATGAAATGGATTCCTCTTGAAAAAAAGTTATTCAGGATACTGTAATTACACTTGGAGATCATATCATCTTGTTAGAGACTGTACACACAGAAGACATGAAGCAAGAGAGTGTAACAACAAAATCAATTTCCATACATCATAAATGTCAAAAGAATGAAACTGTATGAACATGGATGTTTAATTTCACCACACAACATAGGTAGTCAACACAATGTAAAATCCATCTCCAACTGTAGACACAATGAGTAAAAAACAAGTTGCACTACACTTCACCCTTGTGGTATAACACACTGGCATCACAGCCCAGCTAATACATGGAATGCATGTCCTCTAGTATTGTACCCTGCTGTAGTTTACATGTGCAAATCACACAGTAATGGGTTTTCATGCAGGGGAGGGCACTGGAACATGTTAGCATATACCCTGTACTCACTTGACACTCAACACACACATGCCTCATAATGCCTAACACTGGTGTGCATACTGACTACTACCATGAGAAAACCCAATGCATGCATATGTATGTGTCACTATTACAGAGACTACTCCTACAAGGCAATCACATTTTGGCCAATCATACATATCACATACCATCAGAAGCAGACATATTTTCAGGTTGTGAAACTCGTCATGACACATATCCACTGCCATAATAGGCACTCACACATGAAGGGCCCATGGAGAAATCCTAAAATAGTTGGTACCTGCTTAACCACAATCAGTTCTAGAGTCCCAAAAAGACAAACAAGTCAACTTGTGGCACTTGAAGTGCACACCATTTTTCTGGGTACAATATAATTGACTGTGTAACCAAACCCCACATTATTGAATGGGTATGAACTATGTAAACAAAGTCAGGTTATGGCAGACAATCACCACGTGAAAAACTACATTAATTTCCATTTAAATCCACATCGCAAGATGTTTGATGGCAGGATTACACCCTCTGAACTTGCTAATAACATGTTAAATATAGTGAGTACAATTTAACACACATATGAAGTTTTTCATAATACTCAGCCTCTCAGACAATGTCATTTGACATGGTAGTCAATATGCATCATACATACACAATCCATGCTCACCAAAACACACTTACTACACATTAACCAACACATTTGCATTAACACAAATGCATATGGGCATTCCAGGAACATGACATATGGCACAACTAGGTGTGGGACTAGGAGGTAGACTTTGGAGTTTCACAAACACCATAGGTCCATGAGTACGAAAAAAGTTCTTGATATATGTAGTAATATGTATGTGATTAAACCTTATTTGATACTGAAGTGACCATCACATGACTAACAAACACCATAGACTCTGAAATTCAAACCATCTAACAAGCTTCCTCACCATTTCAATACCCAAGTATGTCCATAACCTGCTTCCCTTCTACCTGCAGGATGTGTTCACTGGGTACACATTTACATTTTGCAATTGATAATACACACATACAACCTACACTTGCACGATCTGTATGAATAGTCACTTGCCACATCCAAGTACCACTATAAAACCATCAAGTACCAATATGTGCTTGCTTATGGACATTTTCTGAAACTACATTTCTCTACAACATAACACACTGGGGAAATGAAATTAGAGCAAGAAGACCTCTGTAATGCCACCCATGTTGATTCATGGCATTGTAATGTTACAAGGGCGACACATGGTACCGAAATGTATTAATCAGACAAATGCAATGACACAGTACATAGTGTAGTGTAGCTCCTATTTCCCTAATAGGCTCTGCGCATTGGAATAATATCCCCTATAGGTTTGACATAGGACTAAGGTCAGTATGTCCCTATCGAGTATATTAAACTTAATTACTTGTGCCAGCTAGCTCAGAGGCCACTAGAAACTCCTTGGATAACAAGAAGGAGTAGTTTCTGGCAGCCGCAAAACATGACAACTTTGTTTCCCTTTAGAACCAGAATGTGTCCCAGAGTCGTGGAAACAATAGATAACTATTTCACTCAGCTCAATCGTGCATGCTTAGTTTTCCTCAAAGTTACACAGAAAGAATAGACGGGCATTTCAATAAAAGATTTATTGAACAGTCTTGTTTCTCGTGTAAGTTAAATGTGCTGTTATGATCACAAGACAGTATGCAAGATAAATAATGTACAGCGTAAGCAGTAGAAATAAATAATACTGCGCTAGCATGATCTTTAGTAGATATTCATTTGCATAAATAACACAGACTAAAAATGCGAGTACTCATACGATGCGTTGCTAAGCTAGTTCTACCCCAATGTACCTAACCTAACCTAGGTGTAGGGAGAGGTATGAAGTAGGTGAAGTATTCCTTACTATGGTATACTAGGAGTATGTTAAGTCTAGTATGCCTAGTATGCCTAGTATGCCAAGAGTCCCTCTAGGTTCTAGTCAGCTCCATACCTTAAGAATGAGAGAGGTAGGAATCTCTTCCCAGATTCGAACTCCAACACCCCGCAAGGGAAGTCAGATCACTGGAAGCTAGACTCTCTGCATGCAGGGATGACAGCGTCTTCTCAGTGCGTCAGGCCGGGAAACGGGCTCCTCTGAAGTCGAGGTCTCCTCTGGTTTACAAGGGCTAGGGAAGGTATATTTATACCTGAGAGGTACCTCAGAATGTTAGCATTGACGTGAATCGGACAGCGGAAGACGTCATGAATGAACCCCTAAGATATAATGGTTCATGCATAATAGATGAGTCCTTGAAGAAATCAATAGTCCTGTGCTAGGGAAACTCCCGAAGCCTAAAGGTCTGTTCTTCAAGAACTCGTTGTGACGTTAGGGTGGACGGATGTCGGAGACCATGCCTGTATTTGGAGTGCACGGTTTAATGCCTAAATAAGGACTGGGATTTTATGCCTATATAAGGGCAGGGCGAATTGTGCCTATATAAGGACATGATACAGGAAAGCCCGTGTATGGACACTCTAAGAGGAATACAACACCCACTCCACTTTCGTGTGTACGATAATACTAAATTGCTAAATATTTAAAATGCTAAACATTAAATGGAGTACCGCATATTGCTAAAATATTTCATAAAACCATTTAAAAGGCATTTAAAAAACCTATTAGAATGCAAAAGGTACTGTACATTTGAAGCATTGCTTTTCGTTTCAGGCATATATTTAAAATAAAATACAATATGAATGAAATTAGCAGTAATATTTACATTTGATAGAAAATGATCGATAAGTTGTTCAAAAATCAAAGTCATTTCATGTCATGAAAATGAATGAACTTTTTAGACAAACAAGATGACTAAGTGTCTGTGGAAGTACCGCGAAGTCTGTACTATAAGGCTAGTTCTACCTTAAGCAGATTGAAGTGCCATTTTAGTTCGAAAAATGGAAAAAAGTTCAATTTTGGGGAGAGTTCCAAGTTTTTTTGAAGTATGAAGGCCAAATTGTTACTTCAACTCTGGAACACTGTGGGCTGAATCAGAGTCAGTTTACGGGTCTGGTGTACACATGAGATTATCTATTTCTGTAGACAAAACATCGTCCACTGAAGTTGGTGTCAGTTGGAACACCTTGTGTAGTAGATTAATTGCACAGAGATGTGAAGCATCGCTTTCAGCATAGGTTGCCGCAGCAATGTTCACGTCCGTTGTTACCTGTGTGCCTGTAGATCTTTCTCGTAGCTCAGCAGCAGCCGGAAGCGTCTGTGAGATCTCAATGAATGCTGACATCAGGATTGGCAGCCTCTGGGGACAACACAGAGCATGGGCCGTTATCGGGTCCAGCCGAGTATCGATATCCGTTGGCGTAGCTGATGGAAATGTTAGACAGGTGTCCAACACGCATTCTTCACCGCATAGCAGGCATCGTAGAACAGGTAAGATGCAATCTTGCCATATTGGTCTGAATGACAGGAACCACGTGGTATTAAGGTCCCGTAGACGAGTCATGCCCAAAAGCTGTACTATTCGCTCACAGCACTTTCGTTCAAGGAGAGCTTTCTCCATTTCGCTCGGAGTGATGTCTGCGAATAGGCTGGCCATAGCGTAATAGCAGGAAGAGAAATAGAATTCCGCAACAAGTGCTAGAATTAACGGTATGCCACCAAACACCGAATGTGCAAAGTTCGGGATTATTCCGAGTATTGCCTGGAAAGGTGCTAACAGACCGGAACAGATGCTCTTAAATACATGTACAATTCCACTTGTATCAGATATGTTAAAGATACGTCCTATCATTTCCACGAAATGTATAGGGCAATTTGTACGTATTAAAGTCTGTATCTCAGCCGAAGTCCTTGCTACTTGTAGATCATAGGTTTCTTTGGCCGAGGTCAAAGGCACTGTTTGCTGTAAAAGCATGGTTTTCATTCAGCTCAAAGTATCAAACCTTATAAAAGAGACGTTCAGCGAAGGCCATAGAGGCGACTCCCTGACTGTGTCTATTGGGGCAAACAATACTTGCATACAGCAAGTGACCCTGGAGTTGACCGTTACTAGATATGGGATGCCTGGCAACATGCCGCAGCAACTCTGATCATTCAACATGAGGTAACTCCCATTAGAAAGTTGTCCAAACGTTGGATTAATCACAGCAGCTGGTGTACCCTGCTGATGGCAAGACAAATTTGCCACAGAACCATTACAAGCCCTGTGTAAAGAAATGTCCTGACATATAAGTGAACCGCTCAGTGCACGTTTACAGTGTGTACCACTCAAAAACACTTCACGATCCCCACTCCAACATCTATATGTATACGGTAAATCCCAAGATGTCTTAATGTATTCCTTACCCAACCTTTCATATTTGCCTGCTTGCATTTGTTTGAGGCAATACTGAAACTGAAAAGTAGTCACAGGTAATGTTATTTTGCCATGAATGAGCCATTCTGTAGCTGGTGTTTTCTGCCACTGTGAATGGTAACTTTTCCAGTTTTTCAATGCTCAGCACTGTATACTTTGCTCCTCTTTGTGCCAGTTCGATCTGTTTATCAGTTAGATTGTATTCTGCAAACAGAGCCGATGTGTTGATTAAGCCTGGGCGTAGTTCGCGAAGTAGCGCTACGCGAAGCTACGCAAAGTGCAGTTCGCACTACGCGAGCTACGCGTAGCACTACGCGAACTGCGTAGTGCACTGTTCGCAATGATTGCACAGGCCGGATGCTTGTCCGCACTGTGCAATCATTGAAACGGCATCTTGCACAGTGCGAGCTGTCTTTTACTGCCGCTCGAGTAGATTTTTACTCGAGCGGCAGCTTTCTAACGCGGACTGGTAGTTTCTCATCGCGAGCGGTCGCGAGCCTACGCGACCACTCGCAATGAGAAACCTGACCTCCCAGCGTTGAGAATCTCGCCGGGAGGTTTATTTTCCACGCTCGCGATCGGCAACTTGATGTTGCTGATCGCGAACGAGGAAAAAGTCTCGCCAGGATGTCATTTTGCTTGCTCGCGGTCGCCAACTTGATGTTGAGGACCGCGAGCAAGCAAAATGACCGCTGCACTACGCTACGCTACGCTACGCGTGTTTGCACTGTGCTACGTGCAATTCGCGTTGTGCGAAGTAGCGCAAACTTCGCAAACTACGCGAGCGTAGCGTAGTGCTTTGCCCAGGGTTAGTGTTGATGAAACGCCAAGGCACATAGCCCGCACGCAAAGATTGCAGCGTCCAGCTTAATAACACAATAGAACATAATTGAGATTGGCCTTGCTGTAACATCGCCAAATCTTGTTCTAGTATGTCGATAGCAGAGGATACAATGCCATCCAATGAATATATTCTGGAGGACAAAGTTGTTAACCCATTGTCGACCACAGAGAGGGTTTTCTCTAAATTAATACGATCAAGTTCACATATTCGTTCTGCGGCCTCCATCTGTGACACTTTCCATGCTTCATTATAGGCAGCATAAATGCTGGCATATATGAAACGTTTTTGAGCGATTTTCTTGGTCCAAGCAAGAATTCCCTTATGACTGCATCTTCTTTAAGTAAGGATAAGTGTTGTTTCACATCCTGTAGTGTAGATTTCTGAAGCCAATCGAGGCATAATTTTCCTACACTGTATGTTGTTACTACCCCCAGATGCTGTCTTTGGACATATCTTGGGTCTGGCCTATGAATAGTAAAGCCCTGAGTTTTATTCAGGAATCTTTCCTGACAGTTGTTTGTGTCTGTGGGCCAGATCAACCATTTTTTCCAATCAGGATTAAATCTGTTGAGTTGTAGTATATTGTCAACTGTCACCACTGCCTGTGTATTATTATCACTGGCAGGTGTTGGTACAGAAGGTGTTTTCATCTCTTTGATCTTGGCTAGTCCAAGACAAGATGTTTGTTGGACAGTTTCATTCAAAAACATTATTTGTTCAGGGATGATGCAGGCTCTAAATAAAGCTTCTATCCCCTGCACTTGCCAATCTTTAGTACCCCAGACAGTTTTTTTGTCTATTGTGTCTTTCCACAAGACGTAACCCTGTCTAGACAGTTGGGCAATAAATGGTGCAGAATAAATCTGTTTTGTATTTGTTAACATAATTTTCAGTCCTGTTTTGTTTACATTTTTATAGTACAACGTTTCTGGATCAGATGTATTGTACCCTGAAAAATATGAAAAACTTGTTAGCAAATGTTTTTGAACTACCCTGTGGTGGTGTAGGACAATGCTCCCATTGGTTAAACATAAACACATTTCTAGGGTATGCAGATTTATGCAAATAATGATGACCATCATGGTTATAGCAATACAGCTTTTCATAGTCTGATGAACCCTCTAAATATTCATTTTTAGAAAATGCAGCAGATTTTTCTAGGTCAGACATTATGGGGCCGATTCCGATTCGGGCAGGAAATCTCTCTGACCGAGCCGGACCCGGAGAGATTTCCGACCGAATCGGACCCTAGCAGCCCGACCGAACGAGTACGATGCGTCCGTATGCTATCGGACTCGATTCGGTCGGACTCCCATTGAAGTCAATGGGAGCCGGTCGTACAACTCGTACGCGGGCTCCCATTGACTCAGTGGGTGCAAGGCGAACAAGGGCGCCCCCTACAGCGGGTACGCGTCAAAGCGACTCGCGCCGTACATGCACAGTTAGGTGGGACCCATGGGTCCCCCCTGTGTGCGACTCGCGCGGCTACTTGTACAGGGGGGTCCGACACGGACCCCCAAAGTGCAGCTCCGACTGCTCCTTGGAGCCGGACTGCGCGAGTCGGTCGGACTGCTCGAGGCGTGCATCGTACTTGCCTGGCCGGGGAACGTCTCCATTGCGCTGTGCGAGTCGTGTCCGTGCGAGTCGGTCAAAGCGGGTGGGTCCCGCGAACGAGTCGGTCGGCGATTTCGCATGCGCTCGCATCGTACTCGCTCGCCCGGACACACGTACGAATTGGTCGGGAAAGAGGGCTCCAAATCAGATCCGGTAAAGCCGAATCCGATTCGGTGCCCTACCGGGCGAGATCGGAATCGGCCCCTATGTCGTTAACAGTCTCAAAGTCCCAATCATCAGAATAGGTACTGGACGAAATGAGATCACTTAGTGAAATTTTAAACAAATGTAGAATGTTCAATTGTTCCGTCGGGCCGAAGATAACAAAATCTGTTTTGTCCCACACTATACCATCCTGTATAGGAACAGCTGTGATGTTCACTGATGACAAGTCTCTTGCTTCACGATGGGAAGATTTATGAGGTTTCAAAACTACGTTCACGTCTTTTCCTTCAGTATTCACATGGATGTATCTGCCACTTATAAGCACGCTCACAGTTGTAACCAAAGCTAGCCAGAGCAGGAAAACAAAAAGTCCAGATGTAATCCAGAGTTCAATCCATGGAGAAACCAAATAAGTCTTTTTCAGAAAGTGAAGAAAGTCTTGTACTTGCTGCTTGAATTTCAATGATGCTGGCGTCATTTCAGGTTCACTCGGATCTTCTGAGAACGTATCAAAGTTAATGAAATAGCCAGATGCAGTTCTGTCAATTGTTGGAATTGCATCAGGATTTGTAGAAATCGCTGGAACCAGTTGATCACTCGCTACATTGGTGTAGACAGGTGTATTTGGATGAACTGTTACTTGGTTTTCAAGAGGGATGAGTTCCATTGCATTGTTGCTTAGTCCTTCATCTGTTACAGCTGAATTCTCGATTGTTATCAGTCTTTCAGTCTGAACCTCTTGGATAGTAGCGAGAGGAGTGCGTCTGCTACTAGGTCGGAGTCCACGAGGCCTACTATTTAGTATTGGCCACATACTGTGGTTTGATGAGGTCGATGGACACAAATCTTTTCTCCTTTCTTCCAGCAAGGGGCGGCAGAAGTACTGTTCTTGTTCCTTGAACTGCTAGGACAGATACTGGTTGTCTGTAAGAAGGTCCAAATTCCTTCTTGTCCGCAATTTTTTCTCTGACTAGATCCCCAACTTTTGGAATCCAGACAGGCCTTGCTGGGACTGCCGGTTTTCCCCCAGTGGTGGTTGGCTGTAGGAATACGTTGCTTTGTTTCGTTCTTAACTCATTCAGTTCCTGTAGAACAGCCAAACGATCTTTGATATCAAACGTTTTATTTTCCACCACTGTGCCTACGTGATCGAGATCTGGTACCCACATTCTTGTCCCAAATAGGACCTCATATGGAGTGACCCCCACTAGAGAACTTCTTGGCAGGTTGTTCAATGAGCGTTGGACCCCATAAAGATGTTTGACCCACCCATCACCCGAACCTAATACCCTAGCTGTTATAGACTGCTTTATGTCCCGGTTTTTCCTTTCCACAACCGAATTTCCCTCAGGATGGAATGGAGAGGAGTACCGCAATGCAACGCCCAGACTGGCCATGGCTACTTTGTAAGCCCGAGAGCTAAATGCAGGGCCCTGGTCAGAATGTAGCGTGCCTATTGCGTATGTGCCGATAAAGACTCGCAAATCTTTTATAACAGTTCGAGCGTCAGCCGAGCGCTGAGGCCATATCCATAGGAACCTAGATTCAGTATTTGTGGGATTGCACTTGTCCAGTAGGACGCAGGCGCGTAGATAGTCTAATGCTGTCTAACAATGGTGTCTGTAATGGGCGGCTACATTTGTAGCATGGTGCCTGGTGGCTTCCTCGCTGTAATTTACAGTCTAAGCAGTTATTGATGAATATGTGTATTTCTGTATTCATTCCAGGCCACCAGTACATCTCTTTTAACGTCAAAATTGTTTTAGAGATCCCTTGATGTGACAGACCCTCCCCCAAATGTGTTTCATAAATCAAGGTTGCTCTACGTTCCATGTTTGGAATTATCCTATCCCCCACTCCAGGGATTCGAGCAAAAGGAACGTTGTTCGCATCAATTACATAAGAGTACTTGAGTGGAAACTTTTTTGGTAACTCTGCACTGCTGCCCTTGCTTGAAGCATTGACAGCCAACATTATCTCACCATCTATTTTTGTTTTTGAACGAAGGATCGCAGCTACGGAAGCCGTCTGAGCAGCCCCCTTTGCGGCTTCATCAGCCAATGAATTCCCTGCAACGTGAACGCCATCACGTTGATGACTCAGTGTGTGGATCACGTGAGCCTTTGGTAGTTCATTTTTTAACTGAACTACTTGTTCCCAAAGCATTTTGTGCTTTATTGTGCCACCTTTCGCATCCTTGAAACCATTTTCAAGCCAGTTTTGTATATATTCATTATACGACTGAACACAGTAAAAGGAATCGCACACTATCAGTGTGGGGAATTCTCGATCTGTACTTTCAAGTGCCAGTTTGAATGCTTGTAGTTCAGCTCGCTGAGCTGTACAATCTCCTAGAGATTGAGTTTTTGTGACCATAGGTCTGAAGATGCCATCTCGCATGCGACCTTTAACGATTGCACACGCTGCACTGTAAGCTTGCTTACTCCCTGTTGCGGGTTGTGCGGATCCGTCAGTGTAAATTATGAATTCGTATTGATCGAGAGGCAGAATTTCAGTGGGCAGAGGACATTCTTGTTCATATTGCAGGAATGCTTGTGTTTTTAAATCAGGATCAAAAACATATTCAACATCTGTTGCAGCAAGAGAATTAACCCATTGTATCCATCTTGGATGTTTGGAATGCTTGCTTTTGTGACCGCTTCTAAAGCTGGTACTGGGGTTACGACAATAATGCGTTTCCCTTGGGCTAAGGCTCTTTCTTTTGCTACAGCGGTTTGAACTGCTGTTAGAATTTTTTCAGTTGAACTGAAGCGCATTTCCGCTTGTGTGTACAAATGAGATTTGTATGCAATTGGTATTTTCTCACCCTCATTGAAGGTTAAGTAGGTGAATCCGCATTGACCCGAAATTATTCGGATCACTAAATTGCGTTGACTTACGCGTGTTTGTAAGTGATTTGTTGCTAACATGTTAGCCTGGAGTGAACGCAAGATTTCTGTGTGTTCGTTTGTCCAATTTTTGATTGAAAAATCAGATTTGATTAATGCGTAGAGAGGTTTAACCCTTTCTGCGTAATTTAGAATGTATGTTCTGCCAAAGTTTAGGAAACCCAGAAGTTTTTTAGCGTTTTTGGAGGTTGGAGCAGCGCACATTTCTCTAGAAAGTTAGCTGCCAAGCTCTTGCCTTCACTTGAAACCTCATATCCTAGAAATAGGACATTGAGATGGGCAATTCGGGACTTTTTAAAGTTGAACTTGTAGCCCTCAGAGGCGAAGCCCAGTATAATGGTGCTCACCCTGTTCAAGGGTTTGTCCAGGTCATCGTCTGTCAGATAGATGTCATCGACATAGGACAATGCCTCATTGTCATAAATTTGTAGTAACTCCGTTACCCTCGCTGAGAATAAACCTGGGCTGTTCTTGAACCCTTGTGGGAGTTGACAAAAGTGACGCTGGGTCCCCATTATGTAGAATGCTGTTAAGTACCTGCTTTCAGGTGCTATGTTGACAAAAGAAACCATTTGAGATGTCTAATGTTGTTTTGTATTTTTTACGCACAATGTTATTCATTAATGCTGTGCTATATGCATTTTGCACTGCAAAGGTTTTAGAACAAGTGTTTAGGTGTCTGTAATCCAAAACTAGACGATATGTATTGTCTGGTTTGGAGACAGGAAACAAAGGATTGTTCATTGAGGAGGTGCATGTTTCAATCACCCCTTGGTATTCAAGTTGATCTAAGATCTCCCTGACCTGTTTTTTAGCTTCTTGCTTTATTGGATACTGCCTTTGTGCAGTTGGTTCATGTTTCAGATGTATTTTATGGTGAGGTGAGTCCTCATCCCATCCTACATGATTTTTATATAATGCTGGGGCCTGGGCTACTGCCCATTTCCTGGCATATGTATATTTTAGGTGAATTGGAATATGGTTGGAGAAGGCAGGCATAATAATGTCCTCGCCGTGTGGGCACTCCCTGACAAATTGTGGTGGCCAGTCTTTTTCTGCTAGAAGTATGTCATAGCCCCTTGATAGTCTTTCCCAAAAAAGTGCTTTCACCTGTCTAGGTATGTCTCCCTCCATCCGGAGTGTTATTTCATATAACTTTTGTGGAGTACTAACCCTGGTGTCTACAGTCTCAACTGTAATGTACTCATTCAAGTCCACTATCTCCAGAAGTTCCTTCAGGTTCTGGCGAGCTATTGTGACTTCTGCTGCACTGTCCAGCATTGTCTGAGCCCATTCTCCGTTCTTGAGTTGTGTTCTCAGTATTCTCGGCATGTCTGATCTTCAGACCTGCTACTTTCTTTTTGGAGAATTGAGGTTTTGTTTTGTTTTTCGTAGCGTGTTTTTCTTCTTTGGATTTTACGCGTTCTTTTCTATGTTCTGACCGTCCTCTTCTTTCCGAAGTCTGTGATGAGATCTGAAAGGGACGAGAGGAACGTGTATCAGTATCTTGATACCTGTCAGGTTTTCTCAAATTATCCCTATTCCTGAGGTTATACCTCCTTTCAGAGGGCTCCTTTTGAGGAGACCTACCTCGGGATTGAGAACGTTTCTCGTTGGAATTTTGTTTATTAGTCTCCCACTTCTTTTTAGAAGATGTAGGAGTTTGTTTAATTGAGTCCTTCTCAGGACTTTCAGATAGTTTCGGCTTCACTGGTCTTCCACCCAAACTATCTCTGCCTAATTCTGCATAAGATTGTTCAATTATTCTGGGTAGTTCAGTTTGATGTTCTGTAACATCGAATTCCCTTAATTTTTGGCGGATCGCCACTGCTGCTGCCTCCCCTTTAATATTAGATAATATTATTGTTGAGACCTGGTCGAAATTTTTCAGTAATTTCATACCTAAATTTAGAGCAGGCTCTGCCCCGTATTCGTTTTGAATTTGTTTCAGGACATCTGGGATTACCGCAATTGATGGAATACCATGTGTTTTAGTATAGATGGCAGCAAAGACTGAGCCCCAAGTGGTGCAGTCTTCCAGTTGTGGTGTGATCCCCATCGGTAAACTGATTGTTAGGATTCTGTGTTTCTCATACGGGCTAGTATTTGGAAATACTGCTTCGATTTGAGTAATTTTTGAGCTATCCAGAATGGAATTTGCTCACGTTTTGTGGGCATTTTACCCATGACTGCGTAGAGAGTCTGTGGTGTAATTTTTAGTGTATTCCCCTGTTGGGGAGTTGAATTTGGAAGTGTCAGTGGTTGCTGGACTGTGAAAGTCCGCATGACATATTGGACCAGTTGTCTGTAGATTTTTATTATTTCTTGTAGTTGAACAAGTAGTTCCTCGTCTGACATTTCTTCAATGTCGGGATGAGGTGTATAGCCGGCTAGAATCGGCCATGTTGCTCCTGGTCTACCTAGTGGACCGAGCCTGGTAATGTTTCTGTGATGTTTTAGGGGCGCCTTTAAACCAGAGCTGATGCTCTTGGTATGTTAATGGAATTTCTATATCTTCGAAAGGAATGTATTCCTCTGGTGGATCATCTTGTTTGTAGAAGTGAAACATGTGTGTTACTGGATTGGATTCAGGACATATTACCCATGAATAGAATACCTCTGTCTGAAAGGATTCGTGTGCCTCTATCACGAAAACTGCTCTACCACCTCTTGGTGGCAGACCGTGTTTTATAAGTTTTAGAGTGATGGCTCTTCTTAAGTTTTGAGGGATGTCTATAACACCCTCCTTGGTTTCAATAAAACCTGTGATATTATAAGCTGTTGCAGCTGGCTGATCCGCAGCTCCACCGTTTCCGGTTTCAGTGTCGGAGCCAGGCATTTTGTTCTTTGAAAAACAAGTTTCAAGGAAACAAAGATAAGGTGCACAATATTTTGGAACACTGTATCCTTCAACGTTGAGCAAACCAAACAGCTAATATATAGGGTGTTTCCCTATGTAGCCGTGGTGGATACTTAACCCTGCCCACTCCAGATGTCTTTTGGAGTATATGGGTAGGGGTCTCTGAGAGAAAAAGCACGGCTGAGTTACTCAGTATCTAGCGTTAAATTACCGCCTTACCAAACGTTGGGCGCCATGTAGTGTAGCTCCTATTTCCCTAATAGGCTCTGCGCATTGGAATAATATCCCCTATAGGTTTGACATAGGACTAAGGTCAGTATGTCCCTATCGAGTATATTAAACTTAATTACTTGTGCCAGCTAGCTCAGAGGCCACTAGAAACTCCTTGGATAACAAGAAGGGAGTAGTTTCTGGCAGCCGCAAGACATGACAACTTTGTTTCCCTTTAGAATCAGAACGTGTCCCAGAGTCGTGGAAACAATAGATAACTATTTCACTCAGCTCAATCGTGCATGCTTAGTTTTCCTCAAAGTTACACAGAAAGAATAGACGGGCGTTTCAATAAAAGATTTATTGAACAGTCTTGTTTCTCATGTAAGTTAAATGTGCTGATATGATCACAAGACAGTATGCAAGATAAATAATGTACAGCGTAAGCAGTAGAAATAAATAATACTGCGCTAGCATGATCTTTAGTAGATATTCATTTGCATAAATAACACAGACTAAAAATGCGAGTACTCATACGATGCGTTGCTAAGCTAGTTCTACCCCAATGTACCTAACCTAGGTGTAGGGAGAGGTATGAAGTAGGTGAAGTATTCCTTACTATGGTATACTAAGAGTATGTTAAGTCTAGTATGCCTAGTATGCCAAGAGTCCCTCTAGGTTCTAGTCAGCTCCATACCTTAAGAATGAGAGAGGTAGGAATCTCTTCCCAGATTCAAACTCCAACACCCCGCAAGGGAAGTCAGATCACTGGAAGCTGGACTCTCTGCGTGCAGGGATGACAGCGTCTTCTCAGTGCGTCAGGCCGGGAAACGGGCTCCTCTGAAGTCGAGGTCTCCTCTGGTTTACAAGGGCTAGGGAAGGTATATTTATACCTGAGAGGTACCTCAGAATGTTAGCATTGACGTGAATCGGACAGCGGAAGACGTCATGAATGAACCCCTAAGGTATAATGGTTCATGCATAATAGATGAGTCCTTGAAGAAATCAATAGTCCTGTGCTAGGGAAACTCCCGAAGCCTAAGGGTCTGTTCTTCAAGAACTCGTTGTGACGTTAGGGTGGACGGATGTCGGAGACCATGCCTGTATTTGGAGTGCACGGTTTAATGCCTAAATAAGGACTGGGATTTTATGCCTATATAAGGGCAGGGCGAATTGTGCCTATATAAGGACATGATACAGGAAAGCCCGTGTATGGACACCCTAAGAGGAATACAACAATAGTCCATGTGCACATATGATCAGTAAATACAAACAGGTGAACACGTATACATGCTAACACATAGTTTAACTATAGTTATTACTGCTAGTCAACCCAATCATGCTCACTCATGTCCATGGGTGGATCATAAATGGTACATCTGACAATTACACCAAAAGATTTCTGTTCTGATGTCTCTGGCCCAAATGATAGGTCTAAGCGAAGTGAAAGCAACTACAACAAAGTTAATAGCATATTGGCTTGCCTTTCAAGAACATGTTGACAATGTATGCACACTCATCATGTCAAACACATTAACTTGATAGGTACACTCTCAGCACGAGCACACATTAATAGGTCACAAGGAGTTTCTCTGCTACATCAATACAGGAAATGGTGCCAATATACATTTTCAGAAAACATACTATCAGGATACACATTATGCACAATTGGTCATGTCCAAGCACATATACATATCTGCCCATGTATGTCATATTGACTCACATCATACAACTGTTTGTGAAATCTAATAGTGATTATCCACTGCTCAGCCACCAAAATCCCTATGTTCACGAACTAAGAAGATAAAGGCACATTAAAAGAAACAATTTGAATATTGGTTCTGAGTCTCTTTCACAGATCTAAATGGTACCTACATAATGTCAATAAGTCTCACAAATGTTCACATAAAGTTTGACATGATGGACATACATGATAGCTACAGCTCACTCAAATGGACAACATGAATGAACAACTGCTAAATAGCATTGTATAAAGCAAATGCTTGCAATTTGCCTTCTAAATCTAGTGCTTGTGTTCAGCCACCTGAACCAAAAAATATGGTGAACGAGTAGGAAAGCAAATAGCAGCAAAGCATGTCAGGTATTAGCTGATGATGGTCAGAATGTGTTGCAGTCTCAGCACACTGAAATGAATGTAAACTTAAAAAGCGGTACGCACAACATATCTAGTTAGCTTGTGCTGGTTGAAAGTTTCATGAGATCTGCAAACTGGTCTCATCCCCACCTCCACCACTGAGCCAAATTACAACTCTGTGTGACCACTGGTTGATGCATCATTGATGGTGGCAAATGCTGTAGGAGGTACCAATGGTGGCGGTCCAAGCAAGTTAATTGAGCATGTATGTTCCCAGCCTGTTGCCACTGCAGCCACAGAGGAAAGGATTCCACGCTGGTACATTTCCAATGCCACAGCACTTGGACCATATTAATTTCCGCATACTTCAAAAAAAGCATTTAGCAGAAGTGGTATACGCTGGGGACAACTAGTCAAATGGGCATCCAAGGGAGCCAACAGTACATTCAGGTCAGACACTCCCATTGGCAAACCGAGACACAAATCCACCGCCAATGTGTACGGGCACCACAGACAATGGAACACGGGTAGTACGCAATGATGCCACACTGGCCTAAAGATCAGAAACAAATGCTCCTTTAGCTCCAGAAGCCACACTGTACCGAAGCACTGAACCATACGTTCACGGCACAGCATCACTATTGTCAGTGATTAGTCCATTTCATCTTGAACTTGGACATCCATAGCTGGTTCACAACAACACAAATGCAGTTCCCTCTGCCAGGAGAATCAAAAGCTGTATGCCTTCACGAAAGTATGTAAGTTCGCAATGAGCAACAGTTGGAATTACACAGACCTGTGTTTCAATGTAGCCGACTACACCAGAGATAAACAAGTTTGAATAAAGTGTAAGACCACCTTGCTATCACACATGTACAAGGGTGTTGAGACAGAATATTGAGTTGGAAATGTTGACTTACACAAATATCGAGTTGTGAATATCGTGATTCAGAAACATCGACAGCAAGAATATCGTGGTCAAGAATATCGAATTTAAGGTAGGAAATATTGTTTTTAAAAATATAGAAGTCATTAATATTGATTGCAAAAATATAGTTGTTTAAAATATCGATTTTTTTTAATTAGTGTTATGTATTTTAGTTTATATTTTAAATGTATGTGATGTATGTTTTTTTTGTCTAAGTATTGTTTATGTTTTTTAATGTATGTGTTAACTTTTTAGTAGTTATCAATTTTATTTTAATTCAATTTCGCGTTTTTTAGTTCTGTAGCGGGTTGTGGGTTTATAGGGGAATAGGGTGGGAAGTAATTTAATTATAATAAATCAATGATTATTTTTTATTTATTTAATTTAGATCTTATAGTGTTAATTGTGGGAAGTAATTTATTTGTAAATGATTATTAATTGGTGGTTAATTATTATTAATTAATTAATTGATAATTGGGGGCGTTGCTTAGCCGGCTGCAAGATAGCCGCACCTTGAGTGGGCTCTGCCGGCCAAGCCTTCAATCCTTCATTATCCTGCAGATCTTGTATTCATCGCTGCCTGTAGCCCTACCATCGCTGCTCACCTTCACTTGGGGCATCTTTTGAGCCGTCTATCGTGGCCCCGCGACCCGGCTGCTCTTGGTTGCGGCGCCTCTGGAGCCCCGGGCCCTGGTTCCTGCTCGCCCGTCTGGGCCTGGCCTGCGCTGCCTATTCTGTGCCGCCAGGAGGCCGGAGTTCCTACTCCTCACCTGGCAGCCGCTACTTCAACATTTAAGCCGGTGAGTCTCGCGGCTTGGGGCGATCCACGGCGGGCTTGGGAGCGCGCTCGCCGTACCGCCTGGCCCGGTCTACCCTTGAGAGGGCGCCCCGCATGATATTTAGCCTCTGCACTATTGGGCTGGGTGAAGCGGGTGGCGCGTTCCCCACGCCTCCCTGCTGCGGGCTTCCTTCCCCCTCGCTGGTGATTTCCTCGCTCCCGGCTGTGCCTACCTGTTGCCGCTGAGCCTCCAGCTGCCCCGTCTGCGCTCCTCCCGCCTGTGAGTCCACCAGCTGCTTGCCTGGGCCCGCTGCGGAGGCCCGCGACCAGAGGCTATGCCATCTTGCCTACTCTGGCCTCCCACTTACCCTCAGCTCCAACGTGACTCCTGGGCGATCTGGTGGCAGCCTGTATCCCCGACCGAGCCCACTGATCCTTCTGCTGCTGCTGGGGCTTCTCGTGCTGGGCCGTTGCGGACTGCTTTCTTCGCCGCGGTCCCTCCCTGCACCGCCGGCTTGGTTACTCTGCTTCCGCTGCCTCAACTAACTGCACAGGCCCTTCCTGTTCATAAGGAGCTATTCCTTGTCGCGGGCCTTTGTCTCCCTGCGGGCCTGGGACTGCTGCGGTGTCTACGTCTGACCGCGCCCTCGGTGTTCTGCGCCAGCACAGTCATCGGCGCTGAGTCTCTTCTGTCAGGCCCCCACCTGCCTCCTGACCTGCGCTCTACCTGGGCGGGCGACTTCGGCGCGGCTGGGAGCTAGCGTGCCACCCACAAGGCTCGGATCCGTGGCCTCCACCGCTGCACACGCGGCCCAGGCCTCGCGCCTGTTATACATTGGCCTCGTGGGGGGGGGGTTGTTCGCCCCCCTTGTATCCCCGCTGCTTCTGCCTTCCCTGGCCGCGCTCTACACTTTGACCTCCCGGGCGGCGTTTGGGACTCTGCCGCTGATCTCATCCTCCGGCTCTCCTACAGCGGTGATTCCCTGACTACTCTATTATTGTGCTGGACGCTATATACTCTCCACGCGCTGGTTGCCCCCTCTACGCTCCCTGCTTCTGGCAGCCGCCATGGGTAAGGCTGACCCTAAACAGCCCCGGCTTACTTTCGAACAACGGAGGCAGACGCGCCAGGAGGGCGCCACTGTTGATGGGGGCGACCAGCCTGCCCCTGCGGAAATTGCTGCTGCAAGTGAAGACGACCTCAAAGCCATTATGTTGGAGGTCAAATCGGCGGTGTCCGGGATCACCACCCAGCTTGAACAGTTGACCTCCCACCTGGATGTGGTCAAGTCCAGGGTGGACTCACATGACAATCGGCTGCTTCACGTCGAGTCAAGAGTATCTGATGTGGAGGACTCCGCCACATAAGATCGCCAAAAATTACTCCACATGGACAAAATCCTCAAACTCATCCGCTCTAAGAACGAAGATTTGGAGGCCCGCTCTCGTAGAAGTAACCTCCGCATTACTGGGGTGCCGGAGTCCACCAACATACCTAAGATGGAAGATTATGTGGAGCAGCTGTTGCGAGAACTGTTTGGAGACGTGCTCTCCCAGGTCTTCATCGTGGAGAGGGCGCACCGCTCCCTTGGCCCTCGGCCTGCCCCTGGACTACCTGCCCGTCCGATCATTGCAAAAATTCTAAATTTCCGGGACTCGGTCCTTCGGGCTGCTAGGGAGAGGGGTGAGATTCGACATCAAGGAAATACTCTGGGGTCGATTCCGATCCCGGTCAGAGGCGCACCTAATACCATTCAGCCGGGAAAAAAGCCCGACCGATTCGCACATACGTCCGAACGAGCAAGTACGATGCGCACAACTGCCCAAATCCCGACCCAGTCGTACTCACCCAATACAGGTCCAGTTCTCCGACCGATGCGGATCCGGAAATGCAGAATCGAGTCGCACGGAAGCCAAAATGCAGCCCCGTCCGGCCGGACAAGTACGATGCGCTTTCCGTACGCGCCGAACCCGTCGCTACGCACGGCACGTCAAAGAATCCGGGAGAGGCGCACATAAGCTCCGATTCGCGCCACAAGACAATCCATGGCTACGAGACGAACATGCCAGTGACGAGGACGAGGCGAAGCAAAGAGAAAGACGAACGAGACGAACCAACCATGAATCCCATCGTGCCGATCCTACCAATATTCTACATCTATTACCGGAACAGGCACGGACGCGTACGGCGCAGAAGGTAAGTCAGACACCAACCACAAAAACAAACTACACGTACCCGACATATCACACACACACACAGAGGGATGCAGAAATTTCTTGCAACAGCAGCACCATAGGGGCGGGATGGCCATCACCAATGCCACATTTACACATAGGGGCCATGATGCCAACAACTAACACCACCCCTACCCAGGTTGTGCCAGATGCCTGTCACTACTACCACCTCTACCCATGGGGGGCAGGATGCCTGTCACTACTACCACCTCTACCTATGGGGGGCTGGATGCCTACCACCACTACCACCCCTACTCAGGGGGTGCCAGATGCCTACCACTACTACCACCTCTACCCATGGGGGGCTGGATGCCTGTCACTACTACCACCTCTATCCATGGGGGGCTGGATGCCTACCACCACTACCACCCCTACTCAGGGGGTGCCAGATGCCTACCACTACTACCACCTCTACCCATGGGGGGCAGGATGCCTGTCACTACTACCACCTCGACCCATGGGGGGCTGGATGCCTACCACCACTACCACCCCTACTCAGGGGGTGCCAGATGCCTACCACTACTACCACCTCTACCCATGGGGGGCTGGATGCCTGTCACAACTACCACCTCTACCCATGGGGGGCTGGATGCCTGTCACCACTACCACCTCTACCCATGGGGGGCAGGATGCCTGTCACCACTACCACCTCTGCCCATGGGGGCAGGATGCCTGTCACTACTACCACCTCTACCCATGGGGGCTGGATGCCGGTCACTACTATCACCTCTATCCATGGGGGGCTGGATGCCTACCACCACTACCACCCCTACTCAGGGGTGCCAGATGCCTACCACTACTACCACCTCTACCCATGGGGGGCAGGATGCCTGTCACTACTACCACCTCTACCCATGGGGGGCTGGATGCCTACCACCACTACCACCCCTACTCAGGGGTGCCAGATGCCTACCACTACTACCACCTCTACCCATGGGGGGCTGGATGCCTGTCACTACTACCACCTCTACCCATGGGGGCTGGATGCCTACCACCACTACCACCCCTACTCAGGGGGTGCCAGATGCCTACCACTACTACCACCTCTACCCATGGGGGGCAGGATGCCTGTCACTACTACCACCTCTACCCATGGGGGCTGGATGCCTGTCACTACTACCACCTCTACCCATGGGGGCTGGATGCCTGTCACTACTACCACCTCTACCCATGGGGGCTGGATGCCTACCACTACTACCACCTCTACCCATGGGGGCTGGATGCCTACCACCACTACCACCCCTACTCAGGGGTGCCAGATGCCTACCACTACTACCACCTCTACCCATGGGGGGCAGGATGCCTGTCACTACTACCACCTCTACCCATGGGGGGCTGGATGCCTACCACCACCTCTACCCATGGGTGCCAGATGCCTACCACAACTACCACCTCTACCCATGGGGGGCTGGATGCCTGTCACTACTACCACCTCTACCCATGGGGGGCAGGATGCCTGTCACTACTACCACCTCTACCCATGGGGGGCAGGATGCCTACCACAACTACCACCTCTACCCATGGGGGGCTGGATGCCTGTCACCACTACCACCTCTACCCATGGGGGGCAGGATGCCTGTCACCACTACCACCTCTGCCCATGGGGGGCAGGATGCCTGTCACTACTACCACCTCTACCCATGGGGGGCTGGATGCCTGTCACTACTATCACCTCTATCCATGGGGGGGCTGGATGCCTACCACCACTACCACCCCTACTCAGGGGGTGCCAGATGCCTACCACTACTACCACCTCTACCCATGGGGGGCAGGATGCCTCTCACTACTACCACCTCTACCCATGGGGGGCTGGATGCCTACCACCACTACCACCCCTACTCAGGGGGTGCCAGATGCCTACCACTACTACCACCTCTACCCATGGGGGGCTGGATGCCTGTCACTACTACCACCTCTACCCGTGGGGGCTGGATGCCTACCACCACTACCACCCCTACTCAGGGGTGCCAGATGCCTACCACTACTACCACCTCTACCCATGGGGGGCAGGATGCCTGTCACTACTACCACCTCTACCCATGGGGGCTGGATGCCTGTCACTACTACCACCTCTACCCATGGGGGGCTGGATGCCTGTCACTACTACCACCTCTACCCATGGGGGGCTGTATGCCTACCACTACTACCACCTCTACCCATGGGGGGCTGGATGCCTGTCACTACTACCACCTCTACCCATGGGGGCAGGATGCCTGTCACTACTACCACCTCTACCCATGGGGGGCTGGATGCCTGTCACTACTACCACCTCTACCCATGGGGGGCTGGATGCCTACCACCACTACCACCTCTACCCATGGGTGCCAGATGCCTACCACAACTACCACCTCTACCCATGGGGGGCTGGATGCCTGTCACTACTACCACCTCTACCCATGGGGGGCAGGATGCCTGTCACTACTACCACCTCTACCCATGGGGGGCAGGATGCCTACCACCAACAACACCCCCACTCACAGGATGGCTAATGCATGACACAACAAGCACACACCAACATAAGGAATGCAACAAAAAGACATCCCCCCCAACACCATGACAAGCGTGTGTAGACTGTGTCAAATGCCTACAACACTGAACATGACTTTGAACATACAATGTGACCCCCTATCACATGTGTCACACATAAATGTGTGCGGCCCACACAATGCAAGCAGACCATGACCACTGTGGCAATGGGGTCCAACCCCCATCATCACAGTGACCAAAAGGTAAGTGTGGGGTCCATAGCTGAAGCACATTTTGAACATTGTGGCAATGGGGTCCAACCCCCATCATCACAGTGACCAAAAGGTAAGTGTGGGCTCCATAGCTGAAGCACATTTTGAACATTGTGGCAATGGGGTCTAAACCCCATCATCACAGTGACCAAAAGGTAAGTGTGGGGTCCATAGCTGAAGCACATTTTGCACATTGTGGCAATGGGGTCTAAACCCACATCATCACAGTGACCAAAAGGTAAGTGTGGGGTCCATAGCTGAAGCACATTTTGAACATTGTGGCAATGGGGTCTAAACCCCCATCATCACAGTGACCAAAAGGTAAGTGTGGGGTCCATAGCTGAAGCACATTTTGTACATTGTGGCAATGGGGTCTAAACCCCCTTCATCACAGTGACCAAAAGGTAAGTGTGGGGTCCATAGCTGAAGCACATTTTGAACATTGTGGCAATGGGGTCTAAAACTCCATCATCACAGTGACCAAAAGGTAAGTGTGGGGTCCATAGCTGAAGCACATTTTGAACATTGTGGCAATGGGGTCCAACCCCCATCATCACAGTGACCAAAATGTAAGTGTTGACATTGAAAATGCTGCAACTGCCAAACTGCATGGATGATTCCTGGTCACAGAACAACAAACACATCAGTGGCAAAAGAGTGCTTGTGTCCCATAGCAAAATAGATTGTGTGAGGCAAACAGTGCAGTGCAAATAAGACATACCTTTGGCCATGTGCAGACAAACATCACCCATGGGGGCTGACACTGTCAACATCCATCAATGACACAATGACAGAAGTGACCATCATAATGCAGACCCACATATTTGCACCAATGGGCACACAAATGTAGATACCCTGTGGAGACTGTAGATGTGAGGTGAACAAATAACATACCATGGCAGCAATGGGACACACAAACAATGATCATTGTGCTGACTGATGACCTAGGAGTCCCAGGGACAGCAGGTGAAACCCACCAAACAACATACAGCCAATAGCACACTAAAGATATGCCAATGCAGTGGTGCAGATGCACAAACAGGCAGACCCACACTGCACATCCAACACAACAGGTGAGGGGGGGTGCCAGTGTCCCCAGGCAACCACACAACACATGATGAGGCCTGGATACCAATTACACAGATGCACATACAGTGCCACACAAAAGTAACTCATGGATCCAAATCCCCTATGTGGGCAATCAGGCATTGTTAGATGAGAGGGAGCACACATTACACATGTCACACAAGCTTGTAGGAACAGCAACTAACACAGCAAGAGACAGACCCACCACAGCACTACCCCCAGGGACCCCATATTGTGCTGACACTAGCCTGCATGATAATCCCACTGTGATGACAATGTCAGATGTCGTTCACACTGTGAACCCCAGCCATGTGTCCTGAGCAACTAACTACCATCACACCTACACAAGCTCCAATCAATCAGCACGGCCTGCCAGCCAAGGCCAATATGGAGGTAGGGGTCTGGCCGTGCAACAACTCACTTTTGCACACACTCAACACCACACACCCTGATCTCCACCAATGTGCAGCAGTGAAGCTCACATGGACTGGTGACATTGCACATGCACCCATGACAATACCAGGGGTGGTGGTGGGAACCAAGGTGCAGAAACCCATCACACATGGCCAGTCAACAAGACTTGTCAATGTCTGACACACAGCACAGTATGCTGTACATGGGCATGATGTGAAATCCACCACAATCAATGGGATCCTGGCCATAGTCACATACCAATGAAGAAGCCAAGGTGACACACGAAGAACACACGTACACAACTACCAACATTGCAGCTCTGACCCTGAGGAGTGGCAGCAGTCACACACACAACGTGTCACAATCACTGTAAGCTAACACAAACTGTAAATCACATTACTCGTGTAAACAACAAGTGCCAAGGGAATCCTGAATGTGTCCCATCTGCGTTTGCCCACATCCCCAGCACTGACAACAAAGACAACCTGGGATGACAACCTCATGAACATTAGTTTGCCATGCACCCACATCACAGAGAAACCAGGTCCAAGATGCTGGATGAACACAGAACAACTCAGCAAGCATCACAAACAGGAACATCCCTAGGGACACAGCCTGTGTAGGAAAAGGGAAGGGAACACGCACAGACATGCTTACACAACACAGGCCCATGCAATGTCACCAGATTACACACTGCCATGAGGGCACACCACTCCTGTGGAAGGTCCGCTGTGCCAAACCTTGTCTGTGCATGACCCAAACATGTCAGCAGAACACTCCGTCAGTGAGTCAACAACCACAACACACAGAAGGCTCTGCTCACATCAGCCTGGGTACGGGGGTGTCACGTCAGTCATCTGCACACACACCAAACACGTGTCAAGCAAGTTGCACTGTATACACAGATGAGTCCTTCGACATTGATGTGCAAAACTGCATGTCCAGTGGAGCTGGGCACACAGTCAGGGAAATCGGAACATTGAACAGTGGTAAGCCCACCAGATGTGCATCAGTGTAAGACAAAGATGTTAATTTACAAATGCAAAAAGGACATCCCTGTGTCAAATGCTGAACATTACACCCTCAGACTGTAGCAAAGGATGCCATAGATCCAGAATACAACAGGACACATATCCCATGGACCACATGGAGTCCATCACTGCAACACTTCATCGTCCTGATGTGAATACTATTACAACTGCAAATGCAGGATGCTACTCATCCACATCATGTACATCAAAAGAAAACCCAAAAGTAAACAAAAAGAGGCTTTATTCAGCAAATGTCAGGGTAAAAACGGAAGTCCAAAAGAAACTAAGGCCAATGGCCAGTCCAAAATCACAGTACCAAAGGGGTGAGAAGTGACAACTGGTCACACATTGCTTGCCTGCACTGGTACGGTTGGGGGACATCACCCTTGGAGGGGCATACAAGGGGCAGGCCAGGCACCGCAGGGACAGGATCAGGGGATGGCAGAGTGAGGCAGTGAAGGGGTGGTGGGTGCAGGAGTGTCACCAGCAACTGCAGTGTAGGTGTCTGACTCAGGGGGGGCCGGCACAACCGTGGTACACAAGTCAGTTGGTGTGGGTGCCGCAACCACTGCAGTGGGCTGGACTGATGTAGTGGACTGGGTACCCACTGCAGTGCCCGAGTTAGACGTGGTGGTTGTGGACTCCACTGCAGTGCATGACTCCAAGGGAGTGGAAGGGTGGGCAGATGAGGTGGGCAGGACAGAGGGGGGGGGACCCGGTCCCCACAACAGTGCCACTAACAGGCAGAGCGTCTGGGTTGGGGGTGGAAGAGCAAGTGGCAGGGTGGGAGGGCCTAAGCAGTCTGGGGATGCGGTATCGGTGTGTGGGGGAACCTGGGGCAGGGTGTGGCGGGGGAACCTGTGCAGTGGTGGCCTGGGGGATGGAGGAGAGAGACTGGGCGCTGGAGCTGTGTGGTGGTGGGGTCTTGCTCTTCCTGCTCCGGGGGGACTTCCGAATGGGCTCCTGTGTCTGCCTGTGCCTGGGGGAGGGTGTCCGGGGGCGAGGGGCACTCCTCTCTGTGTGGGTGGACTTCCTCTTCCCCTGGTGTGCTGGGTCAGCAGGAATGGTGGGGAAGAGGCCGAGGTCACACAGGAAGACCTGCTGTGTATGTGGGGTAGCAGGCGAGGCAAGGGAAGGGGTCTTGGAGGGAGAGGATTTGGAGGACTGCGGAGTGAATGTGGATGCCTGTGTGTGTGTGTGTTCCCCATCCCCTGTGTCTGTGGTATCAGTCCCCTGAGGATGCTTGTGTGCACGTCTTGCCTTACTCTTGGGTGTGTCTGTGCTGCTCGTGTCTGTGTGTATGGATGACTGTGCAGGTAGGGGGGCAGGAAGTGTGGATGGGGCAGAGGTGGGAGGGGTGAGGGACTGTTGGAGGAGGGACACTGCTGCCATCAGGGAGGAGTCCATGGACCTATTGCTCCTCTGTAGGGCAGACATACCCGTCGAGATGCCCTCCATGAATGACACCAGCTGTGTCAACAGAGTGGTGTGTGCATGGAGGACACTCAGCATTGCTGTCTGCCCTACATGGAGCTGCCGAAGGAGGTACACAGACTCCTCACTCAGGGCAGCAGGGGACACAGGGGCAGGGGCTGCGGTGCCTGGCATGAAGGAGACACGCTCCCGAGCACGGGAGCCTCCACGGTCCTCCGGAATGGGAGCCGATGGGAGGGCGGTGGTGGTGGTGGCGGGGCCAGACAGACTAGCTGGCCTTTTGGTGGCTGCCGAGACCCGCCTCTACAAGGGAGTCATCCTCCGAGCTGCTGTGGTCCCCAGCTGAGGTGGATGGTGCTGAGGACACCTCGGTGTGGCTCCCCTCGCCCTCCGTGCCACTGGGTCCCTCTGACCACTCGTCCGATGCTGACCCAGTCTGGCTCCGCTGCTCCTCCTGGTCCACGGAGCTGTCCCCTCCTGTGGCCGTGGATGTATCTGCAAACAATTAGGGAAACAGACAAACATCAGTCACCTGCAATGACCGCACACACCACAGTAAGTATAGCACATTACAGAGCAAGCCCTGGCATCCTTAGTTGAACATTGCCTAAAGTCCTCACACAGATTCGGGGAAGCCAATTGTCAGTCTGATGGTCAACCATGGGACTCACACCCCTCCTGCCCTTGCACCCATCTGTCTGGTGCCTGTCTGATGGTAAGACCCCAGTGTGGACACATGCACCACCTACACAGTTGTTGGACATTGCAGGGAACACGGTGAAGCAAGTGAACATGCACACATCACATCTCTTGCCACTGAGTCAGTGCAGGTGTCCGGATAAAGGGATGGCCAGATTCTAATTAGAAATGCATGTGATGCATACCAGCACCAGACACCATGATGCACCCATGTCCGGATAGTCAATGCCGCAATGGGGTGCATGTTGCACATGTCACTCCCCTGCAGGATCAGTCCCAGGAAGTTGAATGCCATGACACAGGAATGCGTGCAAAGTCATACATTACTGTCTCAAGTCACATGGCCATGGCAGCCAGATAACAACAGTCTGCACTGTGTCACAATCCGAGGGCATGGGGAATGCAAGTTATGTGACTGACAAGTGCACATGTCCATCCCCCCAAAACCACATCATCTGTACTACTATTTGTCCACGTCATACCAACTGGACATATGGGGGACATGAAATACAACTCTCTGAACATGAGCACCTCACAGTGTGCTGTGAATGAAAATACAGCTGCCTGAAAGTCACAGTCGCAAACACCTGTGTGCACAGTCAAGTGATCAGACACTTATAAGTCACAGAAGTATCGTCTATCATGGTCACATCTCAGATGGCATGCTGAGCCCCAAACGATGAACATACCAGTAGTCCTGACAATGAAGACACAGCACAATGAGACAGAGGCAGACACCTGAGGGTACATTACACTGATCACAACATGCCAGATGATACACGGGAGTGGGAGTACAGAGTGTATTCTATGCACTGGAGTAGGCATGACTGTCCAGCTCCACCTGTAAGAGGGATGAGTCCTGGACAGTAGGCAGGTGGCTAAGCATGTGTGACACACTGGATACACATCCTCCTGAGGCCCAAATATTGTTCCCACCAGCAGCATGGGTGTGTGCCACATTCCCCAGGGACATGTGGTGAGTCAGAGCAGCAAGCGGACCACATATCAAAGTTACACGCAGATCACATGTCAGAACTTAGGCATTGTGTAAGCAATTGACCCACCCATGAATCGCACAACATAGTCACAGGAACAAATGCTGTCCCCCACCTTGAGCAAAGCAAAATGCAATGACAGTCCCCAAATGACACAATTTCCTGACTATAAGGGCCACACATATGCGTATCAGAGGAGAAGTGGGCATGTAACAAATGAGGGACATGGGTCCTGGACCACATGACTGATGTACTGTGGAAATTTACTCAGGCCAGAGGAGGGCACATAGCATGGCAGACAAAGTGCACAGTGCAGTCATGGACTCACCCCTCCTTGCTGCTATCTGTCCTTCAGCTGCCCATCCAGGTCAGGGAAGACCACCGCCAGGATCCGGAGCATGTGGGAGGTCAGGGTCCGGTGTCCGCCCCTCCTGCGAGGAGGCGACAGCTTCAGCTGGACCCTTGCGATCCTCCGGGTCCAGCCACGAAGGTCCTGCCACCTCTTTTGGCAGTTGCGGATCCTGCGCCTGTAGACCCCCACGGATCTTACTTTCCGGGCGATGGTCAGCCAGATGTCCTGCTTCTGGTGGGCATCAACCTGTGAGGATGACAAAGTGAAAAGGCCATTACTACACATGCAACATATACGTGCATCACACAGTTGGATATACATGTCTCAATCACAGGGGCATATGATGTACACAGGCAGTGCAACAATGGCTATGAACAGTTTGCCAGCAGTCACTACATGGTATCATTGCATGGGATGTAAACCTAGTTGGAATGCACTGTTACTGCACTGTACCAGTTCAGTGCATGTAACTACACACTTTGGGGTGTGACAACTACTCAGTGGGCATGCTAGCCAGTGGTGTGCACACTGAAAGTCCTGCTAGTCAGACAACATGCACAATTAGTGATGCAGTGGACAGCACACTCACCTGCTCCCCTGGTTTCCCATACAGCTTGCTGTACTGTGGAAGGAGGCTGTCCAGCAGGGCCTGGTTCTCCTCAAGGCTGAAGGCTGGGGCTCTCTCCACAGTACGTGCCATTTCAGGAGCCAGAGGATGCATAAACAGCAGCAGTGTTGGTGGCAGATGTCGTCCTGGAGCATGTAGTGCAGGCAAGTGAGCTCTCAGGGGAACAGCCAGCATTATATGTGTGCTGCAGAGGCAGATACTGTCCCATGTGTCCAAAGTGATAGGTCCAAGTCGTTTGCATCTTCTGAATCTGACCAATCCATGGAATAGCAGCACTAATACACACCCACAGCATCCTTCAAATCTTCAACTTCATGACACCCATGATTTTGCAACATTGTTGTGGCTGGACAACTGAATTCACTGCATCAGACTCGTTGGAGCTTCGAAAACGCGTCCGTTGCCATGCCAGGCCCCAGTCAATGTGTGCGCACTGATCGGTCCATTGCTGTACAACGCGTACCCGGGATACAACGCGTACCCGCTCACATTGAATGCAATGGGCCGGCCGGGCACACCGATCGGTCCATTGCAGTTCAACGCGTAGCCGCGATACAACGCGTACCCGCTCACATTGAATGCAATGGGCCGGCCGGGCACACCGATCGGTCCATTGCTCTACAACGCGTACCCGCGATACAATGCGTACCCGCTCACATTGAATGCAATGGGCCGGCCAGCACACCGATCGGTCCATTGCAGTTCAACGCGTACCTGCGATACAACGTGTACCCGCGCACATTGAATGCAATGGGCCGGCCGGGCACACCAATCGGTCCATTGCTCTACAACGCGTACCCGCTCACATTGAATGCAATGGGCCGGCCGGGCACACCGATCGGTCCATTGCAGTTCAACGCGTACCCAGCGATACAACGCGTACCCGCTCACATTGAATGCAATGGGCCGGCCGGGCACACCGATCGGTCCATTGCAGTTCAACGCGTACCCGCGATACAACGCGTACTCGCTCACATTGAATGCAATGGGCCGGCCGGGCGCACCGATCGGTCCATTGCAGTTCAACGCGTACCCGCGATACAACGCGTACCCGCTCACATTGAATGCAATGGGCCGGCCGGGCACACCGATCGGTCCATTGCTCTACAACGCGTACCCGCTCACATTGAATGCAATGGGCCGGCCGGGCACACTGATCGGTCCATTGCAGTTCAACGCGTACCTGCGATACAACGCGTACCCGCTCACATTGAATGCAATGGCCAATGTGTGCGCACCGATCGGTCCATTGCTGTACAATGCGTCCCTGTACAAGTCACTGGCATATGTCACCATGCCTGTCACAGGTGAACATATGCCAGCCACATATACTTCCCAGGGAGTGAGGGGCACACCTACAACACCACAGCCTGTCCACACTGTATCCTAAGGCATGTAAGGCTGCATTACATGTTCTGCAATGGGCCGGCCGGGCACACCGATCGGTCCATTGCTCTACAACGCGTACCCGCTCACATTGAATGCAATGGGCCGGCCGGGCACACTGATCGGTCCATTGCAGTTCAACGCGTACCTGCGATACAACGCGTACCCGCTCACATTGAATGCAATGGCCAATGTGTGCGCACCGATCGGTCCATTGCTGTACAATGCGTCCCTGTACAAGTCACTGGCATATGTCACCATGCCTGTCACAGGTGAACATATGCCAGCCACATATACTTCCCAGGGAGTGAGGGGCACACCTACAACACCACAGCCTGTCCACACTGTATCCTAAGGCATGTAAGGCTGCATTACATGTTCTGTGTATGGGGGTCAACATGTTGTCTTTTGGCTGGCACTTGGGGGCAGCCACTCCCAGGCTGTGCACGTGTTCATGGGGACAGAATCCTTGGTGTGTTGTGCACATGAACACTGTGGTGTGCAACTGTTCATTTCAGGGCATGTGGCATGGTCACATTTCACGGTTGTGTATGTGTATGTCATGTCACATACCCCCTGAGTCCCATGTGGGACGGTATGTACGTCCCAGGGTGACCCATTGCCACAATTGTGATGGCCCTCCACATTCTGTGTGCATGTCGTGTTTACAATGTCTCTGATTCCATGTGCACAATGGGAGACAGTCTCCACATCCACGTTGTTTGTGCATGGACTTTGATGTTGTGCGTGTGTGTGTCACAGACGTCCATGTCTGTCCTGCCGAGGCAACAGGGACCACTACCTGTGGGGGTCATGGTTGTTTAGCTGTGGTGTATTCATGATGCACCATGTCATGCCAGTGTCCATGTGTCAATACAGGGTCCCAGGGAATCTACCTGTCGATGAGCTGTGATGCCTGGGGCACATCTGTCCTCACATGTCACTGTTGTGTGTGTTTGGAACGTGACAGCAGTACATGGGTACTGTGACACAGCCTAATGATATCCCATAGCACAACCTGGGACTTGTTGAGGACACATGTTGAACTGTGATGTTAGATGTTAGCCATGTAGGTGCCATACATGTCCTTACGGAACGGCACACGCATCATGTACTTGTGTCTCGTAATAATGTATCATGTGATATTGAGTCTGGTCTATGCCACATATGTGGGGTGACTGACAATATTTCTTTCTTCACCTATGCACTGCAGGGCACCAGCTGTCCATCGGCCATTCCCTGACCTTGCAACGGTGGTTGAACGGGACTGCATCCGACGGTACCGCTTCACCAGGCCACTGATTGAGGAATTGACGGTGCGGTTGGCCCCACATTTGCAACCTGGCCGGACATACCCTACAGCGCTGACCCCCAAGGTGAAGGTGATGGCAGCCCTACACTTCTTTGCCACCGGTACCTTTCAACACACTGTGGCGTCTGCTGGTGGGATGTCACAGACCATGTTCAGCCATGTGCTCTGCGACGTTTTGGAGGCTATGTTGAGGTACCTGAACCAGTACATCTATTTCCCTAGACTTCAACAACTCACTGACGTGAAGAGTGACTTCTATGCCCTGGGGAGGATGCCGCATGTCATTGGCTCCATTGATGGGACACATGTGGCTTTGGTACCACCACAGGCCCAAGAACAGGCATACAGGAACCGCAAACACTACCATTCGGTCAATGCACTGGTGGTATGTCTTGCAGATATGAGCATCACACACGTCTGTGCCCGTTTCCCCGGTTCTGCACACGATGCCTACGTGATGAGGAGTAGTCGCATCCCGAGGATGATGTCACAGATGCGGAAACAGCGTGCCTGGCTTGTTGGTGTGTACTGACTTTGTAGCATTGTGTGTGTTCTGCAATGTAGTGTTCCGCCCTCTTTTCCAACTCAGCTAATGTGCAATTGTCTGTATGTAGGTGACTCCGGATACCCCAACATGCTGTGGTTGCTGACGCCCCTCAGGAACCCTGTGACACCAGCCCAGATGCGCTACAATGAGGCACATGGTCGGACCAGGAGAGTGATTGAGCGGACATTTGGTCTCCTGAAGAGCCACTTCCGCTGCCTAGATAAGACAGGAGGGGCCCTCCCATATGCCTCAGCAAAGGTGTGCAAGATTGTCATCGTCTGCTGCATGCTACACAACCTGGCAGTGCGGAAGGAGTTGCCTCTCATCCTGGATGACGATGACCAACATCCGCCACCTGTGGAGGATCCTGGGCTGGACCACGATGCCAGTGGTGATGATGTTGATGAGGGTGATGTCCGCACACAGCTCATCACCAACTTCAGCTGAATGTGAGTATCCAGGGATGTTATGTCAATGATGTGAGTTTGCATGATATGTGTTGGTGGTGCACTGGTGCTGTTTGAGTGTGTCCATGTGCTACTTGACTGGATGCGTGCAGCAATGTGTCCTTACAGGTAGTCTGTACTCCACAACAGTGTTGACATGCTAACTTGGTCCTGGGTGGGTATCTTGTGACATGTATTGGGCATGAGTATTGCAGTTCTGTCCTGTTCTTCAGTGCTTTTGACTGTGTGTCATTTCTGTCCTTCACAGGGTACTTTCAGAGTTGTTTGGTCAACTGTGATCCCCCGACACCGTGAATCAACTTCCAGGGTGGTAGCTGTCGTTTACCTACAGGTTATGTGTGCCACACCCATGGACTTCCTTTCTTCTACACTTGTTGACTGTGTGCCCACTGCCAGGTGGGATTACCTTGCATCTGTAGTGGTTACAACATGTTGCAAATGTGTAATAAACCTGTGCTTCACTTTGTGATGTGCGTTGTCTGTGGTCACACATCTGACTGACATTTGCTTCCTGCACCAGTGGGCTAGTTAACACAGACTGTGAATAGGTGTTGTGTCTGTGCATTGCACCATATTTCCTGGCAACATCAGTGTAGGCGATGAGTCAGATGGCCCTGGTGTGTATGTGTTGTGTAGCCCTGGTGGTGTGTCTCCCTCATATGTGTCACGTCGCCATGACTCACATGCCGGTGTTGTACTTGCTGTAGCAGTTAGCATGCACAGTGTCATTTCACAGATCATCATCTCCACTTCAGAAACAACGTTGTAATCACAACAGAGGCAAGTATGGTGTATTAGTGGGTTTATTGACATACATGTGTGAGTATAGTGAACAGGATGGTGGGTGCTGTACATTGTGATTGTAATCCAAAGTTCCTAGATGATTTGGAAGTCCTGATAGCAGAAATGTCCTGAGTGAAGTCCACAGTCATCTGATACATTGGTCAAACTTGAGCTCCCCATGTCATGTGGGAGAGTTGTGTTGCATTCGACAGGGTGAAGAGTTTGCGCACAAAGGTGATTTTCCGGAACAGGTGTTGGCTTCCTGGGGGTTGTGCATGGCCATCAGCCTCTCAGTTGTCCTTCCTCGGACGAACCCTCTTCTTTGGGGGGGGACCCTCAAGTGCAGGCTGCTGCGGTGCAGGGGACTCTCCGCCAGAGTCATCCTCCCTCCCTGTGGCAGTTGCAGTTGTTGCAGCACCAGATGTTGTGGGCACACAGGGAGGTGTTGACATGTTGGTGCACATCTGGCGGAGGCATTGTAATATGTCCCTATGCACCGCTGTCTGTTCTTGCAATGTGTCCCACTTGGACTCCATGCGGGACATGTGTAAGTCCAAGCGGGCATGATGGGCAGCCTGCTGCTGTTGAATGTCCCTGAGGATCCCCACTACCTGGCTGAACTCTCCGGTGCTAGTCTGGTACGCATCAGCTATGCGTACCAGTTGTGGGTCATCATGCAGTCCAGACCCCTCTGCAAGCAGCGACCTATGTCTACCACCCCTCCCACCACCCCTGGTGACACATGAAGGACCTGCGTTGGCACGCACAGGTGACCCTGGGCCCCCTTGGGGGTTGTTGCTGGTGTTGGTGTCCGTAGCTCCACGTTGGGCCGGGGTCCGTGTGCTGTTGGTGGTGGTGGTCCTTGGTCTGTCCGTGTCGGCAGGGGTGGTCTGTGTGTTGGCAGTTGTTGGAGGGGTGGGTGCTGGGGGTGCAGCTGGTGGTCCTGCTGGTGCTGCATGATGACTCACTGCGGAGGTGCCAGGTAGGTCTTCGTCATCCGAGGTGGGCAGAGGCTGTTCCACACCAGTGAGCTCAGTGTCCCCCGGAGCCTGGGACAGGGACCTCTCAGCGTCTGCTGCTGTGTCCCCATCATCACCTGTATTTGGAAGAGACACACAATGTATATAATGTTTCTACAGGCATCAATGGTTCAAACACCTGACAGTTGTGACTGTACCTCTGGATGCGGGCCTGTACATTGCATTGTCCTAAGTTGTCACAGTCAGCTGTTGATATTGGTGTAGCGCATTGTCCTGACAACATGAAGCATTTCAATGTGAATGTTGAGGTGTGTGCATAGCCAGCATTGGTGGTATTTGGTTGACATCCGGACATCCTTCTCCCTCCAGCCCAGTTATCCCACCATGAAGCATGCCACCCTTGCAGTGGGTGCAAGTTGACTCTCAGGATGTCAGTCAGTGGTGTCCTGCTGTTGGTTGGTGGCCAGTTCCCAGCATGGCCTTGTGCTCCCCACAACAGAGCAGCAGTGTCAGACATCTTTGATGGGGCTTTCCACTCTCTGTGAGGTGTGCATGCTTCATTGTGAGCTTGCTGGGCCATGGGGGGGGAATGTTGAGCTGTGACTACCACTCCCATCATGCTATTGCCTCCACCCCCTTCCCAGCATGCCCATACTTCCTTCCTTTTGAGTGTACTTCACTGTGTGTGGGTGTGACAGCAATGGCAAGATGGCTGACAGTGGTGTCCTGCTGTTGGTTGTTGGCCAGTTCCCAGCATGGCCTTGTGCTCCCCACAACAGAGCAGCAGTGTCAGACATCTTTGTTGGGGCTTTCCACTCTCTGTGAGGTGTGCATGCTTCAGTGTGAGCTTGCTGGGCCATGTGGGGGATGTTGAGCTGTGACTACCACTCCCATCATGCTATTGCCTCCACCCCCCTTCCCAGCATGCCCATACTTCCTTCCTTTTGAGTGTACTTCACTGTGTGTGGGTGTGACAGCAATGGCAAGATGGCTGACAGTGGTGTCCTGTTGTTGGTTGGTGGCCAGTTCCCAGCATGGCCTTGTGCTCCCCACAGCAGAGCAGCAGTGTCAGACATCTTTGATGGGGCTTTCCACTCTCTGGGAGTTGTGCATGCTTCAGTGTGAGCTTGCTGGGCCATGTGGGGGGGGGATGTTGAGCTGTGACTACCACTCCCATCATGCTGTTGCCTCCACCCCCCTTCCCAGCTTGCCCATACTTCCTTCCTTCTGACTCTGCTTCCCTGTGGGGTAGTGTGCCTGTGCTGAATGGATGGCTGACAGTGTTGTCCTGGTGTTTGTTTGGCTACAAGTCCCATGTGTGTCACTGTGCTTCCCACAGCATGACCCAGGGTGGTGGTTCTTTGTGGGATACATTTTTTTAGTGTGAGGCAATGCATTTTCCCAGGTGAGTTGTGTGTAGTTTGGGTTAGGGGTGTGTGTGGGAAGAGCTGCTGGTAACTATGGTCATAGCTGTCAGTCCTCCTTCCCACCCAGCCAGATGTCCCACCACGGAACGTGCTTCCATTGCAGGGAGTGCAAGTTGTCTTTCAGGATGTCAGACAGTGGTGTCCTGCTGTTGGTTGGTGCACAGTTCCCAGCAGGGCCTTGTGCTCCCCACAGCAGTAGCCAGTGTCAGCCATCTTGTCAGTTGTTTTCCACTCCCTGTGATGTGAGCATGGTTCAGAGTGGTGTTAATGGGCGTATTGTGATGGTGGGCAATATCTGTGACTACGACTCCCATGATGCTATTGGCTACACTGACTTGACCAGCATACACAGAATTCCTTCCTTTCTGTGGGATTCCCTGTGTGGTGGTGTTGTAGTGGTGGCTACATATCTGACAGTGTTTGTTGGTTAGATTTGTGCCACTGCCTAGCATTATTTGTTGTAGGGTTTGTACATGTCATGACACAGTTACATATCACTATGAGATGGCATGTATTGTGTTTATCTGACTGACATACACATCTTGGGATGATTCTGGTTTTGTTGCTGTGGATTTGCTAAGGGTGCATGGTTTGACTATCCCCTTGACAGTGATGTGTGTGTATTGTCACACGATATTGGGTATATTGGTTGTGTACTCACCAGGCTCTGGGATGTCTTCTAGTCCATAGACGCTCACTGGTGGGAGGATGGCCCGCACCTTCTCCTCCCAGGGCCTGAGGTATAGTGGTTTGGCAGGAGGGCCACTGCCGGTGTGTTGGCTGAAGATGTAATCCTTCTTCAGTAGGTCCCTGACCCTCCTGCGCACATCATACCACCTGTTCTGGATGTCTTCCTTTGTGCGCAAACATGGTGATTGTGCGTTCACCCTGTCAACGATCCTCGCCCACATCTTGGTTTTCTGCGACATGGGGGTCTGTTGTACCAGTGTACCAAACAGCTGTGGCTCTACCCTGAGGATCTCATCTACCAGGACTTCCAATTCACTATCTAGGAACTTTGGATTCTTCTTTGGGGGCATGGTGATGGGTGGTGGTGGTGAGTGATGTGTGTGTTGGTGTGCATGTGAGGGTGTGTGAGTGTGTGTTTTGCTGGGTGTATGTGAGGGTGCTATTTGTTGAGGTGCTGATGGTGTGTGGCTTGTGTGATGGATGAGCTGTGAGTGTGTGTGTGGTTGCTGTCTGTTGGTGTTCTGTGCTGGCAGGTCATTTGAATTTGCAAAGGATCATGGTAGGGACTTGTGTCCTTTATATGGGTGGAGTTGTGGGTGTGTCTTTGTTCCCTGTTCTCCCCCAGTATTTATTGGCTTTGTAATTGCTTGTTTGGCCTTTTTTTTGTGTTTTTCCCTTTGTACTTTTTGTGCAGGTAGGAGACGTTCTTCTGACCGAGTCGGACCCTGCAGTTGTCTCGTGCGAGCTTCTCCGAGTCGTTCACGCTGTGTTTGTGCTGTTTCCTGTGCTGCGTACGCGTCGGTCGCGGTGTATTGGGTTGCTTCGGCTCGCTGTTTTGTATGCGTGTCGGTCGTACGGCTTGAGCTCCGTGCGACTCGGTCGTGTTTTCCACGCGTTGCATCGTACTTGGCGGGTCGGAGTTCGCGGGTACGTTTCGTTCGGGATTCTTCCTGGTGCGTGTCGGTCGGTTCGATTCGCGTGCTTTTCCGGCCGGATAGCTGTTTTCCGCGCGGTTCGGTCGTTCGGCTTGTGTTCCGTACGAGTCGGTCGGATTTTGCACGCTTTTCATCGTACTTTGCGGGTCGGGCTGCACCGGTACGTGTCGGTCGGAATTAATTCCGGCTCCGAGTCGGTCGGTACGTTTTCTGGCCCAAATCGGAATCGGCCCCTCTGTCTTTCTACCCTGACTATACCCTGGCTGTGCAGGCTGCCCGCCGCGAATGCCTGCCCGCAAAACGCATTTTGCAAAAACACGAAGTGTCCTACTCTTTGGCCTATCCGGCCAAGCTGCGGGTCAGGCAGGGATCTAAAACCCTGGTATTCCCGGACCCAAAGGGAGCCCTTGCCTTCGCCAAACAGCTGGACCGCTCCCAGCACACCACTCCAGCCAGTTCTCAGGACCCAGTTGTAGCTAACATGAGTGACAATGATTGAAACGTATCCTTAAATTGCTCTTGGCTTTGTGTTTTCATGTGTTGGGCTGTACGGCACAATGTTGGACTTGTTCTTATGGCTGCCCCCCTACTGACTAATTGTTTGTTGTTTACCACTGCATTTACGTACTGGGCTTATTGGCTATTTTTGGATATATTGCATTGATTCTCTTTTAGTCTGCCGATAGTTTTGGCTTGGCCACCCTGCTTTTTCTGGCAGGGGTGTATGCTGGCGCTGCCATGCCCCCGCGGGATGATTCCCACCTCTGCTATTGACTCTTCCCTTCCCAGTTTTGGTTCCCTGGGGAGGCTGTGGGTGGCTGCACGACCTGTTTGGGGGGTTGGTGTGGGTGGTGGGTGGGGGGGCTTTGGGGTGTTGTGTCCTCCTTTTGAGGCGCTTTTGTGGTTTATTGTATTTTTTCTGTTCTCACACTGCAAGATTCAGGCTTCCACACTTTACTTTGTGTGGTGGGTCTGTCTGGGTGGGGGTGGGGGGTTTTCTGGGTCACCTTGTTTTTTTTTGAGGCATTATTGTTTGTGTTCTCATTGCTTGTATTTTTTCAGCATGCATCACATCACCGCTATGCTTGATCACTGCACTGCGTTTGTACAATGCACCTCACCCTCCCTTAGGCAGATGCTCTCTGGTCTGGTACCACCTGCCTCCCCTTTCTTGCCTACTTGTGTTTTCCCCCGTTGCTATGCCATCCATACTTGCAGGTTCTTGTTGGCTCCAGTTCATGCTCCACGTGACTGCCCCGTCCCCCTTCTCTCCAGGCATGCTTGCCCCATTTTACGTACCAGCTTCCGGCCACAGACCGTACTCGCTGCCCTGCGCCCCATACCTCCTTGCTTTCTCACAGTATGATTGGCACTGTATGCTGGACTTGGAATATCCGCGGTCTTAACGACCACCGCAAAGCCCGGCTTATTCACTCTCACCTACTCCGGCACAAAGTTGACATTTGCATGTTACAAGAAACCCACCTGTTACCTGCGCCTTCTGCTAGGCTCCAATCGCACTACTGGGGTGAATCGCACTCCTCTTTCTATTCTACCTACTCCCGGGGAGTGTCCATTTTGATACGGAGGGGACTTCCGTGGCATTCAACTCAGGTACTTAGTGACCCTGATGGACGGTATGTTATTTTGCGGTAACTAGACACAATATCGAATCAAAAATATAGAATGGACAGAATATCGAAGTCAAAATATAGAATGGACATAATATCGAATGGACATAATATAGTGGTTAATAATATCGAAATGCAGGTAAGTAATATCGACTGTAAAAATATCGAAGTACATAATATAGGCAGTAAAATATATCGAATTTTTAATAATATCTATTTTTTTTAGTGTTTTGTATGTTAGTATATGTGTTAAAAGTGTATATTATTTTTGTAATGTATGTTTATTTTTTTAAAGTAATTAATTTTATGTTATTTAATTTTTGCGTAATTTAATTCCGTAGCGGGTTGTGAGTTTATAGGGGAATAGGGTGGAAAGTAATTTAATTATAGTAAATTAAATATGATTTATTAGGAATTATTAATTATTTTTAATTGAATTTTGCGTTTTAGTTCTGTAGCGGGTTGTGGGTTTATAGGGGAATAGGGTGGGAAGTAATTTAATTGTAATTAAGTAAATATTTATTTTTATTTATAGATATTGATAATTTATTGTTAATTAGGGGCCCATTACGATGTCGGGCGGAAGCACTACCGCCGTGCTGGCGGATGCAAAAACCACCAGTTACCGTCCGCACGCAGCAGTCCACACGCCCGCCCGATTACGATGCGAAAAGTCAGCCAAACACCGCCGGCAAGCCAGCGACACCGTCCGCCATCAAAGTGCGCCCGTACACGTAGCGGCGCAGCACAATTGACACACACCGTCCGACGAAATCACGTCCCGCCCGGCGTACAAATTACGATGCCGCAAACAAACGGCTCCCACGGCTAAGAGACACCGTACGTCAAACCGAAGCGGTAACACGAACGCCGAGCACGGACACCGAAGAAGCGGTATCCCCGAGCATGAATCCAGCACTGCAGGCCCTCCCTATGCTCTATCTGATGCACCACCAAGGACGCAACGTACCGCGAAGACGCAGGTAGGCACACACACAACAAGTGCACGCAAAGCGCACACAGTGCAAGGGTGGAAAAGCGGACAACCCCCACCCCCGCGTGTACACGACACATCTACCATAGCATCCACATATGACACACAGGCCAAATTGTAACATCTCGTAACACATGTGTACACACCACCTGGGACTAGGAACCAACGACCCCGTCACGGCCCCAAAGCGGCGATGACGCTGCCACACATGCGCACAACGCAGAGGCCAACCGCAGCGCCATGCATGCGTCGCACACAGACACAGGGACACAACCAAGCAGCACACACACCAGCCCCACCCCGAATGCACATGACACGTGACAGGCCTGCCACAGACATGTCCCCAACGCCCAATTCACGGTCAACACCCAACCTCACACAACCGACGCACACATGTCAGTGAAGTCACGCAACAGCAGGACACACCCCAGTGTAACAAACATGGCGAAGCACACAGCGGCGGCAACACCAACTAGGAGAAGCAGGGCCCCTTCGGGAAGAGGAACGCCAGTACCACACTGAAACACCCATACCACCCTGCACACATGAACAAGACATACAAAACGGAACAACAAAGAGCCCGGGGACCGACAACAGGTGGCCCAAGAATAACATTCACACACAAGGCCCAACGCAGAGCGGAAAGGCAGCCTGCCGCCCACACAAGGGAGAGCAGACAGCACTGAATGACCTTCCATTCCAACTCCGAAACCACAGCCCTACGAAAGAAGCCGGTGAATACAGCCATTGTCCAATAAAAGACCAACACAGGCATGCAGAGGAGACCGACCACAGGGCAGATAGCGCATATCACAGAAGAACACTACGGACGGGAAAGAAGAAAGAAAACACTCCCCCATGTCGGCCCCATGCAAGTTATTTGGAAGGAGTCACACATCACTGACCTTGAACTGTCTGAGAAGCATGTGGGATGAGGGCCAGTGTCCTCTGCACAAGCCAACAGAACACAAGTCCTGTCTCCCTACGACTACACAGAGCTCACAGCAACCTCGGAGCGTACACATTGCAGACTGCACACACAGCCGGAGCACGCCACCACAACGCACCGCTGCAAAATGGCACTCGCAACACACCTACCCAACTACGCCGGACAGGTCAAGCTGTACAAAACCAACCTGATACATATATTGGGATGCGAACTCCTGTCCCTGCTGAACGTAAGTTACCGACTGACTTACCGCATCACATTGTTCAGCTGCGTCATGCCCGTCTTCTACTGTCGGAGGTGTCCCTACCAGCATCCCGTGGAGATGTGTCTCTCCAACCCGGCATGTCTAAAGGCGGACCTGCTACAACTACTCCTCCCTCTGGACGCACACGACAGGGCCTGCTCTGCCTATGGGGGCATGGCGTATGTGGCCAACATCGGACCCGCACTGAAATGGGACCACTGTGCCTCCACACGACGGATCATCGAGCACAGCTACATCGAATGTCACCCAGCATGCCCCATCATGCTCCTCCAAGGGACAACTTACGAACAACACCTTGACAGCCACCATCCGCTACATTGGCTGGCAAACATGAATACCACCAATGACATGGAAGCCCTGCTGGACGGCATCGCATACCTGACAACCTGTCAATTCGTCGGACCCCAACGCAAGTTCCCCAATTGACCTATGATGTCCAACCCCGCACCCATGCTTAGCTTCCGCACGGACTGGCCAGTCACCACCACAACAGCCATACCAAACGACCGGCAACAATTACCACACCATCAACGATATCGCCATGACATCGGATATGACCGGGACATGCACACTGTTCCCCATCACATCCAGGAACACCGCATGCATCGTGGGAGGCAGTGGCATGGGGTCTGTGTATCGCACCCACATGGACGGAACTGCATGAACAACCAGGACACGACATGGATCCAGCGCCCATGGACACACACACCGCTCAGTGGACATGAATAGGTCGCCTGGAGTCTGTGGGTGCTGCACCCCTCCCACCCCCGCCCGGGAATCCCATACCAGGACCTTTGCATGGACGACAAGTGCATACAACAACAACACGACCCCAGTGACTGTGACATGTCCAGTAACCACCACATTGCAACAACAAGTGGCACGCCGCTGCATGCACGCAAGCACATGCCCTGATGTCATCTCACATGCACGCGTGCATGAGGAACAACCGCAGCAAACCTGTCACATGGAACTGAGATGGACTGTGCCCATGATGCCAAGCGGTCTGGTAGGCTACTTGTATACCGTCTGTGTCAAAGTCCGCAGCTCCGCAGCTATGCGTAAATGTACATTAGCACAGCCTTGGCCAAGCAGATGTAACTCTGAAGCCCACATCCCACATGCAACAGCCAATCACATGTAACCCTACACCCTATCCCATTTGTAATCATGCTCAGTATATCCTCAACATGTATTCCGCTGCCAGTAGTGTCCACTATACTGCATCACAGAGGACAGAAGACTCAATATAATGTTTGAAACCAAAACTGTCTCCGCTGACTCATTTCACAAGTACGAATGAGAGAGGCTGAGAGTATGTGAAGTACACGGCAGTCGTGACATGACCATGTAGTCCACTGGTATTGGATGTCAACGCAAATGAGTAGCACAACTGTGGAAGACACACATGTGTCGTGTGAAGTCGTATGGACGCAGTGCTCAGGTGGGTGGGTGTGACGGGTAGATGCGCACATGCCAAGTTGGAGCACGCCGTGTTGGGAGGGGTCATGAACAGTACACCACCGCTTCCCTGGGCATTGTGAGAGGACACCTGTCGGGGGAAGTGAACACGTGTGTGCACAGCAGCCGGGCACACGAACAATGCGGTACCAGGCGCACACGTCAGCCCATCCTCCGTGGACAAGCTGGATCCTGTTGTGCGCCCGCCATGCCCCTTGACAAGGCACACACAGCCCCAGTCGACCAGGTGTAACCCCAACATAGTCAATCCGCACAGGCGATACAGGGCACGGGATGGCAGTGGAGCATGGTGTGTGAGAGGTCTCCTTGTGCTCCTCCTGGTCATATCACGCAGGCAATAGAACCTCAACGTGTAGCATGGCACAAGTCAAATGGAAGTGTAGGGGGGACGCACCACAGCACGAGCAGCACTGACGTCACGGGAGGTGGCTCGCACCATCCCATCCATTGCCCATTATACCAACCACGCCACATGCCATTGCGACTAAGTGCAAGCGCGTGCGCCACCACCCCGAGCCCTCCCCAGAGAGGCCAAAGAGTGAATGTGTGGGCCATCAGCTACAGACGGACGCGGCCTGGCCGCAAGGGCAGCCACAGCCACTGGGTGTCGCAGGTGGCGGATCCGGAAGGCGAAGACTGTGATGCATAGTCCATGCAGGCCGGGTCTCCATTTGGGGCACCACGCAGGTGGACGGCGTCCCGCCACACATCATACCCTGAGACAGCCCACTCGTGCAACTGGACCCACACATACACTCCTTGCCCTCTCTGGTGCGAGCTTGGGGCTGCCTGTGCAAGCGCTAGCCTCGCAGGTGCACATGCATATTGGGGGAGCGAGGGGAGGACATGAGGGCTGGGGTGAAGATGACTGTATCACTGTCAGTGAGTACAAGGGATGACCCAGATGTGGAAAGGAAGAGACGTGTCCCGTGTGTACTGCAACTAGTCGCCAATCCAACTACCCCCATGTCCGGAATGTAAGCCCGCACCTAGGCCCGCCCATCCGCCACATCGAATATACCACCAGCACAACAACCTTCCCATTCGAAACACTGACTGGGGGTGGCGACCAGTGAACAATCATGTGTAGCCTACCCACGCGTACATGTGGGCCCTCCATGATCCATGTCACCTGCGGCAAAGTCATGACATGCGCAATGAGGGAAGTGAGGAGAGCTGTCCGCCCCACGCACAGAAGGTGCATCAGCTCCACAGACCCAGCAGCAAGTCCAGCAGGGGTCACATGTGCAGGGGCAGCTGTGCCTGGTGTGAAGGCACATGCATATAGACAGCACATCGACCAATGTGTAGTCTGCCCACATCTACAGTCCATCATCATGCGGACATAGGAATTGAACACAGGGCAACACATCTGAGTGGGTGCACCCACCGTGACCAACAATGCGCAATCATCGACGTACCCGCCCTGTGCATGGCCCCCCACCCAACGGAGGCCCATCCAGTGCCACCATCCCACACACACAAGCCTTCCACGGAACATGCTGTGTCCAATGGTCAGTACAGAGTCAGCGCCCATCTGGTGGATCCTGAACAGGAGACACATGCACACACATGCCAGCTCCCACTATGTACGTCTGCCACCTGGCACGTGCAATGTAACCTCTCACCTGTGACGTGTGTCTGCAAGCACACAGCCGTCTTGGCATGGGGCTGTCAATGTGGACACCTGTCAATGTTTCGGGAGGTGTGATCCATACAGTGCTGTACATAGGGTGCAGTGCTGACACCTACTACTGTCTCATATCCCCTCGTGCCACAGGTCCCACTTGTTTTGGCCGCTCAGCCTGTGCCCACATCGTCGTCGTCGTCGTGTGCCATACTCATCCAGCCTCGGAAGCAGTGCCATGCTCAGCAGACATTCATGTTGCCGTGGCGTTGCCGCTTGACGAATATGCAGTCAGTCCCCATCAGCACGCCCCGCAAGTCATTGGGGCCTAGATCCCCATGTGCATGATCATGGCAGTGGTTTGCATCACTAGCCATTGCCATTGGTGGGAGACCTGTGTAAGTGTATTGTGGCCGTGCCGTCCCTGCTTGACAGCTGGGCTGTGACTCATGTGCTTGCTCAGTCATGTCAGTGATGTGAATGCGAAATTGCTATGTGTTGTGTTGTTTTGACATGTGTCCACTGCCATCTTCCCTAGGCGGAGACCGAACATTGACCGCCCATACCAATTGCTGGCGGACATGGACGATACTGAGGTCATAAGGAAGTTTCGGCTGGACAGGCCAACCCTGCATCGACTGTGTGCCATGTTGGAACCCCATCTCCGTCCCCGCAGGGTGTATCCGACAGCATTCACCCCCACGGCTAAGGTGATGGCCGCCATGCATTTCTTCGCCACTGGGTCATTCCAGCACACAGTGGGCAGTGGAGGAGGGATGTCCCAGCCCATGTTCAGCAAGGTGCTGAGGGATGTACTGGCAGCCATGATGCTGTACCGAAACAGGTACATCAGATTCCCCAGGGCTCGTGAATTGGCGGCAGTGAAGGGTGCATTCTATGCCCTTGGCAGGATCCCACACGTCGTTGGTGCCATTGATTGCACACATGTTGGCCTTGTTCCACCACAGGCCACTGAGCACCTGTACCGCAACAGGAAGCACACGCACTCCCTGAATGTGCAAGTGGTGTGCCTTGCGGACATGGTGATAACCCACGTGTGTGCAAAGTTCCCAGGCTCGGCCCATGACGCACACATAATGCGCAACAGCATCTTGCCACGACTGATGTCCAATCTGCAACAGGATCGTGGCTGTATTGTCGGTGAGTATGTGGAGTGGTGTAGTGTGCTGGCTGTGCGATGCTGTCCCCTGTCCAGTTGGAATAGCAACGGTTCTCTGTGTCCCTCACACCCAGGTGACTCTGCGTACCCGAATGGGGCATGGCTGCTCAGTCCATTGAGGAATCCTCGCACCCCAGCAGACGATCGCTACAATGAGGCACATGGGAGGACCAGACGTGTGGTCGAGCGTACCTTTGGCCTCCTCAAGTCCAGGTTCAGGTGCCTGGACCGCACCGAGGGTGCACTGGCGTACTCCCCACAGAAGGTGTGCCAGATAGTGGTGGCGTGCTGCATGCTGCACAATCTGGCCATTCGGAAGCAGATCCCCCTCATTGTGGATGACGGAGATCAACCAGGGCCCCAGCCCGCAGACCAGGACAGCTCGAGTGAGGAGGACAGCGGAGAGGAGGAAGCTGGGAATGTGCGCCAGCAGCTCATCGCCCGCTACTTCACTTGACGGTGAGTGTCCATGTACGACGGCTGATGTGTCTGTATTTGTGCAGGTGTGTGTGTGCTGTGTCAGGGTGGCCTTTTGTTCACTGCGTGCTGTGTGTCAACGCTCCATGCCCAGGTTAGTATGCCACTGATGGTGGCTGTGGCATTGTGCCCTATTGCTCTGTGCGATGTGTGTACATTGCTTGTAGTTGTTGACATGTACTGTGTGATGGGTGTGTGACACACTCATTGAATGTGCTCCTGTTCTGTCTCCCACCCCTAGGTCCCTACAGGCCCTCCGGTTCCATTGCCATGCCACGCATCAGGTGCCGTTCCGCTCAAGGTGGCCGTTGTATTCCGTACAATTAAAACACAGGGCACAGACAGCAGTTTGTGGAAGAGGTGCATTTATTTCAAACTGTGACATGTGGTTGTGTGTAAGGTGATGACAAAAGTGGTGCGTGCAGTGACAATGAGCTGTCGGTCATGGCTGCGTGATGCTCAGGGTGTACCCACTGGTTCTATGTCCATAGTCCAACACACACATGCCATCCAGATGGCTGTGTGGAGTGGGATCGTAGTCCAAGTCAATGCAGTGGGTGGTCAAGGAAGGCTGGCTGGCTGCCTCACTTGCGTCTGGAGCGTGCGAAGTCCTCCCGGGAGATCTGTTTCCACTTCGGACGGCCCCTTCCACGTTTGCGAGAGGGGTGCCTGCTTGCGACATGCTGGTGGTTGAGGTGTGCTCACTGGCTGTGGACGCAGGGGAACTGGACACTGCTGCTCGACCCTGCGCCCCGGCAGGTGGTGGCGGAGGGGAGCTGCTGTCCCTGGCTGTGACCTCACCGCCACCACCAGCTGGCCCATGAGGTCCACGAGTTGGCCCATACGGGCGTCCATGGACCTCAGCACCCCCAGCACCTCACGCGTGTCTGTAGCAGACCTGGCCCATTGTCCTTGGGCCTCTTCATAGGCCCCAAGGACTCTGGCCATTTGAGGCAGGGCATGGCTCCCAGGGGAGGCTGGCGTTTCCCTGACCCTGCTCCTCCTACCAGTCCTGCTGCCACCGGCCTGCCCACTAGCCACATTGCTCACCACGTTCCTCGCCCTGGCTCCCAGGGTGGATCCAGTCGTCCGGGCCACCACCTGCGCTGGGGCTGGGGCCAGCGAAGACGTGGTGGCGGTTGCGGCAGTGGTAGTGGCCGCAATGACCGTGGGTGTGGCCGCAATGCCCGTGGGTGTGGCTGCAATGACCGTGCGTGTGGCCGCAATGCCCGTGGGTGTGGCCGCAATGACCGTGGGTGTGGCCGCAACGACAGTGGCAGCAGGGGGCTGGGAATGTTCAGCAGCCCTGGATGATGGGTTGGTGGGTAGGAGGGGTCCTGGGGAGCGGCTGGGCCCTGCCACACTAGATGGGCCTGCTTGGTGGTCCGTGTCCGAAGAGGAGGACAGATCCTCCACATCCGTGTGTCCTCATTGGGGGCTTGTAGGCTGGCTGTGCTGGCTGCTGTCTCCATCCCCAGCATCCAGCAGTTCATCACCTGTGGAGAGAATGAGATTTGTTATTGTGTTGCACCTGGCGAAGTCTGTATTGGTTGTCTGACATTCTCCGTTCGTGCACTCTCGTGCACGTGTGTCCCGGAGGTGGGTGTGTGGCTGTACAATCTGTTGTTGTGTGTGCTTGGCAATGGGACTGTGTGCTGTGCACATGTGGCATGGGACGGATTGGCTATGCCGATGGGTGTGTTGCTGTGCTCCTACTTATTGTGACTCTGGTGTATGCGGGCTCCAGGCCCATCCTGGGTCTGGTTTGTACTTTGCTTTTGGGGTTCAAATGGAACGCTTAGGAACGCATATGGCAACATGGGGGTCATGCCCCAGAAACGCATTTGGGATGGAATATGCTTTTGGGCTACATGCTGTGAGCCATGGGTGCCGTACGTGACATGTGTTGTGGCAGCATGACAGTGCATGGTCTGAGGTGTGTGCATGCCTGACATACCCTGCATATTTGCTGTCTGTTGTGATTACTGGACATGGCATTGGACGCATCGTTATGAGTGTGTGATGGTTGCGTGCCACCCGACGTATTGCAGTTGTCCCATCTCCTTGGTGTGCGTGCTGCCCTGTGCCATGTGCATCACTGCAGTGCTCGGGGGGGGTGGCCCATGTTGTGTGTTGTTGCTCACAGTGTGGCGTGCGCTTCATTGACTTCTGGCACATGGTTGGTCATGGGCATGTATCTTAGCGTGACTGCTGTATGTGTGGCAGCTGTTCGGATGCCATGCCTTTCATGAGACTGGGGCTGACGGATGGGATGGATGGTATGTTGTATGTGCATGGTGTGTCTGTGTGTTTGATGGGTTCAGTGGTGTTCGTGTGCATTTATGTTGTTCCGCTCTGTTGCGTCTAGTGTTGTTTGTCTTACATAGGCGTAGTTGTGGGGTGTGTAGTTGACAGGCAGTAGGGGCTACATGGACAGGACTTCAATGGTGTTTCGGTTGTGTGTGATGGGTTGCACAGTGGCTGCCGTGTGGTACTATATTCAGTGTGGCTTGTGCATGCAGACGTGGCTCCTTGGGTGTTGCTGTGTCTGTGATGGGTCATGTGGGGTGTGAGTCTGTGGTTCATGTCCGTGTGCACATTGTTCACTTGTTCGTGACAGTGGGCGGTGCTGCGTGTTCGTCTGCTACGTGACATGTCCAATGTGTTGGTCGTGTTACGGTCCTCATGCCTCCAGTAATCCAGCCCTGTCCAGTTTCCCACCTGCAGGTTGTTCGTGCGTGCACTGTACTGGATGCCACATGGTTCTAAGCGGGGGTGCTCCATGTTGCAGGTCTGTGGGGGTGGGGGCGGTGTTGTGGGTCGTGGTGATGGCTGGACACCCACTGACACCGATTGTTGTGGACCGTGATGTCTACCTTTCGGCTGTCGGTGTGCACTGCGGTGGCTGACACGTGGCTGTGGGGTGTGGGGGATGCTCCTCCTTGCTGTGCTGTGGGACTAGGGGCCTGGTGTGTGTTGTACTTGAGCTGTCCACCCTCCCACCCACTGCACTTTGTGTTCCTGCCACTTACCTGTTACTTGTCGGTTAGTGCAGCTATGGCGGACACATGGGTGTGGTGGGTGCTCGTTGTGGCGCTTCTGGCATACTTGGGGACCTGTTGGTGGTTACGTGGCTGGCTGAGTGTACACATGCCCCCACGTATCTTACAGTTGTTAGGTTTGGGCTGTGTGTGGTGGTGTCTGTTGCATGTGTGTGTGATGTGTTGTGTATTGTGTGCTGGACATGGGGGTGTTCGTCCCTGGGAGCTGTGGCATGGTGGTAGTGCATGTGAGTACATAGCGGTGTGCTGGTATACATTAGTTTGTACTTACCAGCCTCCACTCCCCCTGGTAATCCGGTGAGGATCTCCGGATGTATGATGACTCGCACCTTCTGCTCCCACGCTTTGAAGGTCTTGAACAATGCGGGATTCCCTCCGCCAGTGACGGCAGCCAGCTCTCTGTTTTTGCCCTCCTTCTTCTTGACCAGGCTTTTGACGTCATTCCACCGTTTGTTAATTTCTACTCTGTTCCTGGGCAGGGTCCCGACTGCATTGACCTGGTCTACGATCCGGTTCCACATTCTTTTTCTGGTGGCTAGTGGTGTGTGCTGGACCAGGTTCCCATAGATTTGTGGGTGCACCTTGATGATCTCGTCGACCATGACCGTCAGCTCAATGGGCGTGAACTTGGGCATTCTTTGTGGTGCCATGGTGTTTGTGGTGCTGGTGCGGTGTGTGTTGTGTAATGTGCAGGGGGTTTGTGGTGCCGGTGTTTGGTGGTGGTGGTGGTGGTTGTGATGTGTGCGTTTCTGTGGTGTGCTGCTGTCCTTGCTGTGTCACTGTGTCCTCTCCTCTCCTCTCTGGTTTGCAATGTTGCAAGGGGTTGTGGTCTGTGGGAGTGCTGCTTTTGTACTTACCTATGTGGGTGTGTCCTCATGGTCTGTTGTTTTCAGGTGTGTTGTGTCTGGTGTTCTGGCCTTTGTTGTTTTTGTTTGTCCAGGGGGGTGTTTTCGGGATGTGTACTGTGCTTGTGTATTTGTGCGTGCCTTGCTGTGTGGACTTGTTGGCCATGTTGTGTGCGATTGTTTTTGTCAGCGGATGGTTTCTGTGCAGGGACGTGGCCGCCATGGCTTCTGCCGTGTCAATTTTCATCGGCGTTGTTTGCGCTGGCGGGCGGTATATTTGTAGGTTTGCCGCGCTCATGGCGGTGCGATCGTAATTTCACGTGCGGTGTGTCGGCCGTGAGGGCGGGCGGTTTTGTGTTGTCGTGCGTGTTTCCGTCCGTGGCGGGCGGTTTGACTCCGACTCGGACGGGGGCAGGCGGTATCTTGTGTGATTTTTCCGCCGATGGCGGTTTTCGGTTTGTGTCATCGTAATGGCGTGGTCGGTGTTCAGACGGTGTGTGCGGGCGGATTTTTGCCGCTTTCATGCCTGGCGGATTTTTTTACGCCGGGTATCGTAATGGGCCTTTTAATTATTAATTGGTAATTAATTGTTATTAATTCGTCATTAATTTTTATGAATTGATTAATTGATAATTATGTTAATTGTATTAATTTATTATTTGGAGCGGGTTGTGGGTTTATAGGGGCATAGGGTGGGAAGTAATTTAATTGTAATTAAGTAATTATTGAAATTATTGAAATTATTTTTGTGTATTGATAATTAATGTATTGTTAATTATTAATTGGTAATTATTTTATTACTTATTACATTTTTGGTATTGACAATTAATTGGTTTTTAATTAATTATTAATAGGTAATTAATTTTTAATAAACCATATTTATTGGTATTTATAATTAATTAATTATTACATATTTTGTAATTGTTAATTAATTTTTTATTGGTATTGATAATTAATTTATTTTTATTTAAAAATTAAATCATTACTTTCCCTACTGTTGCACTCACTGGAGTGGGAATAGTAATTTTTACCCCTACGCTATCCAACGCTTTCCCTACTGTTGCACTCTCTGGAGTGGGAATAGTAATTTTTACCCTTACGCTATCCAACGCTTTCCCTACTGTTGCACTCTCTGGAGTGGGAATAGTAATTTTTACCCCTACGCTATCCAACGCTTTCCCTACTGTTGCACTCACTGGAGTGGGAATAGTAATTTTTACCCCTACGCTATCCAACGCTTTCCCTACTGTTGCACTCTCTGGAGTGGGAATAGTAATTTTTACCCTCCCGCTATCCAACGCTTTCCCTACTGTTGCACTCTCTGGAGTGGGAATAGTAATTTTTACCCCTACGCTATCCAACGCTTTCCTTCCTGTTGCACTCTCTGGAGTGGGAATAGTAATTTTTACCCCTACGCTATCCAATGCTTTCTCTACTGTTGCACTCACTGGAGTGGGAATAGTAATTTTTACCTTCCCGCTATCCAACGCTTTCCCTACTGTTGCACTCTCTGGAGTGGGAATAGTAATTTTTACCCCTACGCTATCCAACGCTTTCCCTACTGTTGCACTCACTGGAGTGGGAATAGTAAATTTTACCCTCCCGCTATCCAACGCTGATGGAAATTTATTTTTAGAGATTACATACATTATTTATTAATTTTAATATTTTTTAATTAATTTTAAGTATGTTTTATTTAATTATATTAATTATTTAATTAAGTTAATATTACTTTTAACATATTTAAAAAATTCGATATTTTTTACAAACTATATTTTAAACAACTATATTTTGTCTTCGATATTTTTGTACTTACCTGTTTGTAGATAGGGAGTCGATATTCTGATCTTCGATATTTTGGTGTCGATATTCTGTCCATTCTATATTTTTGTTGTCGATATTTAGTCAGTGATCCTTATTTTGCATGGCTCCCTACTGTCCCAACCAATGACGATTGCGGCTGTGTACGGCCCTAACTCGGACGACCCTGATTTTTTCACTCATATATGGCACCTGATCTCATCTCTGGGCCCTGCGGCACTTCTCTGGGGGGGGGGGGATTTTAACATTACTCTTTCTGCAGTCCTGGAGCGCTCTGGCCCCTATTCTTCTCACCCTCGATCTACGGCTCTCCTTCAGTCCATACTGGCTGACAACTCGCTATACGATGCATGGCGTCACATGTGGCCCGAGGCCCGCGAGGGAACTTGCGTCACCGGTGCCCGTGGCTGCTGGTCCAGTATTGATCTTTGGATCACCTCCCCTGATGTCCTCACCTGGCTAACTTCCGCTACCAATATGGCGCGCACTTTTTCTGATCATGCGCCAGTCCAGCTTTGTCTTCGCCTTCCTCACTTTCCACAGCGGGCCTTCACCTGGCGACTCCCCCGAACGCTCTCCGCGATTCCGTCTTCCGTGCCGAGATCCAAACCTCGATCTCAAACTATTTTGACTTGAATGTCGGCTCTGTGGACGCGCCATCCACTTTGTGGGAAGATTTTAAGGCTGTGATTCGTGGCGAGTGTATCTCTAAACCATCTGGAGTCCTTCGCTCTCTCCGTACCACTCTAGCTAAACTAGAAGCGGAAATCAAGGCTCTGGACTCCGCTCATGCAACCCACCCCAGCTCTGAGACTCTCGCTCGTCTGCGTGAAAAACATTCAGAATTCGCTGTGGAGGCCGATAGGGAACTCTCCTTCCTTGGTAGGGAGGCCCGGGCTCGCCGCTTTGGTGAGGGCGATCGGCCTGGCAAGACCCTGGCCAACCTCCTTCGTCCCCCCCATGCTGCATCGTATGTCGCGCCGCTTCGGGACGGCGGCCCTGCTAGAACCACCTCCCTTGAGGAAATTAAGACGCGCTTTATGGATTATTACACGCAACTCTACACTGTGGGCTCCACCCCTTCGCATGAGGACTTCAACCAATATTTTGACACTCTCGCACTTGTTTGGCTCGAAGACTATCATCGTGAATTTCTCGATGAGCCCTTCTCTAAAGAAGAAATCCTCGCTGCCATTAATAGTTTGCCCGGTGACAAGGCCCCTGGCTTAGACGGCCTCCCTGCTTCGTTCTATAAGACTTTTGCTTCGCTCCTGGTGCCACATCTGGCCGCCATGTACAATGACTCCTTCGAAAATGGCCTCCTTCCGCCATCGCTTCGTGAGGCGATGATAACCCTTCTTCTTAAGCCGGACAAACCTTTTGACTGCCGCGATTCCTACCGCCCTCTTTCTCTAATTAATACGGACAACAACATTTTCGCAAAGTTGATAGCCTCCCGTCTTCTCCTCCTCATGCCCCTTATCGCCCTTCCTGATCAGTCCGGTTTAATTCCAGGCCGCGCGACATCCCATAACCTCCGAACCATATTCTCCGTCCTTCATCAGATTAATCCTAGCCTCCCTGCAGTGGCAGCTCTTCTCGATGCCACCAAGGCATTCAACACCCTGGAGTGTCCCTTCTTATTCTATCTCCTACCACGCCTCGGCTTCAGCAACATCTTTATTCGTAAGATTTCCCTCCTCTACACTCGCCCTTCCGCCCGCCTTCGGATCAATGGACAAATTTCAGATCCCATTCCGATTGAACGCGGTACCCGGCAGGGGTGCCCGCTTTCTCCTATTCTCTTCGCTATTGCGATGGAGCCTCTCGCTGCCAGACTCCGGCAACATCACACTCAGAAGGGCATCAGCTTTTCGGTCCGTGCCCTCTTGGTCTCCATGTACGCGGATGATATTACATTGTATGTCCGCCACCCTCAAGAAAATCTCAGCCCCCTTGTGCGCGAGATAATACGGTTTGGTGGATTCTCCGGCATACAGGTGAACTGGGGCAAGTCAGTGCTGTTTCCTCTTACTGATGCCACCAAGCCATTCACCCCGGACTTTCCTTTCGTATGGGCCTCTGGCCCCACCCGCTATCTAGGTATTTGGCTGAGCAGGGACCTGGATGACCTTTGGAGGGCCAATTTTGGACGTGCGGTGGACTGGCTTGAGTCCAAGATACCTCATTGGAACCGGCTCCCCCTGTCACTGGCGGGTCGCATAGCCATTGCCAAGATGGTGGTCCTCCCGAAATTTCTTTACCTCTTCTTGAATATCCCCATACCACTTACTGCCCATTTTTTCCGTAGGATCCGATCCCTGATCATATCTCTTGTCTGGGCTGGCAAGCAACCCAGGATTGCATACGACATCCTTACTCTCCCCATGTCGGCTGGCGGTATGGGCGCCCCTAACTTCAAACTGTATGTCTTAAGTGCCCAGGCCAACTTTTTACATTTCTGGATTCACCCCACCCCTTTCCAGCCCCACGTCGCGGTTGAAGCTGACCTTGCTACCCCTTGGCTGCTGAACACCGCCTTGTTTGCCCCGGCCAGTCGCCCACGAGATGAAGTGGACACGGTCGAGACCTTGCGCTGGGCCTGGTTGGGTCTATGTCATCTTTCTAACGCTCCGATGTTATCGGCCAATACTATGCCGATTGTGCGTCACCCTGCATTCCCTCCCCTCCAACCATCTGGCATGTCCAAACATGCCGCCCGTTTGGGGCTGCAGACACTGGCGGATCTCTTCCCCGGTAACACTTTCTATTCTCTCCCTGCCACCGCTGGTCCTATGGACACATTGCTCTTTTATTAGCTGCGGGATATCTGCAGGGAGTTGCATCCCACGTTTCCCCAACCTCCACCTTCGATGCCCACTCTTGACTTCATATATTCCTCCCCCACCCCCTGGAAGCTGGTGACCAAATTATACGCCCTTACGCTGTCGACCTCCTCTATCTCCACTGATCGCGCCCGTGTGGTGTGGGGCAAGGATCTTGGCATGGCCATTTCCCAAGCCGACTGGCTCTATTGCTGTAACCAGACGAAGAAACTTTCTCCCAACTATCGCCTCCGTCTTATACACTTCAAATACTTGCACAGGCTATACCGCACCCCCGTTCAGTTATATAAATTGGGACTCATCCCTAACTATAGGTGCCTGCGTTGCTCTGCCCCTGCTGCGGATTTTGCTCATCTTGCTTGGTTATGCCCAAAGGTGTCGGATTTCTGGCGTGATGTCTGTGCCGCCCTCTCTGAGATTACCTCCGCACCTGTCCAGCCTGACCCACCATTATGTCTGCTGGGCTTTGTTAAGTTTTGCCCGGATGCCTCTCGCCGATTGGTCGCAATGCTGCTTGTCTTCACGCTGCGTAGGGTGTCCGTGTGCTGGGGGCGTAGGCCGGCGCCTAAGTTCGCCCACTGGCTTGAAGATGCTTCGAGATGTCAGACCCTACTGTCTGAATTCTGGGACCTTATGCCTGCTAGATCTCGCCCACTCGACAGATGGGGCCCCCTAGTAACGTACCTTCACACTCGTTCACATCCGAGCCAGACTGCCTCTCCCGCGCTCCCCGCCGGCACTCCGCCCGCGGCGGCCGCTGGTGCTGGTCAGTAACCCCCTCCTTTCCTGTCCCCATCCCTCCCTGGTCGGACCTCCTCTTTCCTCTGCAGTGCTGTCATCCTATTATACAGCTATGTATTGTTCAATGGTGCTACGCCGTGTTGTACAAGATAATGTCTCTGTTTGATTGGCTTTCCCTATTTTTGATGTACTCCGTAAATGGCCTACTGTGTACGATGCTCTGATTTGATGCAATATTGTATTTTGGTAATGCTGAATTTGTCAATAAAGGTTTTTGAAAATAAAAAAATAAAAAAAGGTTATGGGGTTTATAGGGGTAAAAGGTGGGAAGTAATTTATTTTTGATTAATTATTAATTAGTTGTTGATTTATATTAATTAATTGATTGAAAATTAATTATAGAAATTCTGTAAATAATATTAGGTGCGAATTGTGGGGTTTATAGGGGTAAAGGGTGGGAAGTAATTTATGTTTAATTAATTAATAATTAGTTGTTAATTTATATTAACTAATTAATTGATAATTATGGTAATTGTGTGATTTTTTTAGGTGTGGGTTGTGAGGTTTATGGGGTAAATGGTGGGAAGCAATTTATTTTTAATTAATTAATAATTAGTTCTTAATTAATATTGATTAATTAAAAATTAAATATGGAATTTGTGTAATTAATTTTAGGTGTGGGTTATAGGGTTTATAGTGGTAAAGTGTGGGAAGTTATGTATGTTTAATTTATTAATAATAGGTTGATCTTTAATGTTAATTAATTGATATTTAATTAGGGTAGATGTTTATTTTTTTGTATGTGGGTTTTACTTTTTAGGGGTAAAGGGTGGGGAGTAAATTAATTTTACTTACTTTATAATTATTTTTATATACTATTAGTTTTTTAATTGAAAATAAGTTTTAATTGTATAATTACTTTTTTACAGTTTAATTTTACTAGTGGTTTGTGGGGATTATAAGGGTAAAGTGTGGGCAGTTTATTCATTTTTATGAGTTTTAATTTGTTTTTTAATTAATAATATTTCTTTTATTGGTAATTAATTATGTTAATTATGTAAGTACATTTGTTTATAAAATTTAGATGTGGGTTGTGAATTGTGTGGTGTTATAGGGTAGGAAATAAAACAAGTAAACTTATGTAATAATTAATGTTTTTGATTCTAAGTCATTTCTAATTAAAAATAATTATTTGTTTGAAAACTATTTTTTATTTTATTTAATATAATGTTTGGAGGTATGAGTCATATGCATTTAACATTATAATATGTTTTTTTTTTTAAATTGTAATAGTAAATATATTTGTATTTTAATGTTTAATATTTTTATATTTTTCTTATTTATTCTGTTTTTTAAATATTTTTGTTGTTAATATTTTGTTTGTTTTTACTTTTGAACTGACTGGAGTGAGAATATTAATTGTTACCCCTTTGCAAACCATCATTTTCCCTACTGTTGCACTCCTTGATGTGAGAATAGTAACTTTTATCTTGCCACTATCCAACACTTTCCCTACTGTTGCACTCACTAGAGTGGTAATAGTAAGTTTTACCCCTCCGCTATCCAACACGTTCCCTACTGTTGCACTGATTGGAGTGGGAATAGTATATTTTATCCTGCCACTATCCAACACTTTTCCTACTGTTGCACTCACTGGAGTGGGGATAGTAAGTTTTACCTCTCCGCTATCCAACACTTTCCCTACTGTTGCACTCATTGGAGAGGGAATAGTAATTTTTACCCCTTCGCAATCCAACACTTTCCCTACTGTTGCATCCACTGGAGTGGAAATAGTAAGTTTTACCCCTCTGCTATCTAACACTTACCCTACTGTTGCACTCATTGGAGTGAGAATAGTAATTTTTACCCCTACGCAATCCAACACTTTCCCTACTGCTGCACTCATTGGAGTGGGAATAGTAATTTTTACCCCTCTGCTAACCAACACTTTCCCTACTGTTACACTCACTGAAGTGGGAATAGTAATTTTTACCCCTCCGCTATCCAACACTTTCCCTACTGTTGCACTGACTGGAGTGGGAATAGTAAGTTTTACCTCTCCGCTATCCAACACTTTCCCTACTGTTGTACTCACTGGGGTGGTAATAGTCATTTTTACCTCTCCGCTATCCAACACTTTCTCTACTGTTGCACTCACTGGAGTGGGAAGAGTAAGTTTTACCCCTCCACTATCCAACACTTTCCCTACTGTTGCACTGATTGGAGTGGGAATAGTATATTTTATCCTGCCACTATCCAACACTTTTCCTACTGTTGCACTGACTGGAGTGGGAATAGTAAGTTTTACCCCTCTGCTATCCAACACTTTCCCTACTGTTGCACTCATTGGAGAGGGAACAGTCATTTTTACCCCTACGCAATCCAACACTTTCCCTACTGTTGCACCCACTGGAGTGGGAATAGTAAGTTTTACCCCTCTGCTATCTAACACTTACCCTACTGTTGCACTCATTGGAGTGAGAATAGTAAGTTTTACCCCTACGCAATCCAACACTTTCCCTACTGCTGCACTGATGGGAGTGGGAATAGTAAGTTTTACCTCTCCGCTATCCAACACTTTCCCTACTGCTGCACTCATTGGAGTGGGAATAGTAATTTTTACCCCTCTGCTAACCAACACTTTCCCTACTGTTACACTCACTGGAGTGGGAATAGTAAGTTTTACCCCTCCGCTGTCGAACACTTTCCCTACTGTTGTACTCACTGGAGTGGGAATAGTAAGTTTTACCACTCCGCTATCCAACACTTTCCCTACTGTTGCACTTATTAGAGGGGGAATAGTAATTTTTACCCCTATGCAATCCAACACTTTCCCTACTGTTGCACTCACTGGAGTGGGAATAGTAATTTTTACCCCCCCGCTATCCAACACTGTCCCTACTGTTGCACTGACTGGAGTGGAAATAGTAAGTTTTACCCCTCCGCTATCTAACACTTTCCCTACTGTTGCACTCATTGGAGTGAGAATAGTAATTATTACCCCTACGCAATCCAACACTTTCCCTACTGCTGCACTGATGGGAGTGGGAATAGTAGGTTTTACCTCTCTGCTATCCAACACTTTCCCTACTGTTGCACTCACTGGAGTGGGAATAGTAATTTTTACCCCTCTGCTATCCAACACTTTCCCTACTGTTGCATTCACTGGAGTGGGAATAGTAATTTTACCCCTACGCAATCCAACACTTTCCCTACTGTTGCACTGATTGGAGTGGTGAATTTAAGTTTAAAGATTTTTAAATAGTTTAATGTTTTAATTTATAATAGAATTTTTTTTTTAATCGATTTTATGTTATTGGTATATATATATTTATCACACGCACTAGCCTGGATTAGACTGTGTGCCATTTGAACAATAAAGCACTTTATTTGAAACACAACCTTTCCGCGTTTGGTGGCCCGTACATGGAAGGTCTCATCAGGAAAAGTGGTGAGCCAAGATTGGGACTGTTCATATATATATATTTATATATATATATATATATATATGTGTATATTTTTATATAATTTGAAAATCATAAAATAAATTAAAATTAATCGTTTATTAATTGTTTTAAAGTGAATATGTATATATATATATTGATTATTATGTATGTGTCTTTAAAAAATGTTTTATTAAGTTTATTTGTTAAAATATATATTAAATCCACTTTATTTTTTTAATTAATTTTATTATTTAATCTATTTAATATTTTATTTTATATATATAAAAATCGATATTTTGTACAACTATATTTTTAACATCGATATTTTTTCGATATTTTTTTGTACTTACCTGTTAAAGTATAGGGAGTCGATATTTTTGCAGTCTATATTTTTTCATCCATATTTTTTACTTCTATATTTTTTACATTGATATTCTGTCAGTGAACCGTATGTACAAGATACGACGAACCAACTCCCCCACATGCTGTGTCAAGTTTTAGGATGTTCCTTATCTATCTTGGATTCTGACCTTCAAAATTGAAGATCAAACAGCTCTCTGGTATACGTTGAGGCAATAACCGTTTGAAACACCATGGCCTTCAGTATGTTGAGAGTGTCAAAGCACAATTAATGTAATCGCACATACCATTGCTGCAACTCCCTAACATGTTGTGCAGGTGCTGAAATTAACTTGTGCACACCAAGGCAACATTTATTGAACTCAAAACACATAGGTAAAAGATAAAAGATAAAATATATTTGTAAAGCGCTTGATTGCCGCGGCGTCTTGGCGCTAGTGAAAGTGTGATAGGGAGCTGCTCTGTTTGATCCTGCACCTAGTTAGAGGGAAACAGCCAGGATTTGAGCAATTTCCTAAAATGCTGTCTGTTTGACTGCAACCTCATAGCCACTGGCATCTTGTTCCATAGTTTAGCTGCACAATGGGATAGGGTCCTACCTCCCCATCTTGCTCTATGGACTTTGGGAATTTGTACGAGACCCACGTTTGTGGATCTGATATTTCTCGTAGGTGCATACCATACAAACAGTTTCTGCATATCCACCGCCCCTCCTCCGTATAGTGCCTTATGAACCAAACAGATGGCCTTAAATTCCACTCGCTGCTGAATCGGGAGCCAATGTAGTGAGATAATACTAGCAGAAGTGGGGTGACCTTTTGGGATGTTTAATAGTAATCGTGCTGCGGCATTTTGTAGAGATTGTAATTTGGTAATCTGCGCCTTGTCAATGCCCATAAAGAGTGCATTGCAGTAGTCTATTTTCGAAAGGATAAGGGCTACTACTATAGTTTTCCTAAGTTCCTGTGGGATGAAGGGTAGAATCTTGCGTAAAATCTTCAATAAAAAGAAACAGGAGGACGTTAGGCGGTTGACCTGGCCTGAAAAATGTATCTGATTGTCTACGATCACTCCTAAATTCCTGGCCTTTGCTGTCGGGCAAGGACAATCACCCACCTCTGTTGGCCACCATGTTTGGTTCCACAGTGTTAGGCCATTGCCAAATTCCATGATCTCCGTTTTATCTGTGTTATGATTTCGGTCATACAGTTGTGGAAGCAGATGGCAGTAGCCTCCAGATGTTTAGATACGGATATGACAATCTGAGAGTCATCCGCATATGAGACCAGCATGAAACCATGCTCTCTGATAAGTCTGGCCAGCGGAGTTACATAGATATTGAACAGGGTCGGTGATAAAGCTGATCCCTGCGGTACCCCGCACGGGAGATGGAAAACACCAGATTGTAGATTGTCCCAGTGTATACTCTGCACCCTAGACGCAAGAAAGGAGGAGAGGAGGACCAGAGCCGCCTCCTTAATCCCCACAGCCTCCAGCTGCCGCACTAACACCGTATGATTCACGGTGTCAAATGCTGCTGATAGGTCTAGTAGGATAAGGACGGCTCTGCCCCCCCCGTCCACCTGTCTGCGAATCTCCTCCGTGGCCATTATCAGAGCCGACTCTGTCGAATGACGTGGTCAAAAGCCATGCTGACTGGAGTCTAGCAAGTTATTGGAATCCAGATGTTGAGTTAGCTCACAATTTACTGCTTTTTCAAGAATTTTGGCTGCTATTGGCAGATATGATATTGGTCAATAATTTTTGACCTCAGTCGGGTCCAAGGCGGGCTTTTTCAGAATCGGCCTGATACAGGCTTTTTTACAAGCACAGGGAAAGATCCCTGCTTTAACTACATTGTTTAGGAGAGGAGTTAAATGGGAACTAATCTTTTCTGATGCCAGATGTAAAATGGTGGGGGTCAGGGATCGTTGGGAGATCCGGATTTTGTTGTTAGAAGGAGGTTATTCACTTTCTCTTGTGTAAGAGTCATAAAGCTGGTTAGTTGGTTCTGAATAGCGTTCTCCTCAGAAGGTGGCCTATTGGATTTAACAATGTCGGGGGCTGTCTTAAGTAGGTCATCATAGATAAGTTGAACCTTCGTTTGAAAAAAGTTACCCATGTTGTTACAGAAGGCTTGGTCAGGCCTAAACTGGTTGGCCTGCTGACGTTTAGATAGGGCTTGGACTGATTTAAAGAGCTCCTTAGGGGAGTTCTTAGCAGCTCCAATTTTTGTTGTGAAATAATCCGTTTTGGCTTTTATAATAGCCTCCTTATAATATTCTAAGGCCAGATTATATGCCAGCTTGTGCTCCCTACTATAACCAGTTCTCCATAGTTGTTCGGCTCTCCTGCATTTGGACTTGATGCTTTTAAGGTCAGGTCCATTCCAGGGCGATGTCGCCTGGTATCTTTTTGTCCTAATAGTTTTTTCTTGGGCCACCTGATTGATGGCTAATATGATCCAGTTCTCAAACTGGAGAACTGCCTCGTTAGTATCCATGGCCTGTGAGGGAGGGCACTTATCAAGCAACTGTTCTAGGTCATTTCTCTGTATTTTATGCCAGGGTCGGACTTTTACAGAGGGCGGTCTACTTGAAATGCTGCCGTTAGGCTGCATTAATTTGATTTTAAAATGTACATCCTTATGGTCAGTCCAGGGTAATGGAGAGATTCTAACCAGGGAGATATCATGGTTGTTAGTAAATATGGGAATTCATTAACCACAGACAGCCTTTATCGTGAGCCAGAACTTCCAAGTCATCCAAAAATGAATGTGAAACTCAGTCGTTTCACGTTAGTACGGGAACATTCCAGTTTACATTTCATGTTTGTCAGTATGCATATTGCAAATCCCAGTTCAGTGTTCAACAGTACAGACTTTGCACAGACAGCAGGACGATTAAACTTTGTGTATGAATCACTATTGGTCTGTACATACACAAGTCACCAAATGTAGGTGTATGTGCGTGCACGTTAATTTTACAGCCAATGTCTTTCAAATAAATACCTGTTTCATGTGATTACAACAATTGATACAGAACACATATACATCACCTAAGTGTAAATACATGTACACATTCATTGTACCATGCAACCTATGCCAGAAGGAGTGTCTAGGTTCAAGGAGATTTAACTGAATCATGAAGGTAATTTCTAAACATACCTTTTTTGATATATCACAATTCTGTACAAATGCTTGCCTCCATGGCCACCTTAACATCTCACATGATACCCAATGGCCGCACAAGTACCATTCCAAACAGATTCATATAAAGATGTGCAGATCTACAGAGTGTTGAAGGAATGTGAGGCACTCACCTGCTTGTCTGGTGAGCCGTAAAGTTGACTGTAGTGGGGATGACCTCTTCCACCAGAGTGTCCAGCTCCTCTAGGTAGAAGGCTGGGGCCCTCACTCCTTCTACACAGCTCATGATGGCTCACAGAGATGGAAAACACCAACTGTAGTTGAGGAGGTGTAGATCGCAGCAATGTCAGGATGCAAGTGGAGTGTATTGTTAACCGTGTTGTAATTGTACACACGGACACCGCCATTGGTCTACGACTTTCAAATATTGCCAATATGATACAAAGTATACAGCTTTCACGTGCAAGACCGCCTTCCTCGTGGCCAATATCCAGCGAAGTTTGTTGTTTTTTAGAATGTCTGTGAACCAATACCAGGCAGTGGCCATCTTGTTAACTGTTATTTTTCAAATTGCAAATGCAAAACTAAGGCTTGCAATACAAGCAATATAATTTGTAATATTTCTCAAAATTGAACTGGGAACTTTCATAAAAGGGGTGTGGCTGACAGGGTACAGATCCTGGCTTCATATCTGACTTTCCTATGTACTCATGAATGTAAACTATAGTGTGACAACGCATTTGTTCATTGCTGAGTGAAATTCCAACATGGTAATTCTTATGGCTGCATTTGTGACCATAAGAGTTTGGTAACCACAGTCACTGAAGATGCCAATTGTACAGAAATGTGAAATGCGACAACATGATCTGGTCCATTGTGAATATCTTTATACGAAAACCACCACTAAAGGCACACAAATAATCAGGGTCTGGTATCACGGTGCTCTCGGAGAATACACCACAGAAACTGTGTGCGCTGATACAATGGCATAAAGGCACCCATGTGTAAGAGGCAGAGTGTGTTAAAACAGACAGATTCGACTTGGGACCGCTATCCCCTTAGGCATGTCAGTACTCGCTGGCCTGAGTGTCAGGAGGAGCCTGTCCGAATCAATGTACAAGTACAAGCATGTTCCAACATGGATACAGAGGGGATACAGCTTGTTAATTATGGGAGCAATGCTGGGTCTGCCACTGAAATAAATCATACATGACATTTCATGTAAACCATCAATCTCTCGAACCACGGTTACACTATCAGGGGCCACCATGTGACACATTGGTGTGTTCATACATTGCTGAGTCAGTATCCAATGTTCCACATACAAATTCACTGAGGAAGAGGTCCGATGCTTGTGATATGGAGTATAAAATTTCATAAGTGTTCCAATACACAATTCTTTGGTACAAACTGAGTTTAATGGCAAAAAGGGTGCCTTACAAGTGTAGTATTTAAGCTCCGTAATTGTCACACCAGTCCCTGGGATCTATGTCAAGACAACTGTAATAGACACTTGTGCGAGCATTGTACAGTATGTAGAGAGTATCTAGTACTATCCAGAATGTTGACACTACAGGGGAACATTTTTCAAATATGACACTTTAGCACAATACTAATGTGAAACATTGATTGTTTCCAATGAACATGTTTATGAACAGACCGGCATGTGGGTGAGCCTCTCCATACAGAGACTTTTGCATAAACTGATAACAAATAATGTGTACAGTTGCACTGTGAAGCTCATTCACATGGTGAGAGCTCTACGCTTTCCTATCTATCATGCAAGTCATCTAAATGTGAACAGTGGTCATGACTCATCAAACCATGCAAATATTGGATCCATGACACAGGCAGATCAGCCATGTGAAAATAGTGTACACCTGTGTGCACATGTGGATTGTTGTACTCTGTCAACATGTGTAAGAACAATGTATCTAGCACGTTTAACTGTGATAATTGCCAACCACTAACATCTGCAAATTATAATATCTGACCATGACCAGAGTATCAATTTCAGACAGGTCTTCATTGTCATGATGACCTTTACACATGACTAACATCATTCAGAGTAGCCTCATTCCATGTGTGGCAGCATGTCAATCCAAGTAACACTTGGACCTCTCAGACAGTTTCCATTCATTATTGCCATTTACGGATTCAGTCACATATCTTTTTTCCGAAGCAAGAACACACAAGTACAAAGCTGAGATGCCCAATAACATCACAGACATCCAGACTGTCTAAATTTATGATGAATAACCAAGACATCACACTTGACTAGTTATACAAATTAAGATATGTTTACGACAACACAACTATATACAATAACACGTCAGGCATGACATTCTGACATGGCAATGAAGCCTGGTGGAGGCTCAACAGGAGACATGCCACTTCACCTGCCAAACAAACACTGCAAACACACTTCCCTGGAGGGGCATCATATGGGCTGGGCAGGCACCTCAGGGAAGAATAGTGACATGTGGGCTAGGGTTTGGAAAGACTGGGCTTGGGCTTAGTAGGGGTGGATTTGGGTTGGGGGTGGGTGGCCTTTGCCCTGGTAGTGTGCTTTCTGTGGGTGAAATTGGTCCTGCCTGTCTTCCTGGGAGTGGATTTAGGATTGGTAGGGCGTGCTGGCATAGGATAGGAGACAGGTATGGAAAAAGTGGTCCTGGGCTGGTGGAGGGGCGGGAGTTGTCCAACAGGGCAAAGTCCAAGGGGCAAGAAGAAATGGTCACGGGTAGAGGTTGAGGGTAAATCAGAGCTTGGGTTAGGTTGGGAGGAAGAGGAAAATGAGGTGTCAGCTGCTTGCAAAGATGATATGGCTGGAGGTGTAGTGTCTGTGCTGATAGGTGGTGGTGTTGCTGGCTGTATGTCTGCAAGTGTGTTGTGTGTAGTGATTGCTGGGGATGTTGCTGGTTGTGTGGTGCAGGTGTGTGTGTTTGGGTAGATGCATGCACAAGTGTGTGTGTGCTTGGGGCAGGCAGAGGTGTAGGATTTGGGGATGGGGATGGGCAAGGCGTTGGGGTCGATGAAGGCTGTTGGATGGAAGGCTGGGGTCGGGGTATAACTGCCATTAATGAGGAGGCAGACCCTGAACTGACCCCTGTAAGGCACACATCCCATTGAGAATACCACCCATGTAGTCAGCCATCTGTGTACGTTGGCTGCCCAGAACCTGGATGGCATTTACCTGTGCAGTCTGCCCAACAGAGGCCTTTTTCAGGAGGTCAATAGCCTCCTCACCAAGGGCAGCTGAGGACCCAGGGGAATGGGTAGATGTGCCTGCAGCAGAGGAGATCGGGAAACCAGGAAGGGTGGGGGCATGTGCAACAGGTTGGGGAGCAGCAGGGAGGGTGGAGATGATGAGGGAGGTGGTGGACTCTGATGACACTGCACCAGGTTGGGTGGTGGCTGCCAACACCAAGGGAGAGCCCCTGGAGTCTGACTTACTGGATGTATTCATGCGGTCTGGATCATCCATGGTACTCCCCTCACCCTCTTGGCCACTGGTGCCATCAGTGTCAGTGTCCCAACTGGAACCACTCGGACTAGCTGCCTCCCCAACATCTAGGTCCATGTCTCCTCCACTTTGCTCTGTAGAGGCTGCAATGGAACAATAGCTACATTATGCTAAAAAGTGTACACTCACAGGAGGCAAAGCTTAGCACTCTAAGGAACTAGCAATGTTGACATAAAAACAATCACAAGCGGTATGACATTAGTGACACTGAAACGTCAAGAGCGCATGAATGTCAACAATATGAGGTAGTAATCACTCCACACATGGTGGCATTGAACACAGGATCTGACAATTGAATGCATCAAGTTTCAGCTCCTCCTCATCCATGTCTGTAGCAGGATTTGTTTTTACCCTCTGTGAATGTGTCAGATTCACACATGATTGGGTAACGTGACACCAACTCTCAAGACATTGCTTACTTCAGTCATACCCATTCCTCACACGGACATGGTACAATCACCAAACTTGCATAATGAGGCCTGCTATTAGGACTAATTTGCTCCTGCTACAGGATAGCACAGCACTCTGTCTATCAATTAATGCGATTGGCAAAGCCAAAATCCATTATAACTGTTTTTAAGTACTGGGGTACTTTCAAAGTTGTTCATTAAGGATACACATTGTCTGGCAGACTATAGGGTGTTTCCCATACTTGGCTAATTTGACTGACATCCCAAGTAAATTTGAAAGGAAGTGATCAACATGTTCACTTGACATATGAACGCATACATCCATATACCCTGACAACACATACCATTTGTACATCTCCACTTCCAGTCTGGGATTGATTCCTGACCGTTTCCCTATGGGGTTATTCAAGTGACTGGTAAGTGTGCTGTTTTAAAGGGAATCCTATGCCCATGTGGTGTACGCTACACATGTAGACCATTGGGAAGATACATCATAGCAACACAACCAGGACTCTCATACATATGTTGTTGTTGTTTCTCTCTAAACCCATCCACATATGTGCACAACATTTGTTGTGAACATTACATGCTAATCATCTGCATGTAATGTCATGTTTGCAAACAATCTATTTTGTGTACCATTTCTATTGCATGAAAAATCAAATGCTTGGTACCTCCCTATGTGATACGGTATCGTAAGTCCTCAGACCAAGTATATCTGAGCCTCTACATCAGATTTATATGGTCTCAAGACACTCATGTCGATGAGTATGTGTGAAAAACCACCCATGTCCTCACATGAGTGTCACTAATGAGACGTATGATGCTGTACCTAAACCTCCCGTATACATTCTTGACAGCCTACTTCTGTTCTGTTGGGCACTGAGGCCACGCCATGAAGAGCCATACATTTAGTTGCATACTGCAGTGTTGAGTGTGGTTCAACACACATATGTGTGCCAAGCCTGACAAAACAACACAGGCATGTACTCTGTAATGTGACTTGGCATTGGTCACAACACAGAGAGATCCGTTTAGGGGTACCCGTGACATTACAAGTGTGCTTAGGTGTTGATTCATGAGCCCAGGGATATACTCACCCTCTCCTAGCTGCTGTTGGGCCCTTAACTGCCCATCAAACTCAGGATAGGCCACCGCCAGAATATGGGCCATGAGGGGAGTCATGGTCTGGCGCCTGCTCCTTCGAAGTGGTGAGGACTCTCATAGCTGGACTAGGGGGATCTTTCGGCTCCAACATCTGAGGTCCTCCCACCCCTTCTTGCAATGGAAGCTGCACCAGCAAAAGACTCCCTGGGTTCGCACTTTCCTGGCGATGGATTTCCAATCCTTTGCTTCAATTGGGCGTTGACCTGGAGGGATTAAACGGATGCCTAATGGTCTGCACATGCATGACATTTGGCTTTCATGACAAAGCTCAGTGCAAAATGCCCATTACTACAGGATGGATTTCATTGGAAAGTTTGTGCAGGTACATATACATTCAATAGCATCACACATATATGCTTTAAATGCTTTGTTACATTAGCTTGGTCCCGGAGTCAGGCTGATTTCACATCCAAACAAAGGGCAGTACAGTAGAGGTGCAATGGTAATGCCAGACTTTACTAAGGTTATGACAAGCCAGTAGTATGTCTCCATACATGGAGCACACAACATATTTCTGACTACTGTGACATGTTCGAATACGTTTTTAAAAATTGAAGTGCTCCCATGTGTGGTGACTCATATTCCAGCTTAACACATGGTGTGCATCTGTGTAACTCTGAGAGTGACACATGTCATAAACATGGTTGTTGTGTGCAATGTCAGATATACAGAGGTTTAACATTTTGGGTTTTAAAGCACTTTTACATGTATGAGAAAGACTAAACAAACATGATTTTGGGTCTTACAGCCATTGACAGACACATGTTGATGCTTTGCATTATGTGGCTCCTGAAGATCATGCAGGTGATGCTCAGAAATAGACACAGGAATGTTAAGAGTATGACAAATCGAAGCAGGAAAATATACATGACATCACACATTAGTAGTTGTGATTGGTAACATGACAATGCTGTGCAAAACTGCTTTGAATGATTTTGAGGGACAAGTTACATCAGCTATGTTATTGTTAACCCAGGTATAGTGTCATCTTGTCAGAATTGTCTGTTTGTGAGTTGGGCATCACGCTCCCAGTGGAACTACATATGTTTCAGAATGTCAGTAATTTATGCACATCCAATGTCCCAGCTAAAAAGTCAGACAGAATGGGATTGCTCATAGTGACAACTTTTGAGAATGCTTTCACACTAGCATGGTAGTTCATGCTGAGTGACCTGTTTTGAGACATGTGGATGTCCACACACATACCATCATTCCTCTGATACTGCACCAACCCAGTTCACTTGACTGGAATTTATAGTTAGATAACCATTTCATAAGGCTTGTACATGCTTCACATGACTATGCCAATGAATTCGACATTCATCCAGTTGAGTCGCGGGTGGCGGGGCGGGCGTGGGGGAGTCACGGGGGGTTGTGGGTGGATGGTTGTGGGGGGGTAGTGGGTAGTGCATGGTGCAAATAGATTTTTTTTTAAAGATAAACTTACCTTGCTGCCGGTCGAGTCTCTGCTCCTGCTCTCCTCGTGCACATCGAGGAACAGGAAGCAGGCCCCACTGACCAATCACAATGCCGCGATGCAGCGTTGTGATTGTTAAGCACCCAGGCTTCCTTGACCAATCACAACACTGCAATGCAACGTTGTGATTGGTTTTGAGCGTCCTGGTTCGACGCTCAACCAGGGAATGGGAGCCTGGGCATGTTCTCCATGCAGGCTGTAATGGAGCCTGCATGGAGAACAGGAATAGTGCGCATGACTGGTTTGGGCGGCCCGAGGGGGCAAACCCTCCTCCCCTGTCCTGCTCCAAGAACAGAGCATCCCCACCCACCCACCCACCTGTAGCAGCGAGCAGCATAAAATGATAATAACGCAAAGTTAATATAATTTTCTGTTTCTGCTTTGCACTGCTTAAAAGCAGTCGGGCGAGGCTCCTCCGTCGCTGTCTTATGCTTTCATATATCGTGCACACAAAGTTATGATAATTAAATGGACAGATGATGGTGATATGATTGTCGACATCCTAGTGGGTATGTTTGACAGTTGGAAAGAGGGACATCTGCATCCTCAAATCATCAATCAGAACTCACCTGCTCCTCTGCGGAACCATAGAGCTGGCCGTACTTTGGTAGGACTTCTTCTACAAGGGTCTCCAGCTCTTCTTCTGTGAAGGCAGGAGCCCTCACACCAGTTTGGCCTGGCATGGTTGATCCCTGAGGTAACACACAGCAGCTGATCACTAGGAGTGGTTAATGGCAGCAGTGTTTGTAGGCATGCAAGTGTATTTTCAAATTGAAGCGTACTTGTATGGCGTATACGCTTACGTACGTATAGATGCACATAGCCATTGGTCTACCGTGATCAAATGTAGCCAACGTTATCCCATGAGAAAGACCGCCGTGCATGAAACTGCCAAGTGGCAAGTCTTTGTCCGCTGGCAGTGTACGTCTACATTTTCCTATTAGCGCAAGTTCAGACTGCTGCAGTCAGCGGTCAAGTGTGATGTGTTAGCGATTTATTTATTTATTTATTTTAGGAGCTTATAGAGCGCACAGCTACCCCCAATGGGGGTGTCCCGGCGCTTGGACAGGCGAAGGATGGGAGTACACTCAGTTGTTTAAGCGCTCGAGAAGAGCCAAGTCTTAAGGTCACGACAGAAGATAGGTTCAGAATTGGTCAGTCGCAGCGGCAGAGGCAAGCTGTTCCAAGTTTTGGTGGAGAACACTGCAAAAGCTCTGCCGCCCATTCTAGCGCGGCGAAAGCGGGGGGTGACGAGGAGGCGCGGGTGGTTGGATCTAAGAGCGCGGTTAGACTGTGCATGTTTGAGCCGAGCTCTAAGGTAGGCCGGGCCCGTACCCTGTAGTGATCTAAAGACCAGAACCATTGATTTGAATTGGATGCGTTTGGCCACTGGAAGCCAGTGAAGCTTCTTCAGGTATGGGGAGATCGAGTGGCGATAAGGAATATTATATATTAGCCTAGCAGCCGCATTCTGGACAGTCTGTAAGCATCTGATCAGGTACGCAGGGGCCCCTGCATACAAACTGTTTGCGTAGTCCAGATGTGAGGTGATCAGTGCGTGAACAATGGTCCTGCGACAGTCCCGTGGGAGAAAGGGGAACATTTTTCGGATCATGTGGAGTTTTCCGAAGCAAGCTGCAGAAACTTGATCGATTTGATTTTTACATGAAAGTTCGTTATTGAACCGGAATGGCCTCAGAAGAACTTGTTACTGTACTTTTGACTATTGTATATGCACCACTACATGTAATTGTTAAGGCTTGCTTTTTCACATGCTCGTAATCCCAGTCAAAGTATTGGACATGGTACTCATTGTGCAATGCATTGATGTACATGGCAGGTAGGCAAACTTTGCAACATGTGTGATGGTATACCATTGAAAACTTAGATAAGCCACCCTTTTTGACTTATCAGCTACTTTTACTAGATGTGGTGCATGATCAAGGTGTCGGAATGTGAATTGTGACCTAGCAGGTGACTTCTAGTGAAGGCAGGCTGGCCAGTAATGAATTTGCATTCTGGCCATATAGTACAGGCAGGGGAAATTTTTTCAGTGAATTAAACCATGTTGAGACAAGGGGAAGTGCTGTAGTATCACTTTTTCAATGTGATTAATGACGCCAATGTGTAGTGTCATTGCTTAAAAATGTTGAGCCTCTGAAAAAGCAGACATGGGGTATGTGTATATATTTACTACAGAACTGATCACTGTATTGTTCACTTGTAGGTCTGTGCACTATGTCGTCTTCATCTATTCATAATCAAGTTGTGACTGCAGCTGGTATGTGTTGCTGTTTCTGAGGAAATGGAGGGACCATGGATTATTCCTGGGACTTTGTGTCATAGATGATGGGTGTGACACATGTTCATAAGTGCAGCTTGTACAACAATGGTTTGGCAAGTACCTCGTTTTTTATGCTATTTTGTCTCATTGTGTGCCATCATGTGTCACAACAAAACTTGGGTTAAGGTAGTTAATGTAAATCTGACTTCACATGGCCTCTTTCCTCATTGCCTCTGACCTGGATTTGACTGTTTCTGTGTCTTATCATAATGTTTGAGTCTTCTTGTCACACATGACTGACATGTACATGTGTTATGCCACCAGATGTAGGCAACACATGATTGTTAAGTTCCTGGGGTCAAGGACTGTGGTTCAGACATGTGTCTGTGTACTTAAATTCTATCTGTTATTTTGATTAAATGATCTAAGAGGCAAACCACATGTGCATGTCATATTTGTTTTGATTAAATAATTGTTCTTCACATGAAGTGAGTTTATGACTACTTTGTATTCTGATACAAAGTTGTAAAAACTAGCGCTAGTACAGATTTTAGGCTTTGCAGCAAGTCCTGCTGAAGATATATAGCTGACCTGACACACATTTAGACAGTCTCATTATGTACAGATTCAGTGATGTAGGTGATGAGACGATGTGTGTCTATCCTCATGTGAGCTACTACTGTACTGTATAAAGGGCGAATGTACCCGTTCTTTTAGTATTGAAAAAGGAGTTTGCCAAGGGTGTATTCTTGCACCATTTATATTTAACTTGTACATTAATCACCTAGGTGATACCCTTGCCAACTTACGTTTGGATTTGCCACAAATTAAATAACGTCCAATTCCAGTCCTGCTTTACGCGGACGACGCTGTCCTTATGGCGCGTACCCCACTGGCCCTACAGCAACGTCTTGAAAACTTTGTGCACTTTATGAATCCTCCTGGGCTGAGACTTAATATTAGCAAAACTTTTGTTATGAAGGCAGGCAAAAGCTCCACTAAAATTCGCAATATATGCATAGGTAAAATGTTCTCCCTTTAACTCACACATTAACTTATCTGGGTATTTTATTTGACTGCGAGGGGAAATGGAAAAGCGCCATTAAGTCAAAAAAACTGCAATTTATCAGATCCATTGCAGCTTTGTGTAATTTTGCAAGGAAAATAGGTTGTAACCAGCCAAGAGAAATGCTAAAGATTTATAATGCAAAATGTAGAACTATCGCCATGTATGGTTCCGAGTTGTGGGGTTATATGAATCTGGAACCACATCAGGTGATTGAAAATGGTTTTTTTAAAAACCTTCTGGCACTCCCCTCTAGCTGTTCAAACTTTGTGTGCCACTCCAAACTGGGTACTAAATATCTAACCGATTTGATAGGAATATTAACCCCGGGCGTCGTACTCCGCTCCGCCAGTGGAGTTTTACCAACTCCGCGCTCCGTTGGGAACATGAAGTTGGGCAAAACTCCAACTCCGTGGCGGAGCAGAGCATGAGGCCAGTCCCATTAATTTTTTTTTTTAAAAACACCACTTACCTTATACGAGGAGCAGGGCAGGCAGAAGACAAGGTAAGTGGTGTTTTTTTGCAGGTCTTTTGTGGTCCCAGGGCGGAGCGGAGCTCCGCGTAGTTCCACAGAGGTTTTTTTTTACTCCGTGGAACTACGCGGAGCACCACTATGCATACTCCGCCCAGGATTAAAGAATACAGCAAGTCCTCCTTTGGCACAAGATCTGGACCTCAGACTGTTATGTTTCATACAGGTACCCTAATATAGGCCCGGGTAATATCTTACACCTTCACCTACATTTCCTCCCCTATACTACACAGTAACGGACCTTTTAGGATTGAACCTTTTACCTAGTTCTAGTCCTGGGCACAGAAGGAGGGTTTCTCCCTAAACAATAGTGTCCTATAACTTCATCAATAGACTCACACAGTATGAATGAATATTCATAATGGGTCTTGGAAACCAGGCTGGGGCTACACCACCTGCATAATATCTACGTACAAGGTTCATCCCATATGTCAACCTTACACCCAACAATGGCTAACACAAGAAACAAGGGACAAAGGAACCCTAGATACTTTCTGCATAAATACCACACATCTTGCTAGTGTTAGTTAGAGGGAACCGAGACTTCCAGGCCGACACACTGACCAGAGACGCTGAGGCTCTTGCATGCAGATGCTCCAGCTGACAGTGGTCTAACACATCTCTTGCGGGGTGTCCAACTCAAGACCAGGACGGGGTCCCACACTCTCTCTCTCTCTCTCTAGGTAATGGGGTTCGACCAAATCCTAGAGGGATTCTTGGCTTCACACCTACTCACATGCTAGGTACACTTAGGTACATCTAGACATGCATCGTAGGAGTACGCGCTTTCTTTTTTCATGCATTTTATTTCCATGTATGCATTTATGATTATTGCAAAATGGTAGAACTGTACTATCCATTTGTATTCACTATACTGCTGATTATATATATCTGCTACTGTCTAACAATTATTGCAGCACATCTATTTTACACTAGAAGAACAACTGTACAATAAATACTTATTGTAAGACGCCTGACTGCTTCTTCTGTGTAACTCTCTGAGACCGAATAAGTAAGCACGAGTGACTGAGCAAAAAGTAGTACATTGTTTCCACGATCCTGAGGGATCAGGGTTGTCATGTTCTGAGGCTGCCAGAAACTATTCTCTCCCCGATAAGAGGAGACACTAGTGGCACTGTGAGCTAGCTAATGCAAACAGGCTAACATTTTCGGTGGGGGTGTTCGGAGTCAGTCTGCCACCAAGCCCACAGTTCATGTTATCCAAACGCGCAGATTCTGTATAGGTTATATATAGGAACTACACGACATGGCGCCGCCAATGTTGGTTGGGTACTTATTTAACAGTAGAATCTGAGTAGTTCAGTCGTGCTATTCTCAAAGACCCCTACTCACATACACAAGAGACGTCTGGAGTGGGTGGGCACAAATTCCGCCACAGCTGAGTAGGCGAAAAAATCCTATTTATTAGCTGTTGGTTAATCAAACTTGAAGGACACAGTGTTCCTAAATTGTGCAAATCACACCTTATCTTAGTTCCCTTGAACAAACTTCTTCTTTACAAAAATGACTGAGACAGGAGATGACCCAGTAGTAAATCTACACAACTCTGAAAAGAAGAAGATTTAAAGGCAATTCAAATTGCACCTAAATTCAGACGTACAATCACCCTGAAACTGTTAGAAAATGGTTTACAAGCTAGGGGTGGCTTAGTAGTTTTCGTGATTGAGGCACACGAATCAAACAAAACAGAGGTATTTTATTCGTGGGTTACATTCCCAGCAGTAGATGCAAGAACACAGACATTTCACTACTATACAGAAGGAGATGCACCAGTGGAATATGGTCCGTTCGAGGACATAGAGGTTCCACTCACGTACCAGGAACATTTATACTGGTTTAAAGGCGCCCTACTCCACATAAGAGATAGAGTAAGATTAGGCCCGCTCGGAGGAGAGGGGGCGACATGGCCAATATTAGCGGCCTATACACCATATCCTAACATTGACACAATGCCACAGGCAGACTTACTCATACAACACAAAGATTTAATTAAAATCTACAGAAACTTGACACAATTCGTCATGAGGACTTTCACAGTCCAACCAACAATAGTTGCAACAAATGGAACTCAAATTCAGGGTACAGCAACTAAAATTACACCACAAACATTACACCAGTGATGGGTAAAATGCCCACAAAACGTGAACAAATACCATTCTGGGTAGCTCAGAAAATAACGCAGCTAGAGGCAGTAGTCCTGAATACTACCCCGTATGAAAAACACAGAATGCTAACAATCTGCTTGCCCATGGGAATAACACCACAATTAGAGGATTGTACCACTTGGGGTACAGTCTTTGCTGCCACTTATACCAGGACACATGGTATCCCGTCATTAGCAGTTGTACCTGATGTATTGAGACAAATACAGAACGAGTACGGAGCAGAGCCTGCCCTAAACTTAGGGATGAAGTTACTAGGTAACTATGACCAGGTATCAGCCATAATACTAGCTAATATTAAAGGGGAAGCAGCTTCAGTGGCAATCCGCCAACGCCTAAGGGAGTTCAGTCCAGTAGATCAACAACACGAACTACCTAAAATAATTGAAACAGCATATGCAGAATTAGGCAGAGACAGTTTAGGTGGGAAAGCAATAAAACCACAACTGATGGGCAGTTCTGAAAAGGACACTTCCAAGCAGACACCTGCTTCTTCTAAAAAGAAGTGGGATAATAAAAAACAACAAAACTTTAAAGGAAACAGATCTCAATCCCGAGGCAGATCTCCCCCACAGGAGCCCTCTGAAAAGAGGTACAACCTTAGGAATAGGGATAAGATTAGGAAACCTGACAGGTATCAGGATACTGATACACGTTCCTCTTTTTCCTTTTAGGGCTTGACGAAAAACTCAGAGAGAGAAGGACGGTCAGAACATAAAGAAGAGCGTACAAAGTCCAGAGACAAGCAGCACGCTCAAGACTATACTTCCAAAAAAGAAGAAAAACCAAAATCAAAACCTCAGTTTAAGAAGAAGAAAGTTGCAGGCATAAAGATCAGACATGCCCAGAACACAACTTCTGAATGGGGAATGGGCTCAGACGATGCTAGACAGTGCGACAGAAGTAACAATAGCTCGCCAGAACCTGATGGAATTTCTGGTGACAGCAGACTTGAATGATTACATCACGGTGGAAACACCAGATACAAGGGTTAGCGTCCTACTTAAGTTACACGAAATAACACTCCAAATGGAGGGGGACAAGCCCAGGAAAGTTAAAGGTCTCTTTTGGAAAAACCTATCATCTGGTATGACATCCTATTAGCTGAACAAGATTGGCCGCCAGCATTCGTTATGAAGTTCCCTAGGGGAGAAACTGTAATTTTTCTAGCATTTTCCGACCTCGTTCCCATTCATCTTAAACATGCATATGCACGGGAGTGGGTAGTTGCCCTAGCTCCAGCATTGTACAAAAATCATGCTGGATGGGATGAAGATTCAACCCACCACGTGATCCCGTTAAAAGTTTCACCAAATGCACAGAGACAATATCCAATAAAGCAAGAAGCTAAAAAACAGGTCAGGGAGATCTTAGATCAACTTGAATACCAAGGGATGATTGAAACATGCACCTCACCAATGAACAATCCTTTGTTTCCCGTATCAAAACCGGACAACTCATATCGTCTAGTTTTAGATTACAGACATTTAAACACATGCACAAAGACATTCGCTGTCCAAAACGCACACAGTGCCGCATTAATGAATAACATTGTGCGGAAAAAATACAAAACTACACTTGATATCTCAAATGGATTTTTCTGCCAAAATATAGCGCCTGAAAGCAGGTATTTGACCGCATTCTCAGCGCTGCGGTCCCAGCGACAATTTTGTCATCTCCCTCAAGGGTATAAGAATAGCCCGGGGGTATTTTCAGCAAGAGTAACTGAGTTACTCCAAAATTTTGATGAGGAAGCATTGTCCTATGTGGATGATATTTATCTGACGGACGATGACTTAAAAAGACACTTGACCAGAGTGAGCACCATAATTATGGGACTCGCCTCTGAGGGCTACAAATGTCATTTAAAAAAATAAAAAATCGCCCGCCTCAATGTCCTGTTTTTAGGATATGAGCTGTCAAGTGAAGGGAAAAGTCTGGCAGCTAACTTTTTAGAAAAGTGTGCGCTGCTCCAACCTCCAAAATCATTAAAAAATGTACAATCAATACTGGGATTCCTACATTTTGGCAGAACATACATTTTGGATTACGCAGAAAAAGTAAAACCTTTCTACGACTTAATAAAGCCTGACTTTTCAGTTAGACAATGGACACAGGAACACACAAACATCCTACGTTCACTACAATAAGACATGATAGCTTCAAAACACTTACAGACACACGTAAATGTAAGCAACTTAGTGATCCGAATAATAGCGGGTCAATGCGGGTACATTTACTTAACCTTCAATGAAGGCGAAACGGTACTAATCGCATACAAATCATACCTGTACACAAACACAGAAATGGGTTTCACTTCAACAGAAAAAATCCTGACAGCAGTTCAGACTGCTGTAGCAAGAGAAAGAGCCCTGGTTCTGGGAAAACGCATAATAGTCGTGACCCCAGTACCAGCTGTAGAAGCTGTTACAAAAGCTAGCATTCCAAATGCTAAAGCCTTACATCCGAGATGGATACAATGGGCTAATTCCCTTACTGCAACGGATGTTGAATACAGATTTGATCCAAGTCTAAAAACACAGGCATTCCTGCAATGCGAACAAGAATATCCTCTACCAAACAAAATTTTGCCTCTAGATCAGTATGAATATATTATTTACACTGACGGATCTGCTCAACCGGCCAAAGGGAGTAAGCAACAATACAGCGCAGCATGTGCAATCGTTAAAGGTCACATGCGGGTTGGATATTCCATCCATGTTACAACAAAACGCAATCTCTAGGAGACTGCACGGCTCAGTTGGCAGACTTAAAAGCACTAATACTAGCACTGGTGAATACGGACCATGATTTCCCCACACTTATAGTATGTGATTCCTTTTACTGTGTACAATCATACAATGAATATTTACATCATTGGGAACAAAACGGGTTCAAAGACACAAAAGGTGGCACAATTAAGCATAAAATGCTATGGGAACAGGTAGTTGAGTTTAAGAACGAACTACCGAGAGCTCACGTGATTCATACACTGAGTTATCAACGTGATGGCGTTCACGTTGAAGGGAATTCATTGGCTGATGAAGCCGCAAAGGGGGCTGTACGAATGGCTTCCGTAGCTGCGATCACTCGTTCAAAAACGAGGATAGACAGTGAGATTATGGTCGCTGTCATTGCTTCAAGCAAAAACAGCGGAGCAGTACCAAAGAAATTTCCACTCAAGTACTCCTACAAGTTAGATGCAAACAACATTCCATATGCTCAGATTCCTGGAGTGGGGGACAGAGTAATACCAAATATGGATTGTAGGCAAGGTTTAATTCTAGCCGCACACGAGGGTTTGGGCTCTGCGCATACAGGCGTTACAGCGACTATTTCATTGTTGAAACAGCGCTACTGGTGGCCAGGTCTAACAAAGCAAACGAAGGACTATGTCTTGAAATGTGACATCTGCCAACAGATTAAAGGCTCCACCATAAAACGCCCGGCACAGACACCGTTACTAAAATCAGACAAACCTCTCGCTTGTTTGTATCTGGACCACTGTGGCTCCTTACATATGATGGGGCTTACAAGTATATCATGGTTGCAGTGGATTCCTGCTCAAGATTCCTATGGGTATGGCCTCATCGCTCAGCTGACGCTCGAACTGTTATCAAAGATTTGCAAGTCTTTATAGGGACATACGCAGTTGGCACGTTACATTCTGACCGTGGCCCGGCGTTTAGCTCTCGGGCTTACAAAGTGGCCAAGGAAAGTATGGGCGTAGCATTGTGGTACTCCTCTCCGTACCATCCTGAGGGAAATTTGGTTTTGGAAAGGAAAAACCGGGTCCTAAAGCAATCTTTAACAGCTAGGGTATTAGGCAAGGGCGGTAGTTGGGTCAATCATCTATGTGGGGTACAATGAGCACTCAATAACCAGCCAAGAAATTCTCTAGGGGTGTCACTCTATATGAGGTCCTATTTGGGACAAGAATGTGGGTACCTGATCTTGATTGTGAAGGCACAGTGGCGGATGAGAAACCATTTTATATCCATGATCGTTTGGCTGTTTTACAGGCTCTAAATTAATCCAGGACACAACAAAGTAACGTCCTCCAGAAACAGACCGCCACTGGGGAAGTCAAGGCAAACAAGGCAAGACCTGTCTGGATCCCAAAGGTCAGGGATCTGGTCAGAGAAAAAATAGCGGATAAAAAAGAATTTGGACCATCATACAGAAAGCCTGTACCTGTCCTAGCAGTTCAAGGAACAAGAACTGTACTTTTGCCGCCTCTTGCCGGAAAAAAGGAGAAAAGATTTGTCTCAATCGACTTAATCAAACCACACTATGTGGCCAATACTGAACAGTAGGCCTCGTGGACTCCACAGTAGCAGATGCCCTCCTCTAGCTACAATCCAAGAAGTTCAAACAGAAAGACTCATCACGTTCGAAGAGCCTCCTGTACGGAATGAAGGACTATGCAACAATGCTATGGAACTCGTTCCCCTTGAACCGGAAGTTCATCTTCAAAATTCAATTCAAAATAACACACAAGTTGCAATTAGACCAAATACAGACATCTACGTCAACATGCCTCGACAAGAGCATAATGCGAATTCAACAAATCCTGATGCAATTCCTACAATTGATCGAACTGCTGCTGGCTACTTCATGAACTTTGATACGTTTTCTTTGGATCCAAGTGAACCTGAAACGACGTCAGCCCAAAAATCACGCAAACAACAAGCTACAGACTTTCTGAACTTTCTCAAAAAGACTTACCTGGTATCGCCTTGGGTAGAACTATGGGTAATTACTGGGATACTATTTTTTCTGGTTAGGCTTAGTTATAACTTTTAGCATGCTTATTAATGGACGATATCTTCAACAAAGCTCCGCAACACAAAAAGTTAATTTGATTCTGAAGCCACATCAATCTTCCCATCGTGAGCAGAGAGACTTGTCATCAGTGAACATTACAGCAGTTCCTATACCGGATGGTATAGTTTGGGACAAGGTTGATTTTGAAATATTCGGTCCTGAACTTTGAAATTTCTCATGTATTTAAAATTTCATTAAGTAATATCATTACCTCCAGTACATTTTTTGATGATTGGGACTCTGAAACTGTTAATAACATGTTGTCTGACTTGGAGAAAACTGCTGCATTTCCGAACAATGAAATGTTAGAAGGTACTTCAGACTACGACACATTGTATGTTATCAACATTATGGTCCTCATTTCTCTGCACAAATCTATATCACCTAGAAATGTTTTTGAGTACCACCAGTGGGAACATTGCCAAACACCACCTAAGAGTAGTTCGCAAATATTTGCGCAGAAATTTTCATATTTTTCAGGGTTTAACACCACTGACCCGACCTCATATTATTATAAGGTTACACCGGCACTGAAAATTATGTTAACAAACACCAAACAGATATACTCTGCTTCCTTTATCACGCAATTGTCTGAACAGGGTTTTGACCTATGGAAGGACACAATAGACTTAAAATCAGTCTGGGGTTCTAGAGACTGGCAAGTCCAGGGAACAGAAGCGCTATTTAGAGCGTGCCTCATTCCACAGCAGATGATATTTCTAAATGACACTGTGCAACAGACGTCCTGTCTTGGACTAGCCAAAAACAAGGACCTGAGCACACCCGGTTTCCAACACCATCACAGATGGAAGGGTGGCAAAATTTAACTTCTCAAGATGGGGCAACACTAGATGACATTTTACAGTACAATAGAACAGACCCTGAATGGAACAAATGGATGGTTTGGCCCATAGACACGAACACATGTCAGAAAAGATTCTGGGGTATAACCGAAGTGTTTAATATCCACAGGCCAGACCCAGTCTATGTACAGAGAAAACATCCAGGGGTAGTGACATCCTACAGTGTTGGGAAGTTGTGCCTTTATTGGCTGGAGACCTCAACACTCACAGAAGTGAAACAACACTTATCCTTACTCAGACAAGACATGGATCTTAGGGATTTTTATTAGGTCCCAAGAAACCCCGTCAGAAACGTTTCATATATGCTGGAATTTATGCTGCCTATAATGAAAACTGGAAAATATCCCAGCAAGAGGCCGCAGAGAGAATACGGGAAATAGACCGTATTAACTTAGAAAAGGCATTAGCAGTAGTGGATAATGGGTTAACAACTTTAACCTCCAGGATATATTCCTTGGGCAACATTGTATCTTCTGCGATAGACATACTGGAACAAGATTTAGCCATATTACAACACGGGCAATCTCAGTTATGTTGTTAAGCTGGACACTGCAATCTTTGCGCGAAGGCTATGTGCCTTGGCGTTTTATCAACAGTACGTCTCTGTTTTCTGAATACAATCTAACAGATAAACAGGTAGAAATGGCACAAAGGGGAGCAAAATATACAATGTTGCGCATTGAAAAGCTGGATAGATTACCATTTACGGTAGCAGAATCGCCATCAACGGAATGGATAATCCATGGCCACATAACTCTACCGGTCACTACTTTTCAGTTTCAATATTGCCTTGAGCAAGGGCAGGCAGGCAAATATGAGAAAATGGGTAAGGAAAACATTAAGGAATCTTGGGAGTTACCATACAGGTTTCGATGCCGGAGTGGGGATCGATAAGTGTTTCTAAGCGGTACAAATTGCAAGAACGCTTTAAGCGGTTCTCTCATGTGCCAGGATATTTCCCTGCACGGAGCTTGTAATGGCTCGGTGGTGAACTTGTCCTGCCACATGAAAGGGACTACAGCAGTCGTGATTACACCGGTATTCGAGCTGCTCTCGAATGGGAGTTACTTGATGCTGAACGATCAAGGTTGCTGTAGGATGCTTCCAGGCATTGCCTATCTGGTCACTGTGAACACCAGGGTTACTTGCTGTATGCAAGTATTGTTTCCCCCAACAAGTACAGTCAGGGAGGCACCGTTATGGCCATCGTTGAATGTTTCCTTTATACAGTTTGATACTTTGAGCAGACTGAAAGCCATGCTTTTACAACAAACCGTACCCTTAATCTCCGCTCGAGAGACCTTTGATCTTCAAATCGCAAGGACCTCAACTGAGATACAGGCACTTATACGTACAAACTGCCACTTTCATTTAGAAGAAATGGTGGGTCGTATCTTTAACATGTCTGATACGAGTGGTATTGTACAGCTATTTAAGACCATAGGGTCAGGATTTCTAAGCACCTTTCAGACAATCCTCAGAGTTATTCCAAATTTTATACACTCCGTATTGGGAAGCGTTTTTGGAGGACTTCCGATGATCCTGCTTTCTATCGCAGGAATCCTGATTGTCATTTTCCTGCTCCGCAATGGACTGCCCAATTACCAACGAGATGGCAGAAGCACTCCTGGAGTGCAAATACCATGAGCGCATGGTACAGCATCTCAGCACACCTCGCCTATGGGAACTGAGTACCTCTTGGTTCCTATCGTTTAGACCAGTCTGGATGAACTGCATCTTACATGTTCTTCGATGCCTGTTTTGCGGTGAAGAATGCGTGTTGGATCTCTGTCTGACACTTGCAACAGACACGCCTGCAGACTTGAATACCAAGCTGGAACCTCTGAGGGCCCATGCTCGGCAATGTCCCCAGCGTATTCCCATATTAATGGCTGCATTCCTCGAGAATCCGCAGGTGCCTTTTACAACTGGGTTGAGCATCAGCTCCTCCACTAGCACTCATGTTTCGACAACAGCACCGGCTGCCTCTACACCAGCTATTGGCAGCTCTGAATATCATTTATGCTCCATTGACATACTCTGCGAGGTGTTGCAAGGACCGTCCCCCGCAGCGGCAAGCAACGACGATGTTGCGTCTCCCAGCCAGGACACTTAGGGGCCGATTCCGATTCGGGCCGGAAATTTCTCCGACCGAGCCGGATCCGGAGAGATTTCCGACCGAATCGGACCCGTGCAGCCCGACCGAACGAGTACGATGCGCACGTATGCCATCGGACTCGAGTCGGTCGGACTCCATTGAAGTCAATGGGAGCCTGTCGTACAACGCCGTACGCGGGCTCCCATTGACTCATGGGTGCGAGGCGGACAGTGCGCCCCTACAGCTGTACGCGGCAAGCGACTCGCGCCGTACACGCACAGGTAGGGGACCCATGGGTCCCCTCTGTGTGCGACTCGCGCGGCCACGCATACAGGGGGTCCGACACAGACCCCCGGAGCACGGCTCCGACTGCTCTTTCGAGCCGGAGTGCGCGGCTCGGTCGGACTGCCCGCGGCGCGCGCATCGACTTACCCGGCCGGGGAACGTCTCCATTGCGCTGTGCGAGTCGAGTCCGTGCGAGTTGGTCGGTGCGGTTAGACCCGGGAACGAGTCGGTCGGAGCGGTCGGGACGCCCGGACGAGTCGGTCGGCGATTTCGCATCGTACTCGCTCGCCCGGACGCGCGTACAAATCGGTCGGGAAATAGGGCTCCGAATCGGATCCGGTTAAGCCGAATCCGATTCGGAGCCCTACCGGCCGAGATCGGAATCGGCCCCTAAATCTATAATTGGCTCATCGTGTGCTGGGAACGAATTCAGTTTTTCCTTTTCTCCAAAACTCGACAAAATTTCCATTTCCTTTAAATTGACACTTTCGCTGGAAAAGCATGGCCTTCTGACACTTGTAGTGGTTCGACTTATATAAACAAACTCAATTAGGACTTCGGCTTAAGTATCAATCCCAAAAAACTGATTTTCGAAGTAAAAGATTTTTTCTATCTTCGTCTTTTTCCACCTCTTAAAACTGTTTTAAATGACTTTACGACAAATGTTGTTATAATTTTTATGCGCTTTTACCTTTTAAACAGAATAGTTCGATGGCATTTCATCATTGTTGACTATTCGGAAGAGGAGTGGGTGTTATGTTTCACATAGGTACCCTAATATAGGCCCGGGTAATATCTTACACCTTCACCTACTTTTCCTCCCCTAATCTACACAGTAACGGACCTTTTAGGATTGAACCTTTTACCTAGTTCTAGTCCTGGGCACAGAAGGAGGGTTTCTCCCTGAACAATAGTGTCCTATAACTTCATCAATAGACACACAGTATGAATGAATATTCATAAGGGTTCTTGGAAACCAGGCTGGGGCTACACCACCTGCATAATATCTACGTACAAGGTTCATCCCATACGTCATCCTTACACCCAACAATGGCTAACACAAGAAACAAGGGACAAAGGAACCCTAGATACTTTCTGCATAAATACCACACATCTTGCTAGTGTTAGTTAGAGGGAACCGAGACTTCCAGGCCGACACACTGACCAGAGACGCTGAGGCTCCTGCATGCAGATGCTCCAGCTGACAGTGGTCTAACACATCCCTTGCGGGGTGTCCACCTCTAGACCAGGATGGGGTCCCACACTCTCTCTCTCCAGGTAATGGGGTTCGACCAAATCCTAGAGGGATTCTTGGCTTCACACCTACTCACATGCTAGGTACACTTAGGTACATCTAGACAGGCATCGTAGGAGTACGCGCTTTCTTTTATCATGCATTTTATTTCCATGTATGCATTTATGATTATTGCAAAATGGTAGAACTGTACTATCCATTTGTATTCACTATACTGCTGATTATATATATCTGCTACTGTCTTACAATTATTGTAGCAAATCTATTTTACACTAGAAGAACAACTGTACAATAAAAACTTATTGTAAGACGCCCAACTGCTTCTTCTGTGTAACTCTCTGAGACCGAATAAGTAAGCACTAGGGACTGAGCGAAAAGTAGTACATTGTTTCCACGATCCTGAGGGATCAGGGTTGTCATGTTCTGAGGTTGCCAGAAACTATTCTCTCCCCGATAAGAGGAGACACTAGTGGCACTGTGAGCTAGCTAATGCAAACAGGCTAACATTTTCGGTGGGGTGTTCAGAGTCAGTCTGCCACCAAGCCCACAGTTCATGTTATCCGAACGTGCAGATTCTGTATAGGTTATATATAAGAACTACACGAAAAGACCACCTGGAATTTAAACGCTCTTTAGTCAAGGACTGCTGTGATTCTGACCACCTATTAAATGTGTCTTGGCGTAAGTATATTAAGAACTTCATGGTAGATATTAGTAACCCAGAATTTTTTGAACAACCAGACTCTTTGAACAACATTACAAGGAAAGCACCTAAATCAGAGTGTCTAAACCACCTTGAAGAACTGAGACCATCAGTGGAATTAACTAAACCTTCAGTCTATCATAACCAAAGGATTTTAACCACTTCCTCAATACAACCGTATCTTTTTAACTTTTTAAATGCACAAGACAGATTTGTTTTAACGCATTTTAGATTAGATATTTACTATCGCATGACTTTATTCCCAAGTGTTAATAATTGGTCAAAGGATTCAATGTTATGTCCTTGTGATAACATGTCCAAACAATCAACAATTCACATTTTGTTCTTCTGTAAACTATACACTGATCTGAGGATATCTTTTATTGTTCCTATATTGAAATCTTTAAATTTTAAGCAATGCAGACCGGCATTTTTATATTTGAAATTGCTTCCCAACCTGTTTACATTTGTGGCACTAGCAAGGTTTCTTCGGGCTGTATTATCGAGAAGAAGAAGAGGCCTCGCATTATCTTAAACTGTGAGCGTTTTTAAAAAAGATATATAATTTTGGTTAACGACTGAAACGTATTGGAATATATTATATCACAAAATATGTTTTTTCATGAATTATTGTACTTTTATGATCTTTTTATGCAAGGTCGAATAAAGTTTATTGAATTGAATACTACTGTACTGAGGGGAAAGCACCCTTTGTTTTGCACACACAACTTAATTTCCATAGGAGTAATGAATTTTTGCTTTACAAACATACAATGTTATTTGACCATGGACGATTCATCACATGAAAAAGTATTTGAAAGAATACGCTGTACAGTATGATTATTGGGCGATATCTTAATTTATTTGAATGAGAATACAAGTACAAAAAATTATGAGCGATTGTGAGGACAACAGTGATAGGAGTGGGGATGAAAAAAAAACATTTTAGTGGAGGATACAATCATGGTGGATGAAAACATTGAAGTGGAGTCCCTAGTTTCCGGGTACCAAGGTCGAAATGACTCCTCACATCAGAGCGGGAAACACGGGAAGGTGGAGTCAACAACATGAATTTGTGTCACACACAGCATAGACATTAGTGGCGAGGTGGTTCTCGCCCGGTGGTTCTGGTCTTGCCACCCTTTCCTGCAGAAGTCTTACAAGGATGTCCCCTCTTTCTGTGTGAGGGGGGATCAGGAGCTGCAGAGCCTAGGGTACCTATGGGTGTGAACTCCTGTCAGAGCCTCCCTTCCTGTGGCAGCTGCAGAGGTTGGTGGTGGTGATGAGCTTGGCACACAGGGAGGGGGAGCTGTTTGGGGAAAGCCCTGCAGAGGGTGCTGTTAATATCCCTCAGCACCCCTATCATGGAGGCCACCACGGAACATAGGCCGGCCAACACAGTGTGGATCCTGCCACCTCAGTATGTAGGCCCCCTACCTCGTTGTTGAGGCCGGCCATATTGCCCCGGATTTCAGTGACCTCCTGGTATGTGAACTGGTGCAACTCCTTCATTTCCCTGACTTTGCTGACAAACTGACCCATCTCACCTTGAGAGTCCTGGTACAGAGCCAGGACCTGTGTTATGGCAGCCTGGGTGCCCATCTCATCAGTGGCCTCACGCAGGGGATCCACATTGGCCCACCTCTGACATCTAGCCCCACTGCCCTCAGCCGTAGAACAAAGACTGCACACTCCGACTGGGTCCTGGCTCCTGATTCCTGACTGACTGGGGTGGTGGTGGCTGTCTGAGAAGCCAGGACTGGGGGGCAGGAGAGGGTACTCCCTGTGCTAGGTGCAGTAGTCATGGTGACAGATATTTTCAAAGTTGTTGCAGCCGTGGTAGGAGGTGTGGTCACAAAGTGGCCAACTGTAGAGGTCTGCCGAGACTGCCCAGATGTGCTAGGCCAGATGTCGATGTCCAATGCTTCAGGGGCTTGCTGGTCACTGTGGGATTCGTCGTCATCGGCTTGGTCTTGAGAGGGACTCTGCTGACTTTCCTCCGTCTGCTCGGCAGCAGTTGCTGGGTCAGCTATGGATTCAAATGGAGATGAAAGTTAATGACAGCATTAATGTGTGTACATCTAGGACATTTGTGTTCAGTCCATTGCTAAAAAGGGGAACTGATATCTGTAACTAGTGACATAAATCATCTTCTACACTAATCATTTAAATCTGCTAATATGTCATATAATTTATTAAAAGGTGAAAACTCTTGATGTTGCAGTTTCCTCAGTGAGTCTTCAATAATTACCGACACTGACAGTGTATGGTTCTAATGTATATCTGTACATGCAATAAGGCATATTTGTTTGCTGGATTGTCAACAATGAGGTTTGATGACTTGCTTTGTCCTCAATTAACATTTGGACTTGTGAGCATGCCAGCTTGAAACGCGTATGATACTTGAGCTGGACAGTAAAACTCCCAATGGTCTTAATAACAATGAAGATCTTCACATTTACTTATAATAAAACTTTCTTTTTACTGTACAACCATCTCTAAGGCTTTAGATATTTAGACAACTTACTCCGTATTTATTCCACTGCCCATTTTAGCCTAATATATAAAAACCCAAAAATATTTTAAAATAATAAAAAACTTTGTTTTTTTTAAAAAGAAGGAGAACAAAAATCAAAATTCCACCCTAGCGTGACACATTAGTTTGCACTATTTCTTGCACTTTTGCATGGTTATTCTCAATTGGCACTTTAGTATAAAGAGCACATTAACACTTTAAAAAAAAACTTTTTACAAATGTTGTTCATAATTTTCATTGCTGCTATTAGATAAAGCGTTTACTAGCCTTTTCCAATTTTAAATGGCATTTTATACACTAGAATAGCATTTATGTTTGTATATATTGTTTTACTACGATGTATGATGACCACATCAAAGTACATTGTTTTACGCATTTATGCAGATATAATTAATGCAGTCAATCTCGGTACCATAGAGATGAAATATATTCTGCGCTATAAGTCTCAGACATGAATTATAATGGTTAAATAACAGTGTTTTAACTTAATTCATAAAACTGAACTTTTAAACAATTAAATATATATTTATTTATTTATATATTTATTTATTACAAACATGTGCTTAAACAAATATTCATGTGTAAACATATTTATTGAATTGGATTTTAAGGCCATGGAGTCCCCATTTGGGGTCACGCGTAAAGAGTTAGAAGACAGCAAATTGCTGAACAGGCTGTTTACTATGTTCATGATGTGATGCCACAGCCCGGAGGTGGTATTTATGTAAGGCGGAAATGCATTGTAACCATGTGATCAAGGTAACAGCTGTTACCGAAACGCGTTATGACTGCCTGAACGTGTAATAAAGATAATTGCGTACCTGAAGTGGAGTTCGTGCCCTTCTATTGCGACCGCAGTGAGGAGGAGACAAAAGAGGGGCAGACTTTGGTGTTTTGGATCCATTACGGGAGCTGGCTGCTCTCGTCGACGAACCCCCTCTCCACAAGCAGGCTTCCGTGTTCAGCCAGAGAACATTGAAATGCTTTTCCGGGAGGAAAATTTGAGGAAGCCCCCTGACGCAGCAGTGAAGGAGTTCGCTGGCGTAGGAGCAGTCGCAGGCTGAGTCGGAGGACTCGCCCGGGAAAACTCCGAACTGGTGAGTGAATCATCCTTGGCGCAGGAGAATCAACACGCCATTCGTGTCAAAAGTCAACAAAACGGGCGGCGTGCCACACGGTATAAGCATGTCTGAGGAAACAATGCGGGAGAGAGAAGCTGCGGTGGAGGAGTTATTTAGTAATTTTCCTAACGTGCACGCAAAGAATAAGCCTCAGGAAGCAGGTGCAAGTAGTAAGGACACAAATATAAAAACCAATTTTAAACAGAAAATGGAAGGTGCACTCTCTTTGAGTAAAGTCAATCTGCAGCAATAATATATTCAAAAAAATCTTCTTTTGTTCAGTACATCTTTTTATTATAAAAAACTGGCACTCAGCCAACGCGTTTCGTTCCCATTTCTTTGCCAGGGGAACTTCGTCAGGGCTCTTATGTCACAAGAGTTACAAGCAAATTGGGTGTAAGCTAAATCTCCAGATCCAATATCATCAATAACCTTTCGTATGGCAATGTCTTTGATAAATTTTATGCGGCAGGAAAAAGGACCTCTCCCATAGATAAATGTAAACGATTTCTCACTATTCCGAAAATAAACGGAGGTGTGAGCTTATTATCACAATCGAACTTAATAATAATTTGTTCTTTATCCACATCAAAAATATATCTGCGGAAAGGCGTGGGAACTAATTAACGGGAAGGTCCTCCATAACGGGAAGGTCCTCCATACATGGCATCATAACCAGTAGCTACTGGTTATGATGCCATGTATGGAGGACCTTCCCGTTAATTAGTTCCCACGCCTTTCCGCAGATATATTTTTGATGTGGATAAAGAACAAATTATTATTAAGTTCGATTGTATACTTTTGGCCCCAAGTTTCGAAAACCCCAATCCCGAAATGCTAAAAGAATGGGATGAGAATAATCTTATGGCATCTATGAATTTAGTCCGCATTTTAATTAAATATGCCAAAATCGATGGAGAAGCCTTGTTGAAAGAGATTGAACGAATTAATCAGGAGCTCGCCAAAAGTGATGCACAAGAGTATATTACCAAAGCAAGAGAGAATCAAAAAGCAGGAGGACAAAATCAAATATCGGAAGCTCATAAATTTGCTAGAGACCAAACTGATTATGAGCAAGGTCAAATCTTTACATTTGCACGGAAGTACGATAGTGTTAAAAGAACGAGAATGAACAATATGTCCAAAACCACAAGCATGAGAAGAGCAACAGAAGAGCTCATGGAAGAAACAACTTCAAATTCAGACCTAAGCTCTGCCATTAGCGAAACCAGTTCTGAGGGGAGCTCTGTCGTGTACTTCCTATAGTACCCATGCCGGACCTGCGCGTTTGGATAACATAAGCTGTGGGTTTGGTGGTAGACTGGCTCTGTGCACCCCCACTGCGTATGTTAGCCTGATTTGCATTAGCTAGCTCACAGTGCCACTAGAATTTCCTCTAATCTGGGAGAGATTAGTTTCTGGCAACCTTAGACCATGACAACCCAAATTCCTCAGAATCGTGGAAACAATGTACTACCTTTCGCTCAGTCACTCGTGCTTACTTATTCGGTTTGTCTCAGAGAGTTACACAGAATAAACAGTCTGGGCGGTTCAATAAGCATTTATTGAAAAGTTGTTATTCTAGTGTCAAATATATGTGCTGCGGCAACCAGCAAACAATAGCAGAGATATATTATCAGCAGTACGATAAAAGCAAAGGGATAGAACAGTTCTACCATATTGCAATAGTCATGAATACATACATGAATATAAAAGCATTATGAAAAGTGTGTGTACTCCTACGATGCCTAACTAGATGTACCTGAGTGTACCTAGCATATGTGTAGGTCTAAAAGCCTAAGAGCCAAGAATCCTTCTAGGATTTAGTCGAACCCCTATACCTGAATGAGAGAGTGTGGGACCCCGTCCTGGTCTCGAGTTGGACACCCCGCAAGGGCTGTGTTGAGACCGCTGTCAGCTGGAGCGACTGCATGCAGGAGCCTCAGCGTCTCTGGTCAGTGTGTCAGCATGGAAGTCTCGGTTCCCTCTATCTTACTGGGGCAAGATGTGGTGTATTTATACCCTAAAGAGTCTCGGTCCTCAGTATGGTTTGTATTGGTCTGTCGTTAGACATGAGGAAGACGTCAGGGGTGAACTTTGTACATACATATTATGCAGGTGGTGTATTCCTAGAGAGCCATGCATAATTGATGAGTACAGTGTGGGCCTGTGTTTGGGAAAAACCCTGCTGTATTCAAAACCACAGGATAGATAACGTTCAGCCCTCAGAGCACGTTGTGTACTAGCGAGGACCAATGTAGGTGAAACATCATGCCTATATAAGGAATCATGACTATAATAGGACATGTACAGTCATGACCATAATTGGGCATATGCGGCTATGACCATAATAGGGCAAGTACGAATATGACCATATTAGGGTAAATATGAACATGCCCATTTTAGGGCATGTACGAACGGGTCTACATTAGGGCCTCTATACGGTACATAACACCCACTCCTCTTCCAAATTGGATAACAATGACCATACTTAAAATCTGGACAATTTAAAAACATTTTAAAAGCAAGTAAAAATATGGTTTTAAAATAGTTTTTAAAAAAATCTTCCTAAAATGTTAATAATTCAGCTATTTCCAATTGTCACTAAAAGAATGTATATTTTGTTTCTCTATATAAGTTGCTTCACTCAAGCAGAAGAAAGCCATGCTTTACGTAAGCGGAAGTGTCAATTTAGGAAATGTTCCAAATTTGCTCGTTTATTATGAGAACGAGTGGAGGAGCCGAATTCTTTCCCAGGACGCGATGAGCCAATTCGAGATTAAGTGTCCTGGCTGGGAAGCACAACATTATCGGTGTTGGCTACTGCAGACGACAAATCCAACGCCTCACAGAGAACGTCAATTGCACATAGATGGTATGTAGCACTGCCAACAGTCGATGCTGCGGCAGCTTGTGCGGCAGATGTTACCTGGGTGCCTGTGGAGGAATCACCTAACCCAGCAGGAGAAAACGGCACCTGTGGATTCTCCAGGAATGCATTCATCAGAATCGGAAGCCGCTGGGGACATCGCAGAGCATGGGCCTTTATGGGGTCCAGCATTGCATCCGTGTCCGGAGGCCCATCTGATGGAAATGTTAGACAAAGATCTAACGTGCATTCTTCTCTGCAAAACAGGCATCAAAGAACAGGTAAGATGCAATCTACCCAGACTGGTCGAAAGGATAGAAACCAGGAGGCATTGCGTTCTCGCAGGCAAGAAATGCCCAGAAGTTGTACCATGCGTTCACGGTATTTCCGCTCCAGGAGCATGTTCGCCATTCCCTTGGGAATTGGGCTGTCCATTGCGTAGCAGTAGTATTATGAATAGGACCCATGCAACCAGCAATAGGATGAGCAGGAATCCTCCAAATACGCTTCCCAATACGGAGTGTATAAAATTTGGGATTACTCCGAGGACTGTCTGAAAGGGGCTTAACAGTCCTGACCCTATGGTCTTAAATAGGTGTACGATACCGCTTGTATCAGACATATTGAAGATACGACCCACCATTTCTGCGAAATGAATGGGGCAGTTTGTACGTATGAGCGCCTGTATCCCACTCGAGGTCCTTGCAGCTTGAAGTTCATAGGTTTCTCGAGCGGAGGTTAAGGGCACGGGTTGCTGTAAAAGCATGGCTTGCAGTCTGCTCAGTGTATTAAATTGTATGAAAGAAACGTTCAGTGAAGGCCATAGCGGCGCCTCCCTGACTGTGTTCAGTGGCGGAAACAATACTTGCATACAGCAAGTAACCCTGGAGTTAACGGTGACCAGATATGTGACGCCCGGAAGCATCCCACTGCAACACTTGACCATTTAGCATCAAGTAACTCCCATTCAAGAGCAGCTCGAAAACCGGCGTGATCACTGCAGCTGGGGTCCCAGTCATGTGACAAGATAGGTTCGCTACTGAACCGCTACAGGCTCCGTGCAGAGAAATGTCCTGCCACATGAGAGAACCGCTTAAAGCGTTCTTGCAGTTTGCACCGCTCAGAAGTACTTCTCGATCCCCATTCCGGCATCGATATCTATATGGTAACTCCCAAGTTTCCTTAATGTATCCCTTCCCCATTTTTTCATATTTGCCTGCCTGCCTTTGCTCAAGGCAATATTGAAACTGAAACGTAGTGACCGGCAGAGTGATTTGGCCATGAATTAGCCATTCTGTTGATGGTGATTCGGCTACAGTGAATGGTAACCTTTCCAGTTTCTCAATACACAGCATTGTATATTTGGCTCCCCTTTGTGCCATTTCTGTCTGTTTATCAGTCAGATTGTATTCTGAAAATAGAGACGTGATGTTTATAAAACGCCAGGACACGTAGCCTGCACGCAAAGATTGTAGCGTCCAGCTTAGCATCATAATAGAACGTAGCTGAGATTGCCCGTGTTGTAACAAGGCCAGATCTTGTTCTAATATGTCGATTGCCGAAGGCACAATGTTGCCTAAGGAGTAAATCCTGGAGGTCAAAGTTGTTAACCCATTATCCACTACAGCTAATGCCTTTTCTAAGTTAATACGGTCTATTTCCCGTATTCTTTCTGCGGCCTCTTGTTGGGATATTTTCCAGTTTTCATTATAATAGGCATAAATGCCAGTATATATGAAACGTTTCTGACGTGTTTTCCTTGTGCCTAGCAAGAAATCCCTAAGGTCCACATCAGGTGTGAGTAAGGTTAAGTGGTGTTTTACTTCTGTGAGTGTTGAGGTCTCTAGCCAATCAAGGCACAACTTCCCAACACTATAGAATGTCACTACCCCTGGGTGTTGTCTTTGTACATAGCGTGTATCTGGCCTATGGATACTAAACCCTTCGGTTGTATTCATAAATCTCTGTTGACAGGTGTTTGTGTCAATGGGCCAAATCAGCTATTTCGTCCAATCAGGATCTGATCTGTTGTACTGGAAAATGTCATCTAATCCTACTCCTTGTGTAGTTGAATTCTGCCCCCCACCCATCTGTGATGGTGTAGGAAACCCGGGTGAGTTCAGTTCCTTGTTCTTGGATAGTCCAAGACAGGATATCTGTTGCACAGTTTCATTCAGAAATATGATCTGCTGTGGAATGAGGCATGCTCTAAAAAGCGCTTCTTTTCCCTGGACTTGCCAGTCCCTAGAACCCCAGATTGATTTTAAATCTATAGTGTCCTTCCATAGGTCGAAACCCTGTGTAGACAACTGGGCCATAAAGGAAGCAGAGTAAATCTCTTTGGTGTTAGTTAACATAATTTTCTGTGCTGATGTTTTTGCCACTTTGTAATAAAACGACTTTGGGTCTGATGTATTAAACCCTGAAAAGTATGTGAATTTATGTGCAAAACTTTTTGAACTACCTTTTGGAGGAGTTGGGCAATGTTCCCACTGGTGGTATTCAAATACATTTTAGGTGTTATAGATTTATGCAAGAAATGATGACCATATTGTTGGTAACAGTACAATGTATCATAGTCTAAAGTACCTTCTAACATTTCATTGTTCGGAAATGCGGCAGTTTTTTCTAAATCAGACATCATAGCATTTACAGTTTCAGTGTCCCAATCATCAGAAAATGTACTGGAGGTAATGATATCACTTAAAGAAATTTTAAATACATGTTTAAGCTTTAAAAGTTCAGTCGAACCGAATATATCATAATCAATCTTGTCCCATACTATACCGTCTGGTATAGGAACTGCTGTGATGTTCACTGCAGACAAGTCTCTTGGTTCACGATGTGAAGACTGGTGTGGTTTTAAAATCAAATTGACTCTTTGGGCTGTAGAGCTCTGCTGGAGATATCGTCCATTAATAAGCATATTAAAAGTTATAATTAAACCTAGCCAGAAAAGAAAAAAGAAAATCCCGGTGATATACCATAGTTCTATCCAAGGTGACACCAGGTAAGTCTTTCTAAAAAAGTTCAAAAAGTCAGTGAGTTTCTGTTGGAGTGATTTTTTGGCTGGCGTCGTTTCCGGCTCACTTGGATCCAGTGAAAACGTATCAAAGTTCATGAAATAGCCAGAAGCAGTTCGATCAATTGTTGGAATTGCATCGGGATTTGTTGAAATTGGATTTTGCTCTTGACGAGACATGTTGACGTAAATGTCTGTAGTCGGTCTTATTGCAACTACGTTGTTAAGTTGATTTTCATTTTGAAGATGAATTTCTTGTTGAAGTGGAATGAGTTCCATAGCATTGTTGCTTAGTCCTTCATTCCGTACAGGTGGCTCTTCAAACGTGATGAGTCTTTCTGTTTGGACTTCTTGGATTGTAGTGAGAGGAGGGCGTCTGCTACTGTGGAGTCCACGTGGCCTACTTTTTAGTATCGGCCACATAGTGTGGTTTGATTAAGTCGATTGAGACAAATCTTTTCTCCTTTTTTCCAGCAAGAGGCGGCAGAAGTACAGTTCTTGTGCCTTGGATTGCGAGGACCGGTACAGGCTTTCTGTAGGATGGCCCAAATTCTTTCTTGTCTGCAATCTTCTCTCTGACCAGAACGCCGACTTTTGGGATCCAGACAGGTCTTACCGTTACTGCCTTGACTTCCTCAGTGGCGGCCTGTTTCTGGAGCATGTTACTTTGTTGTGTCCTGGATTTATTTAGATCCTGTAAAACAGCCAAACGATCATGGATATCAAATGGTTTTTCATCCGCCACTGTGCCTTCACAATCAAGATCAGGTACCCATATTCTCGTCCCAGATAGGACCTCGTAAGGAGTGACACCCCCCAGAGAGCTTCTTGGCTGGTTGTTGATAGCTCGTTGGACCCCATAAAGGTGATCGACCCATCTACCGCCCTTGCCTAATACCCTAGCTGTTAAAGATTGCTTTAAGTCTCGGTTTTTCCTCTCCACAACAGAATTTCCCTCGGGATGGTACGGAGAGGAGTACCGCAATGCTACGCCCATTCCTTCCATGGATTCTTTGTAAGCCCGAGAGCTAAACGCCGGACCACGGTCAGAATCTAACGTGCCAACTGCGTATGTGCCGATAAAGACTCGCAAATCTTTTATAACAGTTCGAGCGTCAGCCGAGCGCTGAGGCCAAACCTTGAGGAAACTTGAGCTGGACGCACACGGACAGACAACCTGATGCTGTCTAATAATGGTATCTGTACAGGACGTGTTGTGGTGGACCCTTTCATCTGCTTGCAGATGTTGCAGTTCCAGACATAGTCTCTAATCTGCCTCCTCATTACAGGCCACCAGTAGCGTTGCTTCAATAAGGAAACAGTCGCCCTAAGTCCCGAATGTACAGAACCTGTCCCTTTGTGTGCCGCCACAATTAAACCTTGCCTACGATCCATATTTGGTATGACCCTATCCCCCACTCCAGGAATCTGAGCATATGGAATGTTTTGTGCATCTAACTTGTAGGAGTACTTGAGTGGAAATTTCTTAGGTACTGCTGTGCTGCCTTTGCGTGAAGCATTGACAGCTACCATTATCTCGCCGTCTATTCTCGTTTTTGAACAAGTGATTGCAGCTACGGAAGCCGTGCGAACAGCCCCCTTTGCGGCTTCATCAGCCAATGAATTCCCTTCAACGTGAATGCCATCACGCTGATGACTCAGTGTATGTATCACATGAGCCCTTGGTAGTTCGTTTCTCAACTCCACTACCTGTTCCCATAGCATTTTATGCTTAATTGTGCCACCTTTTGCATCTCTGAACCCGTTTTCTTCCCAATGATGTAGGTATTCATTGTACGACTGTACACAGTAAAAGGAATCACACACAATTAGTGTGGGGAATTTGTGTTCCGTATTTACCAGTGCCAGTATAAGTGCTTTAATTCTGCCAACTGAGCCGTGCAGTCTCCTAGAGATTGCGTTTTAGTGCAACTCGGATGGAACTTTCCATCGCGCATGCGACCTTTAACAATCGCACACGCCGCGCTGTAAGCTTGCTTACTCCCTATGGCTGGCTGAGCAGATCCGTCAGTGTAAATAATATATTCATACTGATCTAGAGGCAAAATCTCATTTGGAAGAGGATATTCACGTTCGTATTGCAGAAATGCTTGTGTTTTTAAACTTGGATCAAATCTGTATTCAACATCCGTTGCAGTAAGAGAATTAGCCCATTGTATCCATCTGGGATGTAAGGCTTTCGCATTTGGAATGCTAGCTTTTGTAACAGTTCTAAAGCTGGTACTGGGGTCACGACAATTATGCATTTACCCTGAGCCAGAGCTCTTTCTCTTGCTACAGTGGTCTGCACTGCTGTCAGGATTTTTTCTGTTGAAGTGAAACGCATCTCTGCGTTTGTGTACAGGTGTGATTTGTATGCGATTGGTACCGTTTCGCCTTCATTGAAAGTTAAATAAGTGTACCCGCATTGACCCGCTATGACTCGGATCACTAAGTTGCGTACGTTTACGCGTGTCTGTAAATGTTTAGAAGCTATCATGTCTTCCTGCAGGGAACGCAGGATATTTGTATGTTCCTCTGTCCATTGTCTGACTGAAAAATCTGGTTTTATTAAGTCGTAGAAAGGTTTTACTCTTTCTGCGTAATCCAAAATGTATGTTCGACCAAAATGTAGGAATCCCAGAATTGATTGTAAATTCTTTAATGATTTTGGAGGTTGGCGCAGCGCACACTTTTCTAAAAAGTTAGCTGCTAGGCTTTTTCCTTCACTTGACAGCTCGTATCTTAAAAATAGGACACTGAGGTGGGCAATTTTTGATTTCTTGAAATTAAATTTATAGCCCTCAGAGGCGAATCCCATAATAATGGTGCTCACCCTGGTCAAGTGCCTCGGTAAGTCATCTTCCATCAGATAAATATCATCCACATAGGACAATGCTTCTTCATCCAAATTTTGGAGTAACTCTGTTACCCTTGCTGAAAACAACCCCGGGCTATTCTTATACCCTTGGGCGAGTCGACAAAATTGCCGTTGGGACCTTAGCGCTGAGAATGCGGTCAAATACCTGCTTTCAGGCGCTAGATTTTGGCAGAAAAATCCATTTGAGATATCAAGTGTAGTTTTGTATTTTTTCCGCACAATGTTATTCATTAATGCGTCACTGTGTGCATTTTGAACTGCAAATGTCTTTGTGCAAGTGTTTAAATGTCTGTAATCCAAAACTAAACGATATGTGTTGTCAGGTTTCATTACGGGAAACAAAGGATTGTTCATAGGTGAAGTGCAATTTTCTATCACCCCCTGGTATTCTAGTTGGTCTAGAATCTCCCTGACTTGTTTTTTAGCTTCCTGCTTTATAGGGTATTGCCTGTGAGCATTTGGGGAAACTTTTAAAGGGATCACGTGGTGGGTTGAATCCTCATCCCAACCAACATGATTTTTGTACAATGCTGGAGCTAGGGCAACCGCCCACTCCTGCGCATATGCATGTTTAAGATGTATGGGAACGAAGTCGGAAAAGGCTGGAAAAATTACAGTTTCTCCCCTAGGGCACTCCATGACGAATGCTGGCGGCCAGTCTTGTTAGAATGTCATACCCAGATGACAGATTTTTCCAAAAGAGACCTTTAACTTTTCTGGGCTTGTCCCCCTCCATCCGGAGTGTTATCTCATGTAACTTATGTGGGACACTTACCCGAGTATCAGGTGTTTCCACCGTGATATACTCACTCAACTCCACTGTCACCAGAAATTCCTTCAGTTCTGGCGAGCTATCGTTACTTCTGCTGCGCTGTCTAGCATCGTCAGAGCCCATTCCCCGTTCAGAAGCTGTGTCCTCAGAATTCTGGGCATGTCTGATCTTGAGACCTGCTACCTTCTTCTTTTTGAACTGAGGTTTCTGTTTTTGTTTATCTTCTTTTTTATGTGCTTAGTCCGCAGCGCGTTGCATGTCTCTGGACTTTGTACGCTCCTCTTGTCTGTGTTCTGACCGTCCTTCCCTCTCAGAGTTTTTTGATGAACCCTGAAAGGAATGAGAGGAACAAGAATCAGTATCCTGATACCTGTCAGGTTTTTTAATATTATCCCTATTCCTGAGGTTATACCTCCTTTCAGAGGGCTCCTGTTGAGGAGACCTACCTCTGGATTGAGATCTGCTGTCTTTAGACTTTTGTTGTTTTTTATTTTCCCACTTCTTTTTAGAAGAAGTAGGTGTCTGCTTTGTAGTGTCCTTTTCAGGACTGCCCACTAGTTGTGGTTTTAATGCTTTCCCACCTAAACTGTCTCTGCCTAGTTCTGCATATGCAGTTTCAATTATTTTGGGTAATTCGTGTTGATGATCCTCTGGACTGAACTCCCTTAGACGTTGGCGGATTGCCACTGAATCTGCCTCCCCCTTAATGTTAGCTAGTATTATGGCTGATACCTGGTCAAAGTTATTTAGTAACTTCATCCCTAAGTTAAGGGCAGGTTCTGCTACGTACTCATTTTGTATCTGTCTCAATACATCAGGTATTACTGCTAATGACGGGATACCATGTGTTCTGGTATATATGGCAGCAAAGACTGAACCCCAAGAGGTGCAGTCCTCTACTTGTGGTGTGATCCCCATGGGCAAGCAGATTGTTAGAATTCTGTGTTTTTCATAGGTGGTAGTATTCGGGAATACCGCCTCAAGCTGAGTTATTTTCTGAGCTATCCAGAATGGTATTTATTCGCGTTTTGCAGGCATTTTGCCCATTACTGCGTGTAATGTTTGAGGAGTAATTTTATTTCCTGTACCCTGAACTGGAGTACTGTTTGCTGCACCTGCTGGTGCAGTTTGGATTGTTAAAGTCCTCATGACGAATTGTGTCAGGTTTCTGTAGATTTTAATTAAATCTCTGTGTTGTACTAGTAAGTCTGGCTGTGGCATTGTTCCAATGGATGCGGTGTGTAAGCTGCTAGTATTGGCCATGTGGCCCCGTCTCCTCTGAGCGGGCCTAATCTTACTCTTTGTCGTACGTGGGGTAGGGCGCCATTAAACCAGTAAAAATTATCCTGGTAAGTGAGTGGAATCTCTATGTCCTCAAACGGGGCATATTCCTGTGGTGCATCTCCTGCTATGTAGTAGTGAAATGTCTTTGTTATGGCATTTGCTGCTGGGAATGTAACCCATGAATAGAACACCTCTGTTTTGTTTGATTCGTGTGCCTCAATCACGAAAACAACAAGACCACCCTTGGCTTGTAAGCCACTTTCTAGTAGTCTTATTGTGACTGTCCTTCTGAATTTTGGTGCAATCTGTACCGCATCCTCAGGATCTTCTTTTCCCAGGTCAACTCTTTGGTCCCCTGCCTCGTTATCAGGCATGTTTAGAGGAAGAAGTGTTCAAAGGGAACTAAGATGAGGTGTTATGCACAATTTAGGAACTAAATGTCCTTTCAAGCTTGATTAACCAACAGCCAATAAATAGTATTTTCGTACTACTCAGCTGCGGCGGATTTTGTGCCCACCCACTCCAGACATCTCTGGGGTTTTGTGAGTAGGTTCTCTGAGAATAGCACGACTGAACTACTCAGATTCTACTGTTAAAAAAGTACCAAACCAACGTTGGTGGCGCCATGTCGTGTAGTTCCTATAGTACCCATGCAGGACCTGCGCGTTTGGATAACATAAGCTGTGGGTTTGGTGGTAGACTGGCTCTGTGCACCCCCACCACATATGTTAGCCTGATTTGCATTAGCTAGCTCACAGTGCCGCTAGAATCTCCTCTTATCGGGGAGAGATTAGTTTCTGGCAACATTAGACCATGACAACCCAAATTCCTCAGAATCGTGGAAACAATGTACTACCTTTCGCTCAGTCACTCGTGCTTACTTATTCGGTTTGTCTCAGAGAGTTACACAGAATAAACAGTCTGGGCGTTTCAATAAGTATTTATTGAACAGTTGTTATTCTAGTGTAAAATATATGTGCTGCGGCAACCAGCAAACAATAGCAGAGATATATTATCAGCAGTATGATAAAAGCAAATGGATAGAACAGTTCTACCATATTGCAATAGTCATGAATACATACATGAATATAAAAAGCATTATGAAGTGTGTGTACTCCTACGATGCCTAACTAGATGTACCTGAGTGTACCTAGCATATGTGTAGGTCTAAAAGCCTAAGAGCCAAGAATCCTTCTAGGATTTAGTCGAACCCCCATACCTGAATAGAGAGAGTGTGGGACCCCGTCCTGGTCTCGAGTTGGACACCCCGCAAGGGCTGTGTTAGACCGCTGTCAGCTGGAGCGACTGCATGCAGGAGCCTCAGCGTCTCTGGTCAGTGTGTCAGCATGGAAGTCTCGGTTCCCTCTATCTTACCGGGGCAAGATGTGGTGTATTTATACCCTAAAGAGTCTCGGTCCTCAGTATGGTTTGTATTCGTCTGTCGTTAGACATGAGGAAGACGTCAGGGGTGAACTTTGTACATACATATTATGCAGGTGGTGTATTCCTAGAGAGCCATGCATAATTGATGAGTACAGTGTGGGCCTGTGTTCGGGAAAAACCCTGCTGTATTCAAAACCACAGGATAGATAACATTCAGCCGTCAGAGCACGTTGTGTACTAGCACGGACCAATGTAGGTGAAAGATGCCTATATAAGGAATCATGACTATAATAGGACAAGTACAGTCATGACCATAATTGGGCATATGCAGCTATGACCATAATAGGGCAAGTACGAATATGACCATAATAGGGTAAATATGAACATGTCCATTTTAGGGCATGTACGAACGGGTCTACATTAGGGCCTCTATACGGGACATAACAGCTTGACCTCAATAGATGTGCAAGGCACTATGAGCAAACTGAGCCTTGCAGAAGAAATAGATTTTTTAATTTTAGACAGAAGACAGACCCTAAGACCGTGGAATCCGAAAAAAGCAGCGGAGAACGCAGGAACAAAAGAAGGCGAGCAAGAAGGAAACTCAGAAAAAGGAAAAAACAAGAAACCGCAATGGCGCAAGATGCGGGGCAACAAAACACAGTAGTAAATCTGTCTGATACAGTTTTAAGTAAAGCAGAAACGCAACTGTTAACATTGGGTTTATCATTCTGCCCTGAGACGAGTTTTGATTATGCCAACACAAGAGTGGATGTATTTCAGTTCATTAGAAAGCTAAAATTAGAAAAGTTTTTCACTATTAAGGAAGGTAACACTCAATCCAATGCAATGGATAACACTAACATGTCCAATGACAGTCTTCAAGCATCCGATGCCTCTACAATTTTAACACTCTATGAATTGAGTAAAGAAAGCGAAGAGGACACACAAGCACAATCTGAACTTGAGACAGAGTCCACACAGGAGCAGTTGGAATCACTCAATTTGGTCAAATCAAGCGCAGGCAAAAGTCCATTTAGACCAAAATCAACCTTCATGCCCATGATGCCTAAAGATGCCTTGGATATTTTTCATGACAGAATCATAGAGGATCTTAAAAGTCTTAACCACAAAACAAAACGAATCAGAGGAAAAATTAAATACTGTGATGTTCAGTACAACCAACTAATGCGAAAGCTAAAAAAGAATAATGAGTTGGTAATAAATAAGTCTGATAAAGGCGGCAACGTTGTAATCTGGCCGAAAAAGGATTATATTCAGGAAGCACACCACCAACTTAACAATGCGGATTGCAATGAAAAAACTGAGATGAAAAAATACAATAAAGCAAAGGAGGGTCTCAAAAAAGACCTCACGCAATGGAAAAGAAAAGGTTTAATTTCCAAGGATGAATTTAAATTTATGCACAACGAGTGGCCAGTGCTCCCAACCATGAATTTAATTCCCAAAATACACAAAGAACGTGTACCTGTTCCAGGACGGCCAATTATTTCAGCAATCAGAGGTATTAGTGAAAACATTGCACAATATATTGATTATTTCCTCCAAGATCATGTTAGAAATCTGCCTACCTACATCAAGGACACGGGGACTTTTATCCAAACTTAAAAACATCACATGGACAGAGGGGATGTTACTTATAACTTTGGACATAGAGTCCCTATATACAAGCATTGATCATGACGTGGGACTAGCAGCAGTCCAATACTATCTGAATACTAAATCTTTAATGAATTACAATCACAATGTTATGTTAGTTGAATTGATCAGATGGTGTTTATTCAACAACTTTTTATGTTTGGCAGGGAACTTTATAGACAAAAACGCGGCGTGGCCATGGGAGCCTGCTTCTCCCCCAGCTATGCCTGCTTGCATGTAGGCTGGTGGGAGGAGCAGGTTCTCAAGGTTACCCATCCCACACAGTACAATGCCCATGTGAAATACTGGCTTAGATTTATTGACGACATTTTTATAATTTGGAGAGGGAGTGAGTTTAGTGCCACAAACTTCATAAAAGATATCAATGAAAATAATGTTAATCTGAAGTTTACATCAAATGCCAGTAGTCAGTCAGTAGAATTCCTAGATGTGAGGGTATAAATTTCAAACATGAAGATTGAGACAACTCTACACAGAAAGAATACAGCAGGAAATACCACATTACATGCACAGAGTGCTCATCCTAAGCATTTGATAGATAGTATCGCCTTTGGGGAATTCCTAAGACTAAAAGGAATTTGTAGTACGGAAACAGAACTAGCTAAAAACATGGAGGAAGCCATAAGGAGATTTAAAACATGGGGATATAGCAATAAAGTCTTGAAAGATGCAACCAACAAATCCAAAACCAGAACAAGGGAATCCCTGCTACAACAGTACAGTGAAGAGAATATGAGTACAGCAATAACATCATTATTAAACACAAGTGAAGAGAACAATACAGCAAGGCTTATCACTAGATTTAGTGGCCAACAGAGACAAATTAAAGCCATTGTTAAGAAAAATTGGCCTATTGTACTGACTGACTCTGTTTTGGCCTCGAGGTTACCCGCGGTTCCATCCATTACATTTAGAAGCGCACCTTCTATGAGAACATAGTTAGTGAAAGCTAGCCCTGAACTAAGTCCTATTACCTCATGGCTCAAACCACGAAATGGTTTTTTCAAGTGCTTGTCGTGTAGAGCCTGCAAATTTGGGGTTAATACTACACATTATGAGACAGCTTTTGACACTGATAAGATAGCCATCCAAGGTAATTTTAATTGTAGAACGGACTTTGCTGTATATGTTCTCACGTGCACGTGTGGCTTAAAATATGTTGGCAGTACCAAGCTTCAAGTGCACGTGAGAATTTTGCAGCACCTAAGGGCTATCGTTAATAGCGACACTGCGTATCCGGTGGCCCGACATTTTAAGGCTATACATAACAACAATTTTGAATGTCTAAAATACTTTGTTATTAATGCAGTCTCTAGTTTAAGATGAGGAGGAAATAGAGAAAAATTGCTACGCCAGCTTGAAACGCGTATGATACTTGAGCTGGACAGTAAAACTCCCAATGGTCTAAATAACAATGAAGATCTTCACAATTACTTATAATAAAGCTTTCTTTTTACTGTACAACCATCTCTAAGGCTTTAGATATTTAGACAATTTACTCCGTATTTATTCCACCGCCCATTTTAGCCTAATATATAAAAACCCCAAAATATTTTAAAATAATAAAAAACTTCGGTTTTTTAAAAAAAAAAGGAGAACAAAAATCAAAATTCCACCCGAGCGTGACACATTAGTTTGCACTATTTCTTCCTCTTTTGCACGGTTATTCTCAATTGGCACTTTAGTATAAAGAGCACATTAACACTTTAAAAAAAACTTTTTACAAATGATGTACATCATTTTCATTGCTGCTATTAGATCAAGCGTTTACTAGTCTTTTCCAATTTTAAATGGCATTTTATACACTAGAATAGCATTTATGTTTGTATATATTGTTTTACCTCGATGTATGATGACCACATCAAAGTACATTGTTTTACGCATTTATGCGGATATAATTAATGCAGTCAATCTCGGTACCATAGAGATGAAATATATTCTGCGCTATAAGTCTCAGACATGAATTATAATGGTTAAATAACAGTGTTTTAACTTAATTAATAAAATTGAACTTTTAAACAATTAAATATATATGTATTTATATATTTATTTATTACAAACATGTGCTTAAACAAATTTTCATTTGTAAACATATTTATTGAATTGGATTTTAAGGCCATTGAGTCCCCATTTGGGGTCGCGTAAAGAGTTAGAAGACAGCAAATTGCTGAACAGGCTGTTTACTATGTTCATGATGTGATGTCACAGCCGGGAGGTTGTATTTATGTAAGGCGGAAATGCATTGTAACCATGTGATCAAGGTAACGGCTGTTACCGAAACGCGTTATGACTGCCTGAACGTGTAATAAAGATAATTGCGTACCTGAAGTGGAGTTCGTGCCCTTCTATTGCGACTGCAGTGAGGAGGAGGCGAAGGAGGGGCAGACTTTGGTGTTTTGGATATATATCTATATATATATATATATTCTTCTCCAAGTTTGTCCAAAAACGAAAGCACGCTCCACAGCAGATAACTCGAACCAAGTTTATTGATTGCTGGAGCAAAACTGGCCATTCGTGTTCATAATTGATTAATGCCTAACGTGTTTCTGGCCTCATGGCCCTTGTTCACAGGCTTACATGACAAACGGAGCAACAATGTATCCCAGCCTTTTTCTTCCCTCCAGTGGGACCTCACAGGTGAGTTAACTTATCTCCATGCATTATGGGACTTGTAGTGCCTCAATACAAAGTAATACCCTCCAGTGGGTGTGCTTCGCTTTCATCAATTTCGTACACATTATGCTGAGCCCTCCAGTGGGCCTCTGAAAACAATGCCCAGTTCAATTTACATTCTGAACACGAATGGCCAGTTTTGCTCCTGCAATCAATAAACTCGGTTCAAGTTATCTGCTGTGGAGTGCGCTTTCGTTTTTGGACAAACTTGGAGAAGAATATATATATATATATATATACACACAGATACATATACATACATATATATCCTCCTACTGGCGATAGGCAGTTATACAGAGCAGAAGAGGGCAAAAAGAGGGAAGAAAAATGAGCAGAAAGGCAAAATGGAGGGCAGAAAAACAAGCAGAAAAGGCAAACGGAGCAGAAGACGGCAAAACAGAGGGCCGAGATAAAGGGGGGTCCCAAAATGCTTTTTTTCCATGTTAATTTCCATAGGAAACTGTAGAAACGGCTACAACCTAAACTGCTGAACGGAATTACACCAAATTTGGTAAAAGCAGCGCTTGGTCTAGAAAGCGACCTTTTTGTTAAATGGTGTAAATCAGTTCAGTGGTTGCTGAGAAATGTGAAGATTTCTCAGATATACAATTGTGGCTGTGGTGGATCCGCAACCCCTCCCGATCTCGAGCCTGAGATCTGATTGGCTGCCAACATTTCAAACCAGGAAGTGTTGTCAGTCATCTTGTGACTCGGTTGAACCGAGTCACAAGCAAAAATGTTTAAAAAAAAGAAAAGGGGGCAGGTTAGAAATACCCTGATCCCTTAGGCCTCTTCAGGGTGTTCCACAGAGAGACCCAGGGCCAAAAAAAGCATTAAAAAAAAGGCAGGAATCGTGGCGGATCCGCGAATCCCACTGAAAATGTAAAAATAAACAAAGTGTGGGTTCCTGTGCTTGGTTTAATCAGGCCCCCGGGTGGGCCAGGTCGCAGGGGCAAATAAAAATAATGATGGGGGGCCCGTGCAGGCACTCCTGCAGCCCTGGGGACCGCCAACTCCCTGGGGGTAAACACAAAGCAAATGTGGGGGACACGCGACCCCCCACAGCCACAAGGACGGCCACCTCCCTGGGTCTATAATAAATTATAGTGAATGGGGGCTCCAGTCCCCCCACGCAGACCTGGGGACCACCACATCCCTGGGGCTAATTGACTGAAATGCAGGGGTCACGCGCCTCCCACTGCCCCAGGGACCGCTACCTCCCCAGGGCTATATCAAATATTAATTAATGCGGAGGCTCCATCCCCCCACGAAGCCCCAAGGACTGCCACCTCCCTGGGGTTAATTGACTGAAATGCAGGGGGCATGCAAACCCCCACAGCCCCGGGGCTAGCCCCCCCACGCAGACCACCACCTGCCTCAGCCTTAATTTTTGTTGGAGGGGGCGGCACGACCCCCCCTTGTGAAGCCATATATGGCCCTCTGGACCGACACCTCCCAGGGCCGGCTCCAGCAATGTCCTGGGGTGCCCACCCCTGGGACATTGCAGTTTGCTATTGTTTGGCAGGAGCACTGCTCCCGCCAAGCCATAGCAAACTCTGCTCCAGTTCATGGCAGCAAGACCCTGTGAGAGCTGTAAAAATGTATGTAAACAGCTCCCTCTGTCCAAAAGCATTGCAGGCTCCTGCAGGAGGTTGGGAGCCAGCAGGGACCACGGTGGCCTTGAGGCTCCCCCCACGGTCCACAACAAGATGGCCATGCCCCGGGGATGGGGTCCCCGGCGCCAAAATTGGCCTCTGGAGGGGATTACGCGGCCCCCTCTCCTTTTTTTAATAAGACATTAAATAGGCCAGGCCTCGGGCCACGCAGTCCCCCTTCCTAAAAAAACAGGAAAAAAGCCAGGAAATCACTAACACCCACCCTCTTTCTCCACCACTCTGCAAACATGCCTTCTGGTGCGCTGCTGTGTGGGGATGAAGTCCCTTGGCTGCTGAGGGCCCAAAGTGGGATTGCTGGGAGGTGGCCCAAGGCCATGCCCCCTTTCTGCACCACTCTGCAAATGCGCCTCTAGGTGCACTGCTGGTGGAGGGATGAGGTCCCCTTGCCTCCTGAGTGCCTCAGGACTATAGTGGACTTCTTCCCCCAAGCAGCAGAGCACCAGGAGGTGCGTTTGCAGAGTGGTGGAGCAAGGGGGAGTAGCCTCTGATGACCTCTCAGCAGTCCAGCTGTGTGGGTCTTACAGAAGGTAACAGGAGGGCTAGTTGGCCCCCAAGGAACATCAAGAGCCAAGGGGACTTCATCCTTCAACTAGTCGTGCTCCCGGAGGCGCATTTGCAGAGTGGTGGAGAAAGGGTTGTTGTCATCAAAAACATCTCAGCAAACCCACTGTGTGGGACTTGCTGAAGGTAACAGGAGGGGTAGTTGGCCCCCAAGGGCCCTCAGTAGCCAAGGGAGACTTCATCCTCCTACTAGTAGTGCAAAAGGAGGCACGTTTGCAGAGTGGTGGATAAAGGGGGCATGGCCTCCTATGATGTCTCAGCAATCCCCACTGTGTGGGACTTACTGGAAATAACAGCAGGGTTGGTTGGGCCCCAAGGACGTCCTTGGGGGCCAACTACTCCTCCTGTTAACTCCAGTAAGTCCCACATAGCGGGATTGCTAGGAGGTGTTTGGAGGCCACGCCCCTTTTTTCCACCACTCTGCAAATGCGGCTGGAGGTGCACTACTGATTTGGGAATGAAGTCCACTTTACTCCGGAGGGACCTTTGGGGCCAAGAAGCCCTCTTGGTACCTCCTGTAAGTCCTATACAGCGGGATTCCTGAGAGCTGGTTGGAAGCCCAGCCACCTTTCGATACCACTCTGCAAACGTGATTACTATTCTCAAAACCATTTACACACCCATACCAGTACTTACACACTCACTCATTCATAGATCTACACACACAACCACTCATACAGGCATACAGCCACTCATACACCAACTCACTCAGTAATACAGCCACTGATATATCCACTCATACACCCATACAGCCACTCACATACTGTCAGTCACCCATAGAGCTACCCACACACCTACTCACTCACCCATTGTCATTCACACAGCTACTTACTCACCTAAACAGTTATGCACACACCCACTCACTTTTTCATACAGATATTAACACATACTCACTCACCCATACTGTCAGTGACACAAGCACACACTCACCCTTACAGCCACTCTCACAATCACTCACTCATACATCCAGTCACTCAAATACTCCAACAGTCACCTATACTGCCTTTCAATCAATCAATCAATCAATCAATCAGTCTTTACTTCGATTCAAAGAATCCTAAAAGAACATGTTATTAAAAACACCAAGCAAGCATAGAAATTACATATAAAGTTTTTTTTTTAAAAACAAGGATGATTTCGCTAGAAGATGAGATGCATAGAAAGTATACACAATCACATTTTCAGTTTGTGAAAGGTCCTTATACTGCCTTTCACATATGCAGTTACTCACCCATACTTCACTGACACATCCTTTCACTCAAGACACAGCCATACACACACTCAGTCACCCATAAAGCCCCTCACAGATGCACTCACTAACCCAGAAGCCACTGACTCACCCACTCACTCATCCTTTACGGCAATAACACACCCCCTCACCCACCCACACAGACACTCATACAGCCATACAGGTACTCAGACAATCAATCAGTCACCCATACAGCCACTCATGTACCCCCACTCACACATGCATACAGCCACTTAGACACCAATTGACAGACAGATATACACATTCACACAACCAGTCACTCATCCATACATTCACTGAGACACCTAATCATTCACTTATATAGTCTAGCACGCACCTACTGAATCATCCAATCAGGCACACATACACCCATTGATACACCAATATACATTGGTATATGTATATTTAACACTCATTGGGGCATATTCTCAAGGACTTATCGCCGAGTTAGCGGCACTTTATCGCAGCCAAAGTGGCGATAGATTTATCGCCCTATTCACAAGCTGGTGCTAACAGCCGATATCGCCAGTTTTCCTGCGATAGCAGCCGCAAAAATCATCGCCACGGATGACACCGGCAACTAACGCTAATGAGATGCAGAGTAGGCGTTCCTGTGCAAAAAGCTGCGATAACACCACTTCGCAATATTCTCAACGACCAGCCAGATCGGCGATAAGATCCCAAAACAGGCAATAAGGCGCGTTAGCAGCAGGGATTTAACACCTGCTCTTACCTGGTGTTAAGTCAGACGACAACCAGCACCATAAAAGGGAGCCCAGACCAGAGCCACACCTGAAGAACAACAGATGCCATGGAGCTACTGATCATGCAGCTCGGAGCCCAAAGAGGGCCACAACACCCACCGCCAACACACCCAGGCCCGCCACCCCCCGCCCCTCCCGGACTACCACAGAGGCAGCGCAGACAAAGACAGCAGACCTTCAGAAAACGCACCAGCCTCACAGACTTAACACCAGAGGATGTCATTGCCCACTACAGGCTCAAAAGGACAACCATCCTCCGCATCCTGACCATAATTGCCCACAGGCTGACCGTACCAACACAGCGGAAAACCAACATCCTTCCGCAGACAAAGCTGCTGGCTGTGCTGCACCTGTTGGCCTCTGGTACCTTCCAACCAACAACTGCCAGAGTCGGAGGAGTCTCACAGCCAGCCCTATCCAAGTTCCTCATACCTATCTTGGATGCCATCATCAGCTTGGTACCCCAGCAACTTTACTTCCCACAGAATGCACAGGAACAGCTGGAGACCAAGCAAGGCTTCTACACCATAGCTGGCTTCCCGCACGTGTTGGGGGCAATCGACTGCATACATGTACTCCTCGTGCCCCCTGCCGCCACTGCACACAATTACCGCAACAGGAAGCACACGCATTCCATCAATGTGCAGGCAATAGTGGACCACCTGGGACTATTCACCAATGTCGTCCCCAACTACCCAGGCAGTGTGCATGATTCCTTCATCTTCCGACAGTCCATCATCAACCAGTGCTTTGAGGCTGGCACCTATGGGAATGCATTGCTTGTTGGTAAGTGCCAAATGAACACACCACACACCTCAACTCCACAGTCATGCAACTCATGACTCTGGGAATGCACACGTTACAAACTCACATACAACATGCCAAACAACATGCCCACCTACCAGACACGACAGCACAACTTACTGTGGTAACCTGGGCTAGCCATGTACACAAGCCATCAACGGCATGGCACCTCAGCCACACAGTAGCAGAATGTGGGGAGAGGTGGGAACCAGGCATGTGCGAAGGAGGCAAGTGACCCATGAATGAGAATGTACACAATGCCAAGTGTGGCGTGGATGTGCTGGCCAGACTGCAGTATGCAGACCACAGACATGTCCATGTCGACATATACTGCTGGTGTTTGGAGTGTAGTGGACAGTGGACGCAAACATGTTACCCCAGGCAGTGGGGAAGATCGTGGAAATGTAGCTTGTTACGTCCCCCCCTGGAAGCGTGAGAGGAGTGGGCTGGCCCGGCGTACGCCAGGCCAGCGTAGGGGTGTGAATAAAAAGCCTGTTGCTCTGGGCGTGGTTCTCTTCCGGAATGGCCAACGTGTCTGCCAGGGTGGTGCCTCTCAGCCCGCCACGAGGCCGACGCCATGAGCCTGCGATCGTGTGCGCCTGCTGCACCCCAGGCCGCTGGTCCCCAGACCCGTCTTGGCCGCCCCTGCGCAACCAGGCCTCATTGCTCACCTGCCGACACCCGCGTGTGTCAAATAGGGCCCACCACGTGCCGGTGCAAGCTCCAAGCCTGAGGCCCGCAACCTTGGCAGCCTCTTCAGACCATCACGGCCTCCGCAACACAATCCCCCAGCACTCCTTTCTCGTTGATGTACTCCACCGCTGCCTCCGGCCTACACTGGGGTCCAGTAGGTCACACATTTGGAACTGAGTCTTGATTTCATGATGGCCAAGTTCATATGTTAATGGCAGCATTCATATCACTGTACTCCCTTCGATCTGGTGCCACCAACTCTGTGCATCGCAAGCCAACGACACGTGACTGTGGGCCCTTGCTGACTACTGCCTTCGGCCTGCACTGCGGTCAAGTAGGTCACACATTTGGAACTGAGTCTTGGTCTGTTAATGGCAGAGTTCATACCATTGTACACGCCTCATTGCAGACTGCATCCCCTTTCAGCTCTGGTGCCACTAACTCTGTGCACCGAAAATCATGGACACTCACTGGTTGAACTTTGGTGGCGTCTGAGTCTATGGCCTGGGGGTTGTCTTCATCATCATGTGGCTGGTACTGACTTGGTGTTAAACATGAGTCTGTAGCATTCATCTCCTCCATATTGCCTGTTTCAGCTTGGTTCTGCCCTCTGCATCATGCCTTGGTAGTACACCTTCCTCTGTCCCCCGAAACACTCCATGACATTCAGCTTCGACATCGACGAGGACCCGCTCAGCTCTCTTGGCCCTACCTCAGTGCAACGCAAGTCACCGTCCCGTGGTGGTGTGCCTTTGCCGGCCGCAGTGCATCCGGGGCCACTAACTCTGTGCAGCTCAAGTCATGGACCCTTGCTGTTTGAACTTTGAACTTCTGATTGTCTGATCACTGTTGTAGTTGTTGCCAGGGCTGGCTTACACTCTCCTCACACCCATCCAGCACAGGCGTCACTGGACATGTGACCCTGGCAATAAAAGGTGCCGGGCGCACGTGCCCATAGCCAGTTCCACAAACTATCTAAGTGTGTCCGGGTGGTCATTATGTATGCATAAGGGCCCCGGGCCCTACCACATTACATTGTGCTGTGTACAGCGGACGCAACCATGTCACCTCAGGCAGTGGGGAAGACCTGGGACATGTAGCTGTGTCGTACCCCCCTGTAAGCGTAACCGGAGTGGGCTGGCGTATGACAGTCCAGCGTAGGGGTGTGGATAATCAGCCCGGGGCTCTGGGCATTGCTAAGTGTTGGCCTTGCCAAGGAAGTAACTAATGCGTGTGTCTCTGTTGTAGTGTCGGCGCCACCCGTCCCGCAATGGACAATGTTGTGATGTAGCATGCCCCCGGAGTGCAGGCTCGGCCGAAGGGATAAATGAAGGAGCGCAAGCCCGCTCGGGGTCTGGGATCATACATGCCAACTGTTGTGTGTGTCGCTATTACCGCAGCATAGGCCAAAGGTCTACCCTCAACCGCATCGCAAGTTCAGCCAGCCATGAACTCTACATCTGTGTCCGCCCTATCCTTACCATAGGCCTACACACACGTGGCCGCCCACCTTCAACGCACAACATCACAGTGTCATTGTCAGGCTTGTGGACATGCACAGACAGGCATGACAATGGTGTGTCGTAGGAGTGCAAGTGATGCAACCGCGCTGCGCACACTAGTAAATAGGCTCGGGGGAGGGAGGAGCAGCAGTGAGGCTACGTAATACACATTGATGCCGCTCATTTGCTACAAGCAGTACCTGTCAAACAGGAATCACTAAGTCACACATATCACCCACCAATGAACTAGTGAGCCTGCCAACACATCATGCAGAACCAACTTTTGACTCATGTTTCTCTGCACTGTCACAGGTGATCAAGGATATGCATTCTGCCCTTGGATGATGACACCCCTCCGAGCCCCGAACACACAGGCCCAGAGGCAGTACAATGCGGCGCACAAACGCACCAGGGGCATAGTGGAACGCACATTTGGCGTGTTGAAGTCACGTTTCAGGTGCCTGGACATCACAGGTGGAAGGCTCCTGTACAGCCCAGGCATCGTGTGCAAGATGATCGTTGCATGTTCTGTGTTGCACAACATATGTGTACGCACCAATGCCCCATGGCTACAAGTGCCAGATGCACTGGACGATGATGAGGAAGATGAGGCAGGTGGACCACACCCCACTGCAGCAGCAGCAGGAATAGCCCCTTAGGAACACCATCATTGGCAATTTCTTCACATGAGCACGTCACATTGTCACAGTCCTTAGCAATCATGGGACAGTACAAAATGACCACAGGCACAACATGTGCAAATAAATTCATTACAACACACACATTCCCTGTGTGCATGTTACTCCTCTGTACATGCACATCACTCTGACAAGTGTAAGTGCAACATGTAGTGCTAACAATCTCACAAATTGGAAATAGATGGTGGGTGTGTCACCTCTGTAAAGAGAGGCTGTTTAGGGTGTCACGTATTCGAAATGCCATTTCTGTGTGTCAAAGATAGTACGGAATCCCACTCATCAGCGTTTCACATGTGTCCCAAATCATTACATATAGGCTGCCATTTTTGACCTACAATTGACAACAGGGCTTCTTTTGGGGTCAAATATGTACCACCATGATGCAGGGATTCACCCTGTGACTCAAGTCCTACAACATGAGCTACATGGGCGTAAGGGGGAATCACTGCCCCTACATTCGTCCATGCTTTCATACTTGATTAATCATAGACATGACACATCTGTGTGTATTAGAATGTATTATTCACGTTCAGTGGAGTGTTGAAGCTATCTTAGTACTGGGCCATGCAGACAACACTTTACAATGTTGCCCCGTGGAGGGCCAGCCAGAGTCCATTAGGGATTGACAAGTTACTCAGAAGGGGAAGAGTCCAGTCCGCAGGCTGATTGCTGTGTCATTGTTGAGCATACAAAATATGGCAGTCCATGTCGAGGTCCAAGGTTAGTGTCGCAGAGTGTGTCGGGGGACAGTGGAAGGTGTTATTCCAGGGCATGATGCAGAGGGCAGACCCAAGCAGAAACAAGCCATATGGCAGAGATGAATGCTACTGCTTCCTCCTTAGCACTGAGGCAGATTCATCCTCATCTTCGTCCTCTGACGTTTCATGTGCCTCACATGTGGGTGGTGGTGTTTGGTTTGCAGCACTGTGTGACACTGACACATCAGGGGCCGGAGATGTGGATGTAGAAGTAGCAGCAGCATTCATCTGCGCAATGTCTTGTGGCATCACTCCCATGATGAGGATCTGCAGGGCATGGAAGATCCCATCTACAGCTTTCTCGTGTGCAGCCGTGTAGCCATTCTTTGCGCCTGCATCCGCTCCATGTTCTCCATGACCCTCCTTATGTTTCCCAAAACACAGATGACATTGCTGTAGCCACTCTGACTAGACAGTTGTTGTTGTCTCCGAATTGTTGTTGTCTCCGAATTTCGTTGCGCGCGCTGCATCGCCAGATGCAATGCAGCGCGCGCAACGAAATTCGTTTTATTTATTTATATGTTTACTTACCTCTAATCGGCCGTAATCCGTAGTTTACTACCCCCACCCTGCCCCTCCCCCACCCCACATCAGTGCCTGGCAGCACTCCCACCACGGGCCGCTACTGGTTGGCATCGAGTTTCTTCTTGGTTTTGCCCTTCACATCATTCCAGCGCCTCTTGACCTCTTCCATTGTCCTCCTCAACGCTACAACTGCATTCACATGGTCCAAGATAGTCTGCCATGTTTGCGTCTTTGTTGCCAATGACACGTTGGAGGTGACGAACAGTTGTTGGTAGTGTTCTATCACTTCCGTAACGATGATCCTGTTTTCCTGCGGAGTGAACCGCGTCTTCCTCTTCCTCTTCTCCTTGGCCTTCCCCGACCCCTAAGTTCCTTGCTGGTCGTCTGTGGGGCTTGTGGGGTTCGCGTTGTCCTCTGCACTTGGTCTGGGTGCATCCATGGTGCTACGCAGTTTATTCTTTTTTTGTCTTTTTTTGTCTGCTTTTATTGTGCATTTTCCTGCATGACGCGCGGGAATTGTAGGCCTGTCGCTGGTTATCGCTGATTTTTGTATCGCGATTTGGGGCATCGCAACTTTTTTTGCGTTCGTGTTTCGCATTTTTTCGGCTTCGCGTTGATTTTAACGCGGTCATTTGGCGCGTTATCGTGAGACTATCTAAGGTGCCGCCGGGTTGAGAATACAACGTTAACACAGTGTTATTTTCCCGCGATGGACTGCGATGTGCAAAGTTGCGTTAAGCTAATTTTGCGATAATTATCACACGTTCTTGAGAATATCCCCCATTAACTTTTTAAAAACACTCACAGTCAATGGATGCTGTCATCAGTGATGTCATCAGTGATGTCACTAACCGTGTCATGAGTGACGTAATATGTGAGGTCATAAGCAGTGCATTGCGGGGGCGCGAGTTATAGTTGGTTCAGCTAACTATAACTGCTGAATTTCACTGGTTTTGTACGAGTGAAATCTGACCGTAACTATAACTTCTCTGTAACCTTTGGTTTTTAAATATTTGTGTTTGTGTTACTCTAAACTCAACAAAGACTACAATATACAACACCCATAATTCACAGATTTGTTCAATAAAAGTTCAGGATTGGAAACTAGGGGCCATATTTATGAAATCGTGGTGCAGTCATCTTGCTGAGCTGCACTGTGTCACTGGGAAAGGTCAGGAATGCACCATATTTAAGGCAATACAGCACATTCCTGTCCTCTCCCCTGTGCTGGCATACAAAGGTGGCCTTGCGTGGCTTCATAAATCTCATTTTTGATTTGCGTCGTTCAGGCGCTCATAAATATGCCCTTAGGTCTCCGGTGACATTGAATCATCTGGAAACTCTACAATATGGTGAAGTTACTATCTTAAACACTTAAAAGTTTAGATGACACGCTCTAAAATCATCTTTCACAAACTTTCTTAACTATGCCATTAAGCATTCATTTGTGTATGTGTTTAGTCAATGACATTTTGTTTAATCACAATTGTGTTATATACCAAAAAACACTTTTAAACATTCTGAGCGACAGTTTGTGTCTTCGACATTGATCTGGTGCATTTATACCAAATCTGAAATGTGTTATTATCAATTTTGAATATCTAGCAATTAAAAAAAGTCTTAAAATTCTCTATTTTAGCACTCTAACCATCACTGCATAACTTTAAATAATCCATACTCATAAAAAAATCAAAAGGGCTCCTTCTGCTGCTTTAGAATTTGCCACCCTGCTATGAAATATTCGTTCACAGAGTGGCACATATGCACGAGTTTGGTCAGCTGCTAAAGATGTGTGTTACTTAGAGCATATTGCTGCAAATATGTGCATTACATAACGTCACCTATATTTAAAAAAATGACTGTATTTGAGAAACACACAAAGCGAGTCATTCATAATTACAAAGTACACTTTCATACTATGTTCCTTGTTAAGATTTTGATTACATTGTCATGATAATGAATATACATTTTGCTTTGAAATACTCTTTCCATTAATATTTCATACCACGAAAATAAGGTCTGAATCGGGCATATGTACGTGTCCTTTGTGCTTTTTCAGGTAGAAAGAATAAGACGTTTTTGTTGGTTTGATTCCAAGTCAGGAGTCAACATGCAAAGGTGACTACACTGCAATGCTAGACATATCTGCATTATGTGGGCATGTAACTGCGCCACAAGAATCTCTCAATAGTAATTATTATGCCAAGCACCCTGTTGGCACAATTACACTAAAGCTCTAATTAGGCACAGTAAGATTAGAACCCCCACATGTTAAGTCTGTAGACGTAAAGCTGAGTGAAGGATTTTAAACAGTTTCAAAACATTGTATTGTCTTTATTATAGTCTTTAAACCTTCGTAAAGAAGGGTCTGCTATAAAATGCACTTAAAATAATCCAGCCCTGTCACTAAAAATAGGAGATATACGGTAATTACAGTCAAACCTTGCTGGCCTAGAGGTCCCAAGGCACTTAGCAATTGAACCGATTAACCTGTTAAAGCTAACTGTACTGCCAACATATATGATATGGTCAACTTCGTTTCTTTCCAATTTGCTCAAAGTTATAGTTGTTAAAGTGGCTGCAAATTGAACTAAGATTCTTCAGAAGGTCTGCCGTTCCCTTCTGTAATTTGATGGGCGAGTAAGTGAAATCAGTGCGTCAGCACGTGCGTAGGATTTCATGTATATGATAGACAGATTAATAATACTATCCGCATTAGCTTTCCCAGGGTAAGACCACTAAAGATGGATGACATTTTTAGTCTATAAGTGGAAAAAGTAGTCCACTTTGCATCAGAAATATTAAAGACTGCAAAAAAAGTCTATTTAAGGATCAAATATAGATTCTAGGATATTTTCATATAAAGTCACCTATGCATTAGTCATTTCATAAAGGAGAAGCAAAAAATGCAGTAAAAAGGCCATGTTCTTATGAACACATCATTTAAGTTAAACTCCTTTTGCTAGAATTGCTAGTGCATGAATGGCTCAACTAACAGTACAATTTCACCCAAATTATAGAGGTGGCTGAATTGACACATCACTTCCCTCTGAACCTGATGATGCCGAATATCATGTATAGTAAGTAAAATGTATTGCATAGGGGTGTGCAAAATGTTAACATTTTAGAAAAATTAAGTGAAATTATGCAAAATGTTGCTTGCTGCAATTGTGGTGAAAATATCACTCAAAGGAATACCGTATGTAAAAAACATAATCATGAGAGATACCAGAAAGACAATGAATTGAGCAGAAAATGTCCTTCGAGTGAGACATTTCATTTTTCGGATCACTGACACAGTATTGTGGTAAACAATATGGTTGACAAGAATATTGTGTCCACAATATTGTTTATCACAATATTGTGCTCCTATACTTATAATGGTAAGCACAGAAAGTTTGGGGGAAAAAATATATCATTGACCCTAATATCATCCCCAAAAAGTCAAAAATATCGTTTTAAAAAAATATAAATTGAGATTAAAATAATAATATTTAATTATATAATACTATCTATAAATGTATACTTCTTTAAACACACCAACATCTATATGTGGGTTTGTGTGTATAAATAATTATATATATATATATATATATATATATATATATATATATATATATATATATATAAAGGTAGTGGAGCGCTGACAGGCTCAGCTACCAGTTTGTTTTGCTATTTTGCACAAGACTTGACCTGCTGACTTTTAAAAACGCTATTTTTAACGTGTGTAGACTTATTGTGCGCTCGTTTTACTCACTGTTTTTAATTTAAAATATTGATGTGCGCTTAGAATCAGGTGTAACCTCCCCTGATTACCCATCACGTAGCCCCGGTCCGTCACGGCTTGAGAGTGCCGATTGAACGGAGGGTCGTGACTCCGCCTCTTGTTCCTCCTCACATCCGTGTCCCGCAACTTAACTTTATTTAGAGAGCATGGGTGCCCGGACGCGCAGCGAAAGGTAGTGGAGCGCTGACAGGCTCAGCTACCAGTTTGTTTTGCTATTTTGACAAGACTTGACCTGCTGACTTTTAAAAACGCTATTTTTAACGTGTGTAGACTTATTGTGCGCTCGTTTTACTCACTGTTTTTAATTTAAAATATTGATGTGCGCTTAGAATCAGGTGTATCCTCCCCTGATTACCCATCACGTAGCCCCGGTCCGTCACGGCTTGAGAGTGCTGATTGAACGGAGGGTCGTGACTCCGCCCCTTGTTCCTCCTCACATCCGGGTCTTGCAACGTAACTTTATTTAGAGAGCATGGGTGCCCGGATGCGCAGCGGACGCGCGCAGCGGCCAGACCGCTGCCAGCGCCAGCCACTCTGCTGGGATGTCAAGCGGTGGGGTAATCTGTTGGTCAAGAGAGGCCTTAATGTCTTACAGAGGTAATCCATGCACGAAGGCGCATACTACTAACGTAGTTACAGACAAGTCACCAGGTCCCGGCCTGTGCTTGGGACCACGAGGCACCTTCGGGACTGGTGGGGAAAAATGTAAATGTAGGAATTATCCAAGGTCAAGATGACAAAGTGGCCAGGATTAAGGCTGGTATGATAAATTGCAGATCCTTGCCTAAGCATGCTACGGACATTTGGCTCCTGCTAGCAAGTAATGAGTGGGACGCCTTGTTTTTGACAGAAACATGGATGAACTCAGACTCAGTTGCAGCAGAAGCCTTGGCTGTTCCCAGCGGTTTTAAAATGTGTTACGCGAATAGAGAGAGCGGGAAAAGAGGGAGAGGGGCTGCCATTATTTTTAAAGACTCCTGGGTCTTAGCAGCCTCAGGCCCGCTCAGACTGAATGAGATTGAGGGGCTTAACTTTTGCTTACAAATTGATCCTTCAACTTCCTTCTCTGGCATTCTTATCTATAGACCTCCGGACTGTGCTTCTAACACAACCCATGAGCTATGCAATTACATTATCGAGAAATCATTAATGTATGCAAATTTGGCCGCGCTAGGGGATTTTAACTTACATGTGAATGATACTACCTGCACACAGGCAGCTCAATTTGTGCTGTCCCTAGGGGGGGCTAATCTAGCGCAACACATTAGATCCCCTACACATAAGGCAGGCCACACCTTGGATCTCGTATTTTCCAACCTGACCTCCTTGAGTACAGCGGCCCCTATCAAACTGGTCTGGTCGGACCATTGTTTGATTCCATTTTGTTTTAGGCTCAGTAGACTCGGTCAGAGCAAGGGTAACCAATCCTATATTAAACAAAGCTGGAAAAACCTAACAGCAGCGGTGTTGGACCCCATCTTACAGGCCAGCCTACCCGCACTTTCATCCGACCCGAACACTGATTCCATAGCTTTAAATCAGTGGATTGCGACAGCTGTCGAAGCCGCGGCTCCTGCCAAGGCTGATAGATCTTCAAGGCTCTCTCCATCTGCCCCTTGGTTCACGGAGGCTCTTAGGGCTGCTAGGAGCAGCTGTAAACGACTGGAGCGGCAGTGGAGGTCAGGCTACTGCGAGTCCGCCAAGATCATCTATAGAAATGCTCTGAAAGAACTCCACAGCATGATTAGGGTAGCCAGAAGAGAGCACTTGGCTGATTGTATCTATAAGGCTGACAACTCGACTAAGGAGGTGTTCAAAGTGGTCAAATCCTTCCTTAAACCCAGAGCTGTGGAGACCACTGTGCAACCTTCACTCGCCCTGTGCGAAAGTATCTCCGTCTTTTCGACAATAAAATTCAGGAAGTGTATAAATCTTTCTTAGGGCTGTCGGAGATGGAGAAATGTGACAAGAAGGTAGCTAGAGTTACAGAACCATCTTTTATGATGTTTTCTAACATTTCCCAACAGGACGCCCTGGCAGAAATTGTGAGGTGTAAGTCTGGGGCACCTGATGATCCTTGTCCCCCAACACTATGGAATGTACTGGCTCACTCCCTGTCGCACACTCTGAAGCACATCTGGAACTCCTCCCTGTCGACCGGCACTTTTCCAGATATCTGGAAACACGCTACTCTCCTCCCGCTAAGGAAAAAAACGAATGGGGATCCCGGGGATCTGACCAATTATAGGCCCATCTCTTTGCTGCCAGCTCCGGCTAAGATGTTGGAAAAATTGGTACAGAGGCAACTGTCTAGCTTTATCGAGAAGGAGGGCATCTTGCATGATACCCAATCTGGTTTCAGGTCGGGATTTAGTACTGAGACAGCCCTCCTGGAGGTGGCTGAACTAGTTAGACAGGCTGCAGATTCAGGGGCCTCCGCGATGCTGGTGCTCCTGGATCTGTCGGCCGCATTTGATACCGTTGACCATACCTTGCTGTCGGAGAGACTGCAAGAAATTGGCATTGGAGGCTCGGCTCTGGCGTGGCTGGAATCCTACTTGGATAATAGCACAAAGAAGGTTGCGCTCCAACCATTTCTATCCAAGCCAAAACAGCTCTGGTGTGGAGTCCCCCAGGGGTCAGCATTAAGCCCTCTCCTGTTTAATGTGTACCTGGCTCCTCTGTTTACCCTGATAGCCAATTGGGGGGTAAAAGCGATCTCCTACGCGGATGATACACAGTTGGTCTTCACTTTTAAAGAGCAGACCGAGGTCGCATTTGAGAGCTTCAAGGGTTGCATGAAAGACATTGCGTTGTGGATGAACAACAACAAACTCAGGCTCAACGCAGGAAAGACAGAGGTGCTGTTCTTCGGGAAAGAGCCGCCCCCAGCTCCGGATCTCTGGTGGCCTATTGAAATGGGTCCCCCACCCTCACCGGCAGACTGTATAAAAAATCTGGGTGTGAAGTGGGAGGCTGACCTTTCATTCTCGGCTCAGATACGTCCGGTGACAGCCACTTGCTTCTATCAACTGAGGAATCTGAAGAAATTTTTGCATCTATTGCCAGAGGAGTGTCGGAAAAGCATAGTACATGCCTTAGTGACATCCAGGCTGGACTATGCAAATGGCCTCTACTTGGGTCAGCCTGAGTAGCTGATTAAGCGCCTGCAGATAGTGCAAAATGCAGCTGCGAGACTAATCAGGTGAGTGCCTTTCCGCGAGCATGTCTCTCCGCATCTAAAAGCACTTCACTGGCTTCCAGTGACAAAGAGAATTAAATTCAAGGCCTTGACGCTGGCGTTCCGTGCCATGCATGGCAACTGCCCCAGCTACCTAAAACACAGACTACGTGGATACAAACAGTCCAGAACCTTGAGGTCCAATTCTCAAAATCTACTGTGCATCCCCCGTTTCAAAAAGGCGCGAATGGGGGGCAGATCTTTTACACTTGGTGCAGCAAAGCTGTGGAACTCCCTGCCGAGTAATTTCCGCAATATGGAAACAGAGTCCCTCTTCAGGAAAATGGTAAAAACCTGGCTCTTTATGGCAGACTGAGGGCCCGAGGTTATGTCCTGAGCTGTCCAGCGCTGCACTACTGTTCGCTTAGCGCCGGGACACCTCTGTTTGAGGTAGCTGTCGCGCTTTACAAGTGTCTGTATTATTATTATTATTATTATTATTATATATATATTATCTACTGGCGGTCGCCAGTAGATAGTTATAGTTAGGACCTATTTTCCATAGGAAATCCGCAACATTCTATTTGAAATAACTTTGGCGCCGGTTGACGAATCTTCGCGAAATTTTCAAACTTTGTGGGGTGCTCCGGTGCGCTCCTATCCTGAAAGTCTCGGGGTGATTCGGCAAGCGGGGGCCGAGAAAAAAGGGGGGTCCCAAAACGTGTTTTCCCCATGCAATTTTCCATAGGAACCTTTAGTCGCAGCTACAGCCCGAACTGCTGAACGGAATTACACCAAATTTGTAAATCCGTTCAGCAGTTCCTGAGAAAATCAAACATAAAATCACATATATATCTATGGCCGCGTAGGGTCCGCGTACCCTCCCGATCATGAGCTGCATGCTAATTGGCTGTCAACACTCCAAATCAGGAAGTGTTGGCAGCCATCTTGTTCCTCGGTAGAACCGAGGCACAAGAAAAAACAAAAACAAGTGCGTAAAACGCAAAAAGGGGGCAGGGTAGAAACACCCTGACCCCCTAGGCCTGCTCAGGGGGTCCTACAAGGACGCGTTTTTTTTTTAAATCGGCAAAAAACGCGTTGAGTGCGGCCCCCCTCCTGGAGCCTGTGGTGGCCCGGGGGACCGCCACCCCCCAGGGCTGGCTCCTGCAGTGTCCCGGGGTGCCTGCCCCCGGGACACTGTAGTTTGCTATGACAGGACGGGAGCCTCGCGGCTCCCGTCCTGTCATAGCAAACTGCTGTGAATTTTGGAAGAGAGAGCTCTCGCTTCCAAAATTCAAAGCAAATTGCTTTTCCACACGGGGAGCTGCATTTTAGCAGCTCCCCATGTGGAAAAGCAATGCCGGCTCCCGCAGGGCGCGGGGAGCCGTCGGGACCGTGGGGGAGTTGGGGTCCCCCCACGGTCCCCAAAGGATAGGGCCAGCCCCGGGGAATGGGGTCCCCGGGGCAAGTAGTGGCCCAGGAGGGGGGCCACGTGGCCCCCCTCCCCAAATTATGCAAAAAAGAGAAGAAAAAAAAAAAGGCCGGCCCCGGGGGATGGGGTCCCCGGGGCCTAAGGAGGCCTGAAGAGGGGGCAACGCAGCCCCCTCCATGATTTTTTTTTTAAATGTGCCAATGACCCGGGGATGGGGTCCCCGGGCCGAGATTGGCCACGGGAGGGGCCCACGCGGTCCCTTCTCGTTCCGTTTTTGAAAAATAAATAAAAGGGGTTCAGGCCCTGGGGATGAGGTCCCCAGGGCCCAAAATAATTAAAAAGAAGGGGGGCCACACAGCCCCCTTTAAAAAAAAAAATAAAAAAAAAAAATCCGGCATTGCGCCGGAGGACACGCTTCCTCCTTGTGCAAACACGCCCTGTGGCGTGTTTTAAGTTTAGGTATTAAGTCCCCTTGAATCCTGAGGGTCCCTGGGGTCCAACTAGCCCACCAGGTACCTCCAGTAAGCGCCACAGAGCTGCGTTGCAGAGAGGTGTAAAAAGGGGCGTGGCCTCGGACCATCTCTCTGCAACGCAGGGCTGTGGCGCTTACTGGAAGTACCTGCTGGGCTAGTTGGGCCCCAGGGACCCTCAGGATTCAAGGTGACCTAATCCCGTAACTTAAAACGCGCCACGGGGCACGTTTGCACAGTGGTGAAGGGAGGGGGCGGGGCCTGAGGTGACATTTGTGCAAACACGCCCTGTGGCGTGTTTTAAGTTGGGGACTTAATTCCCCTTGAATCCTGATGGACCCTGGGGGCCAACTAGCCCACCAGGTACCTCCAGTAAGCGCCACAGCCCTGCGTTGCAGAGAGATGGTCCGAGGCCACGCCCCTTTTTGCACCTCTCTGCAACGCAGCTCTGTGGCGCTTACTGGAGGTACCTGGTGGGCTAGTTGGACCCCAGGGACCCTCAGGATTCAAGGGGACTTAATACCTAAACTTAAAACACGCCACGGGGCGTGTTTGCACAAGGAGGGGGCGTGTCCTCCGGCGCAATGCCGTATTTTTTTTATTTTTATTTTTTTTAAAAGGGGGCTGTGTGGCCCCCCTTCTTTTTAATTATTTTGGGCCCTGGGGACCCCATCCCCCAGGGCCTGAACCCCTTTTATTTATTTTTTCAAAAACGGAACGAGAAGGGGACCGCATGGGCCCCCCTCCCGTGGCCAATTTCGGCCCGGGGACCCCATCCCCCGGGTCATTGGCACATTTAAAAAAAAAAATTTCATGGAGGGGGGCTGCGTTGCCCCCCTCCTCAGGCCTCCTTAGGCCCCGGGGACCCCATCCCCCGGGGCCGGCCTTTTTTTTTTTCTTCTCTTTTCACAGAGCTGCGTTGTAGAGAGGTGTAAAAAGGGCGTGGCCTCGGACCACCTCTCTGCAATGCAGGCCTGTGGTGCTTACTGGAAGTACCTGGTGACTATTCAATAAAACATTATTAATTCATAAATAATGTTATTCAATTATTAACATCCCTCCCTGTACCCCAACAAACCTAGCAGCTTGCACCTAAAATACAACAAAAAAATAACTATTCCATAACTTGAATATTTAAAATAAATTAAATGATTACTTTACAATTCATAATTAATAATTAATTAATTATTGCTTAAATTCCTACCCTAGAGCCCTAATAACCTAGCATCCAGTAACTAAAGTAAAATTACAATAAATAACTATTCCACAATTTACATATTTAAACTACAATTAAATAATTAATTTACAAATAATAGTTATGTAGTTACTTAATTTTTATTATTAATTAACTTCCCACCCTGCACCCCTACAAACCTAACATCCCACAACTAAAACATAAGTGAAATAAATCAGTATTACATATTTTACATAATTAAAAGTCAATTAAATAAGTAATTGCCAATCAACAATACATTAATGAATTATTACTTTATTAAATTCCCACCCTACACACCTACACACCTAGTAGCCGCAACTGAAATGTAAGTAAAATAAATAAGTATTCTGTAAATAACATCATTAAAAATCAATCACAAAATAATTGACAAATAATAAATATTTGTTAATTATTTATTACTCAATTAAATTGCCACCCTCTTCCTCTACAAATCTAATAGCCTGCAAATAACATATAACAAAAATAAATCAGTATTGCATAAATTACATAATAAATATCAATCATATAATTAAATCTACAAAGTTTATTCTTGTTAACAATATTTGAGCATCACAATGGTGAAATTTTGATATTTCTGTCTCCCGATATTTTTAAATCGATATTTGTCCCACACATCTAATCTTCTTCATGAAACAGACTACTGTGGCCAAAGGTTATGCGAACTCATGTAATGTAATAATATAGCCAATTGGTAATGGATGTGCTAGTTGTAAAAGGCCCTCTACTCAATCATTGGCCAAGCAGCAGGCTCCGAGTCAATAGTTTCGTATGACATTCCATATTATCATGAGAGGCTCCATAGAAGATTCAGCGTTTCCCAACCCATGGTGTGGCTGTCAAAGATTATCTTGCTGCATTGATTGCCAAAAATGTCAACATTTCACAGCATCATTATTGTAACAATAGAGAAGGTTTATATGTGGTATTTTACTCTGTAGGGAATGTCTGAGATAAACTATCTTTGTGTGTGCTTCTGCTTATGTATGTGTGGTATTTATCTGTGTGTGTATATGTTTATGTGGAGAGAAGGCAATTCAGAAGAGACTCTATTACGTCTGTCATCGCAAATACTGGTCTCCTGATATCGTAGATTGTTTGGTTATTAATTTAAAGACTAGACACAGTGGAGCTGATTCACAAAGGCATTTAAAAGCATGTAAAAGGCTAATTGCTGTATCCAAATCTTTTTGATTCTAAAGACGCTGCGCATTCTGACACAGATGAAATCGCTGAACTATTTTCAATTGCAAATGGAAATTATTAGCTTCCTTCAATTCACTGTTCAAAGGGCCTACCTCCAAGCATCACAGGTCCGTTCAAACACTTGCACAACAAATCAAAGATCACAATAAGCACACATATCACATCCTCACCATTAAATTAGCTGTGGGTTGTGCAAAAACAATCCTTAATGTTTGAAATTGACTTTTTTATTTTGTTTTATAGTGCTGGGAAGGCCATTTTTGAAAGGTACATTTGCCTGAAATTTGGCCAAATGGTGGTAGACCCAGTGCTATGTAATGTCTCCGCTGCATAGCCCTATCATTTCTCAGCAGCAATACCTCAGCATTAGGGCCTGGAAGACAAAGATACATCCATGTACCTAAGAACATCTGATTGTCAGCTCTGTTGTCACTGGTGAGAAGACAAAGCTAAATAGGGCATTTTTACAATTGCTTGTTATTGCAAATGAAGAACTGGCTGCTATTTTTGCAAAGGTACAATAATAACCAATTAGAGCAAATTATAGAATGGACTAAAAGCCTTGTGGCCTTGTAAATGTGAGCTTTGTTGACACATCATGGCAACAAGCAGCTGCAGTTTTGCTCAACAGTCTTCAAGAACAAGTCTAGTCAAAACCTGTACAGGTTTGTGGATTGAACAACAATTCCACTTGACCGAATCATCTGTGGTATTCAGCATTGGTCAATAATATCTTCATAAGTAGTACTCAGCAGCACATTCAGACACTCCAACAGCACCCTATACTGTAGTATGAGGTAATTGGAGTACAACAACTCTTAGAGGGCAACAATTGTGGCAATTCCACTTTACAGTTGAAAAAGGGAGGGTGCAAAATATGTTCCCCTCAACAATACAGTGTTAGAAAACACTCTTCAAGCATAGAAGGCATGGTCATATACTGTCAGCTTAGCAATAGCCATCTTCCTGCTCTATTTGTGATGCTACCTTCGATGGACATATTTGGATGTTTCTTTATCAAGATTGCCATCTCTTTAGTACTGACATTCTGATTAGCGCAGACCACCTGTTGAACCCATTTTCTAGCCTTAAGCAAGTCGATACACTCTTCCCTACTCAGGTGAGTTTCTAGTAAGATAATTATATGTGTAGGAGAGTCCCTCAAATATTGTAGCAGCTTTTCTCACTTCCCTCTTACTCGCAGTCCATTTATATTCCATGATAGTATTTTTCCAGGGGCTACATTACCTCTGCCTTCCAACCCCCTGTGAGAAAGGTTTGTTCCAGCATCTGTATTTAATTGCAAATACTGAGATATCTGATGCACATGAGGACATTTCTTTTGCTTTTGCTCTCCACCCTGTGCCTTGCACACTAGCCCTACCCCTTAACCCACCGCTCCCTTGGAAAACCCTCCCTGACTTCCTGATGGCTTACAACCCCTTGGATACATCGTGCACGAAGTGCAAACAAAAGGTCAAAACGTCAAGCACTTCAAAAAACAAAAACTGAAGAGAGGAGAAGAAAAGAACATAAGAGACAAAATGAAAAGCTGTCCAGCTATCACTTGGACACTTTTGATTTTAAATTTTCAACCAGCCCTCGTTATTCTTTGGCACCACTATTTTTACTGATAGCATCTATCAAGTTATTGGCCTCCATATGTCCTCTAAAATTATAAATGTTATTATTGTGCATGACTTTGAGGGTGGCAGGGAACTTTAACTGAGCAGTGTCCCCTAGCTTTCATAATGGATCCAACCTTCCCCAGCTCCCACTGCCTAATGAAGGTGGTCCATGGGATGTCTGATCTGCTCTCAAAGGAAACTCTGTCCACATTCAATGCTGTAATTTTCAGGGCATTTGAAAGAATACGTTCCTTTGCAGCATATATATGGAAATGTACTAGGATTTTTGGGCTGGGTTCTATTTGGGTTCTTTCTAAAAGGGTCCTGATGCACCCTTTGAATGTCTCTGAAGATGTCCTGATTAGAATCCTCTACTTGGACCCCTACTTTAATCAGCTTCTCCACATATGCTTTCAAATCATCACTCTCTGCCCCTTCTGGGACATTCAATATTCTCAGGTTTTTTCTTCTTAGATTATTTTCCAGAGCCTTTAGTTTCTCCTGACACTCCCTTTCATTTGCCTTCAGGAGGCGGATTTCATCCTTGTTCTTCTCCACTGTAACCTTCAGTTCTTTCACAGCATCCTCAAGAATAGAGGTTGTAGCAGCCAGAGACTCTAACTTCTTCTCAAAGTTCTCGCATAACCCTCGTATTTCTTTTTGATTCATTTCTGAAACCTCAGACCTATTTATGATTTCTGTGGTAAGGGGCTGTATCATAGCTTCTACTGAGGCACTCGCGAGTCCTTCTGTTGCAGTCATGTCATCTATCCCTCTGGAGACCTGAGTGTAAATTTGGGATTTTTCTTTGAGTAACTTGTCACTAGGAGGCTGGGGATCCTCTACCACCATAAGCACGTGATGTTCCATGCTATGTGCCTCTTCCCCCTCCACTTCCTCTAGAACTTGATACCTATTTGGACCGGCCAAGTTTGTGATACCACCAGTCTCCATGCTTTCTAAACTGAAATTCGGTTTTGGATCCCCAAACCTCGGTGGCTGATCCAGTACCCTCCCAGGGGTTACTCTCTCTGTCTCTCTTATTGACTCACTGAGAATGAGTGTCTTGGGGAGGATTTTAAATAATGTTCGAAGTGAAGGAATAATTTTTACTTTTTACACTGGCTCTCCAATCTTAGTAGGTCTTCCCTTTCTCAGGCTTTTTTTTTATCACTGAGTTTTCTGCGGTAATCATGAGGGGATATTGCTGAGTGACTGACTCCCCCTTATGCTCAACCTATGCTGTTTTACAGAGTGGTGATTTTCTGGCAGACTGTGAAACTACTTTTGGGACTTTTGAAACTTTTTTACAGGTACTCCTTAATGCATTCCTAGACTGTCTTCCCTGGGCTCTCCCACTATCCATCTGGTCTGCCTTCTTAATATCTGCCCCAGTATCTTCAGCAAACCTATGCCCCCTTACTCCTGTGTCTTCACCTCCGCTGTGCCTGAATGATGGGTCTGCATTGGTCTCTCCCTCCGAGAGATGGCCAGTTTCTGCTCTTCTTTCTCCTGCGCTGTGAGTATGCACCGCTACTCCTTGCAGACTGCCGCTGCCTCCATCTCCTTTCCCCCGGAAGGGGATCCTCACCAAAACTCTTCGCCCTCTACATAGCTTGAGCATGGCTGTTAGAAATGGGGGTCTCTAGTTGGCAGTGGCTTTCACCCTGTCCAAGTAGGGACCCTTCATTTTAGTCAGCGTAAGGGAGTTACACACCCAAGATAAACCCTGCTCACCCCCTTGATATTTTGGCATGAGCGGTCAGGCATATCTCAGAGGCAATGTGTAAAGTATTTGTACATAACCACACTAGTTTAGAAACATAAACAATCTTTATCTAAACCAAACAAGACCAAAATGACAAAAATCCTTGGGTGTTGAGACTCGGTGCTCTGGACTCAGGCTGTGGCAGTTTCTTCAGCCGCGGGCAGGCACTGCATTGATTTCTTTGGCGGCATGGCAGTGGTGCGTGGAAATTTCTCCAGCACGGTGGTGCTGCTTCAGAAAAACAGACACTGAAAGGGCGATGCGCCAAATTTGGAGTCTTTTGAAGCAGGTACCACCTCTAAGGGCCCAGAGCTGGAACTGGCACCACTTAAGGACAGAACTCCCAGCAGTGGAGTTCAGGGATGCTTTAGGTGAAGTCTTTGATGGCCCTGAGACTTCTTAACAGGAGGCAAGCACACACAGGCCCTTGGAGAATCTTCTCAAGCAGGATAAAAACAGCAAATTTCAGTGTTTGTCCTCTCCAAGACAGAAGCAGCCACTGCAGACCAAACCATTAAAAGCAACACAGCAAAGGGGCATTACTCCTCCTGACAGCACTCGGGATCCTCCTCTTGGCAGAGACTCCTCTTGATCCAGAAGTCTTCTAGAAATGTGGGGTTACACTTATACTCCTTTTGGCCTTTGAAGTAGGCATAGTTCAAAGGAAAGTCTCTGTTATCCACAAGATCCTGCCTTGGCTCCAGACACACTACTGGGGTTGGAGATAACATTGTGAGAGGCCAGGCACAGCTCTATTCGGGTGTCAGTGACAACTCCTCCCACCACTATAGTTCAGGAAGGCCCATCAGCCTGGTGATGGGCCATCAGGACAAGCAGAGCACACCTCAGCTCCCTTTGTGTAACTGTCTAGAGTGAATTTACAAACAACCCAGATGTCAGTCTAAACCAGACGTTGATTCCACAGGCAGGCAGAGGCACAGGATGGTAAAGCAAGAAAATGCCCACTTTCTAAAAGTGGCATTTTCAAACACACAATTTAAAAACCACCTTTACTAAAAGATATGTTTTTAAATTCTGAGCTCAGAGAGCCTAAACTCCAGATCTATAGCTCCTCCCAATTGAAAGTTACACTTGTAAGCTGTTACAAGGCAGCTCCAATGATAACCTATGGGAGAGCTAGTCCTTACAATAGTGAAAAATGAAAGTGCCAGTATTTCACTATCAGGACATGTAAAACACACCAGTACATGCCCTACCTTTTGCATACACTGCACCTGGCTCATGGAGCTTCCTAGGGTCTACCTTAGTAGTGCCTTACATGTAATAAAAGGGAAGGTTAGGGCCTGGCAAGTGGGTGCACTTGCAAGGTCGACATGGCAGTTTAAAACTGCACTTGCAGACATTGCATTGGCAGGCCTGATTTGTTTACAGGGCTACTCATGTAGGGGGCACAACCAGAGTTGCAGGCCCATTAGTAGCATTTGATTTACAGGCCCTCAGCACACACAGTGCACTTTACTAGGGACTTACCAGTATATCAAATACACATGGAGCACTTGCACTTTAGCACTGATCATCAGTGGTAAAGTGCAGGAGTGGGCGGTTACCTCTGCTCCATGGACGGCGTTTGCAGAATTTTGCGACTCCGCGAAGTTCAGCAAAAAAACTCTGATTCCACCGCTTAGCGGAGTTTGCCCCCACTGCCCACCATATATCAGAGGAAACTTGGGTGTCTGCCATAGGAGCTGCCATCTTGGGAGAAGCGAAACAAACCAGTGTCGCAAAACAGAGAGCGGCCAAAAGGTAACTGATGGGTCTCTGTCTGCCAGCGTAGTGGAGCGCAGTTACTACTGTGACCTCACTTCCTGTGTGAGCGCAAGGGGCATTGAAGTCTGGTCATCTGGCATTACTATGTTGCTGAGGCTTCTGATCTTGGGATGTTCGATTCTGACTGCTTCCTCTTGTGGTACCAGTTCCTGTGATATCCTGGCCTGTTTCTGTCTGCAGAATGTATTATGAGGCTGGAAGGAAAGAAGGAAGCTGAACCTCTATCTCAATGGTGCAGGAGACTGTGTGTAAGTTACTCCCACCTCCAACAGAACATGCCCCCAAGGCCTGTTGATAATTGCAGTTTCTTTCTTTCCGCATGCGCTTTTACTACATGGCTACTCCGGGTGTGTCACCGCAAGCGAATGCACTGCAAGCGGTTTTACAGATCGGTAATTCTGCATGGGTTTAATCTGCAAACATAATAACTGAGTCCAATAAATACATAAAACGGTGTGATAATTTCACTCCTGCCTGACTCATTATTGGGGCCTGATACTTTTAAGTACTTTTAACATCAAATTGGTTAAAACACTGCTCATGTTGGGCTGCCCTAAACCAAACGGTATACATTTGTTCCTACTATTTCGCCAGGAAGCTGAACTGTTACTCTTAAATGAAACAGGCGGTTTCAATATATTTTTTCCACCACTACATCAAAGATTGAAAAATGAGACTGGCCCTGTCACAGGCTGGACTTAGGGAAAAGGAGCGTTGCTGGTTTTTACAAAGGGGCAGCTGTCTATACGAGGGAAACTATGGTAGTCCACAAGCAGTCTGTAGCCTTTTATGGCCTTGCTGGGTGAACAACTCCAGGCCTCATAGAGAGCATGCACAGTCGTGGTAACAGCGCAGCCCTGGTGCCAGGTACAGAATGCCCATACAAGATATGCATAGGGGTGGGCAAGTGGAGCAACTCCGCCCGCTCGCAGAACTCCATGGAATTCCACGGAGCTTTTATGCAACTCCGCGGAATTCTGCATAGTGCAACTCCACGAACTCTGCCCACCCCTATTAAAGTGCCCAGAGTACATAAACCAGCAAAAATGAAGTCCAGCATACAATTAAAAATACAGGAGGTAGAGGCAAAAAGACAAGGGAAACCATGCCAAGGATGCCAGGTCTATCAGTGGCTCTCGACCAACGCTCCATACTGGGCTTGTGACCTACTATGTCCACTGTGGTTGAGCTCAAATACGGGCACCGAGCCAGGTGGTGTCCAGTCACCGAATGCCCAACCTTGTAAATTGCATCCATAATTCTCACTATAACATATAGTCAAAAAGTTCATTTTCTTTCTCCTCCTCCCATAAGCTTAACTGATGTTAGTTGGCAGGTATCTGTGTTGCTGAACATATTCACGACCTGCCACTAGCCGGCTGCCATGTTCTCCCTTGTGACTATACTTTAGTGGGTTATTATGGCCCTAATAGAGATAATACAGAGCCTGTTAGAGAAATGTTCCCAAAATTGTTGGACTTTAGGTCCTCCGTTATAATAGCGGGAGAATTCAACGTAGCATCGGATAATGTGTTGGACAGGTCATCTCAAAATAGATCAATGACATCCCCAAAAATGTTATCACTAATTAAAAACATGATGAAGCAGATGGGGATATACGAAATATGAAGGGAGAAGGCTGGGGTAAGAGGAGGTTATACTTTTAACAATACAAAATATGGCCACCAACCAAATATTGATTATTTTTTAATAGATAAGAGTATAAGAGGGTGGATTCAGGATTAGTGTTAAGACTAGTTGATAGGGTTGAATTAAGGAGGTGGACATTAGATCACACAATATTGCTAGACAAAGAGGCTGTGAGTGTACTTCGCTCAGAGACAGAAGGGTTTTTTGGAGTGAATATAAGTACTAGCCAACACACATGATGTTTGTTTCTGGTCTACAGAGGACTTGGCCTGGCAGTTCAGGCTGGACTGTTACCTTGGGGAGCAGGGTCACGACTGATTTGCATGTGGCTGGGTCCAAACTGGGGTACTATTGAGAGCAAAAGAATGATTGATTTAACCCAGATCTCTTGACAGGGGGTGACTGTATGAAAGGTTTCAGCACTCCGTCCATCATTTTGTGTTTGCTGAATATAAGTACTGCCATGATGGACACAGTATGGGACTCTTTTAAACCCTTTTTGAGGGGGATAATTACTAGTATATCATCATTTAAAAGGAAAGCGTATAATAAGGATGTCAATGATTTGGAGACTGAACTAAGGAAGGTAGAGAGTAATTTGATCTTGTAGAAGCCAGGAGCTAATGAAATAAAAACATTGCAGGTCATGCTACAAGACAGAAAAGAAAAGTTAGATGCTGTATTGGAGGCTAGAGTTAGAAAGAGGTGGGAAGTCAGTAGAATAGCCCATTTTGAATACGGGAAGAACTGTGGGAAGCTGCTTGCCTGGAAAATTAAATTGGACCTAGTAAGAAATCTAATCAATTAAATAAAGTGCAGTGATTCAGGGGTGATTTTAAGAAGTAGAAATGAGATCAAAAAAGCTTTCTGCAATTTCTTTGAAGATTTACACACATAAAACCTAGAAATTACAGAGGAGAGGGTGAAGGAGTGGCTTGCTGAAGAGGAATTAGGTAAACTCAGCGAAGATAACAAGTTTCAACTTAACAGCAACATTAAACTCTGTGATGTCAAACAGGCAATAAGATCAGGCAAAGTAGGAAAGGCAGCAGGCCCAGATGGTCTGCCACTGGAATTATATAAAGCCCTGGGTGACATAATATTGCCTGACATGACAAGGTTATTCAGGGGGATCTTCGAGAAAAGGTCATCTTTGCCCCATCGTGGAACAAGTCTACAGTTATACTGTTACTCTAATCCTCTAAATTACTTAAAATCCTACATCTTAGAGCTTACATTTGGATTTTGCCTACAAGACAGCGCAAGCTGTCTGATTGTCTACAGACCTATTATGGGCACACCAAGAACTTACAATGGACTGAAACAGTCTTACAGGCCACCCTGTCACTCATATTTGCTTCTTTCCTATTCAATGGCTTTCCTTGTGCCATTTTGTCCATCTTGTGTTTGTCCTTCCCATGGAGTATAGTGTATTTACTATCCTTTTGAGTGTCTGACTTGTATTCTTCCACGGCTCACTTTTAGGGAACAACTTCTTTCTTTTTGGTGTTTCACCTCTCTACCTTGTGTGCTTCTTCCCCCAAATACCTGCCCCTGTAGCCTGTGTTGGTCTCTCCCTCATGTGCTGCACTATACTGTACTTTTTCCTTAATCGCAACACTTTATTAGTTCATACAATTGTAATACTATTAGTTTCTCTTGTGTCTACTATTGGTATCTCTTGTGTGCTTTTCCCCCGCCCCATGTTTCTCTCTCCCTCATATGCTTCTCCTACGGTATTGCTCTCTCCCTAAAGCGCTGTTTTTCCCTTTTCAACCCACTCAGCTTTATTTTTATTGCCCCACACTCACTCCCACAACCTGCTCCTCAGTACCCATGTCAGACAGTTTTTTTTTTTTGGAGGATGCCGAAGCAAATTGCTAGCACCCTACCCTATAGGCTAACTAGGGCCTACCTAACGGGCGACGTATATGTAATAAATAGGGAGTTTAAGGCTTGGCAAGGGGAATTAAATGACAAGTCAACATGGCAGTTTAAAACTGCATTCAGGCTGCAATGGAAGGCCTGAGACATGTTTTAAGGTGCTACTTAAGTGGGTGGCACAATAAGTGCTGCAGTCCAACTGGTGCAAAAAGAACAGATGATGGACGGAATGCTGAGCACGTCAAACATTCACCCCAGTCACAGATCTGGGTTACATCCATCGTTGGACCTGGACAAGAAACAAGCATCCAGGGACTGGTTTCGGGGTTTTGCCCCTCATCAGCCAGGCTAGCTTGAATCTGGTGGCGTAGCGCACAAGGGACCCATGTCTGGGCATACCCTTCCCACTCAGGGGGACAAATACAAAAAGAACAGATGATGGACGGAATGCTGAGCCAATCAAACATTCACCCCCCAATCACAGATCTGGGCTGAATCCATAGTTTTTTTGCATACCATGCCATTCCAGTTTAGACCCAGCCATGTGCAAATCAGTCTTGACCCTACGCCCCATGGGAACAGTCCAGCCCGTACTGCCAGGCCAGGTCCTCCCTGGACCAGAAACAAGCATCCTGGGACCGGTTGCTTAGCCAGAAAGGTAGCATTTAATTTACAGGCCCTTGGAATATGGTACACCACTCTAGATGGGACTTATAAGTAAATTAAGTATGTCAGTTGGGTGTGAGCCAATTTGACCATGTTTTAGGGAGAGAGCACTTTAGCACTGGTTAGCAGTAGTTAAGTGTGCAGAGTCATAAGGCCAACAAAAATGAATACAGCAAAAAATGGAGGGAAAAAGGCAAATAGTTTGGGAGTGACCCTGCAGAGAGAGTCAGGTCCAACACTCATCAAGGGCAAATACAGTACCAAAGAACTTAGGAGGGGGAACAAACGAGCAACGGAGATAAGTCAAACCAATTGCATATTTAGTTTGCCTTTAGGAGGCTACACAACTATAATTATATGACAGTAAGGTGGAGTGAATATTGAGAATTTACTGATCGTTTCTGTGTTACCAGGGTTTTACAAGGTTTACACCAAGGCCTAACCTTTATTTTGCTTTTTAATTAACAGAATTGCTGCACATTTATCCTGTGTCATAGAGGACACACCAGCTCTTTGTGAGGAATATGCCACGTGTCTACTTTTCTCAGGTTGGTGCGAAAGTAATATATAAAACGAATGGGTTTGTAGAACCATCTAAATGCTTTTTATGTTGTGCAATGATAAGAATTATTATGAATATTACTGCTAAAACGGATGTTTATGGCCTGTATCCTCACCTGGATTTTAGGCCCAATAATTAACTCAGTGAGACACACTGCTTCAGAGTCCCATACCATGATAAGATACCCTTTTCATGCAATTAAGTGATTATATAAAAGGGAGTGAGCAAAATCCAAAAAATATCACCTTGTCAATGCAAATATTAGGACCCACTGTGTGATTTAGTTCCAACTATGGAGGCTCTGTAGTGTACCCAGTGCTGACGTGCATAGAGCTCAAGCATCTGTAGCCGCACCTTACAGCTCTGAAATATGATGCCATGCAAACAATGGCACGCTGGGAGCCCGCAATTCTTTTCTAAATGCTACTCAGGTTCCACAGTAGCACCCAAACATAGTCTTATAGCTAGATCTTGTTCTTGAAAGTATAGTGTATGAGGCAAATTTAAGGACAATTCTGAAGTGGGTGGATTCAAACATGGACACCAGAGGAGTTGGAGACCTAGAGATATGGCGTATAATACTTCTAGAAGAAGAAAAGTGCTAAGATCTACCTAGGTTTGTCCAGGTCCATACAGTTGTAACTACTCTTGGTCAAATGCATGTGTGGTTAACTTCTCTTGGACTGCCAAAGGCAGGCATTTGGTAATGAACCAACTCTAAGCAAGTTCATATTTCTTGTGGTGGCTCCTTGGTAAATACTTTGGTCTCAATGTATTAAAAGATGAGTATTTAGAGGGACCTTCATTGAGTGGAACCTCTCCTCCACAATGTTCTGCATATTGGATTTCAACTTGGAACGTTTCCCTTCATTCCCTTTGTTGTTCCACTATCTTGAATGGAACTAGGTGGATTGTCTCTACCTTCAAGTAAATTGTTTCTCCTTAACATGTTGTGTTACTTTTTTCCCCTATGGAAAACTATTATATTTGATCTGTTTTTTAATACTTTTGACGTCACCAGATTTGCTCAGACAGGTTATTTTGCTTTGCGTCCCCTCTGTAAAACTGCTACAGTTGTCCTGATTTGTGATTTTCAATTATTGATTACATTCTTGACGTCATTAGATTTATTCACACTTGACCAAAGGCTTACCATGTTCATGTTAGACTACTTCAAATAATTGTACATTTCACTTGTTTTGAATTAGTATGAGCTTTCCTCTTGATGTCACGTTCGATTTATTTGTTATTTTGGTGCCCATATACAGCCTTGAACCCTTCACTCTCGGTGCACTTCTTTCCACGGCAGTTTCTGCCAGGCCCCCCCGGGGGACCACTTTAGAATTTCCCCTCTCCAGTCTAGTCTTCCGGCCCCCTTCACTCCAGTCACCTGATCCACTGACACGGCACTTATTGCTGTTTCCCCTTTGCCCAGAGCTCCTGGACGCTTCACTCGTCCCCGACCCGGCTACACATCGGAGGTTTGCCCCTCCGCATCAGCCCCTGGAAACATTGCCCGCCACCGTGCGAGTTCACCTTGGATTGGCTCCCACTCCTACAATTAAATTAGTAAGTAACGGCCCATTGTTATCTCGTTTCACAATCACGCCATACTCCTTGACGCAGCCCCGCATTAACACTGGTTGCACCCCTCCTTTTTCTCTTGTGTATAGATCCCCTGTGACCGCCATTGACACAGTTTTTTCCAATTGGATTGTACCTCTGCAAATCATCACCCTGCAGGACCCACCTCTTTGGGTAATTATACCGACACGTTACCAGCGCGTGCAGTGTACCGGCCTATTTCCAAACGGTACCAAATGCCTTAATCACCTATTACTTTTTCCTTCTCAGTACAGACGCGTATCCCTGACGCCGCGCTGTTTTCACCACATGCTGATTGCTCTGACTCGGATACTTGCTTCATTCCTTGTCCAGTCTAGGTAATTCCTACACACCTGGATACCCGTCCCCTTTTCTTTACTCTTGGGCCTCTCAGATACCTACCTATTCTTCTTTTCTCCTTCTTCTAAACAGCCCTAATTCCAAACTAATGACCTTTGTCCTGATGAGGACCTGAAATCATTCAGGTTGAAACGCCGTGGACTACCCAGCCTAGAACTTGGGCCATGTTGTGGTCAATTTATTTATCTTGAACCTTGAATATCAACACTGTACATCATTTTTGTAATTTTGACCACATTTATTTTACCCATTTTCGCTGTTCACGCTGTTCTCTTCACCCTTGTGTCACTGCGCCACTCACCATCACTAGCACACCCAGTGCTCACCTTGTGTGTTATGGTCATTTGCATATTAATTTGTACTGTAGTGCTGCTTAACTACCGACAAATAATAACTTCTTCACCCTACTATTCTCGTTGTGGTCTCCCTTCCTTTGTTCCCTGCCCCTATTGTGATTTATATCACTGTTTTTTTACTGTCCTGTTTTAATGATTTCCAGTTGAGACATTGTTGTTTGTTACATACTGCGCCCGGTCTCACCTGGGTTAACGGGCCTTACTCCTGTTATTTGTTCCTTTGCCATGCAAACATTGGCACGCTGGGAGCCCGCAATTCTTTTCTAAATGCTACTCAGGTTCCACAGTAGCACCCAAACATAGTCTTATAGCTAGATCTTGTTCTTGAAAGTATAGTGTATGAGGCAAATTTAAGGACAATTCTGAAGTGGGTGGATTCAAACATGGACACCAGAGGAGTTGGAGCCCTAGAGATATGGCATATAATACTTCTAGAAGAAGAAAAGTGCTAAGATCTACCTAGGTTTGTCCATGTCCATACAGTTGTAACTACTCTTGGTCAAATGCATGTGTGGTTAACTTCTCTTGGACTGCCAAAGGCAGGTATTTGGTAATGAACCAATGCTAAGCAAGTCCATATTTCTTATGGTGGCTCCTTGGTAAATACTTTGGTCTCAATCTATTAAAAGATGAGTATTTAGAGGGACCTTCATTGAGTGGAACCTCTCCTCCACAATGTCCTGCATATTGGATTTCAACTTGGAATGTTTCCCTTCATTCCCTTAAGACACAAGTGGGGTAAGGGAGTGACTACTGTAGATGCTGCTTTCTCTTTTTCTGATGAGGAATAATCATTGATGTATTGCCTGTTTTTCTGGCCTAGATAAGCCCTTCAATCAAAAAGGTGGACATCATAGTTTTTAATTGATATAGGTTTCAGAAGCCTGTCAGTAGTTGTTATGCTTGTAAATCAACAAAGATTTTACCAAATTGTGTCTATAGTTGGAATAGGCACATGTAAAATGGATTTAGCACAATTATAAGCAACAACTAATTAAACTGATGATACGGCTAATAATACGAGGCACCCACTGCTACGTGATACTCCCCCACCCCCGTGACGTCATTTCCGGGTAGTCCCCACCCCCGCAACGCCGTTTCCGATTAGTCCCCGGCTCAGGGATATACCTTAGGCTAGCTGCCACTCTCACTTCACTGGCAACCGAGCAGCGGCGGGGCAGGTAATGGGCTGCATCTAAGGAGAAGCACTGTGAGTATTTCCTGGCTGACTCGCACACGGACACAGGTATTTGGCGAGGAACATCTTTGGTCTCGAGCTGATTATGATCGTATTACCCACAGGTGTACTTCTCCATTACCGCGCTGATTAGCCGATGAGGCCAATCTTTACTATTTGAGGGGTAGGAGTCAAGTTTTTGTTTTACATGTTCAACTTGTCTCTGTTCTCGCTGCACTGTTCTCACCGAGTTTGAGTGCACACTTACCACATCCCCTCGAGCGCTACATTTACAGTTTAAGTATAATGGACTGCCACATTCACCATGGCTGAGAGGCCTTGATTTACCACACGATATAGGCGTCCCCCTTCTTGCGCTATGGGGTCCATGATAAAAATGTATTGCATGTGTTGGACTTGGCCCTTTTTGGCAGGTTCACCCCTGAACTTTTTGCCTTAAGCTCTGACATGGTGGTAGTGGTTTTAGGCCTCTGGCCACTTTAGCACTGTGACCCAGTGTAAAGTGCGTGCGCTCTCTGTGTACATGTAGTAAGATTGGCCTGCCCTCCCATAGGAATGCATGGGGGATTCCCTGATGAATGTGGGTCAGTGGTAAATCCTGATATGAGAGGTGCAGCGTGGTCAAGTCTGGTATGTATGAAATGGTATTAATAAATGCTGCGCAATGGTGTGCGCAGATTTATTGTGGTTATTTTAGAAATGCCACTTTTAGAAGTTGGCATTTCTGTGTGCTATGTGTCTGCCTGCCTGATGTGAATTGCATGTCTGGCTTTTGAGTGACAGGGGCTGGTGAGGTGTGGGTGGCTCCAGGAGGGGCAGGGTGAGTCAGTGCTAGGCTGAATGGGACATCTGCATTTTGAGTAGTGGGAGGAGAAGTCCCTGATCCCTGAATAGGGCTGTGCCTAGCCTGTACAATGCTGGCTCCGCCCCCTGTGGTGTGTCTGAGCACCTAGCCCCCACCTGACAAAGGGGAAGAGGAGCTTGCAAAACAAAGTGCTCCAAATCCCCCCTAAACCAGTTGCATCTGGTTTCCCCCAGCCCTCTGCTTACAGACAAAGGAAAATGTCCTATAAATGTAGGGGCTGTGACCCCATGAAGGTGGTTGTGCTTGTGCTTACTTTGGGGGGACTCTCTGCCAGGAGGAACCGCCGCGGGACCCAGCTGCTGACTCCTGGGGGGTCCCTGCGTGCTGGCCTGCCTGCGCTGGGCTGTGGTCTCTCCAGCATCAAGGACCCTTTATTTCTTTTGCCTGCTTTATAGCGCCTCGTAAGCGCTACAACTGGATCCTGCATTCTTCATTTCTGCTCTATATTCTAACTGCCCAGGAGTTGAGGATCGCCTGTCTCTTGCAGCGCTGTGCTGCGTGGCGTTCCCTGGAGGAAACCCCCAGTGTGGGGATTCCCTCATGTGCTACACGGAGCGGGTGCCCACCCCGCATTTTCTGCATATTTATGAGCGGGTGCCAACCCCGCGTTCTCTGCATTTTCTTTAACGAGGGAGCGGGAGCCCACCCCGCATGCGTGTACTCCCCAGCGGCTGCCCACCCCGCATTCACCGGGAGACAGAATCACCGCCGCGACCCCGAGTGAAGCCACCGCCGCTGAGATCGGCGAAAGCGGAAAGCAAGGCAGGCCGCATGACAGTGGGCGGGGCCGCAAGACGGAAGCCAAGGCCAGCTGGAAGAAAGAGGAGCAGCGCGGCCGGAGTCAGGAAGCAGCCTGTCTGGAGGCAGGGCTCCCGTGCCGGTGAGAGCCCCGCGTGTGGCTGCAGAGTCCGGAGCCTCATGGGCTCCACAAAGCTTTCCGGGTGCCAGAAGCAGCATCAGTAGGGGCCCCGAGAGGTCCCAGGAGACGGAGTCCTGCACATCCACGTCAGAGTCCGGAGGAGTCCTGCAGAACTCGGGTGAGTGGCGCCGAGAGGGGAAAAGCAGCCTGACTGATGGCGGGGCTCCCGTAACCACGAGGAGAGCCCCGTGTGTGTCTGCAGAGTCCGGAGGAGTCCTGCAGAGCCCCGGTGAGTGGGGCTGTAGTCATGTTGTCAGGGGGTGGTTCGAGGCACATTTTCGGTGCTTGCCCCCCCCCTCCATTGCGCAGTGATCATTGTTCCCTGAGGCACAGTGGTGCCCAAGTCAGTTTCACAGCTGCGCCGCAGTTGCGGGCAGCTGCATCAAAGGGGCACTTTTTGTCTAGGAGTCCCAGAGAGGGGCTCCGACGGCCCGTGGAGGGCCAGTGCCATTTTTCTAACATTTGGGGCAAAGCGTTACATAGTCCCAGAGTGGGACTACAGAGGGCACGTTGAGTGCCCACCCTCATTGCTTGTGGGGCATTGTTTTGGGAACCAGAGGCACGGAGAGTGCCAGGGCAGTTTGTTGTCTCCACAGCTGCAACGTGTGGGCCATCTTTTCTGTTAGAGTCCCAGGGGGGGACAGAGGGCACAGTGATTGCCAGTGCCCATCTTTTTGATTTCACAGCTGCCCAGCAAGTAGTGGGCAGCTGCCACGTTTAGGCCAGCAGTCCTTTGGGGGCATTGTTGAAAGAGGTAGGAGTGAGAGACACTCCTCTGCCCCAGCACAATTGCACGCGTTTGGTTCCTACTGCATTGGCAGCCCTGACATTCTGGACGTAGGGCATTTGAGCCCCATTGAGTAGGCCAGTTGGCCTGGGGGTCATTTCCGTGTTTAGGCTCCCGAGGGTTAGGATAATATGTTTATGCTAATGAGGTTTGGGCCTAATGTGTTTTATGCCTAATGTGATAATGCTGAGGTCATTATTGTACCAGTAGTTACTGGTTGTGTTTTACAGTTACTTACCGGTTCTGATGGTTCTGACCGTGGCCCGATTGGCCTGGTCCTGTATATAATCCCCTGTGAATATTGCCTAGTGCCAGTTGGCACAGTGTAAATGTGTGATTATGTTTCTAATGTGTTTATGACAATACAAAGGCTATTTTTTATATAACCTTGTGTGGAGTTTCTTTTGTGGGGTGCCTAGTTTGTTGCTGCTGAGTGTGTGTGTTGCGCAAACGCTTTACACATTGCCTCCGGGATAAGCCTGACTGCTCGTGCCATGCTACCAAGGGGGTGAGCAGGGGTTATCCTTGGCGTGTAACTCCCTCGCCCTGACTAGAGTGGTGGTCTCTGCCTGGGTTTGGCGCAAGCCTTAGCCAACCAGAGATCCCATTTCTAACATTGGTGGTCAGCGGTGGGGATAGGACTTGCGTTTGTGCAGTACTACAGCAACTACTGGTTGCACCACAAGCTCTGCATTTAGATAATCACAGGTTTGGGGATTATTGTTTCTGAGTTTCAATTTATTTTTTCTCCTAAAAGTGTCATTGTTGAATTACGTACCCCTGTTGCAGCTCTTGCACCTAGATCTCCTGTGTTGCACTTGTCTCTGAGCGTCCTGTCAAAATGGAGTCTGCCTTTAATTTTTATGGTCTGTTTAGATACAGTATGTGGGAGTTGGTGGGGTTCTGTGAGGAGAGAGACATAGCAGTGAGTGGGTCAGACGCCAAGTCAAAACTTCGGGAAAACCTGATCCAATGGCAAAAGAATGAATGGGAACGTGAGCGCAATGGGGAGAAGAGGGCCCTGGCCGCACGCCAAGAGGGTGGAGGGTCTGAGGGTGGCCCTGAGGAGTCTGAAGAGGAGGAAGAAAATGACAGGACAGGGACGCCAGTGGATAGTGAGGACCCCATAGATAGGGAGTCTCTTGCTGGGTCCAGTGTCGGGGGCAGTGCCCCATCCCTTTCTCTATCCCCAGAGGAGTGGGTAGATAGGAGGGAAGAAAGGGAGCATCAGCTGGCTTTAGAGAAACTCCAGAAGGAGAGCTATGAGCATATGGAAGCTCAGAAATTGGAGTTGGAGCACAGGAAGTTAGCCTTAGGGGAGAAAAAGGCATTATTGGCTCAGGAGTTGAGTCTCAAGATGTTGGGCCTTGAAGAGCAAAAGCTAGAGTCTGAGAGGGTCCTAGCGCAGGAGAGGATGGCGGAGGCTGAGAGGGCCTTCGCCAGGGAGAAATTAGCTCTGGAGGGTAGATTATCCCCTGAGTGCAGTTGTAGTTTTCTGGAATCCCCAGTAAGGGTGGGATCCAGTGGTGGCAGCAATATGGAGCCCAGTGCAGGAAGTCCCATTCCCCGTTCCCAGAGTATGGTACCTGGTTCCCAGGAAGAGGAGTACAGGTTGAAGTTCAGGGGCAGCAAGAAACTGTCTCACCAGTCTTGGGGGCAGTTTGCGGATGACTGTAATGATGCACTGGCTGATTGGGTGACGGTTAACACGGAACAGGATTGGGAAGGACTGTTCAATCTGGTTCTCAAAGAGCACATGCTCAGTTGGTGTTTTCCGGGGTTGTGCCAACACCTGTTGGAGTGTGAGTTTTCTAATCCATGGGAACTTGCACAGGAGGTAGACCTCTGGGAAAGTGCCCGAGGTTCTGAAGAGGCATTGGGGAGTGATCCCAAAAGTAGTGGCTCAGGTATCTTCCAGTTCTGTATTGGGGAAGAGGTTCAGAGTAGCCCAGCTGGGTCCCAGTGTAGTGGGAGGGGTGTAGGGGCTCACGTCCTGTCTCAGTGGAGTAGGAGTGAGTGTGGGACTGTGTGTCCCCAGGTGCCCGAAACCCAGTCTCAGGACCTGGATGGTTCCTGAGGGGAACACCAGGTTGGGAGCCTAGGCTATACTGATAGACCATTTGAGGAGGATCTCCTAGTGTCTGGAGAACCTGGAGTGTCTGTAAATAGAGCTCCAGTGGTTCTGGTGTCTGGCGGTGCTGCTCCAGTTGGGAGGGTACAGAAGTCTGGATTGAGGGGTGAGGGGGGGATGTGTTCCCCAGTGGAAGAACCAGTGGGTCAGGGACCAGCCAGAAGGGCTGAGTCCCCTTGGAGTGACCATGGTGACACCACCTCTGTTCTGGGGGATCTTCACGCACTGTCAGGTGGACAGGGGACGGGAGATCTGCGCCAGGCAGACTGTCACACGACACATGAGTCATGTGTTACCCTCGGGGGGGATACTGTGTGAGTCCCCAGAAGTCCTGGCGTGCCAGGCAAGTACTCCGCCAAAGGGTTCAGCCCCAAGGTTGGGAGGCCAGGTTCAGGATCTGCCTGACCTGGAGGGAAGGACGTCTGTAACCAGTGTCCTGGCCGGTTCAGCTTCCAGGGGTACTGCTCCAGTTGGGAGGGTGCAGAACTCTGGAAGGGGGTGCAGAGGGAGGGAGCCCTCGCCTCTGACCCCGTGCAACCTGAGGGTTTAGACCCTAGGTTGGGAGACCAGTTGCTGGAGAGAGGTCCTGAACTGGTGGGAGAGTGGTGTTCTGAGGGTGCCTCTCCAAGGAGGAAAGTGCGGAACCCTAGAAGGAGAGGTAGGGGAGGAGAGCCTCGCCCGTGACTTCTGGTCAGCCTGAGGGTGCGGACCCTGGGCTGGAGGATCAGTGGCAGTCTAGAACTGCCCTGATGAGGGGAAGAGTGGAGAAGGGCTACTATGTGCCAGGGGTTACTACCCTCCACTCTGTGGATGGGCAAGGACCAGTGGCATCTGGGTGGCCTAGGGCCTGGTCCTGGCCGCGGACAGCTAGGGAGTTCCAGTGGGGTAGCCTAGTTGGTCGTGAGAGCTTTTACAAAGGGAACCACATGGGTTCACAGTGGCGTAGAACAGGAGGGTGTCCCTGCAGTTGCGGGCCCGCGTCCGTGTTCTATCGTCCCAAGCAGGGAAGCCCATCACAGTGGTGATTGGTCTGCCCTGCGTTTTGGCTGGAAGGGGGTTGTGTTGGACTTGGCCCTTTTTGGCAGGTTCACCCCTGAACTTTTTGCCTTAAGCTCTGACATGGTGGTAGTGGTTTTAGGCCTCTGGCCACTTTAGCACTGTGACCCAGTGTAAAGTGCGTGCGCTCTCTGTGTACATGTAGTAAGATTGGCCTGCCCTCCCATAGGAATGCATGGGGGATTCCCTGATGAATGTGGGTCAGTGGTAAATCCTGATATGAGAGGTGCAGCGTGGTCAAGTCTGGTATGTATGAAATGGTATTAATAAATGCTGCGCAATGGTGTGCGCAGATTTATTGTGGTTATTTTAGAAATGCCACTTTTAGAAGTTGGCATTTCTGTGTGCTATGTGTCTGCCTGCCTGATGTGAATTGCATGTCTGGCTTTTGAGTGACAGGGGCTGGTGAGGTGTGGGTGGCTCCAGGAGGGGCAGGGTGAGTCAGCGCTAGGCTGAATGGGACATCTACATTTTGAGTAGTGGGAGGAGAAGTCCCTGGTCCCTGAATAGGGCTGTGCCTAGCCTGTACAATGCTGGCTCCGCCCCCTGTGGTGTGTCTGAGCACCTAGCCCCCACCTGACAAAGGGGAAGAGGAGCTTGCAAAACAAAGTGCTCCAAATCCCCCCTAAACCAGTTGCATCTGGTTTCCCCCAGCCCTCTGCTTACAAAGGAAAATGTCCTATAAATGTAGGGGCTGTGACCCCATGAAGGTGGTTGTGCTTGTGCTTACTTTGGGGGGACTCTCTGCCAGGAGGAACCGCCGCGGGACCCAGCTGCTGACTCCTGGGGGGTCCCTGCGTGCTGGCCTGCCTGCGCTGGGCTGTGGTCTCCCCAGCACCAAGGACCCTTTATTTCTTTTGCCTGCTTTCTAGCGCCTCGTGAGCGCTACAACTGGATCCTGCATTCTTCATTTCTGCGCTATATTCTAACTGCCCAGGAGTTGAGGATCGCCTGTCTCTTGGAGCGCTGTGCTGCGTGGCGTTCCCTGGAGGAAACCCCCGGCGTGGGGATTCCCTCGTGTGCTACATGGAGCGGGTGCCCACCCCACGTTTTCTGCATATTTACGAGTGGGAGCCCACCCCGCGTGTGTGTACTCCCCAGCGGGTGCCCACCCCGCTTTATACTTTAAACAGAGCGGGTGCCCACCCCGCGTTCACCGGGAGACAGAATCACCGCCGCGACCCCGAGTGAAGCCGCCGAGAAAGCGGAAAGCAAGGCAGGCCGCATGACAGTGGGTGGGGCCGCAAGACGAAAGCCAAGGCCAGCTGGAAGAAAGAGGAGCAGCGCGGCCGGAGTCAGGAAGCAGCCTGTCTGGAGGCGGGGCTACCGTGCCGGTGAGAGCCCCGCATGTGGCTGCAGAGTCCAGAGCCTCATGGGCTCCACAAAGCTTTCCGGGTGCCAGAAGCGGCATCAGTAGGGGCCCCGAGAGGTCCCAGGAGACTGAGTCCTGCGCATCCACGTCAGAGTCCGGAGGAGTCCTGCAGAATTCGGGTGAGTGGCGCCGAAAGGGGAAAAGCAGCCTGACTGGTGGCGGGGCTCCCGTAACCACGAGGAGAGCCCCGCGTGTGTCTGCAGAGTCCGGAGGAGTCCTGCAGAGCCCCGGTGAGTGGGGCTGTAGTCCTGTTGTCAGGGGGTGGTTCGAGGCACATTTTCGGTGCTTGCCCCCCCTCCATTGCGCAGTGATCATTGTTCCCTGAGGCACAGTGGTGCCCAAGTCAGTTTCACAGCTGCGCCGCAGTTGCGGGCAGCTGCATCAAGGGGGCACTTTTTGACTAGGAGTCCTAGAGAGGGGCTCCGACGGCCCGTGGAGGGCCAGTGCCATTTTTCTAACGTTGGGGGCAAAGCGTTACATAGTCCCAGAGTGGGACTCCAGAGGGCATGTTGAGTGCCCACCCTCATTGCTTGTGGGGCATTGTTTTGGGCGCCAGAGGCACGGAGAGTGCCAGGGCAGTTTGTTGTCTCCACAGCTGCAACGTGCGGGCCATCTTTTATGTTAGAGTCCCAGTGGGAGACAGAGGGCACAGTGAATGTCAGTGCCCATCTTTTTGATTTCACAGCTGCCCAGCAAGTAGTGGGCAGCTGCCACGTTTAGGCCAGCAGTCCTTTGGGGGCATTGTTGAAAGAGGTAGGAGTGAGAGACACTCCTCTGCCCCAGTGCAATTGCGCGCGTTTGGTTCCTACTGCATTGGCAGCCCTGACATTCTGGACGTAGGGCATTTGAGCCCCATTGAGTAGGCCAGTTGGCCTGGGGGTCATTTCCGTGTTTAGGCTCCCGAGGGTTAGGATAATATGTTTATGCTAATGAGGTTTGGGCCTAATGTGTTTTATGCCTAATGTGATAATGCTGGGGTCATTATTGTACCAGTAGTTACTGGTTGTGTTTTACAGTTACTTACCGGTTCTGATGGTTCTGACCGTGGCCCGATTGGCCTGGTCCTGTATATAATCCCCTGTGAATATTGCCTAGTGCCAGTTGGCACAGTGTAAATGTGTGATTATGTTTCTAATGTGTTTATGACAATACAAAGGCTATTTTTTATATAACCTTGTGTGGAGTTTCTTTTGTGGGGTGCCTAGTTAGTTACTGCTGAGTGTGTGTGTTGCGCAAACGCTTTACACATTGCCTCCGGGATAAGCCTGACTGCTCGTGCCAAGCTACCAAGGGGGTGAGCAGGGGTTATCCTTGGCGTGTAACTCCCTCGCCCTGACTAGAGTGGTGGTCTCTGCCTGGCTTTGGCGCAAGCCTTAGCCAACCAGAGATCCCATTTCTAACAGCATGCATATACTATGTCACCGCCGACGTTTTTCTGTTATGTTGAGGTGCCCTGTCATCCTGTGACAAGCGAATCTGTACAGGTCACACGAGTGCAGCAATGATGTCACGCACTATTGTGATGATCACTGTTGAAAGGGGTATGTTTGATACAGCATGCCTCTATGCAGCATTTACAAGTGTAAATGCCAGTAACTCACTCTCCATTCCATCATGAATGAATGAGCAAGGTTATCCTACTACTATATTATTGTCTTTTTTTCTCACTAGGTTGGAACCTGGAACGCCTACCGGACGTTCAAATAGGCACATTGGCGCCTAATAACCTGACTCTAGGCACAATAGGAATATAGAGTGTCGCCGTCTCTGATTCCTATTTTTACTGTTTTATACCACACCACAGTCCTGAAGAAGTGCAAAGGGATCCACTAGGGACCAAGTCGAAGCGCGAAACATGTCGACCTAATATACTCACTATCACCTGCACTTATACTCACGGATAAGAGAGCAGCAAAAAAATACTCACTCCTCTACAATAATTTTAAAGAGGTCCTCCTTGTCCACTGTTTTTAATCTTACCACTCGGACCCTTGAATAAAGTTCTGGTTCTGGGTACCAAGGGCGTAATTTTAATTCACTCACTTAGCTTCTTAACCCACATACTCGCACTCACAACTGCGGCGTCACTCCTAAAAAAATCTCCGACAAAGAGCCCTCTCGTGGGGCCCGTGGGGGACAGCAGCGCCACCCCCACGAGGAGCAAACGCCCGATGATGAAGCATGACACTCGCATGGGTGTGTGAGGGCATTTTTTCCTAAAGGAGTAATTCCCCCCACCTTCATCGGTATCCAACCTCTACTGTGAGTTACATTCACTCATGAGTCTTTTTCAGCTACCAAACTGGGATGCTTCACTTCTCTTTTTCCTATTAGGAACAGTTACCCCTCTAGTGATTACTACGTTAAACTTTGGGAGCATCGGTACTGGACCTTTCCTTTCCAATTAGCTACCGGTCCCCCCTCTACATTGTGTTGTGACAACTAATTAAATGCCTTTGCGCTTATAGAAGTCTGTTCTGTGTGTTAGAGGGGTATTTTCTTTCTTTTTTCTAGTGTTATTTGTGTTCAAAATATGTTAATAACCATTTCTTTTTTCCAAGTTGAAAATTACTTGTATACTTTAATTAACATAATGGGGTTCTGATTTCACTGTTCATATTCATTATTTTGAAAATATTTATTTTGCATGATGAAGAGTCTTATGCAGCTTGTTGTATGGGACTATCTGATTGTGTGCCATTTTTAATGGTGGCCCCCTGCCCTTGTCAATCGGCTAATTACCTCACTGTAATAGTTTTAAGGATAACTATTTGTTGTTCTATATTGTTTTTATGCAAAACACACACTAAACTTTCCTTGATGATACCTAAGAAAAGAACATGAAAAAAAACTTGTCACGGTATTCTACCAAAGGGCATTCATTAAAGTCCATAGGTGAAGCCAATGTCCCATACATTCGTGAACAGCTGCAGCTGCAGCTGGATGAGGCACAATGTCATTTCCACTGGCTATACCATGTCTCAGAAGTCATAAAACTGAAATAAGTAGTGGAATTCTGAGTCCTGTATGTCCTATTTAATTATATTTCAGATATAATCTGTGTTTTTCCTACACACAGAGACATGAAATTCAAATAAATAGTGAGAGGCTTTTCTATTAACAGATACATGGGGTCTGCAGTTTGATTTTTCTAGGCTTCTGTCCACAGAAGAGGTCAAAACTCTTGAACCGTAAAATAGGGGTAAACAAGAACTAGCCAGATTCTCTCACATGAACCCATATATGTCTAGGACCAATTTGACTCAGTTAATTATTCAAAACCTGTTTTATCTGAAAGAAACTCATTTGTAACTGAGGAAGCTCAAAATTAAAAACATGCAATCTTATACAACGTTCAGCTCTACAAGAGTCTGCACACCTCCAAGTACCTACATGGACCTATTGACCAGATTCTCCTTACATAGACCGAGCTCTATTTATTTGGACCTTTGATTAATTACCAAGATCCTAGTTCCATTAAGGGAAACACGGTCTCGCTACACTTCCCCTACATATACAGTATACTGGGCCGCTGCCACAGACCAGATCCATCTAAATAGACTGAGGTCCACACAGCCCCACCTCCATAAAACTATGAAAACCCATGTCTTTGAGTTTGAACCTGCGTATGCACAGGCAGACCTGGGTTTGCTTACATGATTAATACCAGCTACAACAAAAACAGATTCTATTAAACAGATGAGTCTGCCTGAGCTTACTTTCAAGATCCTGAATGCACAGACCCATGTCGACCAAGCCCACGCCCACACACCAACGGGAGACTTTCCAGGTTAACAACATCAGGTATGCTCATATTGGCCCTTCCTTACTTGTATTATTGTGTTAGGCAATCCTGGATTCACTTGTATGGTTTAAAAGCTATTGATTCCTTTTTGAAAAAAGACTGACCTATGTATGGTGGCCAGTGAGTAGTGAGGTATACTATAATCCGGTGTCCTGGATCAACCCTAACATCAGTCGATTTGCATAGACTTGGGTCTGTAGAGGCAATGACTTCAGTCCTTCTAGAAAAGCCATAAGCTTCCTACCTGCCAGTGGACCCAAAAGATTCACTTCTAAAATTCAGATGCCTGGACGTCCTTGCACTTTTGCCCTCCTATATGGACCCAAGTGAGCTCACGCAAGTCAGGCATTCAGCACTGATGTCAACCACGGTGCCCAACTCAGTGCACTAAAATGGACTCCAGTCTCCTAATGCAAGCCTAAATCAGCATACATTCACTGAGATTCTCCTACATGGACTAACATAGATAAATGCCCTTCGGAGTTGGCTGCAAGAATCTGTTTACTTCGATTGTGTGTATTTTTTATATTTGAGTCTGGTACATTAATTATGGTGTGTCAACTATTCCATTGAAAGAATAGTTTTCCACACCCAGTTAATTCTTAAATACCTTACCATGTTCTTTAAATTTGTGACACATTCCCCATTACTGTCAAATGGAAAAAAAGATGAACAGTTATGGAAATTGTACTAATTTAATGAAAACTTATGTTGTATATATCAATGTAAAAAATAAAAGTCAGTTGATAACACAGAAAATTCATTGCTTAGCATTAAAACCACTTTCTAATAACAAGGACTTTTTTCTTCTTGAAATTCCTCTTATGGTGTATTATTGACACAAACCATATGTGTCTTGATCATTTAATGAGCCAAAATTATGCAATAAAAATATTTTTCGTTGTCAGTAAAGATCTCAATTCTACGTTTTTAAAAAAAACTTTTACGATGTAGTAGCACAGTTAATCGTATATAATGAACGCAAATAGTAGTTAATCTTATTGGGAAGTTAAGTGGGTTTATTCAATAAAACACACAAATTCAGATGAAAGTTTCTGTTTCTTTAAAGAAGAACTTTAGTGAAGGGCAGATGGTTTCTCTCTAAAAGCCAATACAAATATATATGACTTATTGTTAAACATTTGTAGAAGTTTTGCCTAATGGTCATTTACTAATATCGTGTGTTGTGTTACATTTCAAATGAGCGGGCAACTTTGCAGCCAGTACATTTCTCATGGTGTTACCTCAATACTGACAGCAAATTTGTCACTTCGAAATTTAACACTTGAACTTGACAGTCCCGAAAACATCTAAATTACTCAACACTTTAAGAAAAGAAGAATTTGAAAAATATGAAACAGAGAAAGGGTGGGTAGAGAAAAGGAAAATAGGAGGGCACGTCGGGTGATACTAATTAGGAAATAAAAGGAAAACGGAAAAAATAAAAGCATTGTAAAAAACATAAGGGAGCAAAGCAAAGAGGAATAAAAGGTAACAGTGTTTATGTCCTTTAAGAAAAAAAAGATAAAATAACACAGCAAAAGTAAGGAGACATGGCATGCAAGAAAAACACTACATAAAAGAGTAAAATGAACATAACTGAGAAAACAAAAAAATGTAGTAACGAGGAAGCAAACGTAAGAAAAAATAGAAGGCAAATTGGGAAGTAATACAAATTCAAAATAAAACATCTAACTTACAAGATCCATTGTACCTCTGAATTCTCCACTGAGAGCGAATGTAGGCTAGAAATAAATTGAAGATTGCTTGTAACGTTGTACATTTGGATATCTCCTCATGTTTAGTTCAGAATGTGAATGGTTCAGTTTGGAGGCTGTTCATCACGGCAGAAAAGGCAAAACGTTGCAACAATAATTTTCTTTACTGGTATTATTAACTAGAAATGTTTATCTGTTTCCCTTTACATTGAGCCATTGTTGATGCATCAATATGCTCCTGTTTTATGCACATTTGTCATGATTTTGGAGGAAGTCTTCCAGATCACTTTTCTGTGTTTTCTAGGGTCATGTCTAGAGACATTTTATGTAGAGTGCAACTAGATTCTAGAATCATTGTAAATAGTTCTAGCATACCCATGTGAGATTGTTTCAACATGCAGTTTAATTAATTAAAATAAAACAAAGTGCCTCATTATGTTGTCGATCGGAAACCTCCGACCGACACTGTGTCGGATTCGGAATCCGACCAACTTGCTGTCGGCGGTTCCTCCTGACCAATTACGGTGCTTCCGAACACCGTTCGGAAGGACTCCCATTGACTTCTATGGTAGCCTGTGTTCCGACCGACAACACAGGCTCCTATGGGGAACAGGGGTGTCTGCGGAAAACCTTGCACCCTGTGGTGGGCACCCCATGGTGCTTGCCACACAGTGCATGGTCTTACAGGGAGCCGCGGCCCCCAACCTGAGGCCTCAGAATGAAGGGGGCCTGCTAGGGGCCCCCAAAGTCAGTTCCCGACATTGACTGAGACGCAAAGGCTGTCAGAATTCGACATCGTAATTGGTCGGTTGGAAACGCTATCCGTAGAGCTGTACGTATCGCCTCTGACCGACTTAGATTCTTCAATTGCCGCTCAGGACCGATTTGGAATGACCGAACATTTCCGCTTCCGAATGCGAGCCTCGCAATCGGTCGGGCGCATTGGATTCCGACTGACTCGGGCGGATGGGTTCCGACTCAGGGGCCGATTCTGAATCAGGGCGGAAATCACTCCAACCGAGCCGGACCCGGAGAGATTTCCGACCGAATCGGACTCTAGCAGCCCGACCGAATGAGTACGATGCGTACGCATGCAATCGGACTCGATTCGGTCGGACTCCCATTGAAGTCAATGGGAGCCGGTCGTATAACGCGTACGCGGGCTCCCATTGACTCAATGGGTGCGAGGCGAACAAGGGCGCCCCCTAAAGCGGGTACGCGTCGATGCAAATCGCGCCGTACATGCACAGGTAGGGGGGACCCATGGGTCCCCCCTGTGTGCGACTCACGCGGCTACGCATACAGGGGGGTCCGACACGGACCCCCAAAGTCCGGCTCCGACTGTCCTTTGGAGCCGGACGGCGCGAGTCAGTTGGACTGCTCGAGGCGCGCATCGTACTTGGCCGGCCGGGGAACATCTCCATTGCGCGGTGCGAGTCGTGTCCGTGCGAGTCGGTCGGAGCAGGTCGGACCCGCGTACGAGTCGGTCGGCGATTTCGCGTGCGCTCGCATCGTACTCGCTCGCCCGGATGCACGTACGAATCGTCGGGAAGGAGGGCTCCGAATCGGATCCGGTTAAGCCAAATCCGATTCGGTGCCCTACCGGCCGAGATCGGAATCGGACCCTCAGTCTAAGGGAATCCGACTGTCGGTTGGAGGCTTTCCGACCGACATTGTAATGAGGCCCATAGTGTTTCAAAAGCATACTTTAGAGTTACAAACAGAATGAGTGAGAAATGACAAAGCTCTGTCCATGTGTCTTTGCTTACAATATTGGCTTTTAAAAGTATACAAAATTCCCAAATGGCCACCAGTCGATTTTGACTTTGCAAATGCTTCTGACGCAATTTCATAAGCATTGACAAAGCCAAGAGCTGCAGCGTGGGCAGCAAGCAAAGGTGGCGGTAAGAGGGTAAACAGAAGAGTTGGAGGAAGAGAGAGGTTGGGAAAGAGCGAGAGAGACACCAGGGGCTAGATGTACAAAATTCCAGGTTTGCGATTTCCTAATAGCAAATGTTTGAGATTTGCTATTAGGAAATTGCAAAATGCGATGTACTACTGTGTGTTTAACACTGTTTGCGATTCCCAAATTGGGCGCAAGGGACATGCCTCATCAATATTCACGAGGCAGGTCACAATTTGCGACCCAATGGGAGTGGCCAGCACTCACAGGGATGATGGCCTGTTGGGGTCAGCAGACCACCTTGTCTGTGATTACTTTTTAAATAAAACATTTTTGTTGTTGTTGTAATGCAGCCTGTATTCCTTAAAGGAAAATGGGATGCATTTTAAAAATAAAAATGAAAAGCTACCTTTTTATTTTTTAAGAGCAGGCAGTGGTCCGTTGGCCCCCTTCATCCTGAGGCCTCCTGTTGCTGAGGTAGAACTGTCCTTTGTTGCCAGTATTTAACACAACCTTCTATTTCCTGTTATCTGATCACACTGACAACTAACAGCTGACCTATTAGGGTATTTTTTGTAGAAATTCAAATATTCAGACAAGTTATCCTAAAAATTCATGTAGAAAACAATGGTGTATTTGATCATCACCAGCTGTGGGTGTCATATCCCAAATGCCTGGCATATCTATTAAGACTGAATGAGTGGAATCAGGACATAGTAGAAACTTTTTACTCTCTTTTATAATGGGGTTTTTCTGAGGGGTGTGTCCAGAGATAGTGTGCAGTCGGACTTTACTAATTTTCGAGGGCAAATTTGTCTGCTAACTTAAAAAAAACCATGGCCCAGGTTTAATAAGGCTTTGAGCCAGTGCAAAGCGACACAATACAATGCAAAAGAGCTCAAAGTGGAGCATGGTATTACTATCCAGAGCAAAAGCTACTCTTTTGTCAATGCAAAAAAACATTTTGCACTTATTTGCATTGCTTTGTATCAAGGGCGGGTTACAAGGGTGAATTGGCATAAACACAAAAAGCAAGACCAGGCTTTGCATCAGAAGCTATCACCTACTGGCACAAACAAGCGGAAATGTGTTAATTTCTTTAAAAAAAGAAACATTGCATCTGTGTTGCAGTGCACAGCATACATCCAATACGTGCAATTGTTCTGAGTTTGTCATGGTTATTGAAATTCGTATGCTTGAAAGTTTACACTCACCTTTGTCCCAAAGTGCGATGCTTTACGTCATGCAAGGCAGCCTTGTTAGAGTGCCAGCTCAGGGGATGACAGTGACAATAGACTCATCTTAGTGGGTATTGCTCTGTACTGTGTTTTCTTTCTTCCTTGCACAATGCAGTGCGGCAAAGTTGGTTGTTGTACTGCATTGCTTGAAGAATTAGTAAATGTCATACCAAATCTGCACAACAATCTAAGTAGGCCACAGTGTGTATCTTGCCTCATTGCATTGATGCTGATATTAGGGCAAGATTTGTATGTTGTGAAATGTTGTGGTACATGGTTGTTGTACAGAGTTGCATTAACAAGTTCTTTGACTTCTTTGCAATGATGGAAATCTCGAAGTGCAAGCTAACATCGGACACTCAAAAGAAAGGGCTCGGTGATGGAAGCAGGTCTTACAAGATTCCACCTGACCTATATATACATGGCTAGTGTCATCCGCAGGTTGTAGGTTCATGCTCTATAGAAGGAGCTTAGGGCCATATGTAGGTGGCCTAAATACCGGTCGGTAACCCTGAAATTCTGTAAATTTCAGGGTTACCGACCGGTATTTAGCCATTCCTAATGTAGGTGATGATTCGGTAAATACCGAATCAGTATTTACCGAATCAGTATCTACCGATTCGCTATTTACCGAATCGGTAAATGCAATGTAGGAAGCACATAAAAGAGTGCTTATGTGGTTTAAGAATTCGTTAATTACCACCAACTTCAAGTTGGTGGTAATTAACGTATTCCTTTAAAAATTCAATTTTGAATAATGTTTAAAGTGCCATGTGGCACACATCCATGCCCTTAGGGCATGTATGTGCGCCACATGTGCACACATGCACGATTCAGGGGTGCAACAGGGTGTCAATTTGACACCCTGCCACCCTTGAATATGCTCCCCTATTACCGATTCGGTATTTACCGAATCGGTAATAGTGAATGGCTTCCCAATCATTCCTATGGGCCTCCAGGCCCATAGGAATGAATGGGAAGGTATTCCTTATTACCGATTCGGTAAATACCGAATCGGTAATACCGAATATTACCGATTCGGTAATATTTACCGAATGTTTACCTACATACTATTTACCGATTCTTAAATACCGAATCGGTAAAATTCGGTATTTAGGAATCGGTAAATAAAAACTACCTACATATGGCCCTTAGTCTTGTAACCTTCTACCTGATCTCTGTGAGTATAATCAGTGCCATTTTTAGGTTGGTGGGTTTTTTGAAAGGCAGTGGTTCCATAGGAGGAGGGGGCATGGATGAGTCTTGTGTACATTAACCTAAATTGTGTGAGTGTAAGTCAGATTACTCTGTGTGCACTGCTTCTATTTCCATGGCATTGTTTTATCACATATCCAGCATTTCTCAGCATTTTTTACCACATTTCCCTGGGTATTCTGCCCTAATTCATCTCTTTTATCTGGCAGCCATCATTATGAGTGGCTCCTTTTTTTGCACTCCCTGTACAAACATCTGTTTACAGCATGTGTGGGACTGAGGTCCTGTTTTAGATCTTGGAGGAACTCCTGTGATCCCTCCATGGCGGCGGTTACAAGATCTCTTTCATAATGACGAAGACCCGCCCGCCATATTTAGATATGGGCTAGCTGAACTGCCGTCCGCATCAACAGACTGTTTACAGTTGTGTAAGCGGTGCACCTTAGTCTACGTGGTGGACTCCTCTGCTGGCTAACTGTAATCCATCGCCATCAAGCTGGCGGGTTTGCATCGAGTCCATTTAGATGTCCCCATTGTTCTGGAGCTGTCCTAGCAGCGGATTCCTGACGGAGTGAGTCCCTGGTGGAGTGGAGACTGGTAAGCAGTAGTGGTCGGTGGTGGGAGTGCCGCCGGGCGCTGACGTGGGGCGGGGGAGGGGCAGTGTGGGGGGTAGTAAACTACGGATTACGGGCTATTACAGGTAAGTACACATATAAATAAATAAAACGAATTTCGTTTCTCGCGCTGCATCACATTTGGCGATGCAGCGTGAGAAACGAAATTCGTTTTATTTATTTATATGTGTACTTACCTGTAATCGCCCATAATCCGTAGTTTACTACCCCCCACCCTGCCCCTCCCCCGCCCCACGTCAGCGCCCGGCGGCACTCCCACCACCGACCGCTGCTGCTGGTAAGTACTAATTATTAATGTGTCAATACACATAGATGTTGTTTGCTTCTAAAATATATGTTCATAATGTGTTATGCGAGTAAAGAAACCAATAGCAAGCTTCTATATAATTAAAAAGAGTATATTCTAGGTACACTAAAACAGTAACCACACTGAATATCATACAAAAAATTGACACTTAATAAAGAAATATTTAGTGTTTTTATTGTTTATAAATCTTTTTTAATTCATTTTGTTAATTATATTTATAAAGAATGTATAATATTCACAAAGAAAATCACAAAATTATATAGCAACATTGATAAATACAAGGATTGTGTATAAAGAAAAACTAAATTCTCACATTAACACAAAAAATGCTTATTTCCACATTTTTGACAAATTAAATGGGGCAAACAATAGAAGAAAACTTGATAGAGGCAAGCGGTAGATGTAAACTACGCGCGTTTCGGCACTACTGCCTTCATCAGGAGACCGTCTATTGCAAGTAAGTTTGATTGATGAGTACTTGTGCAGCAAATAAATTTCGATAATAAATGCCCAATAATGCGTCAGAAATTAATGGAGAAGAAAGCTAGCGATCCTACAGGCTACTCTCTATATAGATCAGTGACAAAGGTCATTGCCCGTAATTAGTGTAGGTCAAATCCCGATATGGAAGTTCTGTATCAGTACTTTCAGGAGTTCAAGGATGAAGGATAATTCTTCTACGTAGGGATCACTATGTCCAGGTAATTATATAGGAAATAGAGTTAGCCAGTACAAGTCAACTCTGTATTTTCAGGAGCTTCGTATCTCCTTATAATTCCAAAGAATAGCGCGTGGATATCACCAGTCTGATGCACTCCGTGTAGACGACCTATCGCGATAGGTCGTCTACACGGAGTGCATCAGACTGGTGATATCCACGCGCTATTCTTTGGAAATTTATTTGCACAATCCTTGTATTTATCAATGTTGCTATATAATTTTGTGATTTTCTTTGTGAATATTATACATTCTTTATAAATATAATTAACAAAATGAATTAAAAAAGATTTATAAATAATAAAAACACTAAATATTTCTTTATTAAGTGTCAATTTTTTGTATGATATGCAGTGTGGTTACTGTTTTAGTGTACCTAGAATATACTCTTTTTAATTATATAGAAGCTTGCTATTGGTTTCTTTACTCACCTAGTTTGTTTTCCCTGCGTATAGCAAGCATATTGGTTTGGTAGGGGTCCCCTTTTTACTAAAACATAATGTGTTATGCTCCTTTTTGTTTCATATTGCAAAGAACTCAAACAACACACACACAATATTGAATGCATATCCACAGGCACCACAAGCATAACACCCACAACCACCACAACAACCTTATTTTTTTTAAGTGTCAATACAGGTGTGTTCATTCTACCTTGATGAGTTGTAAAATGAACACTAATGTATTACACATAAGAACAAAATTGCATGTAAGAGCAATGTCAAAATACACATTGCTAAAGCAATTGTCAACACATGATTCCAGCGACAACGGAGTTGAGTGGCGTTGTGGTCAAGTAGTAGCAGCACAGGGAGGACTTGGACAATGGGGTTCAAGGTAGAAACGGAAGTGTGAAACAGACAAATAGCGAAGTTTCTACCTCATTTCCTTTGATTCCATCAACTCAAAGTAGGAGGTATCCCCGAGACAATTTCCTCGATGGAAAGGCACATCGTGACAGGCCCGGCGGTAATCTTGGCTGGACTCCCACCAATAGCTGCTTCTGCTTATGACGCCAGATCCGCCAAGATCTAAATCAGGCTGTGAGTGTTTCGCTTTAATTACAGTATCTACCCCTTTTTAGAGAGGTACATTTTTAAAAGTCAAACCTGTTGAAATTTACAATTGGGAAAATGCCTGGCAAATACTGGCACTTTTGGAATCAGTGAAGTATTCATGAAAGTCTACATGTAATTTCCTATTTTAAATGGGAATCTCATAACGTGCAATTTGTCACACTCACTAAATTCCAAACACCAGGGTATTGGATTTTTTGCACACGATAAGTATCAACCCCAATCCTGGAAACTCATAATTAGGGTCTTAATATATAAAAAGTACCACTTTGCCACATGCTCTTTGATTATATGGCTTCAAGAAATGGCCAATGAAAATAAAATAGCACTTTGCTGACTGTGAGAGACAGAGTTATGTGAGGAGGGAACTAAAGGGTGCGGTTAGGAGTGAAGGATGGTGGATCCTATGGAAAGAGACCTGTAAGTTAAATCATTAGGCGTCCTGTCAAAAGCAGCTATAAAGACTTTAAGTAAGATTGTGAAAAGGAAGTATGTGGGAGGTTCTACCTGGCAGAAGTTATTTGTCTCAGGCCTGTGCTCTCATATATTTGGATACCGTTTTGTTGTAAGTAGAAGTCGGAGCATCGAAGAGCTGGTATTTCCTTGAGTGCTGGCAATTTAAGCAGGTGAATTATCAAGTTAGTTTAAAGGGACCGAGCGTGATGCAAGTTAATCATTCCAGTCTGGAGCACTACATTGTAGGTAGCACTCATTGATGTGTAGCACTGAAAGTAAGCATCTGCTTGAAAAGTGTATACCCAGTCTCACTTCAGGTTAAGGCCTCTATGAGTCATTGTTTTGTTTTGATCTTTCTTCTCCTCATTCCATGCCTCTGATCTCTTGCAAAAATCTTACACTGCCCACACCCCTCCACCTTCTATGTTAGGTGTAGAAAATGGGCTAGGCATTTCTTAACTAATACATAAAATTAATCTTGCACCTCTTATATTCCATAAATTGTTTCTCACACTAAAATAACCAGCAGTGGCAAAATCAGTAGGTCTGGCTTTAGCAAACTTGTTACATGTGCACATCAGACTAAAAAAGTGTACTTCGGTGATAGAAATGGTAGGCCATTAGCTTGCTCTGCCATTTTTCCCATTTTTAAATAATTTTTCATTTTTTAATAACTCGTGTGCTTTCACAATCTCTTCAGGTTACATTACTTCAATTCCAATTGTAGCTTTTCTGTGTGTCAATTGAAATCTAACAGTAGCCTTTGTTTGCACCATCAAGAATCATATTTTTCTGTGATAGGAATTAAAACTAAATATACTTGCCGGGAAGGACCAAAATTCTTCTAGCGAATTTATCTGCAATGTTTATTCTTTTATTCTACATTTGTATTGCAAGCCACAACATTTAGGCAGCAGCTTGCTTTTTTCATTTTTTTCATTTTATGTTTGTTGCACATACCTGCAATATATATTTTTTTTAATGTGACTATTGACCAGCTCTCCAATGCCAGATTTTCCCATGGGATTTTCCCATTCTTCTTTCAAATATGTTTTAATTACACAAAGCTGGCAACAAAGCTAAAGCTGTCTCGAGTCCAGACCGAAAAATATGCACAAAAACGTAAAATAAAAATAAAAACATTTTAGAGCGTGATACACATAATTTGAATTCCTAAACTCAACACCCAAGAAAAGGGCAACATGAAAAATAAAGGCTTCTCCACTGTGTGAAAATGGATTATAGGTTGGGGTGGATGGTAGTTCACCACACGTAATAATGTCACTATTTCAGTTAGTCCAGTAAAGGTTTCAGTAATTTAAACCTGAGCTCAACCCCTGGTAGCTATGGCACAGAGTAGGCAGGTTTAACTTAAGAAACTTGATAAAGCATTTAGAAGTACCAAAACAGTTAAAAAGTAAAGAAAACACAACACAATAACAATCCCCAACCCAAAGTATGAAATAGTGTATATTTTATTGAACAAAACAGATCAAAATGACATAAGGTGAATGGGAGATATGATTTTGTAAAGTTTTAAATATAAGTGCCAAACACAGGTAATTGGTCATGCTAGATCGGGGTCAAAGTCAAAGTTAAGGCTGACTGCAGTCGATCATCAGCAAGATTCAAGGACTGGGTCATTCTGGTCAGGTGTTACCTTCTTAGAAACAGTTCTAGACATCAATGGGTTGTTGATGTGTTTGTTGGCAGTGAAGGCAGCAGGTGAAGGCTAAAACACAGCTCGATGGCAATGGGTTGCAGGAGGATGGGGTCTCGATGCGGTCGTCGACAAAGGTGGGAAAAGTTCTAGGTTTCCATGCTGTGCAAGTCATCAACGTAAATTGAGTTCTCATTGAGGTCAAGGAGGCTGCAGAAGGGAGCCAAAGTAGCCCTGCTGTCGAGGGATTCTGACGTAGAGCAAAGAATGTAGCAGGAGTCGCAGTGAAGTCAGGCCCACCAGTTATGTACCCTCGGCAGATCAGTTTGGACAGGTCAGTCCTGGTCATCTGTCAGTTCTCTATGCAAATAGTCTTGAAAAAAAGTCCACACTTTTAGGGTTAGACTGGAGGAGTCCACCCTGACACTTATCTAAGCACCCCAGGACTTCAGGCACACATTTAGGGGTCAGGACTCACACCCGTGGAAGCCACCAGCAGGGTAAAGGGCAGGTCTGGTTGGAACTGGTCAACTGTGATCTTCAGGAATGTGGGCTTCTTGAACTGTTGTGTCCCTGTAGCTTAACAGGAGGTCAGCCAATTGACCCTTAGAGTCCACTTCTCAGTCCTCGGTCCAAATGGGAGCAGGTCCAGCCCTTGGAGGTCTCCTCAAGGGTCACAACAGCAATTGCAGCCCTTCTATCTACCACAGATCCAGAGGTGTTCTGTGAAAGGTAGTGGGAGTGCAACATTTATGCCCAGTGCCAGCCTGTAGGTCGGGCAAACTCCTTACCACTCCCTAATCAATGGGATAAAAAAATGTTTCCAGGGGTGACCCTACCCACTTTTTCAGCACTTCCTGTGTGTTTTTCTGCAAACTATTCCCCAGTGCCCCCTCTACCTAAAACCAACATGACAGAACCTTTCTTCTCCCATGCCTAGCTCTCTGTGCCCCCCATAGGTGTGACTATGATAATGGCCAAATACTCCCTTGAGGTCACTTCAAACCAGTTCTGGTGTAGCTCCCACTCCCACTGAGTTTGGTGACAGGCTGCCTATGACGACAAAAGAAAGGCAGGCTTAGGTGTGAGTTGTGAGAAGTTGGCCTGGTATATGCTGTCCACTAATTAAAGTGGGCACCTTGCACCAGTCCAAACGACCCTTATGATGTATGAGGTCAAAGATAACCTTTAGAACGCTATCCTAGTGGTAGCTGTGGAGAGCAGCCTTCAGGCTTAATCTTGAACGAATGTAAAGCAGCTTGTTTTACCAGAATATCACCTGCTGTATTAACTAAATGAAAGGAGAACCACACAGTAGTTATATAAAAATATGTATGTATTATTATAACACTCTCTAGTATCCTCTACCCGAGGATAGAACACAAAGCACACAATACGAGATCAATAGAACAGCTGTAAGTAGCACAATACACAGTGGGCACCAGGGGGAACCAAACCATATACTAAAATAGTGGTATAACAACTACGACTCGGGTCAAGACAAGGTCTGGAGCAGGTAGAATCGTTGGGACCCCAAGGAACCACCCAAAGTGAGTAGATAGGGACCCCACGGAGGACGGGTGCAGTGTGTTAACACGACCGCGGGCTCCGTACAATTCTATGGGGAAGTCGCAGCTGCAATTTCACAGTTTAAGGACCCTTCAAGGAGGACTTCGAGGAAACCCTTTGGAACTTAGGACGTTGGAGAGCCACCCCACCCGTGGATACCGTAGTACCCGCGTTACCTATCCCAGAGGCGCCGGGTGCATAGGCTTGGAGTGGTGTCGGAAACCGCTGTCGTTCTCAATGGAGGGCTGCGAAGAAGAGCTGCTGCTGTGAAGGTGAAAAGGGTCCGGTGGAATCCAAGGATGGATTCTTGAAGAAAGGAACCTGAAAGCAGAGAGGACAGAGTCTGGGTCACTTCAGGGTGACCAGGGGCTCGGGAGCCGAATGCCCACCGATGTCGGATGCTTCAAGTGCGAAGAAGGGATGCTTAAATCTGCCGCCAAGAGGACCAGGAGATGTCGAGGACAACCAGAAGCCAGATGCGAGCTGTCCCACAAAGGATGTCGAGTGCTGAGGGATCGGTGTCCGGCTGGAGCACCAACAAGCCTTGGTAAAAGCAACCCACGCAGGAAGGTCAAGCAGGTTACGGTGAGGACCAGCAAGGTCCTGGCGACTCTCCAAGCAATGGAGAGTCAGGGCACATCTGGAGAAACCAGGAAAGCCCAAGAGAATTCAAGATGACCCTCAGGAAGACCCCCAGGTCGAATGACCAGGAGTCGCGAGGGGACCTCAAGAAAGATCACAAAGTTCCAGCCCACGGAGCACTTGGTGTGAAGAGGCCGGAGTTCTTTGGTGGTAATACTGCTCAGGGTCAGGACTACACGAAGTCCAATGCACAAGCTCGGGAATTGCCAACAAGCATATGTACTTGCAAATATACGTGATGCACAGGGGTTCGGGCTATGCGGTCCCCACGAGGGATACTGGCCTAAAACTCAGTGAGAGGGCAGCTCGATCTCAAGGAACTTCGGAACCCACCTCCTGTGCTGCTGGAGTCTTCAGAGTCCGCAGGAGCTCAGGATCAGCAGACCGGTCAGTTGCATTATGGTGCCTGCAAATCCAGGGGAGTGACTCCTTCACCCCAAGGGAGATTCTTCAGTTGTCCTTAGTGCACCACAGGTCCTGCACGGAGCCTCTATGGAGCAAGGGCACAGACAGAGCTTTGGACGGAGAGGGAGACGAAGCGGGGCCCAGTCGAAGTCCAGCAAAGTCCAGAGTGTCCAGATGGTCAAAGATCAGTGGTTTCTTCTTGCAGAATCTTGTCCATGTAAAATCTAAAGTCATACAGCCAGGTAAGCCTTTTTGTACCCACGGGAGAGGGATGGACAGATTTGGGGGACCCTCTTAGGGGAGGGTCAGGACAGAGGGGTGGTTACACCCATGTCCTTTGTCCAGTTTCGCGCCAGAGCAGGAGCCAACGGCTCCCAGAACTGGTTTGAGCTGGACTATGCACAGGGACACCAAATGTGCCCCAGGTGCAGACTTTCAGGCACTCTCAGTGTGCACCGACCCAGCCCCAATACACTAAATCCTGCCTGGGAGGTGGTCACACCTCACAGTGACAGGATGCCTATTGTGCTGCCTTCCTCTGCTCGAGCTTGGCTCAGCAGCAGGAGGGCAGAAATGTGTCTCTGGTCGGCAGCATCCATTTTGTGCTGACCGAGTCGAGAAGGCTGGCACCGGAGAGACCAGCGACCCCATGAAGCTCGCTTCAGAAGGGTAGAATCATACCTCCGACACCGGTTACTGGTGTGGAGGTATGATTCCAAGGTGTTTGATACCAAACACGATATGTTTCTATGCAGCCGTTTTCGAGATAGCATTTACCGCGAGGTTATAATGCACCTCTACCTATGTGTCCGGCTGAGTCACAGACCACCCGGGAGAATGGTCTCCAAAGGCTGCAGAGGGGCTCTGCTCATGCAGGGGCACCCTCTCATGTAAAATCCAGCACCCTGCCTTCAGGATTGTTAAGGCCTGCTATAGGGGTGACTTATAAGTTTTACGTGCCCCAGGTGCATATAGTGAACCTATATCTAAAGTAAGTGGTGCAAGCACCAGCTTGCACAGGTTGCAGTAGAAGACCTGTAGTTCCATTTTGCATGGCCCCTCATGGGTGGCATAATACATGCTTCAGCCCATGGGAGGCCTCTGGGGTACCTATGCCCTGGGTACATGGGTACCATATACTAGGGACTTATAAGGGTACACCAGTATCCAATCTGGAGTGTACCAAAGTACATGCATTACAATTTAAAGGAGAAAGCAGATAGACTGGGGTCCTGATTAGCACGATCCCAGTCAGACTAGTCAAAACAGTGTAACATCAAGCAAAAAGTGGGGGTAACCATAAGAAGCAGATCCTTCTTTCCTACATGAGTTACATCTGCCAATGAGAGAGTAAGCTTCCTATAAAGCTCAGAAAGTGGCTGGGCACAGCTCCCAGGACATCCTGCAAAGGAAGAAAAACACCACCCCTCACCCAAGACCTTTATCCAATGTCTGGGAGCAATACACATATCACCACAGTAAAGCCATTTACAGTCAGGTGACACTGAACAGTGGTAGAAAGGCACATTTGGCTCAGGCAGGACAATGACAACTTCTAAAAGTGCTATTTCCAAGATAGTAATAAAAACTATTGATCATTAGGTTGGATTCTAAATTACTATTAAAATGAGTCCTCAAAACATTTTTCAAGTTATTCCCGAACTGAATTTATGCATTATAAGGTGTTATAATGTAATCCAGCATGTTTCTATGGGAAAGACAGCCTTACCACAGAGAAAAATTACTTTGAAAATTGTCCACTGCCATAAGTACCCTGCCATATTTTTAAAATATCCTACACCCTCCTTTATGGATATGTAGTGCCTACTTTAAGGGAGACTTTTAATCATAAAATTGTATTTTACCAAGTTGAATTCGCGGTTTTACAAATACCAACCCAGGCTGCAGGGGCAGGCCTGGAGACATGCTTTGCATGGTCACTTTAGTGGTGGCACAAGGAGTGGGGATCATAAAAAAGAGGCATTTTCCTGCATCCACCTTTCCAAACTTCTGGAGTTTCACATGAAACAATCTCTGGGAGTGAGAATTTTTTACATGGCTTTCAGCTCTTCCCTAGGCATGTGCAGCATCTAGCAACAAACCTAGGGAAAGATGATCCAACACCAACTTGTGGACCAAAATTTCTAATGAATTTGCAAATAGAGTGGAATGGGTCTGTGGCTAGCAGAGATCTTATTCTACAGAGCATCATAGCTTTTCTTGACCAACTCAAATTGTCCATTTTATCTGACTAGGAGCCAGTGTGTGTTACATAGCATGTAAGCAATGCATATGCAGATGTTACCTAAAAATCTCCTACCCATAGGTTGCTGAAATAGCACAACAATAGACATTGGGTTGATTGAATTTACTTCTCATTCAAGATAATGAAAATTATTTAGTCTTATATTTAGGCCTAGATTACGAGTGTATTTAAGGATTTGTCTGATTTGTTGCACTTGGTAGAATCCGATACTCCAGGGTTCAGAATTGACAGGTAGGATTAAAAATCACCTATTCCAAGTTTTGCTCAAAAACAAGACATCAATTGAAGATTTTTGGTACTTTCAGTATCAAAATCCGCATGGTACGGTACTTTTTATGTCCATTCCCCCCTAGTAAATTTCAGCAGGTTTGCAATAGCATTACCTGTGCAAATGTCTGTTTACTCAGGGATAATTACAAACTGAGGAACTTGTGACTTAGGCCTAAGGAGTATGCTTTACCTGAGTTAAGCCCTAAGAAGACCTATAAAAATACAAATGAATAGCTGACAAGTGCCTATAAGAAAGGTGTAACACATTTAGAAAGTTCTGACTTTTTAGCTATTGTTATTTAGCAGCTAGAATATTTAAGGTCAAATGTATGATGTTAGAAAGGGAACTAAGTACCCATTCCAGTTTCAACATCTTTGAGAAAGGGGTGTTAGATCTGACAGCGTTAGGGTGGTCTTCCCCCAATGTTTTTTCTACCCCCTCCATTGTTCTGACCTTGTTTTTGCTGGCTTTAGGACGCTGTGACCTTTACCACTGCTAACCAGTGCTAAGTGCTTGTGTTCTTTCCCCTAAACATGGTAATATTGGCTCATCCCCATTTGGCGTATTTATTTTACTTATATGTACTAGTAAAGTGCATTGCATGTGCCCAGGGCCGGTAACTTAAATGCTACTAGTGGGCCTGCAGCACTCATTGTGCCGCCCACTTAAGTAGCCCTCTAACCATGGTTCATGCCTGCCATTACAGAGCCTGTCTGTGCAGTTTGAACTGCCATTTTGACCTGGCAAAACAAACTTCTTTCCAGGTCTAAACCTTCCCTTTTTATACATTTAAGTCACCCCTAAGGTAGGCCCTGGGTAACCCAGAGGTCAGGGTGCAATGTATCTAAACAGCAGGACGTGTACTTTTAAGTTTTACATGCCCTGGTAGTGAGAAACTCAGAAAGGCCTATCTCTCCCATAGGATAATATTGGGATTACCGTATTACATCTTTTGAGTGTAATTCCCAATTGTGAAGAGATAGACTCTTCAAGTTTTGTGTCTCTGGACTCACAGTATAAAATTGCAACTTATTTTGAAGTCGGATTTTAAATTGCAGTTTTGAAAATGCCACATTTAGTAGGTTGACATGTTCTTACTTTAGCCATTTTCTGCCTGCTTCCTGTCTCTGAATACAGATCTGGGGTGGCTGACAGCTAGACTTTGTGTATTCCCTCTAGATAGCCACATGCAAAGGGAGTTTAGGTGTGACTTGATGAGCCATTCACATCCCAATGGGCCATCCTGGGCAGGATGGGAGGGAGGAGCTGGACACAGCCTTACACTTACACCTGAATAGGCTGTGTCCTGTCCCCACACAAAAGGCTACATACCCCTCCTGTAGTGAGTCTGGAGCCAGGGCAGGAAGGGCACTTCAAAGACCTTTCTTCGAAGTCTCCCACACTTCAAAGGCACAACTGGGTATAAGTACTGGACCTCTGACTCCATCACTTCAGTGCACTTCTGGACTTGTGAAGACTCTGCCAGGTAGAAGGACTGCTGTGTTGATGAACGACTGCCACTCTGCATGACTGATGCTTTGATGTACTCCTGCCGTGCTGCCCTGTTGCCTGCTGTCGCCTGCCTGGGTGAGAAGGACTGGACCTGCATCACTTGAACCAAGAGTGACTCCAAGGGCATGCTGTCCTGCCTCCTAATTTGAAGTCTCAGGGACATAAAAGACTTCCATCTTACCTACACTTGGACTATGCCATGTGTCAGTCTGCCCTGCCAAGTGGTGCCACCCCAGTTCTGGACCAATGGAAGTGGTGCCTAAGGTGCTTCTTCAGCCAACCCACACATCCTCATCGGAACCAGCGCATCTTCGCTGTTGTTGAGATCAATACTAGCACATCTTTGCCTTTGCTTGGATCATAACCGGCACATCCTCACTGTTGCATGGAGCAGATCCACCACATCGCCTTCAAAAACAGCGCATTACCATCGGAACCAATGCATCCTTTGCTACAGGAGAAGAACCGATGCATCACATTTGGGACCAGTGTATCACCCTCGGAATAGATGCATTCCCGACTTTGCGTGGAGAAAACCAACGCATCTCCTTCTGTTGCAGGATCAGAAACTGCACATCGCATTGGCTGCTTCCCGAACTTCCTCAACGCAACCAGGATCGCAGTACTTTTGATCTGCGGGACTAAATGGGTCCCTGTTATCGGCCCGCGCTCTATTGCAGTCGGCCTGATCTTTTGACTTTGCCCCGGTCCGGTGAGACCAGTTATCCCAAATAGCTTTGAAGCTCTATTTTACAGTTTATTATTTAAAGATTCATATCTCAAGCTCTACTAATTGGAATTTTGTCATTTTGTTCTTGTTTTATTTGTGAAAGTAAGCTATATTTTTCTAACCTGGCGTGAAGACCTTTTGTTACGTTTTCACCGTGTTACTGTTTGTGGTGTTGAACAAATACTTTAAACATTGGCTCTTAAGTTAAGCCTGACTGCTCTGTGCCAAGCTACCAGAGGGTGAGCACAAGAAAATTTAGGGTGTGTTGTGACTTACCCTGACTAGGATTGCAGGGTGCATACCTCTTCCAACCAGAAACACAATTTTAATTATTGGTGATCAGCAGTGAGGGTAGGACTTGTGCTTGTGCAGCGCTATACAGTAATTTGGTGTACACTACCTATCAAATTCAAGACAATTCAAAACAAATTTATTCTCCCTAATTCGCTTTTTTAAATTTTCCTCAAAATCATGCCTCTATCTGCTGGTTCTACAACTGGAATCATGGAATTTGAGCTGGCCAACTTGGAAACCTACACCGTGGCCCAGCTTAAAGACTTTTTCAAGGAGATAGGGGTTCCTGCCAAGAGTGCCACCAAGAAAATGGAATTTCAAATGGTGACGAAGGCTTAGGCAGAAGTCCACTCCAATGAGAATGATGGATTGGGGTAGTCTGAAAAGGGCTCTTGTGATGAAACATCTGCAGTGGCTGAGGTTGAAATCCCTGCATTTGAGCTCCTTGTGAGAGCAGGAAGGAGTGTCTCCTCCCGTGGCCTAACCCAAGAGGAGCTAAAGGAGAGGTGGGAGGAGAGAGAATTCAAGCTGCAGATGGTCAAAAAAATGGAAGTTGAAGAGAAAAAGGCTCAAAGGGCCTTAGAGGCAAAGTAGCCGAGGCAGAGAGAGCCTTAGTGGAGAGTACAGTTCTACTGGCTCATGAACTGAGTCTGAAAGAGATGGATAGCAAGGCCAGGAAGACATATTCCAGCAGTGATGGTAGGAGCATACATGCAGTACTTGATGCAGACAAAAGGGTTAGCATACCCAAGGATTTGGTGCCCAGTTATGTGGTGGGAGATGACATTTAAAAATGTTTTTCTGCTTATGAAGTTATACTGATGGTTCAGAGGGTTCCTGAGGAGCACAGGGGGGTGATCTGTGGAAACACATGCCAACACTTGGTAGGGACACACTTCTAGAGCTAGAGGTTGGGATCAAACAAATTATACCCCTATGAATTCCATTTTATTTGCCAAATTTGGGCTGACCCCTGAAAAGTATCGTCAACATTCAGGGACAGCCAGAAGCTCCCCAACCAATCCTGGGTAGATTTTGTGGATTACTCCAGTAAGGCACTGAATGGCTGGGTGAGGGGCAGCCAAGTCTGTGATTTTAATGGGTTGAACTATTTAATCATGAGGTAGCACATGCTCAGTATCTGTTTTCCTGAGTTATGCCAGCACCTAGTGGACAGTAAGATGACTGACACCAGGAAGCTTGCTGAGGAGGCAGACCTCTGGGCTAGCACCAGAGTATGTAGAAAGTTACCTAAGGGGATCCCACAAAGTTGTTCAGGATTCCCAACACAAGAAGCAGGAGGAGGAGGAGGACGTAAAAACAAGGAACTGTCAAAAGGCCCCCAAAATAATTCCCAACGGAGTAGTGGTAGCCAGTCCAAGTCTGATCCTAAAAAGAAGGGGTTCTTTGAACATATGACTGTCAGATTTGTACCCCAATGTACAGAGTGCTACAAATATGGGCACAACAAGGGTGACTCCAAATGTACCAAGACGGCACATCCCCCCACCGGTGAGCAGACACCACGGTTGGCGAGTGCTGTGCTCGGGGAGGAGGTAGTCCCAGTTAGCTGGAGGGAACAGACAGAGTTGATCCTAGTTTCCCTGGTGGGTGAAGAAAGGGTGTCAAATGCCCACATGTCTGCAGTTGCTTCAAAGTATATGCAGTGGGTCACCATTAACGGGCAATGATTGGAGGCTCTGTGAGACACAGGTGCCAGTATGACTACTTTCAAGTGTCAGCTGCTGTCTGCAGAACAAGTCCTACTGAACACATTCCACCAAGTCGTAGTTGCTGACAATCACAATAGCCCATTTACTCGTGGCTCTGGTTCCCTTTGAGTGGGGGGATCTCAGGTTCTCTGAATGATGCTGTGAGCCCTGCCATGCCTGACTATTTGCTAGTCAACGACCTGGAGCACACTGCCTGGAGGACGGCAGAGCTCAGGTCTCACTTGGATGTGATGGGATTGCTTGAGCGGGTCTGTATTGCCACTCAGCCCATGGCTGTCTGTAAATGGAGTCAAGGGAGTCTGGAGCCTCGAATAATGGCCCAGACAACTGCCAAAGAAAGGCATAAGGGGCGTGGAAAACCAGCCCCTGAAGTCCCACAGTCAAGGTTGACAGGGTCCCTGAGAAGGAGGCACCCGAGCCAACTGGGGAGGACATTGTCACCTTATGAGACCTACCTCAGTTTGCCAGCTAGCAGGTTGAGGGCGGGCCCACCAGGGAGGAATTCTTCCAAGTGCAGAAAGAGTGTACCACTCTTGAGGGCTTGAGGTGCCAGGCCTCAGCCCATGCAGCAGGGGAAGCCTCTGGGGATCAACTAATCCACTGGGGGGAGAACAATCTCCTTTACAGCAAGCCTAAGGCTCCTGGTGCTGGGGCACCTCAAGTGCTAGTGGTACCTCAGTGTTACAGGACTTTCCTACTGGGTTTGGCTCATGACAAACCCCTGGCAGGGCATTTTGGGCAAGATAAGACCTTCGCCACGCTTGTCTTCCACTTCTATTGACCCAGAAAGAAGACCATCTTGGATGCATTCTGCGGGTCCTGTCTCACCTGCCAGGCAAATGGGAAATCAGGACAAAAGCAAAAAACTCCCCTGATCCCATTACTCATCAATGGCACCCCCTTTGAAAGGGTGGGCATCTATGACATTGGACCTTTGGACCCCTAGACAGCCTTAGACAACAGGTTTGTCCTGGTCTTGGTGGACCATGCCACCCACTACCCAGATGCCTTCCCTCTGAGGTTAGTGACTGCACCTGTGGTGACTAGAACTCTGATGGGGATCTTTACCCGGGTTGGGTTCCCCAAGGAGGTAGTGTCTGGCAAAGGCACTAACTTCATTTCTGCGTACATGAAGTTTATATGGGATCAGTGTTGTGTAGCTTACAAGTTCACCACATCCTATCACCTCCAAACCAATAGTATTGTGGATAGATTCGGCCAGACCTTGAAGGGCATGATTATGGACACGCCAGAGCCCATGAGGTGTAAATGGGCCGTCTTCTTGCCATGTCTTCTCTTCGACTATAAGGAGGTGCACAAAAGGAGTAGTGTTCAGCCTCTTTGAACTCCTCTATGGCTACCCTGATACGGGACCTCTGAGCCTTGTCAAGTGGGGGAGCAAGCTTCCAGGAAACCCCGCCCCAGGATGTGGTCAGCTACATGCCAACCCTCTGCAACTAGATGCACCACTTGTGGAAAAAATCAAAAGCAATCTAGAGGCAAGCTAAGAAGTCATGAAACTCTGGTATGAACAAAAGGCCACTCTAGGGGAGATTCAGCCTGGCAGGAAAGTGTGAGTCATGGAGCCAGTAGAGCCCAGGGCTCTCCAGGATCATTGGACCGGCCCATATGAAATTGAGGAGCAGAAGTGTGTGGCCACCTGCCCGGTAGACCTCCAGACGCCTTAGAACCCCCTAAGGGTGCGCCATGGAAACTAACTTAAGCCTCACTTTGAGAGGTCCGAAGTGAGCATGTTCCTCATGACAGATCAGGGAGTGGAAGAGGAGAGTGCACCTCCCTCTTCCTGACCTCCTCTATGCACAGGAACATAATGGGTCAGAGCAGGGTGTAAACCTCTTTTCCACCCTGACCCCAGAACAGCAAGGTGGCTATTACCAGTTGCTTGGACAGTTTGCCTCACTGTTCTATTTCACCCCTGAACTCACACATCTGTGCATCCATGATATTGACATTGGAGGCAGTCCACCTGTAAAGAAAAACATTTACAGGTTGTCAGACAGGGTGAGAGCCAGCATCAAGGAGGAAGTCTCCAAGATGTTGGCATTAGGGGTGATTGACATCTCTAATAGTCCCTGCTCCAGCCCTGTGGTGTTGGTACCAAAGGCAGACCCAACCGGCACCACACCAGAACTCCGGTTCTGTGTGGACTACCGAGGACTCAATTCCGTCACCAGGACTAATGCACGCCCCATCGCCAGAGCTGATGATCTCACTGATAAGCTGGGTGCTGCCTAATTCCTAAGTACCTTTGATTTGACATCAGGACACTGGCAGATCACTCTGACTGAGGTGGCCGGAGAGGGCAGCATTGCCAACCCCAGAGGGCCTCTACCAATGTAGGGTGATGCCCTTTGGCTTGAAAAATACCCCTGCTACCTTCCACCAGTTGGTTAACAGGGTCCTGGATGGTGAGGAGGCTTTTTGTGCAGCCCACTTAGACGACATTGCTGTCTACAGTTCAAGATGGGAGGAACACTTGCATCACCTCCACGAGGTACTTCAATCCCAACAACAGGCAGGCCTGACAATCAAGGCCAGTAAGTGACAGATTGGGCAGGGTTCTGTGTAGTACCTTGGACACCTAGTAGGTGGGAGCAAGGTGCTTCCCCACCAGGGCAAGATTGAGACTATCATGACCTGGCAACCACCTAAAACCCAAACAGAAGTAAGAGCCTTCCTAGGCCTCACAGGCTACTACAGAGGATTTGTTAAGGGTTATGGCATCATTGTTGCCCCCTTAACCGAGCTGACTTCTGAGAAATAGCCCAGATTGGTGATCTGGACAGAGGCTTGTCAGAAAGCCTTTGCTTCCTTCAAGGAAGCCATATGTACAGCACCTGTACTCAAGGCACAGAGAAACTATGACACTAAGAGGAGAAAAACTCCTCCCGTGTTGTAAGGGCAGAGAGGGAATCTCTGGTGGGAGTACGTCCTCCCATGGTAAACACTAAGTCACAAAAACTACCCCACAGTTATAGAAATAACATTAACTAATCCTGGTTAGGTATGGGAAGGTTATCTATGAAGCATCCTAGTTATTACCCACTGGGTTGTGGGAAAGGAAATGATTCCTTTTGTTTATATTACCCTCACACACCCTAGTGGTGTCATGCTTCATCGTCGGGTCACCCTGACTCCTAAAAGTCAGGGTGGGATCGACCGTTTTTCAGGGAGCTCTTACAAGATGTGGCCAGGGGGTTTTAAAGATTAAAAATCCTCAGACAGTTCCCGGTATCCATTTATTCTTGGAACTGTCGGCGATATTAAAAGATAAAAGCATATAAAGGGTCAATTGGATGATTGTGGTCCTATGACCCTAGTGCCGACATGTTTCAGCCCAACAATTGGCCAAAAATGGTCCTGGGCTTTCTTCAGGGCATCAAAAAGAAATTCCCTCCCTGGTAAGAGCAGAGGATCAATATCAAACTACTCCAATTTCTTGAAATAAAGGGCAGGTAGCTGCTCCTTTATTTAAACAAAAGATAGACTGATGTTGTGCTTTGTGGTTTTTCTTTTTACTCCATCTGTAGATAAAAAGAGAACAAGAAAGAAAGAGAACATAACGTAACAACATTATTTTGGTGCCCGTTGCTTCCCATAGGTGATGTGCTTATAAATTGCACCCATGCACCCATGCTCATCCAACAAGACGGGTAAGTGCAAGCCATCTTTCATTGTGATCTGTCTGGTACACTTTTTACCAGGATTATCTTCAGCCACTATTTATATTGTGTTGTATACCGGACAACAAAATACAGTGCTGTAGCAGTTTGACTATCGCGACGGCAGAGTACGGGAGGAGATGATTTTCAACAGAGCTTGGCGAGAAAAGGAGGGACTTATCATAGCGCCCCAGAAACTGTACTATTTATCTTTCATTCTACTAAGAATACGTTTCACACACAGCTCATGAAATACGATCCTCTCAGGTTATGATTGGAAGTGTTATTTATGGCAACGGAAACTGAAGATGACCTAGATACTACCAATAGACCTTGTATGCTGATTTCACAGATTTATAATTTTTATGTCTTTTGTGCCGTCCTACTTCTCCGAACAAATTGTACATTATTGAGCCTTGAGAAAGTCACGGTGGTTGGCTGTTTTTCATGCTCTATACAACAAGGACTGGACTACTATCGCCATCACAGTAGAGAATTTTATGTGACTGTATTAACAAGACTGAAAAGTTCTACTCCTTGCAACTTTTTGTATTAAGTTTGGTACTTTGTCATTTACAAAATAAATTAATGAATGTCTAGAGAAATGCATTTCCTGTGTTTCCTGTGTTAAGAGAAGTTTTTCTTCTTTGTTCTTTGGATCAGACTGACAGATTACTGTCATTAATACAATCTGTAACATTTTGAGTGCAGGGTTTCTCTGTTTGTAACATTTCACGAGTTACGGCTGTTTCTTGTGTGTTCAACACCTTAGGTAGTGGGGTGTTTTACCCTGAGTGGCACCAACTCTACTCTTTTTTGTGAGGTTACTATTTAAATATTTAAATACATTTTGTAAGCCCGTACATACAGTACTTTTGAGGTGCGACCCTTGTATCCACCACTGCCTGTTTCTGTTTCATGTATCACTTCAGTATACTTCTGGACCTGTGAAGACTATGCCAGGAAGAAGGGCTTCTGTGCTGATGAAGGACTGCCACCCTGCTGGACTGCTGCTTTGATGGACTCCTGTCGTGCTGTGCTGCCCTGTTGGCTGCTGTCACCTGCCTTGGTCAGAAGATTGAACCTGCATCACTTGACCTTAGAGTGATTCCAAGGGCTTCCTGGCTTACCTCCTGATTTGAAGTCTCAGGTACATAAAAAACTTCCATCTTACTTGTACCTGGACTCTGCCATCTGTGAGTCTGCCCTGCCAAGTGGTGCCACCCCAGTCCTGGACCCTTGGAAGTGAGGCCTACGGTGCTTCTTCAGTCAACCCATGCATCCTCCTCAAAACTGGTGCATCTTCGCCGTTGCAGAGATCAGAACTGGCACATCCTCACTGTTGCCTGGAGTGGACCGGGCACATCACCCTCGAAACTGACATATCCTCTGCTACAGGAGCAGAACTAATGCAGGACATTCGGGACCAGCGCATCACACTCAGAACCAACGTATCGACAACTTTGAATGGAGAAAACCAACACATCTTCTTCTGTTACAGGATCAGAACCGACGTATCGCCTTGGCTGCACCCCACATCTTCCTCAACGTCGACGCAACCAGGATCACAGTACTTTTTTTCAGCGGGCCTAATTGGGTCCCTGTATGTGGCCCGTGCTCCATTGCAGTCGGCCTGAACCTTTTACTTTGCCCCGGTCCAGCGTGACCAGATATCCCAAACAGGTGCTTATGACTTCTAAGCGCTATTTTGCAGTTTATTCTTTAAAAGTTCATATCTCAAGTTCTACTTATTGGATTTATGTTATGGTCTTGTTTTCTTTATAAAATTAAGCTAACCTCTATTTTTTTAATCTGGTGTATAGTCTTTTTGTGGTGTTTTCACTGTGTTACTGTTTGAGGTGTTGTCCCAGAGGGAGAGTACAGGATAATTTAGGGTGTGTTATGAATTACCCTGACTAGGTATGTGGCTCCTGCTTGGACAGGATGCATACCTCTGCCAACCAGAAACCCAATTTCTAATAGTGGATTATTAGTTGAAGTGAATGGTAGTCTTCTTCAAGTAATAATGGCACTATTCCTTCCAGTTAGGTCTCAATAATTTCAACCTGAGCTTAACCCTTAGTAGCTGTAGCACAGAGCGGGCAAGTTTAACTTAGGAAAAATGTGTAAAGCAATTCTCAATACCAAAACAGTTTAGAAAGCACAAAACACAATAAAAATTCTACTCCAATTTATGAAAATAGACAATCTTTTAATGAACAAATAGACACCAAAATCACAAAAATCGAATGTAGGGAACCATAGGTATAATTATATCAAATTTGTAGGCATTTCTAGCTACAAAAAGTGCAAATCCCGAACCCCCAGGTATGTGGTCATGCTAGATCAGGTCAAAGTTAAAATTTATGGCCAACTGAGATAGAGTGCAGTTCTAAAATAGGGACCATGTGTTGTCCAGTGGAAAGCTTACCTTCTGTCTCAGCATTTTTCTTGGAGGATATTTTCTCCTTGACAAGGCCATTGGTAGGTCAAGGTGCCAGCTGGATCCGAAGAAGAGCTTGTTGATGTCGACTGGCTACATTGCAGGACCTCAGTGGGAGCCTCCGCATTTGTGGGAAGTTCGAGGCTCCCAACGTCAAAGGTGGGAAAACTCAGAGTAGAAAAAGTCCAAAGTTCAGGCCCAGGAAGGTGTTGTTGTCAGAGGGGTGCTACTCAGAGTTGGTCCTAGTGAAACACTCTACGTTTGAACTTACACATTTTTGGGGGAGGAATCCTTCCAAATCAGTCTAACCAGCAGTTTGACATCAACGGTTTCAGCTTGGTGCCACTCTGCTGGTAGCCTCTGGTTCTTTTGGCAAAAATCCTTGAAAACGTTTCTAAGTCCCAGCTTTTAGGGTCAGGCAGGAGGAGAACACTCTGACACTTATCCAGGAGCCCCAAGATCTTCGGGACATCACTTAAAGCTCAAGACTCACTCGAGTGGAAGCCACCAACCGGGTCCAGGGCAGGTTCAGGTGGAACTGTTCAGCTGGGCTCTTCGCTTCCGGAAGGTGGGCTACTTGCAGCTTTTGTAACTTTATAGGGAGCTAGCCAACTAGCCCTTGGGGTCTTTTCTGCTGTCCTGGGTTCAAGTGGTAGTCAGCCCATGCCTTGAAGTTTCTCTCCACAGTAGGTGCAGTCCTCTTTCTGAAGTCTAAAGGGTTCAACAGAATCAGTCCTTCTGTCTTTTTCAGGTCCAGCAGTGTTCAGAAGAAGTTATCCAGGGATGCTACTTTTATGCCTGGCACCAGCTTGGTGCTGGGTGCTTGGAGCTGGGTTGGGGAAACTCATTGTCCAGTAGAGAAAAAGCTGCCAGGAGCAACCCTACCCACTTTGACATAATGTCCTGGGGTTTGGTCTTAAACAATCCCACAGTGCCCTGCTCTGCCAAATTCCAACATGGTAGAACCTATCTTCCCCTGATCACAGCTCTGGGAACACCCCTGAGGTGTGGCTATGGACTTGAAGTGCTACCCCTGTAAACCAGATCTGGAACAGGTTTCCCCCTACTGGGATTGGTGCTACTCTGACTAGTTGGACAATGGCACACCTAGGTGTGAGTTATATCTTTGTGTCAAAGTGATGCCCCTTGGAAAGCATGTGCAGTTGTTGGGCACATCTCCCAGGCCATCCTGTCAGGAGGAGGTCACGCCTCCTCCCAGGCAAGGCTCTTTTGTTCTCTTCCTAGCCAAGGCCCTTTTGTTCCCTTTACTGTGAGCCATTCACACCTCCCAGCAGAATGCCAGTTGACAGTTGTGGATTACCTCTGAAAAGGCTACCGTGGGCTTTAGGCAGGAAAATACCAACTTTCTAAAAGTGTCATTTTAATTTTAATTTAAAATCCAAATTGACCATCACATTGGATTTTAATTCCTAATAATTTCAGTCAATGAACCATGGTTCCAGCAATTTAGAAACTGAAGTTATGGATTAATAGGTGTTATAATGTAACCCAGTGATTTTGTATGCGAGCTCCTACCTTGCTATATATAGGGAAAAACAGCTTTGGAGATTTCTCACTGCCAGGACATGTAAAACTTAAGAACACATGTCCTGCTTTTTAATTACCATGCACTTTGCCTTGTGGGCATTTAGGGCCTATCTTAGGGGTGACTTATAAGTATTAAAAAGTAAAGTTTGGGCCTGTTAATAGGATGATTTTTAAAGGTTCAAATGACAAGTTCAAGACTGCCATGCAAGGCTGCTGTGGCAGACTAAGAGTCATGTTTTTCATGGCCACTTTAGTGGTGGCACAATAAGTGCTGCTGTCCGCTAGTGCCCTTCAACGTACATACCCTGGTCACACAAGGTCCTCCACCAATCAAGGATTAGCCAATTGTACACATGTTTTATGGGCAGAGCACACACACTGAGAGCTGATTGGCAGGTCCCCAGTGCAACAGAATCGAAAAACCAACAGCATCAGTCCAAACATTGGGGTGATCATGCAAAAAGAGTCTTTTCCTTGCAACTTCCATTAGCTTAAAAAAACAATTTTCTTAACATGCATTCCCTACCCAAGCTTTGAATGTGTAGTATGTCGCAATACAAGATGTTATATTAGTGATTCCCCACAACATCCCATTTTTCTTCCTCCCGCTGATCCCAAACCTCTCCTCTAATGTCCCCATTTGGCATATTTTTGAATGTAGGTGTAAGCAATATGCTCTCATACCAAGTGGTGAAATTGTGCTATAGAAAAACTATGTAAATAAATAGCAATAAATAAGAACATTTGCTTTTCAATTAAATTACTTCATCAGCAGTCTGTAATTAGATACAAAAGCTGCCTCACCCCCTGATAGTGTGCTTGTGCTGTCCCTAATATACAACATACTTCTGAATGCCCCTCCACCCCTTTGCATAACGGTGCAGGAGTTGCCAGTGTCTGTCACAGGTCCTTGAATATCACTAGTGATCTGACCACTGCCTTTGACTCGGTGGAGCTCCCTTGCCACATTCTCTATTCTGGCTTCTCCTTATGCCAGTATTCTATGTTTTTTCTTCTACAACACTCTGGGCCACTCTTCTTGCTTTGGAGAACTGCTGGATAATTTTTCAGCCAGTCTGTGCAATGAACTCAAAATTGGGGCTTTCCAAGCGTGCAGGTAATTTATTAGTTTGAAGTACTATTGTAGAAAACAAGGACTATATTGCAGCGGGGTGCTGCAAGTGACATGACTTCAATTTGGCATCTATGCAAACGTGAAATTGGAGCGTCGTGATAAGGCCAAAGTATACCATGATGGTTTCAGTTTGACCCTTTACTGATTTGTGCAACTTTTCACAGTAGAACCTGTATCTTGAAGAATTCCTTTTGCCATTTGTATGTAATAAAATTGTAGATTGCACAAAACAAGCTGATCGTAATTAAAAAGACATTGTAAAAAGCAAGCCGTTCTGAGCAGAAATCAAAGAAATACCTTGTTGCACTATATTTTCCTGATTCCAAGTATCTTGGAGCTTTCCAACCCCTATCCAAACCTTTGTATGAGCAGAGGTCGTTATTCTTAGCACCCAGTATTTACCAGGTGTGTTAAATACCTCATCCTTCATTAAATGATGACAGGTGAATCCCGACAAAATTTATCAGAGGGAAACAATATGATATTTACCAAGACATGCAGATTTTTATGCTATGAGCACCGAAATGTGCATGTTGTTACCCAATCACTCAGAATAGAATAGGTGAAATTTTATTTATAGGACTTGATAAATTCTAAACCATGGGGAATAATAGGCTTTTATTGAGTGTAATAAATAGCACCTTTAATCTGACGACCGTAGAATCGGGCCCTGAGGCCCCGATTCAGAGTTGATAGGACAACTGGATGATATATATTGCACCTGATAACTATATTAATACCGTTACATATGTTATTTAGCGGTGGGGTAAATAGCACCCATTCAGAGTTTTGGGGGAAAAGCATGAAGATTTGCACCAAATCCGTTTGGTACAGTAAATACCGTACACATTTCCCCTCTTATCTACCAAAATGTAATGAAGGGTGCGGTATTTAACACACTCAATAATTACTGGGTGCAGTAAATAGCACCAAACTCGGAATTCTGATGCAGAAAGCACCAACCAACTAGGAACTAGGGCCTAAGTGGTTATTTTTACAAATCTTCTTTACATCTGACACACTTTATTAAAAATGTATTTTCCTTGTATTCACAGTCTAGTAGCCATACTACATATTTAGTAGTCATTTGTCAGGTGATAAGTACTCATCTGTGCCTTGCCTTCTGTTATTTTTATAGGAATTACCATGCTACGTTCTAGTAATGCAGCTTGCTGTGGTCTATGGATTTACTGTGTCTGCTGTTTTTTATGACTGACATAGCAATAACCAGATTGCAAAGATATTTATGCTGTCTGTGGTTTAGCAAGATAATTAAAGGATATAAATTAATCAAGTGCAATTAATTAGAAACTTTATGTTCACAGCAGTCCTTCTTTGCATGTATAATTTATATTTATCGATTTCCTGGCTTTCATTAGCCTATGAGATAACAGCAAAAATGCATTAGAGACGAAAATGTACAATTAGCGTGAGAGTGAACCTGGCATAATTGATGGATCAGCACATGTTTGGGGCAAATATAAAGCTTTGTTAACTGTCATAAGCGGTTGCAATTGACGAGTGGCGTTTTCCTACATATCTCCCAGCTGATGAATGGTGTTTTTAAAGAGTCGCCTTAATGGGAAGCTGATAGTTTGGCTGGATTTACATTTTAATCAGCGTATTTATGATGAAGGCAGCCATAACAAATTCATAGGCCTGCTAGCGAATAGTATAATGGAATTTGTAACCGGTTACACTTACACATACATTATAGCGAAGAGTCCCGGCTAAATAACTGATGCATCGTGTTCTCTTTCAGGAAGGGCCATTTTATCTGGAAGAATTTATTGTGCTGCGTGGTGTTCATTGTAGCAAACTGTTTAAATCAACACATCTGCAATCTACTCTGTTATGAGTGATTCACCTTCAGAAGGAAATTATACTAATGAGCATGAGTAGTGCGCATGCGTGGATACATTCATATTTAATATGTCAATAAATAATCACCTTGCAGCGTTTGTCATCGTCAGCATCCCAATGGAAATATTGACAGGCATTAAGCTTTTGTTTTTGTTTATCCAACATAATAGGCATTTCGTAGTAAACAATTTGCACCTTCAGATGCTTTGTGCTGCTTTATAAAGAAACGACCACCTGTTTAAATATTTATGTGACGGCATCGATAAAGAACGAAGGGTAAATCATTCACTACATCAGACATGCGTGTTTAGAAAGACATTACCGCGTGCTTTTAGTGCACAGTGACGGGGCAGTACAAAGAGCCCCTGGAACAACTGCCAGGCCTCAACATATGTCCCTGCATCACAAATGTAGTATGCAAGAGGGCTCACATCAGACATGAAATGTACAATGTCCTATGTTGAAGAACTATGGGGCATATTATCAACACACATATCGCCGCTTTTTCGGCACATAGCGCCGAAAAAGCTGCGATTTTTGTATCGCACAATCATCAAGGCAGCGCTAACATGCATTAGCGCATGTTAGCTGCCGTTTACGTAACGCTTCGCATCTTAGCGATATACATCGCTAATTAGATGCAAAGTAGGCGTTCCTGCTTCAAACAACATGAATAAGGTCGCAAACACGTCATCGCGGTATTAACAACGCGGCCAAGGAACCGCGAAGCGATATTAAAAGCCGCGCTAACCGCGGTTATCGCCGGTTTCTTACGTCTGCTTAAAACCTGACTTAGGCATCTTTTGTATGGGAGGTTGATCCTCTGGTTAGGTCCACACTCCCCTATTATCAAGCATTTCATGAGCGCTGTGAAATCCTTGCTGGATTTCACGCGCTAATTCTGTTATTCAGCCTCTATCGCTGGAATTACATCGCCTGTTAGCAAAACGATGATGATACGTCGCTAACACGGCGATGTAATCCAGCGATAATGTAAATCGCGCTAAGCGCGATTTGCGATGATTATCGCATGGCCTTGGTAATATGCCCCTATGTGTTTCAATATCCCACTGAATACAAGTGGTCTAGGATCTGAGGCAGGCTTTCATTACTACAGGAGGTTCACTGGCACCGGGACCCTGAGAGGTGAGGTGTCCAATGCACCGCTATTACAGCTTAGTACCTCTGGCGTAACGAAACTTGAGGGGACCCCCCTGCAAACTACATGGAGGGGCCCACCTCCGTACTCAGTCAGGAGCTGTCACGCCAGGGTCCTGTGCTGAGGGCCCCCCCCTGGAGCTCAGGCCCCCTGCACTGTGGGGGCTGCGGGGGCCTTTGGTACGCCACTGCTTAGTACGCCAAAGCAGGTGCCATTTTCTGCCAGGTTCGCATCACAAAAGTGACACCAACGAGTGCAAAATATTTGTTTTGCGTTTATTTTCAGCTCAAAACGTGTTTTGCACTGGAAAGCACTGGAAAGTTGTCTGCTTTTTACATCAAAGAGGTGTTCCATGGATGGTACATGGGTGTTGCTATGAAGCAATCCATGGTTTCTGACACAGCGCCCATTTTTCTACTGACAAAATAGACAATGTTTTGCACTAAAAAATAATGCCTCTTTGAGGCATGCATAAAAAGCAGAAATGCTGTTATTTCTTCAAACTTTTCAGACTGTGCATGTGTGCTGCATTTTACAGCACACATCCAAAATGGGAAAAGTTGTCAAGTCTGTCTAGGCATAGTATTTTGCACTGGAAGGGTAGACATGCCGCAGACACCTTTGCACTAGGCAGCCTGATTGTGTGCCAGGAAACTGCAGGACACCTATTAGTACCCACGAATGGGGATTCTTTCCCAAAACATTTTTTAATGGAAGTATATTGAAAACAGTTGCGTTTGAAAGTTGAAACCAGATTTTTGTGGCAAGATTTGTTATTAATTAGGCATTCTGTGTCATTTGATAATATTGATTAGGATCAGGTTGGGCTTAGGATTGATGTGCAGAATTGTTCTTTTCATTTTTTTTGATCTTTTACTGAATGGTATAACGAATGTGTGCTGTGGAAGGACTTGAAAACACCTGAGAATCTTAAAAATGAATGAATGTGCAATATTTTAACTAGAGATTATGAAAAAGGTCTGCATGTCTAAGACTGAATAATAATGTAATACTATATGGTGCATGAAGTTCTTGTTTTGTTGATTATATTTAAGTACCCCTACCCTCATTACCCTTCACTGGGTCAAGTCCCATTTCTTGTAGGTTATATTAGCATGTGCACCAGTCACAAGGGCAATGTCTACTGATGAAATCTCAGGATCATCTAGTGGTCCATACAAATCAAAAAAATATTTTGAGTGAGAACCAGGTGTAAATCGGAAAAGGAGAGTATAGCAGTATATTGGTGTAGGAGATTTTAGAACCAAAGACTGTGAGCTATGCAAAAGAAGATACTGAAGAAATATTAAACTGTCTCTCTGCATTAAGGAAAGGCACAACGTCCTCTAATATAGAACAACAAAGGGGTTCCGAGAAATTATTAGACTTAAAAGAAACCTATCAGAACAGTACTACATGGCGAGGTAATATTAAAAAACACCTATGAGCCATCACCATCCCGAAAGGACTCCAGCTACAAAATGTTCTGTTGATTTTCACAAATGATCCTGAATATACACCAGACCGCTGCAGCATAGAAACTAAATGTTGAAGTGATTGGATGCTCTTTTGTCAATTAAAACAGCTGAACATTTTTGGGGATCTTTGATTGAATATCGGAACCAGGAATATCGAGTTACAGAAACATCGCGTCATGAATATCGATGTCAAAAATATTGTCTCCCTATACTTATAATGGAAGCAAATACAGCTTCACACTAATATTGTTTAAAAATATACACAAAAATCAACTGCAAAACGTAAAAAAATTACTAAATTAATAAAACATAAAAAAAGTATAAACTACAAAAACAAACCTTTTACTAGAAATATTTGAACAATGTAAATAAAAATTCTTTATATACAGAATATAAAATTAAAATAAACAAACAAATAATAACAATATATATTTAAACAATATCAACAAAACTCTTGAAGTCTGGGAATAATAAATATACTATTCCGACTCCATTCTGTGCAACATTAGAGAAAACGGACTTCAGAGAGGTCAAATTTACTACTCCCACTCCAGTCTGTGCTACAGTATGGAAAGCATTGGACTTCAGAGGGTTTAAAAGTACTATTCCCACTCCAGTCTGTGCAACAGTAGGGAAAGCATTGGACTTTGGAGGGATAACATTTGCTATTCCCACTCCAGTCTGTGCAACAATAGGAAAAACGTTGGATGTTGGAGGGGCAAAATGTACTATTCCCACTCCAGTCTGTGCTACAGTAAGGAAAATATTAGACTTCCTGAGAGTTAAATTTACTATTTCCACTTCAGTCTGGGCAACAGTAGGGAAAGCGTTGGACTTTGGAGGGGTTAAATTTACTATTCCCACTCTACTCTGTGCAACAATAAGGAAAGCGTTGGACTTCGCAACATTATGCTGGATCACATGATGGCACACATATTACATTAGGACCAACACACCACAAGGAACAAGTCCAATTGAAACCAGGTAACTTCCATCCTATCTCTGTGCAAGCTGGTTTTGTACACCCAAACTCTGTGACAGACATTCCCAGTAACAATTCATGTCCACTTCGTATGTCTGAACAGCATCATATACCTGCAAATGCCACAACTCTGAAATGTCCAAATGAAGACGCCATGGCAAAGGTACCTAAAAAGACCAACACAGAGAGATTAGCTAAGAAAACATACATATGACCCACATCACATTGTCAACTTCTAGGGAACACACTCCAAAACAACATTTACAGCTGAACAAAGTTACACTTACTATACATACAACTTTCCCCAGATATTTCCAGACCCATTTATTACTAGTATGTAGCATTCACATCCTCCTCACAACATCACTACAAGAGTTGCAAGAATAGTCAGCCATCACATCTCACATTATACTTACACTAAGGAGAAGTAGTTCAGGATAAGATCCTGATGCAAGTCAGCTTCTTCCTCTTCACCACTATCATCATCTTCATTTGACATTTCAGGGTCCCTACTTTGTGGGTCTTCATGGCCAGCATCCTCTGCGATGTAAGGTATGTTCCATTGCAGGGCAATGTTGTGGAGTATGCAGCAGGCCACGGTGATCTTATACACCTTCTCGGGAGAGTACAGGAGGTCTCTCCCAGTCTTGTTCAGACATCATCTGAATCTGGCTTCCAGGAGCCCAATAGCCCGCTCCAATGGCCACCATGTTCTTCCATGGGCCTCATTGAAGCAGACTTCCCTTGGCATTGTAGGATTCTTCAGCGGTGCTAACAACCATGGCTGGTTTGGATACCCTGAGTCTCCTAGATGGAAGACAGACAGAAGGCCAACAATTAGTGACACACTTTCAGATCATGCTACCTGACATTTCCCACAAAAAGTTAGGACAGATCACACTTACCTACAAGTCAGGCCCTCTCTGCTAGTAGTTGTGACATCAGCTGGGGTATAGTGCTGTTCCGCAGTATGAAGGAATCATGTGCAGATCCTGGGAACCAGGGACAGATATTTGAGATGTACAAATCCAGAAAGCAGACAACTTGCACGTTGACAGAATGGAAGTGCTTCCTGTTCCCGGTACACCTACTCCCTGTCATATGGTGGTACCAAGGCAATATGGGAGCCATTAATAGATCCAGTTACATGTGGGATGTGACTAAATTCGTAGAAATCTGCCTTCACAGTGGCTAAATCCTCACGCCTGGGGAACTGGATGTAGCTGCCCACGTGTCTCAAAAGTGCTGCTCGCACCTCTGTGAGGACCCAACTAAGCATAGGTTGTAACATTCCACCAGAAATAGCAACAGTGAATTGATATGAGCCTGTGGCCAAAAAAAGCAAAACTGGCATGAGTTTAACAAGTGGTGGTATTGATGTAGGATTATTGATGTGAGGTAGGAGGTTAGGCTCCAACTGATGACATAGATTCAGTATTGTTTGCCTATTCAAACGGAACTTCTGGATGATATGTCCATGGTGTATAGGTCTGGAAATAGGCGGTACACTGGAGGCTGGTGCCTCCTCCCTCTCCCAGGGGACCTATGTGAGGAGTAACAAAAAAATGTATTTTGGTCACAGTATGCAGAGTAACATATGTGAAGAGTAATGCAAAAGTCATGTGTCTGAACATCAATGCTTCATGAAGCAGTACACATTTTACATCATCATTGTCAAATCTTGAAATTTCACCTGTCATCCCCACGGTGGCCTTCACAGGTCTGCAACAGAACTTGGCACATCATCAATTCATAGAATTTCAATTGCCACTATAGTGAGTGTAGCATAACATGTATTACCACCAACCGGGGTGAACAGTGCGGCGCACACATTTTGCCTATGTACAGTTTTCCCAATTGCAAACATGTTGAATGTACGCATCTGCCGGTAGTCGATCGTGCGGTGGGTGGTCATATGCACCGATGACCGAGTACGTGCAATAAATGTATGCAGCAGTTGCAAAAAAATCTCCCTTGCCTCCTGACACTGCTGCTATCAACACCTCCTCCATTTTAACTGCTGTTTGCTACCTCTGGGAGCAATCATGGCATGAACTACAGAGGGGAAGGCCCATCCCTTCTCTCCAGAGGAGCTGGATATGCTGGTGGATGAGGTCTTTCCCTAGTATTGTCAGCTCTCTGGCTCACCAGAGGACCAGGTAAGTTTCTCAAATACATATTTAACTCCATTTCACTTCTTTTTTCTATTCCCATAGGCTACAATGTGCCTCTGAGTATCAGAGTGTAAGCATTATGTTGCTTGCATACATTGTGTGGCCCCTACATAGGACACACATGTATGGGGCCCTGGACTTTGTGGAGAGAAGGCCACCATTGGAATGTGTGATGAGGGTGATTTCGACTTGTTTTACATGCATATCTCTATGCAGGGTACAAGTTCATAGTGGCTACAATCAGTTATCAAATCACATCACGGTATATGTGCATGGTTGTGTATAGGCTTCACAACATAAGCTATGTCTGTATGCTGTTAGAAGTATTTGAGGATGATGTTAGCCAAGTGTACTGTCCCACTGATCACTCAGCCCATATCAGACTTTGTAAAACAGTTGTCTGGTAGGTAGATATACCTCACAGATCCCTTCAGAGTGCCAAACAACCAAATGTTCACATATGGAATGGACAGAAGTTTGACTTTTCACTATTGAATTGGTGGAAATGTAAGGTTTATGTGGGATAAGTAGCCTCAGTCTTCAGAGACCAAGGCCTGACATCGATATGTGAGCAGTCTGGGTCATGGCCCAGCCTGGGGCAGAGATTACTGTGGCAGTAGAACTGCTGCACAGAGTAATGTCCCTGTAGACCTTCTGATCCATTGATAATCCCAGAAAGAGTTATCTGTTCCCCTAGTAGCCCTGATAGCTGTTATATGGATAATATGAGGCATGGTGACTGAGGTGCCCCGTGGCCACCTGACCTGATACTTTTTTCCATTGACCAACAGTGTCAATGTTTGTCTGTCACTAATGACTGTCCCCTTACTCACACAGGTCTGTTGATACTTTCCTAATAGTGTTGCTTCCACTGCACAGGCCTATTGCACACCTGAGACATGAACAGTGTACATAGTGGGTTATTTTTGAAGAGATTTAGAGAAGTCAATAATCTGCTTGGCTAAGATGTTCCCATCACACAACATATACAATGGTATGTTGACTGTCATCCCTGTTACAGTGCCTCATATGGCAAAAGGGGTGTCCAGTAATGGCTGTACAAACAACACAAACTTAAGTTGACTTACTAGGATACTCAAATAAGTAGTCCAGATGCCTACACAGCCCTCAGAGAGGTAGCTCTCAGTGTCACACATACCAGCCCTTACCTTGTGACCTTAGTCTTAGGATGTTGTGTATACTATGGTACTTGCCTCTATGGACCATATGCATCAATGCAATGGGCTTGGCAGGAAAGGTGTCTGGACAGTCATGCACAGGTACTTTACCTATCAGAAGGTCAAAATGGTGCGTTGTGTGTCATAGTACCTCACATCACATACCATGTAGGATGGGCCTGGCCTACATGATGTCAGTGGGCTGGTACAGTCAGTGTAGGTCATGACCAGGGTTGAGGTTAGTCATCAGATTACTACAAAGGTTTGTATCCATGCTTTAGTTGTGTGTAGCATGTGTCATTCACACATGTAATATGTTGACTCTTGTTGAAGGCTTGTGCTAGATGTCAATGTAGTGTGTCTCAAGCAGACAGTTATCCTTAAAATTCCAGTTTCAATTTGTTTCTACATCTATTGCATCCATAGAGGTCAATGCCCATCAGAAGAAGGTCATTTGGAGAGCCACCGCCTGGAACATGTGGACCCTGGAGGTCTACAACTGAAGTAGTGCCCACTGCAGGAGGAGGAAGGAGGACCTGCGGCGCTGGACCCAGAAGATCATGGAGGTCCAGCTGGGTAAGTGCTCTCAACATTGAAAGGACACGCGCCGGATGCTGACCTCCCTAATGGCCTGCATACTGGTAGTGGCCTACCCGGACCTTGATGGGCAGTTGAGGGCCCAACAGCAGCGACAAGGGAGTGAGCCTTGGCCAGAGTCATACATGTAATATTGACAACTTTGAGTATTACAGGCAGGCATTGCACCAACCATATTGGTGGTGGCCCATGTGCCACACATCAGATGAGTCACTGTTGGTGTAAGTGTGGTTGTATGTGCATACTGCTGTGCTGTTCCTATTGTATTTCTGATCCGGAAGACCACTACGTCTTGTCCACCTCCATTTCTCTCCTTTTGAGCAGACACCTGGCTGAGTAAATTGAGTAATCATCTCATGTTCTCAGTAAATCTGGGTGACAATTGTACCACACAAGCAACTGGGCTTGTGTGAGGAGTGATGTACCCTCACTACTCTCTCTCTCATGTGATGGTGGCCCTATTGTATGTAGAAATAGAGGTTTTCTCTTGGTATCGTCACACAGTCATTCACAAGTCATTCTGCTAAGTATGAAAACATTCAAGAAGCCCATAAATCAATTATAAATTCAACATTAAACAAATGTGATTCTGAAATATATTTCTTTAATAAAAACTTTTTTTAAAAACTTTTTAGTGATCCATAAAATCAATAAAAACATTTAATAAATGTGCACAACTATTACCAAATTCCACAGAAGAAGTAACAGATTTTTTCATTCAATGTAAACAAGAGACAAAACAAGTGACAAAAATGAAAATCATCATAACATCAGTTAATTCAATTGAATCAAATTCATATGTCTATCCATCCATAGGTGATTAGACTCAAATGTTCCTCAAAATTAACAATAAAAACAAGGCGTCGACGAGTTTTGGTGGACTGAGAAATTTAACACCACCTTCTTCAAGACTTTATATTTCTATTGTCTCTCTTGTAATAGGCACATATTAGAAATGCCTGTTGAAAAACAAAAATGTATCAATATATAAACATTATCACATTATCATTTTATCTTATACAGATAATATACATAATCACATTTAAAAACTTATTTAAAAAACTTTTCTTAAGGAAATTTTTTTCTTTCTTTATTAAGACACATAAAATTACAACCTTGTTTCAATTTATAACCAGTTTCTGGGCTCACTCGTATTTCATACAACCCATACATACCCCTAAGGACTATCTCATACACAAATCATCCTCTCATTTATATTGTATTCTTATTATTGTATAGGTCATCAAAGGAGGTATAAAACTCTCCATATTCAAGGGTCTATCTCCCACACAGGTTTAGTACCCCGCCTAATGATTAGGGTATAGAATTAAGGCGGTCATTATTGTGCCTTCCTGTATCATACTGACATTAGATCCTACTTCATCTAAGATCAAAGATTAAATCCCACTACATCAAAAATCATAAAGTTTATATAATGTACCTGAATGTTCAGTTGTTTTAATTATATCGACAGATTTCCAGAATTTTAATATCTTCCAATCAGTACACAATAAAGAGGTTTTCTAGTGAAGAAGAATATAAGTATCATGATTTAAATTTCAAAGAAGAATATAATGGCATGATATCTTATCACAACATGAATCTAACCCACTCCAGTGTTATTCATAATTGTAGAATGAATGGTTAAAGAGCTTGAACACAATAAAGGTAGGTGGGTTTAACAGGATCACCAGAACGTTGTCCTTGGTTGTCCTAAACAAATTTTGATATAAAAACTGTGGATATAAGGTTAAATTCATATATGATAACCTTATCAACATGTACCTCACGTTAGAGATTTAACCTAATTCAACCTACCTCCCCCTGTAATTAGCGTCGGAAGAGCGGGTTAGGTAAACGGGTCAATAATCCTCCGTTTCATTCAAATTCGGGAACAATTATTCTTAAAAAATAGTCCCAAGACCTTTTTCTCCCCAACAGGGTAATATTCCACTGTTGTGAGGCATTTCTGTAAGGATATATCAAAAACAAAGAATTAAAAAAAAAAAAAATGTTTTTATGTTCCATATAGCTATCGGAAAGTCACAAACTGCATGGCGTTGATCGGATCAGAATCCTCACCCAAACCGTTAGTCAGAGTGAGCTTAGCATACCCTGATAATCATAAAGCATGTGACATGACATAGAGTTCACAGTGCATGCAGTGACTGTACAACAGTTCCCATTGATAAGTACTGGTCATACAGTGAAATGAGGGTGCAAACATCACTGGTGCCATCAGCATTAGTGCCTAAATATTGTCTAATGGCATTTGCCTGTTGATGGTTCATCTGCAATAGTATTTCAATACACTCATTCACTGACTCGTGACATGCATGAGGGAGTGAGATGTAGAATTGTGTGAATCCTATGTGAGTGCCTACATTAATCCTTGCAAGTCAATCTGAGTATGCAATACCAAAGAGTGGTGTGATGTGCCTGCCCATTGGGGCTCTAGTGATCCCACATCTTCATGTCATTGATGTTCAGGAATACGCAAAACCTTCAAAGGTGTATTGGTTTGTGGGTATACAATCTATGACTGGCGTCATCACCTGTACGAAGCAGGACTTGGGATGTTCATATGGCTATATGGAGTGTTGTGCTGTGTGAATTCAGAGTATCTATCTCCCAAATGTTTGGACCTCAATGATTTCAGGGAATCTTTCCTGCTAAATGTGATAGATAGCTAAACTACATGTGTCCAGCTTTCTTTAGACTCTTCAGGTAGTGATCATATGATCTAATTTGGAATGCAAACTGTCAACAGTGTGCAATGAGCATCTGCATGTGACATGGTGTCTGTCTCAACAGTAATTGATGCTACACTGGTGTTCAACTTGAAGTTCATGACATCATGGTGTGTTATGGGTAATAGATTTGTTTGATTTGGGGCCTTGTGTGAGCATTGTGTAAATCTCATACTTGGATCCATCTCTTTACAATGGTATGCAACAAGTGTCAAAGTATGCAAGGTTATCAACTTCCTAGTATGGACATAAGGATAGACTGTAGAGAATTCCATCCATGCATTTGGGCCTGTCTGGATTTCTGACATGAATGGACCTAAGTACTTGCAGGTTATGTAGCAAGCATGCATGTGCTCATGCTAACTCGGAAGCAAATAGAGTGAACCACCATTAAGCTGGTGTGATATGGGGACTTCTTCAATGTTTTATGTGAATTTGTGATGGTCAGGTGTGGAAATGCAATTGCAATAAACCTATGTTACATGTCATTTCAGAGACATCCAGGGAAAGCGAAGGTGAAGGGGCAATGCCGGTGGGGACACAACTGGTCATGGCGGTTCCGGACGTGAGATGTCAGATACGGAGGGACCCAGTGACAAGGAGGGTGTGGGGAATGCCCCAGAGGACATAAGCCAAAGGTCATCATCATCAAAGTGATCCTCCGGTGGACACTCCTGAATGGTGGCAGACCCAACTGGATCAGTTCCACTTTCATCCTTGTCCACCACCCCCAGTTCTGGCACCACCCTCTCTGTTGTCCCCCCCCAAAGTTGTCCGTTACCGTTCCCCTAAGTAGGGAGCAGTCTCCTTTGCTTAAGGCACCTCAGCCCCTGTACCTGTTAGCCCGCTGCCCTGAGTGAGGAGGATTTTGACATCCTGAGGAGCATCTCTGTGGGTCAGAGTGCAGTGCTGAATGCCATCCAGGGGCAAAGCAACCAGCTGACCCAGATGGGTGCCCACCTGGAAGGCATTCACACTGCCATGTCTGGCCTACAGAGATATTTTCAGGCTCTGGCCTCTTCCCTAATGGCAGCCCTCCACCCATCTCAACTTTCCACCCCTCTCCTTCCCTTCCCTATCCACATTCCCTCTTCCTATTCCTATCTCAAGCACACTCACACCTAAGCATGCACACACTACATCAGACACAAGCACCCCACACAAACGCAAGATTTAAAAAAACCTCAAACATACATGCACACAGCTGACACTCACCTCCCCCACCACCCCCACTACCCCAGCATACACCCAGGCATCACAGCAACACACACAGAGCCCTCCACAGACACACCCATACCCACAGACACCACACTAACACACACTGGCCCCTCTACAGACACAACCATACCTGCAGACATCACAGCAACACACACTGACCCCTCCACAGACACAACCATACCCATAGACATCAAAGCAACACACACGGACCCCTCTACAGATGCAACCATACCCGCAGGCATCACAGCAGCACACATTGACCCCTTCACAGATGCAACCATACCCGCAGACATCACAGCAACACACACTGATCCCTCCACAGACACAGTCATGCCTGCAGACATTACAGCAACAGCCGCCACAGACACAACCATGCCAACAGACATCACAGCAACATCCACAGCCCCCTCCACAACACCCAGCACATCCACATCACTCCCACCAAAAGAGCGCAAACTCTCAGTCACCCACACAACACACACCAACACAACACACAGGGGCCGATTCCGATCTCGGCCGGTAGGGCTCCGAATCGGATTCGGGTTTACCGGATCCGATTCGGAGCCCTGTTTCCTGACCGAATCGTACGCGGGTCCGGCCGAGCGAGTACGATGCGAATTCGCCGACCGACTCGTCCGGGCGTCCCGACCGCTCTGACCGACTGGTTCCCGGCTCGAACCGCACCGACCGACTCGCTCGGACTCGACTCGCACCGCGCTATGGAGACGTTCCCCGGCCGGGTAAGTACGATGCGCGCCGCGAGCAGTCCGACCGAGCCGCGCACTCCGGCTCAAAAGAGCTGTCGGAGCCGTACTTTGGGCGTCCGTGTCGGACCCCCCTGTACGCGTAGCCGCGCGAGTCGCACACAGGGGGGACCCATGGGTCCCCCCTACCTGTGCGTGTACGGCGCGAATCGCTTCGCCGCATACACGCTGTAGGGGGCGCACTTGTCCGCATCGCACCCATTGAGTCAATGGGAGCCCGCGTATGCGTTGTACGACCGGCTCCCATTGACTTCAATAGGAGTCCGACCGACTCGGGTCCGATGGCATACGTGCGCATCGTACTCGTTCGGTCGGACTGCACGGGTCCGATTCGGTCGGAAATCTCTCCGGGTCCGGCTCGGTCGGAGAAATTTCCGGCCCGAATCGGAATCGACCCCACAGTGTAGACAGCAGACCTAGCTCACACCTCCACTCCCTCTTCCTCCCAATCTGAACTCCATCCTGAACACCCTACTCATTTTCCCTGTGAATCTCTTTTTGTTTGCCCTTGCCCTACCCCTCTGCAACCTGCCCCCTCCCAAAGTCCAAAAACCCCCTCCCACAACTAAACCCAACCCTTCCACTTCCCACTCCACCCCTGAAAAATAGCCTCCCCACCCCCATGAACCCAGCGCAAAAGAACCAAAAAAAAACCTCCTATAGCAAACCCACCCCAAAACCCCACAACCCCAAGAAGCCCCCTCTCAAGGACAAACCCACCCTCCGTAAACCTCTGCCCCCTTTCCCAAGTACCATCTTTGAGGCACCTGCTATGCCCAATGGATGCCCCTTTGTGAGGAGGTTCCCTGGCAGTGTCAGTAAGGGCACGTTAGGTGTCACAGCCTTGTGTTGGCTGAGGCATGAATCACAAAATGGACCAGCAATTGGCCTTTGTTTTTCATCCATGAATAAAACTTGTCCTAGTTTTGAAGACATTGGTCCTGCTATTAATTTTCTAACTATTTGATATTATTGTATAGTTAGTGATGTGCGAGTACAGTTGTGCTTGTTTCATCCTTGATTGCTGATCCAGTTGAAGTGGTTAGGACGATGTGCCCTTGGAGCCAGTGCTGGAGTTACACAGGAGAAATGGGAAATGTTGGATGGATGTCTATGTGGGATGACATCCAAATAGGGCAGACATTGCATTGGGCGACATGTTATGTTGTACATATTTCAGCTTGGCCTGGCCACTGTCAACATCATTTAGGTTGCACTTCTCCCTATGATGTAGGTTAAATATGTGTTTGATGTGTTGAAGTGAGATATGTGTGTATCCACACATGGAGGGTGTCAACTTGTCATACCTTTTTGGAGTTCTGCATGGACATGTGTTTTCTTTTTGCTGTGTGTACTTTACAGCTACTTTATCTAGATGTGTGCCACATGCTGTTCGTACTGTGTTTGCTCTCATAAGTTGCACTTACCCATTGCCTACACATGCATGGCGCTTTGTTCTGCTATTGGTTGTCCCTGATATGCTTCAGTTCCCAGGTCACGTGCAAATGGAGTTTGTCAGACATGTTCAAAATGTACTGTGCCCCAGTGCCCTAGCCTTTCAGGGTTCCCAGTGTTAGCATAGCTATCCTGCAGATAGTGTTTCCATTATGCCCTTAGAATGGTTCTCACACTGATTCTATGTAATCCCATTGACTGACATTGCCTTTTCATGTGGGTGATGTGTGAGAGTCCAATACAGAAGTGTAGCAGAGAAGGTGTGTTTGACTTTACTGACACATCCATACAGATGTTACTTTGACATCAAAACAGGACCTGGGATGTGTGCAAACCGAGTGTGTCACAAGCACAATAGCATTATGGTTAGAGTTGGTGTGACAAGGCCTCATGGTAGTTGTAGTCACTTCAATGTCACTTTAACAACACTTGACAAATGGTAACCTGCATGATGAATGAACTTCAGTAGTGACATGGCAGACAAGTGAGAAAGGGCAAAAGGAGTGTAGCATCTTGATTAGAGTTGGAGTGACACGGCCTCATGGTAGTTGTAGTCACTTCAATGTCCATTTGTGTACAGTATGCCTGTGCAGTAACAATGTTTTGGCCTAGGAGGTCTTCCTACGGATGCATTTTTGATGATAAGGTCCCTGTATATGTGCAAATTACTTAGAGACCCCAACTCCCTCGCCCGTTCTATGGCAGGGAATCATTTTGCAGAGCAGTCTATGGCAGCAGGTAGTTGTATGACTTACTGCCAATTTAGTCCACGACGGACATGGTTTTAAAAATGGTCGAGCAGGTAGAGCAGCGTCAGGACATGTCTGATGGTCTCCATGACTGTAGATGATGAGTAAAGGTGAGGTTTGGCCTTATATCCCTCCCTTTCCGTCATCTCAGATGAGGTGGTTGGACTGCCACGGTCACGCCGGCTGTAAAGCAACTCGTAATTGGGCGGGCTGTTTTACTGGTGGTCGGAGCCTCCCACAGCCTTAAAAGCCTGCACCGCAACCACCGCGGTTGGAGTTGGCTGGCAGTGTCAGTGGTTCGGCATCGGTCTTCACAAAGCCAATCCGGCCAACTCATAATACGGCAGTCAGACTGCTGTGGTCGAACCGCCACTAACATAATAAGGCCCTAAATACTTATTTAAGTTCTCACACTATACCCCCACTAACCTAACATATCCCACTTAAAATATTACTAAAATAAATTAATAAGTAGGGGACTAAATTTACCAAGGAGATTATAATGGAATGCCTTGCCCTTGATCACTATAAAAAAAAAAATCCCCTGGTTACAGTACATTCATAGCCTTTTAACTGAGTGCAAGGTGGATGCCGTTTTTAAAGACCCAATGTCCATCCAGGCTTATAGTAAACGGGACTTAAAATTGAGGCTTGCAAGGTCAAGAGAAGCATTAAGAGATACAGTAGCAAGTTCCAAACAGACAATTAAAATATATGGTGACGCCCCAATATCCGTAGGCACCCAACCATACCTATTGCTGACAAGAAATTTACAACATAGGTTTTACCTAACAAGGCTACGTTTGGGTACCCTCCACCACCTGACTGCATTCCCTACAATGGGCAAGTGTATTAAAAACCTTCCAAATTGCCCTTGTGATGGAAAATCACCACAGACGACATTGCACTTTATACTTTTTTGTAATTTTTACAGAGACATCAGGAAATGTATTTTACGGCCTTTATTTATTGATAGCAAACTATATTTTTATAAACATGCTTTTAATTATATTTGTAGCCAAGAAAATGTAAAAGTTTGTAATGCAGTAATTATCTTTGTACAAATGGCAATTGAAAGAAGAATACATAATTCCCATTTGGAGGCATTAACATGCGAAAAAATCTAGGTCCTTTTGTAAAGTTTAGATAACTATCTATCAAAGTTTTTAAATTGTATAACTTTTTTAAATTTTGCAATCTACTTGAACTTTTTAAACGATCACCCTCTAATGCCTGTGTATTGCTATGTATTATATTTCACCTTGTCTATTGTATAAACAAATATGAAGCTGATCAAATAATGTAAATTTTATAGAATGCTTTTATGGTTGTATTTTATAAACTGAATAAAGCTTGATTTGATTTGAAATAAATAAGTATATCAGAAATAAAATAATAAACAATACCATGAATATTAATAAATACAAAATTCATAGTCAATTGATTAGTTCTTAATGTAATTCCCACCCTATACTCCTACAAATCCAGCAGCCCTCACCTAATGCATAACCTAAAAAACATACTCATTACACAATTTACATAATTAATAATCAATAAATAAAATAGTTTTTTAATTAATCATTAATTAAATATTATTTAGTTTCCCACCGTATAGCCCTACAAAACCAGCAGACCACACCTACTTTATAACTTACAAAATATAATTAATACACAATTTAAATAATAAAAAATCAATTAAATAAATATGAATACATAAATAAGTATTGTAAATAGTTATTACTTAATTAATTTCACACCCTATACCTCTACAAACCCAGCAGCCCACACCTAATATATAACTTATAAAATATATTTATTACATAATTTATATAAATAATAACCAATTAAAAATAAATGATAAAATATTAATTAACTGTAAAGTAAAGATTACCTAATTAAATTCCCACCCTATACACCTACAAACCCAGCAGCCTGCACATATTATATAACTTAAAAAACGTACTATTACTATTAAGCAAATTACATAATTATTAATCAATAAATGTATTAATAATAAATCAATATTTAAATATTAATTAAATATTACTTAATTAACTTCCCACGGTATACCCCAACAAACCCAGCAGCCTGAGCCTCATATATAACTTAAAAAATATACGTATTACACAATTTACATAACTAATAATCGATAATTTAACTAAAAATAAATAAATAATTAATTCTTTACATATTACCTAATTAACTTCCTACCTTATACACCTAGAAACCGAGCTGCCCACACCTAATATATAACTTTTAAAAAATTAACTATTACCCAATTTACATAATTAATATTCAATTAAATATTTAATAATAAATCATTTATTAATTGTTAATTAATTATATTTTATTTACTTATCACGCTACACCCCCACAAGCATAGCAGCCCGCTACAACACTTTAATTTACTAATCACCATTGCATTAGAAAGTTACAATTGCAAAAATATATTTAAAGTATTATAAACACATTTGCAAACAATAACACATAACATTAAAAAATAAACTAAAACACATAGTTAATTAAAAAATGATATTATTTGCTACTATATTATAGAAAATGATATTAACAGCAACGATATTAATGAAAGCGATGTGACTTACCTAAAAAATATATATTCTTGACAATGACATTTCTGCATCACGATATTATTTTTCCCAATATTTCTGCAACTTGATATTTCTAACTCAATATTTTGTCCACACACCCATTTTTGGACTGATGCTGCTGTTTTTTCATCTCTGAGGGTGCACTGAGGCCAGTGTTCTGATCCTTACGAAGTGTACATTGAATTGGCTATACCCAGTTGGCAAGTGCTGACTTACTTATAAATCCCTAGTATGCGGTACCCAGTGCATGTAAGGCAGAGTGTCCACCCAGGGCTGCAGCACTGTCTGTGCCACCCTGAGTGTGAAAAAGGACAAAATGGTTCCCAGCCTGCCACTGCAGATGGGAAGAGTGGTGTTCACACTGCTTGTTCGACTTTGTAATTAAAACCAATGGCAAAGCCACTACTTCCTTAACCCTATATGTAAGTCTCCCCTAAGGAAGACCTATGGAGCCCTATGGCAGGGAATTTTATATTGTTAAGTAGGACATATCATTTTCATATGTCTTAACAGCAACACTTTGAAATTGTCATTTTTCTGGGGGAAAGTTAGTAGCCCAATTGGCTAACACAGGGTTACCCGCAGCCCCCCAGTCAGGCTAACTTCTGAATGAGACTACCTAACTGGGTACTGAAAGTTACCAAATTAATCATGGCATTAGGTGGCCCAGTCAAAAATATTTTCACAATTAAAGTTCAGCAACTTATAGGAAAGGTGCCACTGTGTGCCAAGCTAGTCCAGTGGCCTCACAAAGGCCTTAACACACAGACTACTTTCTGCCCGCTTGGGGAGACATGTGAACGATTCCCAGGCTTAGAAACAAGGAAGTTGCCACAGAGTGAGGTGTTACCTCCTCGCCCAAAAAGGCCACCCAAGGTATTAGCACAAAAGGTGAGCTTCAAAAAGAAGCTGCCTTTGAAGGGCCACCTGTGACAACAACCCCAAGCAGGATGTCTTTTGTTCCTGCTGACCAGTTGGAGACAGGTACATAGAGGGAAAACCCATCCCAAAACTGGTTTCCTCCATGGGCATGTAGCGAGCATGTAAGCGAAGAAAGGGTCCCAACATGTTAGGACTGGCTACAATAGTGAACTCTAAGATCGCCAGGCACCATACATTGCAGGTGGTGGAGCAGAAAAAATAAAAAATTTTAACCCCTAACAAATTATATAATTAATTAATTAAAAATGTTCGTTTAAATGTATTAATCAACATTGTATATGTGGGAATGGTAATATGCCAATGTATGTGCTAAATAATCTATTAATGAATGTCCGTGTGTCTAATCATAACGTAAGAATAAAAAGCGTACTAAATAAAATAAATGCATGTTTGTGCTTCATAGAAATAAAATGTGTCGTTGCAAAAAACAATAGTGATGGTAAGTAAGGAGCAGCTTAAAATGTCGCTTTTTGCTAGGTAACAACTAATTGGGGTACGTAGACGGGAGGGAAACGAAAGGGATATTTTTCTCTATTTAATTATGTTTTGTTTGCCTCAAATTAGTGCTTCTAAAGTAGAACCGAGTGGCGAGATAAAATGGCCGCCAGTGGGAAGATGTGCGCAGGCGCAAGGGGACACGTGGTACGGGATGAGATTGATGAAATCTGGAGCCTCGTGATGTCTCTGAGAGGCTAGGATGCAAGAAATGGTCAAGGCTGGTGTGACCTAATTGAACTGATAGTGTGCCGTGAGGATCAGGAGAGAGTCCGTGGGAAAGGAGCCCAAGAGAAAGGACAATGACTGCGGAGTTCTTGAATGTGTCAAAAGAAGATACAAATGAACTGATCGAATCGGATGGAAATGTTTAAGCGTATGGGAAAGGAAATGATCCAAGGACCCTTGAATCCAAAAGAACTTGATTAAAGAATGAATAAGCTGACATGTATGGACCAATGAGAGAAAAGCGTGATATTAAGGTTGCAACAGTTAGTTAACAAAGTTAGAATTGGGGTATAAGAGGGCCTACTCTTAGTGGGAGGGGGTCAGTTCCAGTTCAGTTCCAGGAGAGTTCCAGAGAAGTTCCAAGCAGTTCAAGAGTCATGGTTGCAGTAGAGAAGACGGGTTGCAGGTAGCTGATGCTGACGAGCTGAAGTTGCTGTTGCTGTCTTAACTTTACAGTTGAGTATGAGAATCAGGCTATTTCTAATCCAAAGTTAGGTTAGAAATCATTAGGCTAAATTAGGAAGCTAGGCAGGTAACTAAGGTTTTTGGCTTCATGACAAAATTTCCTTTCTGCAATAAATTGATTATGCTTAATAAAATTGTGAATTTAAAAATGAATAATTGAATAAAGTATTAAATCTTTTCATGCTTTTAAAATTATATAAAATTTAAGATTCTTTAAAAACCAAAATGACTCAGTGGTTATTTTCCTAAATGATTGTGACATGAGTAATTGGTTGATTGTGATTCAGCTGGTCTTAATCACTATGAACTAATTTCTTAAATGAATGATTCATCGACAAAACAATGAGCAGGAATATCTTAAGAAATAATTAAAAGAAAGTGACAAATTAAGGTAAATAGATATCCTTGCTCTTCCAGCGGTACACAAAATGGTGTTCTCCATTTAGTTCTCAAGCTTCTCCTAGGAGTACAGAATTTCATAAAGGTGTAAAAGGAAATCCAGGAGTGTGTGTGTGTTTAGGCGATGTTTATGGGCCCCATCGTCATGTGGATATGAGAAATATAGTTTGCCCCTGGATGACCTATAAGTAACCTGGGAGGAGGATAGTTTTTATTGTACGCGCTGCATCAGATTTCTTGGTAGCAGAGTTATGGTTTTCTATAGATTAGTTTAGTGATTATTGTTTATTGTTTATTGATTATTGATTATTTGATGACTAACACTATATGTTGAGTCGCGTTATGTTATATGTAAGTTTTCACGCTTCTGGGATGTAGGAAGTGGAACACGTGTGACAAGAGAAGTCACATGGAATTTGGTACATGGTCTGAATTCATTTTTGGTTATAACGCAGGTTGTGTTATGTTAGGGATTTCGGTGTGAAAAGTGTGTAAATGAAATAGCAAATCACGTTTACTTGTGAAACTTTGGCCTTAATTCTCAGGAGCCTAGTCTCCACATGTGTCTTATCCCCAGAGAAACGAGTAAATTGTTTGTTTGAAAGAAGGGTAAGGTAGAGGGAAGTGCTACTTTATCGGCAAAAGCAAATAATTCTGTGGTAGGGTAGAGGTAAGCGCTGCCTACTGGAAAAACAGGATTCTTGTGTAAAAGGACAAAGCTGTCACTTTGTTTAGCGAATCAGACTATGGAATTGTTTATTTGTTGTAACTAACGAAGAAAACTGTAAAAAGAAAATTGCCGATAAATTTTGTAAAGGAGGGGTAAAGAGTAGAAGTGACGTGAAAAAGTGCCGCGCTAGGATTGGTCAGTGCACTAGTCACGTGAATACAGAGCAGGAGTGACGTAGAAAAGTGCCGCGCTAGGATTGGTTGGTTCGCGGACGGTGGAAATTGTTCTGATTGGTACGTTAGTGTGAATCGCGCTGTAATTGGACGAAGTTCCGTACACAGAAACAGCGTTAGAGTAAAGAGAAAACAAATAGAAAACATGCCATATTACGAGTATGAAAGGGAGAGAACGTCATGGACAACGAAATTAAAGAATTTCTTTAAGAAAGACAAAAAGGTTGTGACTAGAGAGGGACAAGTAATTCCTCCGCCAAAATCAGCAGCTTCACATATGATGCTGAAATATGGATATCATACGTGCATATGGTTGGATAATTGGGTAAAATATACAAAGAATGATGGAGCATTGGCTTTTCCTGAAAATGGTTCTTTTAATGTAGCGATTTTACGGAATTTAAAAGAAAAGATGCTTAAATTGGAACCTAGACCTAGACCGACACAGTTTGAGGCTTTAACAGAATGGGAAGATGAGATGTACGAGAAAGAAAGATTCAGAGGTATGAAAGGTTATGAGTTCGTGCCCGGAAGAATGTGGGGAATGAATCATGAGGACAGAATAAAACGATGGAGATGTGCTAACATGACAGGAGGTTTGTTTCCAGCTTTTACAGTTGAGGAAGGGACTAAGAAAAAACGGACTGAGAAAAAGAAACATTTAGAGAGAGAAAAGTATATGCATGAGAGCGAAACGGATGACGAGTTGCTGGAAGATATATTAAATAAAAATCCACCTCCGTATCAGCAGAATTCTACAGTGGTGACACCAAATGCGCCACCAATAGAAGCTATGCGAAATGAAAGTCCAGAAAAAAGACAAGAAATAAATAGGTCACAAGAACAAATAAGAACTTCCCAAATTGAGGGAATAGAAAATGATAGTGCAAGAGAATTGGCAAGGACAACAAAAGAACTAACTGAGAAAATTAGAGAATTAACAAAGAATATGGAAGCAGTTACCGTACCCGTAACAATAGGTCCAGTAATACCAGTTTTCGAGAATCAGAAAATTGATGAACGATCTTTGGTGATTCCCTTGAGTTCGCAATTCCAAAGAGAAAAGGAAAGAATAGAAACAAGTCCAGGTACGAGCAATTTGACTAGCGCTTACAGACCAAGTCCACCTGAAAATTTGACAGTGAATGAGTGTAGCGGTAGGAAAATGCCTATGGTAACTGAATCTGCAACGGTGACACCTGAAAAGAGTGGAAATTGGACAGAAATAAATAGTACTCCTATAGGTCCGACTCCTGATGAGTTAAATGAGTGGATAAAAGCTTTTAAAATAAAAGAAACGGAAGAAAAACCATTAGATGTGATCAGATTGAAGATTGACATGGAAGAATTAATTCTAGGAACGATTGGTACAGAAAAGATAAAGAATTATCAGGATGAGGAAATAATGTTTCTGTGCAAAAGTATAACATGGAGAGCAAAGAATTTACATGACAAACTAGAAGAAGTGGCCGGTGAGATTGGAATAGATTTTGCAAAAGTAAAAACGTTGCAGAAACCATACAGAGTAGATTTTTGTGAAAAAGATATTGAAAATTTGAATACAGCAGGGAGGCTGACACAGATAAAAGAGTTGATTGTTTTGTTGAGAAAATGGGGTGATGTGGACAGATGGAAGGTTAGATGGACAAAGAAGAATGAGAAAAGTGTAGACAAAGGTTCATTGGCTTTTATGATAACAGAAAAGGAACATGTTGTTAAAGAGTACCCTATGAGAGAAACTCCAGGTGGTAGTTATGTGCATGTTCCCTGGACTAGGCAGGACATCCTGTCATTTACAAATGACTTTCCAAAGTTAAGAGAAAAGCCAGTTGAGTGGTACCGACAGGTAGAAAGGTTTGTAAAGGTCTCGAAAGTGTTGTGGATAGATTTGGATGGATTGTTTGACATAGTGGTACCAACGGATCTATGGTCAGAATGTAAGATTACAGTTGACTGGCCAACTACAGAATATCCAAGAGATCCTAAGACAGGAGCTCCAGGACCAGATGTGATGAAGAAATATGACAAGGTGATTACCTTTTTGAAAAATAAGATTCCTCCAAAAGAGACAGATTGGGTTAAGATTGATAGAACTACACAGGAAAGCAAGGAGAGTGTACATGCATATTATGAGCGATTGTTGTTGGTTTTCAAACAGTATAGTGGTTATGAGGAATTAAGTGAGAAGGATATGAGTCATTTTGTATACCGATTTGTATTTGGCTTGAAACAAGAAATAAGTGATATGATTAAGCAACATATGATAAACTGGCAGAATGCAAGTGTAGATGAGGTGCTGAGGTATGCTAAGTATTGTAGTGATGAAATAGAGAGTAAACAGCGTAAGTTGAAAGAAAAAGCAATGTGGGCACAAGTGAAAGTGGCAGAAAAACAAGAAGCTCAATTGGATAATAATAATGGAAACGAATCAGGACAAAATAAGATGCGACCAAATATAGGTAAAGGAAAAGGACAAGTGAGTCTAGAAGAGGCAAAGAAGAAATGGCCATGTCATAATTGCGGAAAATTAGGGCATTGGAGAAATGAGTGTAAGTTCCCACCTAAACCTAATCCGGAACATCAATCATTAACTCCACAGGTGCAGAATGAGGTAGTTGTTCAACAAAGTCAGGTGCCACAACCACCACTTCCCAACACTGTTAACCAGCAAAGATACAGTACAGAAACAGGATTCTACGGAGGAGAGCAGGTAACACAGTTGCCGAGAGCAGCTAACATTTCCCAGTATTGGTTGCATCAGAGTGAGGATGACCCAGATGAAAGTTTCTGACGGTGCGCAAGAGAGGGGAAAGAGTGCGTGCTTGGCGCAACTCTAGAGGTAGATCAGTCTGGTCCCTTTGTGGATGGAGAAGTGAATGGAGCAAACGTAACATTCCTTGTCGATACTGGAGCTACCCGTTCTACTGTTAGGTCAGTGGAAATTCCGAACCTTCCTCTCTCAGGTGAATGCATCCAAGTGGTAGGAGTTGCCAATCAGCAGATTAAAACCCCACTTACTGAATTGGTAGAAGTAAAAATTGGTTCTTTTAGGAAAATGCATAAATTTGTAGTGTGCGATTGTAGTCCTGTAAATCTTCTAGGTCGTGACCTCTTGTGTAAAATGAATTGCACAATTTATTGTACACCAGATGGAATTGGTTTTCAGACTTCAGATGAAGATGCTTTGTATAAAGTAACTTTGATGAATCAGGAACCTGAAATGAATTGGTTGTTTCCTGCATTTGATGCAGGAAAACTTCCAGAAGAGTTAAGAAGTGCAGTGAAAGAAAGTGTGTGGGATTTTACAGGAGAAGACATTGGATTAATGAGAGAAGTTGATCCTGTAAAAGTGACAGTGAAAGAAGGGATAAGTTATCCAAACACGCCACAGTACAAATTAACTCCAGAAATAATTGAAGGAATAACTCCTGTGATAAATAAGATGATTGAACAGGGAATTCTGAAAGAAATCATGAGCAGTCCATGTAATTCACCTATTATGGGACTGAAAAAGCCAAATGGAACATACAGAATAGTACAGGATTTGAGAAAGATCAACAAAATAGTTGTACCATGCTGTCCAATAGTGCCAAACCCTGCAGTGATTCTATATCAAATTCCGCATGAAGCTGAGTGGTACACTGTGATAGATTTGTGTCATGCATTTTTCTCTATTCCTTTGCATCCAGATAGCCAGCCATTATTTGCATTCCGTTTTGGAGAGCGTATTTTGGCATGGTGCCGAATTCCTCAGGGGTATACAGAGAGCCCCTCAATTTTTAATCAGATTCTAAAGAAATCTCTGGAAGATTTAAAAATGCCAGAAAAATCATTGATGGTGCAGTATATCGATGACCTATTGGTGGCATCGAAAACCAAAGAGGCATGTGTAAGTGACACAATTGCTTTACTGAACCATTTGGAGAAAAGAGGACATAAGGTGTCCCCTTCAAAATTACAGTTTTGTCAGAAAGAAGTCCAGTATTTAGGACATAAAATTGAGAAAGGAGTGCGGAAAATAGCGACAGAAAGAGTAAGAATGATTCAAGGAATGAGAGCACCAATGACTCAAAGAGAGGTAAGAATGTTTTTGGGAATGGTTGGATATTGTCGACAATGGATAAGTGGATTTTCTTTGATTGCAAAACCATTACAAAAATTGACAAAGAAAGATGTAAAAGACCCTTTTGAGTTAAACAAAGAAGAAATGAAATCTTTCAAAGAATTGAAAAGGAAACTGTGTGAGGCCCCTGCATTAGGCATGCCTGATTATGAGAAAGATTTTGAGTTATACTGCAGTGAAAGAGATGGATGTGCATTTTCAGTACTAGTACAAAAACATGGCACCATGAAGAGGCCTATAGCTTACTTTTCAGCTGTTTTAGATCCTATAGCAAAGGCATTGCCTGGATGTTTGAAAGCAGTTGCTGCTACTTGTGTAAGTCTGGAACAAAGTGAAGGTATAGTGATGGGGTATCCACTGAGAGTATATGTTCCCCATTCAGTAGAAATTCTTTTGACAAGAACAAAAACACAGTACATGACACATAGTCGGCTGACTAAGTACGAAAAAGTCATCTTGAGTGCAGAAAATGTGACCATAGATAGATGCATAAATGTAAATCCTTTGACTTCATTGCCAGATGAAGAGAGTATAATTGAACAAGATGAAGTAGATCATGATTGTCTGAATGTGCTGGAATATTGCACAAAACCAAGAGCTGACATAAAAGATGAACCGTTAAAGGAATCCGATTATGTCATGTTTGTAGATGGTTCATGTTTACGCACAAAGGAAGGAGTGTTAAGCGCAGCTTATGCAGTATGCACAGTGGCAACTGTAATGGAAGCGTCTTGTCTGAAAGGAGTTAGGTCTGCCCAAGTTGCGGAACTAATTGCTTTGATTCAAGCATGTAAATTGGGGAAAAATGTACGAATCACAATTGTGACCGATAGCCAATATGGTTTCGGCATCGTACATGATTTTGGCCAGATTTGGTCACAAAGAGGATTTATGACATCTGCAGGAACACCTATCAGAAATGGAGATTATGTTAAAAAACTGCTTGAGGCGATACAGCTGCCTAAACAAATAGCTGTAGTGAAGTGCAAGGCGCATAAGAAAAACGAAGATTACATAGCGGTTGGCAATAATTATGCTGACGAGATCGCTAGATATTGTGCGGAAAACATGGCGTCCCTGAACAGAAATAGAGAAAGGGAGCATGTCTCTTGTCCTTTGCTTTTCACTAATGCAGTCGAAACATGGGATGAAGTAAGGCAGTTACAAGAAACAGCAAGAGATGAGGAAAAGGATTACTGGATTAAAGCAGGATGTAGAAGACAGGAAGATAATGGAGTGTGGGTATACAGAGATGAAAGACCAGTTATGCCTGATAGCATGATTGCAGACATGGCACGGATGTACCATGGACAAGCTCATATTGGGAGAGATGCAATGATCAGACTTTTTAGACAAACTTGGTATAATCCAAAATTCAGAGCCATTGCTGAAAGTCTTTGTCAAAGATGTCTTATTTGTCAACAATTTAACCCAGGAAGAAAAACAGTAGTGAGTCTAGGAACAATAGGACGAGAAGGAGGTCCATTCACAAGGATACAGATGGATTTTATTGAGATGCCCCCTAGTAACAGATTAAGATATGTTCTGGTGGTCGTCTGTTTGTTCTCTCGTTGGGTGGAGGCATACCCCACAAGAAGGAATGATGGAACAACAGTGGCAAAACTTATGCTACGAGAGTTCATTCCGAGGTATGGTTTTCCAGTCACAGTTGAGACAGATAGAGGAACACATTTTCAAAATGAGTTGATCCAATTGATTTGTGAAGCATTGAGTATTAAACAAAAACTACATTGTGCTTACAGACCCGAAGCTTCTGGGGTAGTAGAGCAGGTAAATGGAACGATTAAAAACAGATTAGGAAAAATGTGTCAAGCTACAGGACTCAAATGGCCAGATGCACTGCCTCTTGTTCTGATGACCATCAGAAGTATCCCTGAAAAGAAAACGGGACTCAGTCCTCATGAAATGATCATGGGACGAGCAATGAGACAAGCCCACGTACCAGTCAACAAGTTATTGACAATAACTGATGATCTAATACTGGATTATTGCAAAGGACTGGCTGATGTGGTGCGTTCTGTGTTTCATCAGGTTGGACCGGATGCGACCACTCTTGAAAGAAAACCAGCCCACGACTTGAATCCAGGAGACTGGGTCCGTATAAAAGTCCACAGGAGAAGAAACTGTCTAGTTCCGCGTTGGGATGAGCCAAGACAGGTAATCCTAGTAACAACGACTGCTGTCAAGTGTGCAGGAGTAAAGAACTGGGTTCATGCCAGCCACACAATCAGAATTCCAGAACCTACAGATCGACATGTGAGTCGGCGTCTGGAAGTGTGGGATAAAAGTTTAACGGCGGGAACAACCAAGATAAAAGAAAAGGTGCCAGAACTTGAAGATCGACCTGAAAGTCGACATCTGGAGACCCCAACGGAAAACACCTCTAGAGAAGAAGAGGAACAAGAAGAAGAAGAAGAAAGAAATTCAGAAGTTCCAGAACTTGAAGATCGACCTGTAAGTCGACATCTGGAAATATCTGACACAACTTCAGGATCTGATGATTCAGCTGCAAATTGGGAAGAATTCCGAAAGGGAACTTGGGGTTATAAACCAATTAGAGAAGAAACTGAGCAAGAAATTGAGTTAGATGAACAACCAAGTACAAGTTATGGTGGAAATCCTTCAGAAACAATATTAATAGATGAAGTAGGGAAAGAAGTACACAAAAAGTTAGAAAATCGAGAAGAACCCCGAGGAGCAATAGGGATAGATAGAGAAACAGGAGAACAGGGAAATTCAGAAGCAGATAAGGAGGAAAACACCAAATCGGAAGAACCCCGAGGAGGGACAGTGATAAGGGAAAACAAAAAGGAGAAGACAGATCCACCAGTAGGAGATGACGAGATTATAAGTTTCAAAATAAGAAACAATAGTGAGACAGTTGAAACAGAAACAGAAGAAAGTGGAGGAGAGGAAAAAGCAAAGACTGAATCAAGAAAAAGAAATTGGAGATCGGAAAGAGAAGAAAGAGAGGGTGAGGTCAAAAGGCCAAGAAAAGGAGATAATTGGCCCAACAGCTATGTAAGAAAATTGAGATATAGAATAATAAGAGCAGAAGATGAAGATGCTGAACAAGTAAATGAAGTAACAAGTCAAAAGGGACAAGAAAAACCCAGTGGAAAAAGATTACAAAAGTCCAAAAGGACAAGGAAAATAAATTCAAAATTTAAGTCACCTGAGTGGCTGTATATTGCACTAACAGATTACAAAGGAGAAGAAGAAAACACTCACGGAAACCAGAGACTGAGAAGTCGGATGGGAAAAGGTGAGATGCAACGAAACTGAAGTGAAGACTTAAAGTGCTTCTGCCGGACGTGACAATTTACTGGACGTGACAAATCACTGGATGTGACAACGAAAGAATTCTGGAGAGAATTAAAGAAAGTACTAAGCAAAGACTTTTTGGAAGCAGAGTGGCATCTAAGTCATTTCTGAGGTGTAGTGACACAATTTTCTGAAACTTAACAAATAGAAAAAGAAAAATGGAAAATAATAGGGATAGAAGAAATAAATGTGAATTTGTAAAGAGATGGTGCAAAATGTGCTGCTTTTGTACAGGGTTATTAATGACCATATGGATAGTTTTAGCAATCACAATTCCTATTAGTGTAGCTGTGATAGAAGCAAAGAATGATACTAAACAAGAAAAAGAAACTAATATTAAAGAACAAGTTGTTTTAAGAAGTAGTGCAGAGTTGCATAAGGATAGGTCAGTAACAGATTTCTCAAAGAATGTTTTTACAAAGTTGTTGTATGAGTACGTAAAAACAATGGAAGTAAGAGATTGTTATGTTTGTATGCAGTTGCCTGCATCAGTATCGGAAGGTGTGACTTATCATCACTTACCTTTGACTTATGGAATAACATGTAGTGTAATAGCAAGTTTATTTTATAAAACAGGTAGATTAGAATCTTATTATACTGATATAGATAAGATATTTGCAAACATTCCTGTAGTGCCAGAACTTAACAAAGTAAAACCAGCAAAGGTTTTAGGAGAATTCTTTTAGAACATAGAAAATTAACGTTAGAAGAAATAGTTAGTGACAACCTTACCTGTGAGTTAAAGAAAGAAGAAAAAGTATTTTTAGAAATGGTTGAAGAAAGAAGAATGAAATTTCAAAAAGAAGCAATAAAAGAGGAAGGAAAACGCTTATGGACGTTTGAGGAAGGAAATTATGAAGGGAAAAAGATAAATGCAGCAATGACTTTAGACTGGCCGCAAACAGGAAAGTTGTGCATTAGGAGAAATAAGACAGTCTATGACAATTACTTTGTAGGTTCCAGTATCTGCCATGACAATTATCAAATTCTGGGAGGTTGGGGATTCAAAGGTGGAAAAGATCCAATATTTCCAGGTATCTATTATATTTGTGGGAATAGAGCTTATTACAGGTTACCGGACCATTGGTATGGAACTTGCTATGTAGGCCTGGTCTTTCCAAAAATCTTTCACATGGACAGAGAAGAAAAGGGAACATACAAGATGATTAATGGATTTAAACGTAGAAAGAGGGAACGTTTTTCAGAAGTTGTAGGAGATATTTTTGGAGCATTGATACCAGCAGTGGGAATATCTTTGAATGCATTTAAAATTCGGAAGTTATCCACAGTAGTAGATCGTTTGTCTACAGATACTGCGGGAGGGTTCTTAATGGTAAATACCGAAATGGTTGCCATGAGAGCTATGGTGATGCAAAATCGGCTTGCCCTTGATATTCTTTTGGCAAAAGAGGGTGGAGTCTGTGGAATGTTGAAAGTCCAACATTGTTGTACTTACATTCCGGATAACAGTGAAAATATACAGAAGTATATTACAAATATTACAAGTCTGCACAAAGAATTAGTCCCACTGGAGGTTGAAAGTGTTTTGGGAAAACTTGGTAGAGGGTTTTCCTCAGTAACAAATTGGTTAACTAGGATGAGTAAACTAGTAATAGGGAAAGTTATAATAGTAGCAACTATAGTGATATTGTTAGCAATGATATTGAAAATAGTAATAACATGTATAAAGAGAAAAGTAAGACAGAATAAGATAAGAAGAAATAACAGAATAATGAGAGAAAGAGAGAGAGAAATGGGTGAAATTGAGTTGGAGAAAATGAAAGAAAGCATGTATAAAGAGACTAAAAGGCAAGATGAAGAGGAAACAGAGATATGAATAACAGAAAGTAAAGGATGAAAGACATGCTGCCTGAAAAGAAGTATGACTTGGGTTTTATGTGGTGATTTAAAAATCACCAAAGGGGGGATTGGTGGAGCAGAAAAAATAAAAAATGTTAACCCCTAACAAATTATATAATTAATTAATTAAAAATGTTCGTTTAAATGTATTAATCAACATTGTATATGTGGGAATGGTAATATGCCAATGTATGTGCTAAATAATCTATTAATGAATGTCCGTGTGTCTAATCATAACGTAAGAATAAAAAGCGTACTAAATAAAATAAATGCATGTTTGTGCTTCATAGAAATAAAATGTGTCGTTGCAAAAAACAATAGTGATGGTAAGTAAGGAGCAGCTTAAAATGTCGCTTTTTGCTAGGTAACAACTAATTGGGGTACGTAGACGGGAGGGAAACGAAAGGGATATTTTTCTCTATTTAATTATGTTTTGTTTGCCTCAAATTAGTGCTTCTAAAGTAGAACCGAGTGGCGAGATAAAATGGCCGCCAGTGGGAAGATGTGCGCAGGCGCAAGGGGACACGTGGTACGGGATGAGATTGATGAAATCTGGAGCCTCGTGATGTCTCTGAGAGGCTAGGATGCAAGAAATGGTCAAGGCTGGTGTGACCTAATTGAACTGATAGTGTGCCGTGAGGATCAGGAGAGAGTCCGTGGGAAAGGAGCCCAAGAGAAAGGACAATGACTGCGGAGTTCTTGAATGTGTCAAAAGAAGATACAAATGAACTGATCGAATCGGATGGAAATGTTTAAGCGTATGGGAAAGGAAATGATCCAAGGACCCTTGAATCCAAAAGAACTTGATTAAAGAATGAATAAGCTGACATGTATGGACCAATGAGAGAAAAGCGTGATATTAAGGTTGCAACAGTTAGTTAACAAAGTTAGAATTGGGGTATAAGAGGGCCTACTCTTAGTGGGAGGGGGTCAGTTCCAGTTCAGTTCCAGGAGAGTTCCAGAGAAGTTCCAAGCAGTTCAAGAGTCATGGTTGCAGTAGAGAAGACGGGTTGCAGGTAGCTGATGCTGACGAGCTGAAGTTGCTGTCTTAACTTTACAGTTGAGTATGAGAATCAGGCTGTTTCTAATCCAAAGTTAGGTTAGAAATCATTAGGCTAAATTAGGAAGCTAGGCAGGTAACTAAGGTTTTTGGCTTCATGACAAAATTTCCTTTCTGCAATAAATTGATTATGCTTAATAAAATTGTGAATTTAAAAATGAATAATTGAATAAAGTATTAAATCTTTTCATGCTTTTAAAATTATATAAAATTTAAGATTCTTTAAAAACCAAAATGACTCAGTGGTTATTTTCCTAAATGATTGTGACATGAGTAATTGGTTGATTGTGATTCAGCTGGTCTTAATCACTATGAACTAATTTCTTAAATGAATGATTCATCGACAAAACAATGAGCAGGAATATCTTAAGAAATAATTAAAAGAAAGTGACAAATTAAGGTAAATAGATATCCTTGCTCTTCCAGCGGTACACAAAATGGTGTTCTCCATTTAGTTCTCATGCTTCTCCTAGGAGTACAGAATTTCATAAAGGTGTAAAAGGAAATCCAGGAGTGTGTGTGTGTTTAGGCGATGTTTATGGGCCCCATCGTCATGTGGATATGAGAAATATAGTTTGCCCCTGGATGACCTATAAGTAACCTGGGAGGAGGATAGTTTTTATTGTACGCGCTGCATCACAGGAAACGCGTCACTAGAAGGGAGGGGACCCAGTAAACCTTTGGTTATTGTCTGCATGGTCCCCTCAGGACACTTTTCTGAAATAATATGGCATTCCTGGCACCGTGCTCCCCAGATCACATAGGATTTGGAAAAAAAAAAACAAAGAAGGACTGCCCTGCTGCCCTTGAAACTGCACAGAAAGAGGCTGTACCATCTGAAAGACTGCATCTACTGAACTTTGACCTATTAAAGTTTGGACTGTGCTTATAGCTCCTGACCCGGGGAAAAGTAAATTACCAGGACCAAGTCAAAGCAGTGACTCCAAGGATCAGTAGGCGTATCCTCTGAAACAAGCTTCAGTTATACAAGAGCTGAAAAAGCCCAAACCGGCAAGTTGGTCGCCACTGCACAAATTTTGCCGCTATCTGCCACCGGGCATACAAAGTGATCAATCCTCGATGGCCAAAAGTTGCACCCCAAGCCCGCTGGACCTCGGAGTGCCATCAAAGTTGGGGTTCGTCAACCCAGAGGGACAGCAGCCCCCACCAAATTATTTTGCCCCAACCGCAGAGACCAGTAGCCCAGCATTTGCTGGCCAGCTACTGAAATGAAGAGGACTTCGAGGGACACCCTGATCTCTGTGGCCAAAGTTGCCCCACATCACTCCTGGACTGAGGACTCACCACAAAGACACCACCTCAACCGGAGCATCCTTGAGCATTTTTTTCACCTGTATCCTCAGTATCAGGACCACTCCATTAAAGTCAATGGCAGTAGTCCAGTATAGTTTGGAATTTGCCTTAAAAACACACTGGTAGCCAGGTAACTGTCCAAAGTATCCTCTCTGGTCTCCTAGAGCTCCATCCAGTCAGGTTTTATCACCCAAGCCATGCTGGAGTTGTCGAACTAACTCTTTCAAACTTTTCAAAAGTTTACAAACTTTTTGTTGACCAATGGTTGTTTGCGGCTGCATTTAAAAGTATTTATATCTTCAAAAATCTGTCTCACCGGAACCCTCCAGTGGATTTTCGATCATCAAGGTCTCTAAAAATTCATAAAAATCTGCTCTATTTTGATAAATTGTTGTGTCTCTTAATAGTTGTGTGACTTTATTAATCCGTTGTTTGGTGCTGTTAAATGCTTTACACTAAGTTCCTTTGTCAAGCCTTGCTGCTCAAAGCCACAGCTAACCAGGGTTGAGCAAAGTGATACAAATGAGCCTGAATGGACCTAAGACAGTTTTTGTGAGTGAATTCCACGATAAGGCCCCACAGCAATATCATATAAAACACCCAAATCCTCACAGAGACTGACAGAAATGATTTCCTTCATTATTCCAGTTTTCACCAACGCAACCTCAGATATTATTTACTGTACAGTCAGTTTCTCAGACTCAGAAGGAACTGCTACAAGATATCGGATTATTTTTTTCATGCAAATGCACTTTTGCAAAAACTAGCAAACAGGAATTACGAACGTAAATTACTGTGAAGATCTTCCAAAATAGTGTGGTAGACACCAAAGGAGTGCCTACTAGAGGAGGATACAAAAACAAAACTTGCCCCAATGCTATATATATATTCTTTATTTGTATATGGTTAGTTAAAAATCATTACAATTATTTAAGGAGAAAACAAAACAAAACATACAAACAGTGTAAAAACTCAATTCTTGGTAGAGTACATTCTCCAAGATACACGTCACAGTTGTAAAGAAAAAAGAAAAAATGATGAGCGTGTTGTTATAACAAATTACATAAATGGACGTTTAAGTTAACAACAGTAAAGTGCCTGTGCAGAGAGGATACTAGCAGTAAATATAATGTTTATAAGAGCTATCGCACATAAAAACACACATTGTTTCGAAGGATTACAAATGCTAAAATCACAATCAATTCAGAAGAGACTCACAGGTCAATACATTGCAGCAATCTGGGCTGGAATTAAAATATAGCAAGGTGTCAATGCTAAAGCACCAATTTATCTGAATAAAAGTGTTTGTGCGATGTGATTTGGCTCCGTAAACTTCACTTATGATGGCCATCCACATATGTACTGACACTTTTTTAAAAGCAATCAAGCAAGCGCTCTAACGACTTGCAATGGGTCCAAACTCAGATTGGATGTGGGATCCTTCACAAATGACAACATTGGGAGCCTCTTTACCTGACCGCACTTGCTGCACCAGCTGATCTTTGCCTGCTGGCCCGGGAGAAGGGGCCGTGATGATACTTTGAGGTGCCGGAGCACCATAAAAGCTTGCGAGGCGTCCTGCAGCGTGAGACGCGCAATGGCGTGCCCGGGCCAAGACTGGGCCAAGACGGGCCTGTCTTAGCCTGTCATAGACCGGAAGAGGCTGGGCTGGGCCACCCCTCCTACTTCTAGACCCCGGGCCTTGGAGATTTTGGAGACAAACACGTATGTTATTGGACAAGTACTGGGGTGGGACTCGGTCCGCCTGCGGACACTGTATCTCCCGAGGAAGGAGGCAGGAGCCATCCCAAAGCCTCAAAGCCACACTTAGTTTCCCGTAGTGCCCGTCCACGGCCAGAAGAAGCCAGGCTGGGCTACCCCTCGTACATTCGTCTCAGGGAGAGGCATCCCAGATGTACTGTGTATTATACCCCACTCTAGAGGACATTTATCTCAACTTTGGTTCATTCCATATTGACTTATACTGACTTATACTGACTTCCTTAAGAATCTTGTATATTGTTTTTAGCCTGCATAGTAAGACACACATCGCCTGATTTTTAGAAAATTGTGCAACTAAACTACCACTGTTTTTTTATGATAGTGCAACATCTTATAATTAGGCTGTCCAGTTTTAGGTTTAAACCTATAATAACTGATAAAACCCCACCGAAGGGGAAATAGCCCTCACCAGTGTAAACATATAAACACTGAAAAAACACCTGCACAACCACAAACTAAATGTCATTTAAAGAAAGGAAAAGGAGAGTGAGAGAGTCCTTTTTTTTCTTCCAGAAGGGGCCAATACAATGTAACTTTGTTATACAAGCTAGCAGCAAGAAAGACTGGGCTAACATTATTCTGCTTGAGTTTTGTTGTTTAGGGATGTCACGAAAATATTGTTTCTTCTTCCTTTCGCTTTTTTCAGTTTTGTGGTCTTTGGTCTAAAGATGCAGGGTTTAGAAGCATGTTTTAGGTCTTGTTTAAATATTTTATAAACTGTATAGAATCAGAATTGACTGCTTCAATAACTCTGAGGGCATAAGCGCCAGGTTCAATGCAAATGTTGCAGAACCTGCCCAGAGAATCACAATCTTCAAGTGCACCAGTATTGGCATGGAAAGCTAGGTCAGTGGCCATAGTTAGCAAATTGTGTACTGGCTGTTTTGGCGTTGACCGTCTCAAGTGCCAATGTTGAGAGGGCCTTTTCACATAAAAACCTTTACATGGGAAGGAAAGAGCAAGCGCACATGACCAAAGACTCACTGAAGAAGTATTTGCAAAAATATATTTGGACCTCGTATACACTGTATGTACACTGTGCATATACCATGCACTATCAGTGCAGAAAACAAGCAATAATAAAAGCAAAACATTCCATAAACACCGGAAAAACACTGTTTCTGTTGTTTTTAATGGCGTGAAAATGTGTAACCACTGATAACAGTTTTTTTAAGGTATTGAAATCCCTTGAAAACACTGAACAAACCCCTCCAGAATTTACCAAAAATAGAAACTGAAAACAGGAAAGCCTACTTATAATACATTTACCAATTTTTCTGGCACGGCACACCTGACAGGTTATAATGGTTAAGCGTAAGGCGACAGCCCTACCTCCTGCCGTCGATACTCCACACACAACTATTGACTCGTTTCTAGTACGAGCAGTTAGCGCCATCACTGAAGAAATAGATAGGTCGGAACGTCGTTTCTCACTCGGGTTCGGAGAGGTGGCGGGTGGGACAGCTAGTGACGGTAATGGGTCAGTAACATTAGGGAATGTGCAATTGGAGGGGTCAAATATCTTCAGGGCCACTAAAGAGTGGGTCCCTCAAAATACACCAGCTCTAGGGTCGAATACACAATCTGATTCCCCACCCACACCTAATGGACCCCCCACACTGAAGAGGAAAAAAAGATGTAAGAAGGCTCTAGTAACGGCTAGTGGCTCAAAAGGCCAGAAAAGATCTAATCAGAGGCCCATAGAAACAGCAAGCGAGAGCAAAACTGACCCAGATACCCCTCTGAACATGCAACTAGCCCAAATAGTAACCTCCATAGTAACCAAAATAGATGACCTTCTAACCGATTCGTAAAAAACTTGATATTCTGTTTTGTGAAATGGATAAGGTTAGCTCCTCTTATAGGAACACTACTAGCGGCACTGGGAAGGTGGGACGAAACAACAAGAGGGGACTTGCCCAAGATATCACCACATGTAATAGCACCCCCAGATGTGGCAACAAATAATGTGGCAAGTAGAGTTCAGTGCAGGGGTTCCACTGTTTCTACAACTGTAGGGCACAACCATAGGGAACCTGAGACCATATATGCCCCCATGGGCACCACAGGTTTTATTACACAGCAAACCCCGAGAACCCAAGTCCGCTCAAAACAAAGGGATATGACTGGCTCGGAGCAATACCCCTTAATGTATAATTTGATGGGGGATAATTGTGCTCAAAGTGGAGGAGCTGGTGTTTCGATAAATCCGCCACTGGAATGATGCCCATACGTGACAGTTTTAGTTAATGTCCCCCCTGCGACCGGGCCAAAAGGAAACTCATGATACCCTAAAGAATAGAGTGGTACACTGGCTTCATATGAACAGCCGATACCCAGTGGCAGGAGCTGACCAGATATTACTAACACGAAGAGTGAGCTGGATCGGCCCTCTGAGGAAGAACCTTAAAGGAGATTGTATAAATATTAATTTTAGAGACCCTAGCTGGGCAAGAAATACCCTAGTCAGGGCAATTCCACCTATTCAGTTGGACCAGAATGTGTCACTACAGCCTCTTGGTTTCTTCTATAGTCATTTAAAGCTTACTCAGTTTGCAGCGGGTGGGACTGGTAGTTTACGTATGAACCCAGTCTTAGAAATTCAATCTTGCTACGAATTGCCCATTGCAAATAGGTACCAAGCTCTAAGCACCTTACAGGAAAACGATTGACAAGAACTTGACCACACCTCAAGGGTTAAGGCCATAACATCTAAGGATGGGAAGGGGTTAATATAGATGTTACTGCCTTACCCCATAAAGACCAGACTATCGATCCACCACATGCTGAGAGTATTATTTTGGGGGGTTACAAAACAACGGGGGAACACAGACAACCACCGGACACGGGTAAAGTACAGTACAAAATGAAATGGTCACAGTGGTAATACATTCAACAATAGATACATCATCACCTTCAGTAAATCAAATTCACAATTTATTCATATTTGAAACATGATAGTATTCATATTCAGTAACCGCAAAAATATCAACGTAGTTGTGAAGGGGTGCTCCAACTAGGGAAGAGAGGGAGTGCTCAAAGACGTGCGTAAGTGAGGGTTGGTGGAAAAGGAAGGGCAGTGTGCAATATATACATCAACAACTGGTTAGAAACCTATTCAGCCGCTTCGAAGTCTAAACACACTTGAAAAACCATAGTATTTTAATGACACAGTTAAGCAATCACTGTTGTCTGTACGTGGTCATAAGATAAAGCCGCTGACGTTTCACCCCCAAGGGATGTGGGCAGGAAATGTTGTGTCCTTATGTGGGGGTCTTCATCAGGACAATGGGAGACACCCTTAGAACCACCTAGAGAGTTCAGGTGGCAATACTCGAAAAAAAGAGGGACCCGCAGGTTCCTATGTCGTGGAGGCGAGCACAACTGTATCATAATGACAGTTTTCCTTTGGGGTACAAAGGTTGTAACCCACCCAAGTACCATAGTTAATATCACCCCCATAAGACCTAATGGGGTTCGTATTGAATAGGATGGAGTGAACCCCACTAATGTTTTATATGAAATTGTCTTAAAATGTGGTGAAGAGATCTCTTATTGTCTTAATGATGTTGTCAGTCCCACCCAGTTGATAATTAATTTTTACTAATATTAATGCTATTATTAACGGGATATTGACCCTCCCCTATCTGGCAAAAAACAGACAAAGCAGAGGTTGGTTTGACCACACGTGTACACTGGCCTCAAATCAACTAAAACAGGCCTAACATTGCCAATCCAGAGACAATGCACTGATAAAAGCCCTGATCAGGAGGTAGCATAGGATAAGTTATCTGTGGCCGCAGAAACTGCTAACAACAAATTATTCTGGGAAACAGTTAACTCACCTTTTGTAAAGCGTGGTTAGTTCCCTGAGTTGTTATCCCACGTTACATGTGAAGCTTGGGTAGCTCACTTTTCAAGTATTTTTAAATCACCAGATCATGAAGCTGGTAGCACATTGAGCAGAATACAGAGTAATTGGCCCACCTTGCCATTAAATATTACAATTGAAGAGGTATAGATGGGTCTGAAGGGAAGCATGGGGGGAAAGCCCTGGGTCCAGGGCATGGTCTCAGTAGACGTTTACAAAGCTGCAACTGATTTATGGGGGCCCATTCTCACTTTGGTATTCAACACAGCTGTGACAGAGCATATACCCTCTTAATGGGGCAAGTCTGGTATTAGCCCCATTTACAAGAAGGGTAATAAGTCAGAAGCAAAAAACTACTGCCCCATATCGCTCCTAGACTCCTCAGTTAAGGTGATGAGTAAAATCCTTTTAATGAGATTAGAAGAGTGGGGAAACGAAAAGGTGATGCTTTCCCCAGCACAGTACGGCTTTAGGAAAGGGGTGGGGACTGTAGAACAGTGTATAAATCTGGACCTATTAATAGGCAAATATACCTGTGCCAAAGAAGGGAGATTGTACCTATGCTTCGCAGACCTTAGCAACGCATTCGACCTTGTTGACCATTCACTTCTTTGGCCGACTCTGCTCAGCCTTGGTGCACCTAAACCAATTATATGTTGTCTTGCGAGGCTCTATGAGATGCTATCGATTAAAGTGTGATATGGGCCAGGGGGCGAATGCATGCCAAACTTTGATGTGAAATGAGGCATTCGCCAAGGCTGAGTCCTTGCTCCTCTTCTCTTCTCATTGTTTATCAATGAGGTGGACAAGGTTCTGCAACTGGTACAAGCTGATGCCCCGCAAATCTCTGGAGCCCTATTCCAGTGCTGCTTTATGCAGATGATGCTGTATTACTATTAGGGCTCCCGGTTTTATGGTATTTATTTTTTTGACATTTCCGTCTGTATTTATCCATATTTATTTTTTGTCAACTTTATCTGTATTTATCCATATTTATTATGGGTTTTGTGAAAAAAATAAGGCTGAAACTGGTATATTTCCACATTTATTTAGCCAATAAATATGCAGTCATGCTTGAATGCCTGCCTGGTTTCAGTGATATGAACACCTGCAGAAGACAAATCAATGCACCTATATGAAAATATGCACATTTCAGTATCAGCCTTGTGCATATCTACTGCTGTTCAAGCCTCTTTACTAAAATTCCTTATTTTTTTTTAGCCCCCTTACTTCTCAATCCACACAGTTATTGGCCTGGCAGTCATGGCAAAGTGTATTTATAATCACTCAAAAAGCACCCAATTTCCGTTTTTATCCACATTAAAAAATAAATACAGACAAGAAAATAAATGGTTTTCTGTCTGTATTTATCTGTAAAAATCGGTAAAAACAGAAAACAGGGAGCCTTAATTACTATTCAGGACCCCAGTGGGCCTACAGAGATTAATTAACAGGTTTGGTGATTTTATCAACGCAAGGAAACTGATAATCAACAAAACAAAGACATTCACTATGGTATGCAGGCCTAAATTAAAGAAATGCAAAACTTTTTACATTGCTAATACTCCTGTAGATACTGTAACACGTTTTTCTACCTGCGAGTAACTTTTTCGGGTAGTGGAAATTGGTTATATGAAATAGCCAATGTTCAATCTAAGATGAACAGGAGTGCACATGGGGTTTTTAGATTTGCGACAAAACTAGGCAATCGCCCAATTAAGGATATGCTAGCAATTTATAAGGCTATATCTGTTGCCACCGCCATGTATGGTGCAGGGGTGTGGGGCTACCACTGTAGTCAGGTATTGCAGTGTGAAGAAAATTCCTTTTTGAAGCGTCTTTTAAGTTTACCTTCCTCAGCATCCACTGAGATAATACACCAGGAAGTAGGATTACAGTATTTAGCAGGTTTGATCTCACTGTGACCGTTGCTGCTATGGAGGTCCATCTGGGCTAAAGATGAGACTAATTTTACCAAGTCAATTATCATTGATTGTCTAGCTCTGGATAAAACAATGTGTATCCCTTGGCTAAGATATATCAGCAATACATACAGCAAGCTGTTTAATCTATCAATCCAGTTGAATCCTGTACAGGTGACTACCCTACCCAAACAGGTAATTAAGGATATTTTTATGAACTATAAAAAGGAATCTCGTATGAGAGTGGCAGGGGAAAAATCGACTTATATTTTACCAATCAATAGAGCCTAAAATGGTTTTCCAAAACTATTTAATTCAGGTTACAAAGCCAACACATCATTTTGTATTGACCAGACTTAGACATGGAATTGCACACCATCTGGTCGCTTTCCCTGTAATGAAATCCTGCCCTCCAGATTCGACCCCTTGCCCATGTGACGGGCGGTCCAAGCAAAGCACAGTTCACTTTATGCTCTTTTGTGATTTTTACTCGAATTTTAGGCGTTATTATCTAAAACCGCTATTTCTAAAAGAAAATGTGGGAACGCATAAAGTTGCAATGAAACTATTAGCTGATCTTAATGATCCTGGGGTCTGTTTTAACGTTGCCTTATTCATTCTAAAAGCTATAAATGTACAGAAAAGTATTGCTCCCTAAAAGCACTAGTATATATCTGACAAGGACTCGTTTTTTATCTAATTTGCTGCTAAAATCTTTTAAAATGTTTTTTACCAATGCATTTTTAGTATTGTAACTGCTTTTATTGTTGTCTGTACATATCGAATAAAGCTTATATTGAATTGACAACATTGCTAAATGACAACAATATTTTGTAGAGTGATAAGGTGCTTGTGGAAGTTATTATTTATGAAAAATACCTGTCAACATGTTACATAGAACTAAACTATCGTACATTAAAAGCGCACATTATTTTCAAGTAGGTTGAGGGATGGTGAGGTCTCAATTTAGTTCGACACGTACAGTCACAGGAGGATTCATCACAGTGTGCTTAACTGCCGTATCATTGTGAACGTAAAAGATGCCAAATTATCGATGTGAAAAGCACTGGAAACATTACAATAAGCTGAGGTAACATTTTTGCATAACAAAGTTCTTATGCAAAAAGTGCTAGTGCAATTGCTGATAACAGCAAAGAGGTCATGTCAACAGTGTCATCTTGTGGCTGTCTTAAGGAAGCCTCAATGGTCATATGTTCTGTGAGCTGGGGCCTGCTTGTGAGGCCCCTGACCGATGGAGTCTGTTATGGGCTAAAAAGACACATTTTGTCAGCAGGATGTTTAAGCGAGTGTTATCAGGGTTGAAAGTAGCGATGATAACTTGCCTGTGTTTATGAACTCCCACGTTATTCTATTCACACTTTAGACTGGATTCTCGCTCGACTAACAAAGTGGGACAGAACATGTTTGAGGGATTCCTCGCACTGCCCACAGCCCCTACACTTTGCGCTTCCAGTGGACGACGCCAGTTGGTAAGGTGTTTCAGGAATGGCCACTCTCCCCTGAGGGCCATACATCTTGCCTTCAATTGATAGGAGTATGTACGGGCGAGGTAGGGAGCGGGAGATGCTGGTTGATAGGTGTTAATGACTGCCCGAGAGTGCTTACGTTTAGCAAAAGCAGCCCTGTCTGAATGGTATGACCAGGCGTGGACACGCTTTTTGATGCCCAGCTTAAAGACTTGTTGGCTCGGGTTACTGTCCCAGAGTTCTTTCACATCTAGGAACTGCTGGCAATCTTCGGGGAACTGGTGATGCAGTCAAAATGGGCCTCTAGTTTTTATTTCGGCCCATAGCAGTACTTCTAAACAGTCACCCCTGGCTGCACGCAGTTTATGGCACCTGCACTTACTGGTCAGATAGGCCCAGTTCCAACCTAATCTGGGCGTCAGGCGAGGACCTTTGCAGGTGAAGAATGCTTTTGTATATTCTTTTGATAAGTCTGTTGAGTGCACTGCTGTTTTTTCCCAATAGAATTTCAATTCCGAAAGATAATGTGGGCAAGATTTTGGCTCTCATACCCTTTAACAATGAGGATTGGATCGGCCCTAGAAAGGTTTTTGAGAGCTTTAACAGGGCTATCCGAATTGTCAAAGCTTTTGCTTCAAACTACATGTTTGGTCCGCTGTGTCCCTATTGTTGTTATAAAACCAGCCTCCTCCACCATATTTTTTCCTTCCTAATGTTACTATCTTAGTTTTCTTCAAGTTTACCTCCAGGGTGTTAGCAGTTTTGTAGGTTTGTAGTTGGTCCAGCAGACGTTGTAGCCCTATGCATATATAGCTGAACAAAGCAAGATCATCTGCATTTTCACCACCTAACTTGGGGGGTGGCTATTGACAGAGTCAAGGGATTGTAATAGCATTTCTCTATTGCATATGGTGTAATCTAGGTAGGAGCAGGTTTTTTGTCAGTTCTTGACCAGTTTGGTGGTATATCTTGAGGCAGCCTGCCGTTCGGTACTTTGAGGCTCACACTATTTAATTGCAGGATTAGGGACTCTTCTAGTGGGGAAGGTTGGCAGCCCCTTGGTCTTGTTTGGTCCATGATATTCATAGGGATCCCCAAGGAGATCTCGTCTACATCCTCCTGATGATCTTGAAAGAGGTTGGTGTTGTAGTCCCCGGTTATCATACAATCGGCTTGGGGATATTCCCTAATTAAATCGCACAAGGTTAAATAGTTACAATATATAACCAACAGACCAATTTGATCAAAAGAATTGTTAAAAGGAACTGGCATCTAGTCTGAAACCATAATCCCACTATGGTGGAATTCCCCCTCCTTTGCTCTATGAAGAAATAAGAATATCGGAGACATGGTGGTGCATTCAAACACAAAGAAACATAGGGTACCCAATACACTGTGACAAATGATGGGATTTCCATTTATTGTGGGTCACCACAAGTTTGGGAATTGTGCAGTCTGCCCACTAACCATACAGGGCACAGAGGAAGTGTATAATCAATGTAGAATAAAACACCTTGAATTCACAAATTGCAATACTAAGAAAATGTCATTGTGACCTGACATATGTTGGGAAAAGATCACAAGAAGTAAAGAAGCGTATAATCCAACAGAAATCTTGTATTCACTATGGGACTATCACTGCCCCTTTAGTGCAACATTACCTTTCAAACAGCCACACAGAGACTGTTAGGTGGGGGATTCTAAAAACACATTGTCCCAGTAAACAGTGATGTGGAATCAACAGTTTTAAGAGCTGAGCCATGCCTATTATTGAAAATGCAAACAGTTGAAAGGGACATGAATGAAGCTTCTAAGATCAACAACATATGAATAATTTTGTTATGGGGTGATCTCCTCCTCCCTTTTTACAAAGCCAGCTTTCATAAATTTCTGTGCCAGCTGAAGTATAGGATGATGACAGTTCATGAAATAATCACTGTTTTTGGAAAATCAGACTTCCAATGACCCCTTGGAGATGGAAGTTTATTAAACCTATAACTGATACTGATGTACTCATAAAAGTATGCTTAAATAAGGAAATGATAAATAATAAATAATATATATGTGAGGATTACAATCATGTCCATACAGAGGTGAGGTCAGTAGGAACCAAACATGTCACGTTCACTTGAAAGCGCATACAAAACTACAAATTCCATGAATCTTCAGTCACTGGGACGTCTGGTGATGACGTTATTGATCAGCGCTGAAATAGATGAGGGTTTGTGAAGGCGGGCTCTCTGTTGCTGCAGATGCTGTGAGTTGAAGAAAAATCCCTCTGTTTGCCCCATCATTATGTGAGCGGGCAAATTAATTCTGAAGTCACCATGAGAGGAGTGAAGAATACCCCTGCATGCTGGCCAGAGTGAATACGGCTGGTGGATTGAAAGATGACCCCATGCTTTAATAAGTGAAGCGGGCTCACTGGTGGGGACGCCAGAAAGAGAGTGTAGGACATCTCCAAAAATATCAGCCTGAAGCCTGAGGTACACTTTAGCTGATAATTTGAAATGTTTTTCAGCTTCCACCCCAAAAATTGTTTATAGGCAACTTTAATGTTATTCAGTGTTTCCCTGCAATAAGGTATGTTTAACAAGAGAAGTGAAAGGGTTAAAGGTGAAGGTTCAATCCTGTTCTTTTTTAGTGTTTTTTAAAAGCATTGTATACATTTCTTAATACAGAAACACCCAACATTGTGACTACTATCCCCGGCTTATATAATTGAATGGCCCTGAGAAAGATCTCATTGTAGGCATGGCATAGGAGTGCTTGGGTACTACTCAAAAAAGGACAGAGCCCTACGTTTGGACTACAGGACCTCTACTACAACCCACGAAATTTGATTTGTTTCCAAAACATTTTTTATGGAAGTGTATTGAAAGGAGTCAGGTTTAGGAAAGTTGAAACCAGATTTGTGTTGCAAGATCTGTTATTGATTAGGCATTTTGTGTCTTTTGATGGTATTGATTAGGCGTGGGTTGGGCTTAGGACTGATGTGCAGAATTGATCTTTGTTTTTTTGTGATTTTTTACTAAAAGGTATAACAAATTTATGCTGTGGAAGCACTTGAAAGACCTGAGAATTTGAACAATGAATGAATGTATAATAAATTAAATAAGCATGATGAAAAAAGTCCACTGGTCTAAGATTGAATATTAATGTAATAATTTATGGTGAATGAAGGTCTTGTTTTGTTGATTATAGTGTTAAGGAGAAAGCCTAACAGAGCCATATCTTAGTAGATATGGCATTTTCCTGCTCTGTCCCTTTCATGAAATGCAGCACAGCATCTTCAGGTTTTGTGCTGTGATGCCGACTACTTGGTAAATCTGAGACAAAGTTTCTGCCACAGTTTTGTGCTAACTGAAGAGCTGGAACAGGCACTATTTTACAACTTTTGACTGTGGTAAATGGTTGCTTGTCAAAAATCTTTCAAGGCATGTGCTGCTTTTTGCTGGAAATGCAGCAGCATTTGTTGACCTATCAAAAGTAAACAACAGATCATAACACACTAACATATACATTGTAATGTAATAGCCCAATAACATATACAAAAGGCATATCACAAAACATGTTAAAACCACATGCAACACAACAGGCACAGTAAAGCACCAAAAAATGACATTGCAATAATGCAGCACAAAAAGGACAGCAACACAAATCACAGCAGAATACACTATCAGAGTAAAAAACACCATATAACAAATGTACATAAACATTCTTGGCACAAATTATACCCTCCAGAATCATATTTCCATAATGTGATGGTAAAAGGTGTTTTGATGACGTACCACCTTAACTTACCATCAAGGACAGGTTCTTTCCCTTCCCTTCCCTCCCCTCACCCATATTTCTCCTGAAGCCAAACTGTGTTTGGGAGGCCCTCATCTGATACAGTCTTTAACATTTTCTTCTGGACCTCTACTAGCTAAAAATAGTGAAAAATGGCCTTATTTAAAGCAGAAGTTGAAAACCCTTCAAACTTTGATTACAAAGTTGGGAAGCTTCTCCCTTTGCAAAGGCAGATGAAGTTTCCGTTCTTCGGCCATGACTCAATTTAGGTCACCTGGTCTAACACAAGATTACGTATTACAGCATTTTGTACCTAGAAAATACTGAACAACTGAATACAAGCAATCATAGGTATAAGTGGCAGTGGATCTTTTGCCTTGCATCAAAGACTCTGTGCCAACCAGAAGTGCCACCTGAAGGAGGGTGGTGCTTTCCGTGGCAGGTAATTCTAGTGTGTGGCTGTAAAGTAGCAGTATTCCAAACCAGTGCCATGAGCAGCAGAATCTTAACTGGGCTCCTGTATGAGAACATGAATACAGTCAGACATTTCTTGCCCAAAGGATAACAGGAGATACACAGATATGTCTTGATATGTGGTGGATGATTCTTTAAAATAGCTGATCCTCATGATCTTACTTCAGGCGAGCAGCATGGATTTGTACATCAAATGTGGATTTAAGGCATTTCAGATTTATGGGGAAAATGACTCTGACAGTTTGGAGCATGCCAAGCAGGGAAAATACAAGGCTTGTCTTGGTTTTTGCTCTAAGTTCACTTTATAAAATGTAGCCTTATGATTGTTATGAGGGGAAATTTAGAAATCTAGGAGTTGACTATATTGCTAAAGGAGGAGGGAGGTGATGTACCCCATCGTGGTGTCATCTAGTAACAAATTGCAAATGAGATGTTAAAATTCTTTATTATGTGATATTCTTTCCGCTATGGCCTTATACATGTTCAACCAGTGGGAAGATATTTTCTGAGCACAAGATTTGGAGGCTGTCTTACACCAGTGCCTTTCAATTATTTACTTTTCAATTGCCTTTGCAAATTTGCCAATCCTTTTCTGCATCTCCACTCAATTTCTTACCTAATTGATGTATACATTGTGTGATGTGGAGATGAACAGTGCCTTCGCCAACTGCAAACACTGACCCACCCACTGAATGTCGAACTTAAAATGTAAAAATGTTTGGGCACCCACATGTTTTGTGATGAGCATACTGCTTTTCTCCCTCCACCCTCCTACCCATCCTATCTTAGCTCCACAATCACTTGGCTCATTTCATTCTTGTCTCCATCTCTCTTCAGACACCTTTCTCTTCTTGCAATCTTTCCTCTCTCTCCTTCTGTGGTATGTTCCATTCTTCTGACCTGTCATTCTCTACAGAACCGTTATTTGCTACTAATCTGTCAGCCACAGCATGTACAACATGTTTATTTCTTAGATTTTAGTTCACATGCAGAAAAAAAACAATATGGGTCCTATTCACAAACAAAAATGTAAAAGTGGAGATGGAGGTTTACATCTCTGTGTGAAAATACATTTGCATTTTTTTGAACTTACAAACATTGCCAGATCTACACTAAACAAGTATTTGCAATGCAATTGGTCTCGCCTTTGGAACCTTATAAGTATTTAGCTATGCAGCACATTATTGTGGGAACAGCAACATTAACTCTTATACTGTGCACTAGGCAGCAAAAGGGTGCAGTACCACAGTCTGTCACTAGGTGTACATTGGGATCTCTTTTGGCCTGTTTCTGGTAGTTCCCACTGCCCTGCTACTCTGCCAGACACAGTAAGAGCAACGGGGGCCGCCTCCGTCTGACCCTGCTCCACTGTCCAATCTTACTGCCCGCCACTGTAACCAGTGCCTGCCTCTGTTTCTGCTCGCCATTACTGTCCTATCTCACTGCCAGCCACTCTTCACTTGGCAATGCTATCTACAGTAAGCACCACCAGAGACCCTTATCCTGCCCATACTCTCCGTCACTCACTGTCCCACTGCCAGCTACTGTCACCCTTAACCTGCCCCTGCTCTCCCTGACTGCCCTGTCCCACTGCTAGCTGCTGTAAGTAGACCTGTTTATAATGCAAAAGAGGGAGCTAATAGGATCAAATGAACCATCTACACACCAGCCATAGGCATTGTGAGTTAAGGAGGTGAGCTGTCTCAAAGGGCAAACCTAAAAAAACAATCTCAGTAAAGCCTACAGGTGACAGAAGTAGTAATTTCACAGACTCCGTACTTCAGGTAAGAAAGATCAAAATCATTCTAGAAAAGTTCCAGCATTCAAAGAGGTGGTTTTAAGAAAGATAGGATGGTGTGCTACACTGTCACTTTTATGGGGAAAAAATAGGTTAGAGTGCGTGCACTCAGGCTCCTGTCAGAGGCTCGCACTTGCTTGAATTGCACACAGCGCGCGCACCGAAGCCAGGCGCAGGTCTTCCACACCTCCGGGGGCAGAATATTAAAAACATGTCACATCCACCATACGGACCTCGCCGGGGACCCGTGCCTGGGGGCACCAAGAGCTCTCCTACCACCGTGGAAGAAGTGCGGCGAAAGTCAGTGTATGCACCCCTCGCCTGGAAGGAGCGTGAGCACCAGAAGCAGTGGTAGGTGGTGTGTTTAGTACCAGGGATCTGGAAACTGCCACCCAGCCCAGTGCTCCCAGGCGCAGGCACGTCCAGAGGTGTTCCAGGGAAATAAGCAGGGCATCGACACAGACAGACCAGGGACACGTGAAACAAATACATGCAGCCAGGTCTGTAAACATCTCACCAGGCTGCAGCAACCACACCCACTCCTGTTCACAACTACAGATACCCGCCGCCCTGATGTAAACCAGGGCACGAGGTTACGGAGTACAGGTCTACATCCAATCCATCAAACCAAACAGTTTACAGAGGGTTGGTTCCTTCTGGCTTGAGATCCTCTCCAGCTGTCAGCGTCCCGATAGCAGGGAGGGTTGAGTCCCACTGACCTGGACGAGTACATTACAGCCACACGTTACAAAATTGGTGCTACAATAACATGTGAACAGTCGAAGGACCTTGGCGTAAAAGGGCCCGGCGCTGTCCGGACCACCAAGACTTCAGTGCCCGCACGATGAACACCTTCCGTCACATACGCATGATATTTCAGGAGTGGGGGGAGAAATGCAGCATCCCTCCAACCTCTGTAAAATCGGGCACACCAACAATGCACGTTTCTATTGTACTGTATGCACACAAGTGACAAGGCACGACGCCCAGCAGAGGTACACCTCGCTCCCTGCAGTCATAGTCCACTATAGATTTCAAGTGTTTCTGGGTGGATAATGGTACCACAATTTAAAAGCAAATAAAGTATATGGAGAAACGGACCAAAAATAAAAGATGTTTCTGCCTTTCAAGATCAATTAAGAAACAATTTTAGTATAAAAGCATTTGCCACTAAATAAATACCGGTGGTGCAAAAGTGATCAGCACAGAATGCAGTTAACAAGTTCCTGTGAAAACACCACGTGCATATCTATTCCACCCATATTCATAACACAGCAAACATTCAAGTATTCATTGGAGAAAGGGAGAGTTTATACTACTTAAAGTTCAATTAAACATTTGAACACCTTTTCTTAAGGAACTCTCGCAGACAAATTATTACATGATCACGTGTTAGTAAAAGATCACACAGTTCGAAGTGGACTTCACTGAAAGCGCTGTGCCGGAGCGAAGCCTAGGACAGTAACGCGGTGCAGTCGCTGCCTGAGATGCTCGGATCTAATCACAGAGGACCGCAGGAGGAAGCACAGCTAGAGCCAGGGGTGAGCACTGGGCAGCGAAGGCCGGCTTGGGGCTGAAAGTATCCCCCTGGCCGCAGAGGGAGCGCGGTTATGCATTATCTTGCCCCGCCCTCCCACTCCATTACCGGACGGGCATCTCCTCACCAGTGGACGCAAGACCAATGAAAGGTGCCTAGTGGTCATAAAGTGCATACTGACCGGTGTACTGGACCAGGAACATGCTGGCGGCCAGCCCATGACCCCGATGGCACACGCACAAATCCACGAGCACGCAGATGCTTCCGTCAGGCTCGGCTTCACACGAGCAACAGAGCTGCAGGAAGCTTCCGGGTCAGCCACGGTCAGGGACTAGGAAGGACGGAAGAGGGGTTTACAATGGCAGCTGTGCCCAAAGCTGTGCTCTTAAAGTGACGTCACGTAGTAACTATAACGACGGAGAAGGAGCGCTGAAATAAACAAGCATTTGCAATGCAATAGGACTCGCATTTACGCGAGACCTACTGCATTGCAAACGGAAGTGCGGGCGGGGGGGCAGGAGGGCAAGAAGGCACGAACAACGGGAGTGCGGGCGGGTGGGGGGGCGGGAAGGCATGGGAAGAAAATAGTGCTCACAATCTAAATAACACATACCATGCAACACTCGAAGTAAAGGGGCCAGTAGCCATGGAAGAATACAAATGACGACATGGACGTCATAAGGAGGGACTAACAGCCTATAAACCAATCGGAAGGCAGCATTTAGAAAGGACAAAGACACAAGCCAATGAAAAAGATGGGCGGGGGAGTGGGCGGAGATTCCACTCCATACTCTATTACTGCATGCCTCCCAGAGCGAGCAGCGCATGCACGCTGCCGCTATAGGCTTGACCTAAAAAGGTGCAAGTACACCTGCCATGCACTGGTTTCTTGGTGCACTTATGGGAATGTCATGTAATTTTTCCCAGGGGCACCTATTATTGGTGCATATATTTCTCCATGGCAGAGAACGTATCTCAGGGGGAATGGAACCTCCTGTGCAACTACACTTGCTATGCAGCAAAAACATTTTTTCCCTCTGGATAAAGCAATTCTACTACAACTCTGGCATGTTTATGGTAATCCATTACCTGTCTCACCCTGGGAGGGTAGTTACACCAGTTCTTGACTGAAGTAATTCTCTGACCATTTCCAGGGTGAGAAGGGACTACACAAAACTACACAACTACTTTTTCTTGCATTACCAGTTTTAAAAATATGTTTTAGTCAAATATAGGGCACCACACTTTATCTTGCTGTCTCATGCATATTTAAATAACATTATTTTTCCAAAACATGTTATTTGCAGTAATACAAGACTGTTGCGTGGGTAAAGGATCTGAGGCGACACCGGTGTGTGATAAAGAGGGTTTAATGGGTATTAACAGGTGTTTTTTTCTAGTTGCCAAAGTTCGGGTTGCGTAGGGTCCCGGGGCGGGTGTACGGGCAGGACTCCGCTCCACTCATATGGATTCCCTTCTTGACAGGCGCCGAGTCCTCGGGGATGTCGTGGCCATGGACTGGGAACAGGGAAGAAAGAAATACGGGGGTAAGGGGTCGGTTCCTTCTGAGTGCAGTGATAGGGAGGGGTTGTGACGGGACACCAACACACTTGTGATTATTATCGCTTCTGGGGGCGTGCTCGAGTGCAAGGTGATACCGTATACCCACAGAAACAACGGAAGCAAAGGAGAAGGGATATGCAGCTCCCTAGTCTAAGGGAGTATGCTGTCCCGCCTCCCGTACCAACCCGTAAAGCGTTTTCGTACCTCTGAGAGCCACGCACCTCCTGGTGCGTGGCTGGGCGATCCGCGGGGTCGTTGGCCTCCTGGCACCTTTCCGTCTCCCTCTGTCTCTGCTCCTCGCTCCGCCTGCTCTCCCGGCAATCCGCTTCTCGCTCCGTACAGGGCTGGAACCGCTCTCCACTCCGTCTCGTCGCCGGTGTTAACACACACCCTCTCCCGAGTCTTCGGTGTCCTTATGGGTCCAGGGAGTGTGACGTCATGGGGCGGAGTTTCGTTCTCCAGGAGCCCCCACCCTGTCTCGTCGTCTTCCACGGAATACTCCAGGGCGGAGGGAATTCTGGGACTCGTAGTCCAGGAGTCCTGCCGGGAAGAAATAAGAGGTGGAGAGGCGGGATTTACGGACCACCATTCCATACTGTCCACGTTTTGACCCCCGGACGGGCCCACCTTCTTACATTCCTCCCCCCCTGGAATCTCCCGTTCGGGGAGAGGGAACACCCGGGAAAGGTAGTCCGCACTCCCGTTATCTTTTCCTTTTTGGTGTCGGAGTTCGAACGAGAAGGGCTGTAGTGTCAGAAACCAGCGCAGCACCCTGGCATTCTGAGATTTGTTTACATGCATCCACTGTAGGGGGGCATGGTCGGTGTACAACGTGAATGGATTCCCCTCCAAATAGTACCGTAGTTTATCAACTGCCCATTTTATAGCTAAGCACTCTTTCTCTACGGTCGGATATTTGGTTTCTCTAGGGAACAACTTGCGACTAATATATAGAACCGGATGCTCTATACCCTCCTCAGACATTTGTGACAGAACGGCGCCGAGACCATGGTCTGAGGCGTCAGTATGCAAGATGAAGGGCTTGTTGAGGTCGGGGGAGGCGAGCACCGGGCTAGTGGTGATAATGTCCTTGAGGGCACAAAAGGCCTTCTGCATGTCTTCGCTGGGGTTTTGATACTGTTGTGGGCGGGTGTTTTTGCGAAGCATGTCAGTGAGAGGGGTAGCAATCTCGGCGAATCGGGGTATAAACCTCCTATAATATCCGATCAGGCCCAGAAAGGCCCGCAGGTCTCTCTTGGTCTGAGGGAAACCGGTTCCAGCTATGGCTCTCACTTTCTCAGCCTGGGGAGCTATTAGACCCCGACCCAATACATAACCCAGATATTTCACCTTCTGATAGGCGGCTTTGGATTTTTTTGAGTTAATGTGAAGACCAGCTTTGTCCAAGGCGGTCAGTATGTTATGTATGTGCCGGAGGTGTTCGTCCCAGGTCTTGCTGAAGATGACGATGTCGTCCAGGTAGGCCGAACAATGATCGGTGTAGTTCCGTAACACCATGTTCATGAGCCTTTGAAACGTGGCCGGAGCCCCATGTAGGCCAAAGGGGAGAACGTTGAACTCATATAGTCCGTCCTCCGTAGAGAAGGCGGTCTTCTTCCGGTCTTCTTCTCTTAGGGGGACCTGCCAATATCCCTTGGTTAGGTCCAGGGTCGTTATGAACCGTGCTTCTCCTAGTTTCTCAATCAACTCGTCTATCCTTGGGATCGGGTAGGCATCGAAAGAGGAGATGGCGTTTAGGGCTCTAAAGTCCATACAGAACCGTGTCGATCCGTCCGGTTTGGGTACCATGACTATCGGGGATGTCCAATCGCTAGTTGATGGGCGTATGACACCGAGATCCAGCATGGTTTGGACTTCCTTTCTGACGACCGCTCGCTTGGCTGCTGGTATTCTGTATGGCCTTTGTTTCACGATTTTTCCCGGGGGTGTCTGTATTCGATGTTCCGCCAGGGTGGTTTTCCCTGGTAGGTCGGAGAACAGGGGGGAAAACTGGCTTAAGGGCTTCAACAGCTCTACTTTTGCTTCGGCCGAGAGGTCTTCGTTCACCACGAGTTGGTCAAGGGTGGTTTTCTTCCCGCCGGATGAGGGTAGGGTCAGGCGGATGTCTTTGGGAGGGTTCCCCAACCACTTCTTCAGGAGGTTTATGTGATATGTTTGATGTCGGCGGGGGGTTATTTGCAGTCGGTAGGAGGTATCCCCCAAGACGTCAACCACTCTATAGGGGCCTTGCCAACCTGAACTCATCTTTCTAGTGGATGAGGGGAGCAATATCAGGGCCCAATCACCGACGGCCAGCTTTCTCCATCTCTTACCCCGGTCATAACTGCTCTTTTGCCGCTTCTGACTTCTTTCCAGATGATCATATGCCAAATCTCTCAGTTTCCATAGTTTGGCCTTTAATTGCTGGGTATATTCCAATGTCTCTCGGTTTTCCTCTTCCACTTCTTGTTCCCAGGCCTCCCGTGTCATTTCCAGCAAGGACCGGGGTTGTCGCCCGTACAGGAGCTCAAAGGACGAACATCCCAGACTACTTTGGACCTGTGCTCTGATGACATAAAGAGCCAACGGTAATAGGCGATCCCATTCCTTCCCTTCGAGGACCAGCATTTTCTTCAGGGTGGTCTTGATGGTCCGGTTATATCGCTCGACGAGGCCATCTGTCTGTGAGTGATATACCGATGTTCGGATATGGTGGAGATCCAGTACTCCGCTTACCTCTTTCATCAACCGGGAGACGAAGGGCGTTCCTTGATCCGTTAGGATTTCCCTAGGGAATCCGACTCTGGAAAAGAGTTCTATCAGTCGATCTGCGATTGCTGCTGAGGTAGGAGCCCTGAGGGGAAAAGCTTCAGGGAACCGGGTGGCATAGTCCACAACTACTAAGGCGTACTGGTTTCCTTTTTTTGTCTGTGGTAGTGGTCCGATTAAATCCATCCCAATCCTCTCGAACGGGTTCCCAATGATAGGTAGTGGTTTCAAGGGAACCGCCGGCGGACGTTGCATATTCTTCCTTTGGCACTCTTCACAGGTCTGGCAATGTATCTTGATATCTTTATAGATACCGGGCCAAAAGAAATGTCGGAGCACGTTCTGGGTTGTCTTTTCAGTCCCGGTATGGCCAGCGGTGAGGTGTGAGTGGGAGAAGAACAAGATACGTTCTCGGAACGAGGTCGGCACCAGAAGCTGTTCTGGCTCACCAGGGTTGCCCTGCCTATAGAGCAAGTCGTTCTTTATCAGAAACCTAGGATACACCTGGGGAGTTGTGTCCTGGCTTGCGTGGGCTGCTTCCCATGCATTAAAGAGGGTTGGGTCATTTGTTTGAGCAAACCTATAGCTCTTGTCTAGGATCCAGGGTTCGGGGCTGGTTAATGCGACGGAAGGTACTTTATGTTCCCTCCGCTCCTCTGAGTTCCCGGAAGACCTACCAATGGTGTGTGTGATTAACGAAAGGAAGTTAGGGTTGTCTGTCCCTATAAGTAGTTCTTCTGGGAGAGTCTCTAACACCCCAACCCTTATCACGCACGGGGGCCCGTGGGGAGGAGTGAGAGAAAGGACAGCCAAGGGATATGGTTTTATGTCCCCGTGTACACATTTAATGTGAACCACTACACCAGGCACATATTGGTCTGTTCTGACAATAGAACTACGTATCACGGACTGCCTACACCCCGAATCTAGTAAGGCATTGACCTCCCTTCCATTCACGTGTACACTTACATGGAATGCCGGCCCCATCTCAGCGGTGTAGAGGACCGATCTTGGAACGTATCCGACTTCCATGGGTTCGTCGCTGGATCTTCGTTTTGGGCACATCCGAGCGAGATGGCCCCAATCACCACACTCGAAACATTGGGGCCCGCGGAAAGAGGGAATATCCGGTCTGGGGGTCTTGTGTCGGAACAGTTCTGCGGATGGACGTGGTCTCCTCTCGGGTTTGCCGGGGAGGGCCTTCCCTTGTCTTTCATTCTCCCAGGTAGAGGTACGAGGCTGAGCCCTTGCGTACTGGGTGGCCATTTCCACTGCCTCCTCTGGGCTAAGGCGGGGATGTTGCCTCAGCCACCTCTGAGTACCATAGGGTAAGGCCTCCAAGTACTGTTCCAGGTACACCCTGTTCATTATTTCTTCCTTCGTGCTCACGAGGGGCTTTAACCATTTATCGGCTGCCATTTTGAGGCGAAACCATAGGGCTTTTGGATTCTCCCCGGGCTGTCCGCGCTCCCTCCGGAAGCGGACTCGGTAGGCTTCGGCGTGTAGCCCAAGGTGGTCAAGAATCACATCTTTTACTTCATGGTATGGGGTGGTGCCTGTGGCGTTAGCCACTTGGTATGCCGATTGAGCTTCCCCAGTTAGCAGAGGAGCCAGAAAGAAGGGCCACCTGTCCTCCGGCCATCCACACGCCCTCGCCACCCTCTCAAAGTTCAACAGGAAAGCGTCTGGATCTTCTCCTGGGATATATTTCTGTAGGGCAATGCCGGATGGACCATGGGGCCCGCCACGGGGCGCTTCAGAGGTGGGCACCGGAGGCGCCCCAAACATCTGTTGTAGGCCATCGATCTGGGCCGTAAACGAATCCTTAAAGACGTCCCTGTCTGCCTGGGCAGACGTCATTTGTCGTTCCACCGCCCATTCAAGCCGTTCTTGCCCCTTTACTAGATGCTGAATGAGTACGTCCATCGTTGATGAACCGATGGCAGGAGATCCCACTTCTGACACCAGTTGTTGCGTGGGTAAAGGATCTGAGGCGACACCGGTGTGTGATAAAGAGGGTTTAATGGGTATTAACAGGTGTTTTTTTCTAGTTGCCAAAGTTCGGGTTGCGTAGGGTCCCGGGGCGGGTGTACGGGCAGGACTCCGCTCCACTCGTATGGATTCCCTTCTTGACAGGCGCCGAGTCCTCGGGGATGTCGTGGCCATGGACCGGGAACAGGGAAGAAAGAAATACGGGGGTAAGGGGTCGGTTCCTTCTGAGTGCAGTGATAGGGAGGGGTTGTGACGGGACACCAACACACTTGTGATTATTATCGCTTCTGGGGGCGTGCTCGAGTGCAAGGTGATACCGTATACCCACAGAAACAACGGAAGCAAAGGAGAAGGGATATGCAGCTCCCTAGTCTAAGGGAGTATGCTGTCCCGCCTCCCGTACCAACCCGTAAAGCGTTTTCAGTACCTCTGAGAGCCACGCACCTCCTGGTGCGTGGCTGGGCGATCCGCGGGGTCGTTGGCCTCCTGGCACCTTTCCGTCTCCCTCTGTCTCTGCTCCTCGCTCCGCCTGCTCTCCCGGCAATCCGCTCTCGCTCCGTACAGGGCTGGAACCGCTCTCCACTCCGTCTCGTCGCCGGTGTTAACACACACCCTCTCCCGAGTCTTCGGTGTCCTTATGGGTCCAGGGAGTGTGACGTCATGGGGCGGAGTTTCGTTCTCCAGGAGCCCCCACCCTGTCTCGTCGTCTTCCACGGAATACTCCAGGGCGGAGGGAATTCTGGGACTCGTAGTCCAGGAGTCCTGCCGGGAAGAAATAAGAGGTGGAGAGGCGGGATTTACGGACCACCATTCCATACTGTCCACGTTTTGACCCCCGGACGGGCCCACCTTCTTACAAAGACACAGTACAGTACAGTACAAATGGATTACAAAGCTCTAAATGCAAATCACATTGTTACATGCCAAGGTTGCTTGGTACTCCACTAATTCTACAGTGGGGTTTTATAGGAGAGTCCTTGGTATTTACTTGAATGTGCACGTGCACATAGTATTATTAACATACCTGTGAAAGTGTGCACGTGTACATGGCAAACCCAGATTTGTAAAGCAAGTTGGCAAGGAATCAAGACTGCATTCTTAAATTTTAAATGTCACCTTACATGCTTATGCATTTATTTCATAACACATGTCAACCCCACTACAATTGTTTAAGAAATAATTCTTGTGAAAAGAAAAAATATATATTGCATGCATTTTTGATAAAAACACAAAGGTCCCTATTCACAAACTGCACATTGTAGTATGTTTAGCAATACTACAAAGTACTTCTAACGTACTACAAAATTGTTAGAAATTGGGTTACTGGTTGACTGGAGTCAAGCCCTGGTCAAGCAAAAACCACAATCCTAGTCAGGGTAAGACGCAGGCAAACCCTAAATTAAGCTGTGCTCACCCTCTGGTAGCATGGCACAAAGCAGTCACGCTTACCTTTAGAGGCAATGTGTAAAGTATTTGTGCAACATTTCAAACAGTAAAACAGTGAAAACACCACACAAAAAGATTCCACACCAGGTTAGACATATATTTTTTAATTTAATATATAAAACAAGACTAAAACGACAAAAATCTAATAAGTAGAACTTCAGTTATGAATTTTTAAAGAATAAAGTGTAAAATAGTGCTTAGAAGCAATAAGCGCTCTCTTGGGATATCCTGTCTTGTCAGACAGGGACAAAGTCAAAAGTTCAGGATGACTGCGATGGAGCACCGGCCAGATACAGGAACTCAGTGAGATCCGTTGAACAAAAGTACCTTAATTCTGGCTGCATAGACATCGAAGATGTGGGGTACAGCTGACATTGTGCATCGATGTTGATCAACGCAATTGTGGTGATGCGCCGGTCCTGATCCATGCAGCTCCAGCAATGCGATGATGTGATGCGGAGATTCACTTTCATCGCTGAGAATGCTGTCGATGGGGAAACGAAGACATTGCACTGGGCAGAGCGACGCACAGTGGTGGTTCCGAAGGTGATGCATCTCGGTCTGGTCCACACAACAGGAGCGATGCACTGCTTCTGATCCAAGCAACAGGAGCAATGTGCCGGTTCTGATCCATGCAACGGTGGCAATGCGCTGGTTCGACAGAGGATGTGTGGGTTCTGATGGAGAAAGCACCTTAGGCCTACCTCCAAGGACCCAGGACTGGGGTGGCACCACTTGAAAGGGCAGACTCACAGATGGCAGAGGCCAGGTGCAGAAGTTGGTAGGTTGGAAGTCTTTCATGTCCCCGAGACTTCAGATCAGGAGGCCAGCCAACTAGCCCTTGGAGTCACTCTGGGTTCATGTGATGCAGGTCCAGTCCTTCTCACCCTGGCAGGGGAGCAGCAGACAACAGGGCAGCACAAGAAGTCAGGGGTCCATCAAAACAGCAGTCCAGCAGGGGGGCAGTCCTTCAGCAGCACAACAGTCCTTCCTGGCAGAGTCTTCACAAGCCCAGAGGTATACTGAAGTGGTGGTGTCAGAGGTCCAGTTCATATACCCAGTTGGGCCTTTGAAGTGGAGGAGACTTCAAAGACAGGTCTTTGAAGTACACAGAGGACTTCCCTTCCTGCCTAGGCTCCAGACTCACCACAGGGGGGTATGCAGTAATTTGTGTGGGGACAGGGCACAGTCTATCCAGGTATAGGTGACACTGGGTCCAGCTCCTCCCTCCCATCCTCCCAGGATGGCCCATCAAGTCACACCTAAGCTACCATTGTGTGTGGATGTCTAGGGGAATGCACAAAGCCCAGCTGTCACCCACCCCAGATATGTGATCAGAGACAGGCAGCCGGCACCAAATGGCTAAAGTAATAAAATGGCACCTTTCTAAAAGTTTACAGGTAATGGTGCCTACAAGGGATTTTATTTATGATCAACTATACTTCAACGTGTCAGTTATTTAAGATGTCTCACCATGACATCATAAATTAATTATAACAATAATTATGTATGTATTATTCCAATTGAAGTAAATTTGACAAACTGGCTGTATCTCTTATTATTGTATTTATATCAAAACACATATGCAATTCGGGGTTCATAACATTGATAACAGATATTCAAATTTCTCATAAATCAAACTTAACTAGTCATCAAAGTAAAACAAACCATCTCCTCTAATGCCCAATCTGGGGTCTGTCTTACACAGCTAGATCTACTCAATTAAATTTTTAACTAGATGAGGAGATCTAGATCCTAGAGGAGAAGGGTTGTTTTACATTGATAACTAGTTAAGTTTGATTAATGAGAAATTTGAATATCTGTTATCAATGTTTATGAGAATGTTTTCTGTTGTCTTGGTGAGACATATAAAATAACTGACACATTGAAGTATAGTCGATCATAAAATAAATCCCTTCTAGTCACCATTACCTGTCAACTTCAATTACCCAAGCCCACAAGGGTACATTGGGTTGCCCATATTTGATAAAAAAAACTTTCTAAAAGTGACATTTTCAGAATTGTAATTTAAAATCCAACTTCATCATAAATTCGAATTTTAAATTAGGATTCCAGAGACACCAGACTTCGGGGTCTTATCTCTTTCCAATTGGTAATTAGACTTATAAAATATAATAAGGTAATCCCAATGTTATCCTATGGTACAGATAGGCCTTGCAGTAGTGAAAAATTACTTCGGTAGTTTTTCACTACCAGGACATGTAAAGCTTAAAAGTACATGTCCTGCCTTCTAAAAACATTACACCCTGCCCTCCGGGTTGTCCAGGGTCTAACTTAGGGGTGACTTATATGTATATAAAGGGAAGGTTTGGGCCTTGCAAAAGAGTTGTTTTGCCAAGTCAATATGGCAAAGTAAACTGCACAGACAGGCTCTGCAGTGGCAGGCCTAAGACATGGTTAAAGGGCTACTTAAGTGGATGGGATGATCAGTGCTGGAGGCCCAGTAGTAGCATTTAATTTATGTGCCCTTGGTACAGGGGATACCATTTTACTAGGGACTTATAAGTAAATTAAATATGCTGTTTTGAACCAATGTTATCATGTTTTAGGGAGAGAGTAAAAATACTTTAGCACTGGCTAGCAGTGGTAAAATGCACAGAGTCCTAAAGCTAACAAAAACAACATCAGAAAAGTGGAGGAGAAAGGCAAAATGTTTGGGGGTGGCCCTGCAGACAGGGCCACTTTCCAACGAAAATGCTTTTCACAAATCTATGTGTGGAGTCTACGCTTCTGCCTCTCCAGTCTTTTTCAGTGCTGAGATCTACGACCCTGATTGTGGAGTCTCTGCACACGTAAGTATACATTTTAGTAGTAAATGTGGGAGGAACAGAAGGGAGTGGCTGTGAATTGGGGAATACTGAGTACTAACAAAGAGGAGTTAAGGAGGAGTAATGAGGGGATAAGGGAGCATTAGGAATGGATTTAGGGAGGGGCTCGCATTCACCCAGAAAAAAGTAGCCCATTCCTATTCACAAACTGCACTTCTAAAGTTACTACAACCCAAAGGACCAACAATAGAAGTAAATGTACTCCAACTAAGAATTAGAGTAAGTCCAGCAGCACACATGGCGCACTACTGGCAGTGCAACACCCTCCCATAGAAAATAATAGAATAGGGACTTATAATAAAACATTTTAAAATAGTTAAAACTATGAATTCATTTAATTTAATGGTTAAAAAATTATCTAAAAACAAAAAATATTTAATTTCTATTTTAATATATTTTAATACAGTTCCTAATTTACAAATACTCGTAACATCAATTTTAATAAAAATGTCATTAAATTACATTTAGCCGCTAACGACCCCACCGAGGAAACGCTGACCGCTGACCGGGAGTGACACGGCAGGAGAGGACTGCAACTCCCAGCCGCCCCTGAGCCTCACAACGCGCATAAAGCGCCAACGCAGTCCCGCGGCGGGTGTAGCTGCTAACGACCCCACCGAGGAAACGCTGACCGGGAGTGACACGGCAGGAGAGGACTGCAACTCCCAGCTGCCCCTGAGCCTCGCAACGTGCATAAAGCGCCAACGCAGTCCCGCGGCACGGGACGCGCGTGGGGACGTGCCCGGGCAAAGCCCGGGCCAAGGGCAGGCCCGTCCACGCCCGTCGGAACCCGGAGGAGGCTGGACTGGGCCTACCCTCTGAAAATTGGCAAATTTAATCAAGGTACTGGCTATACTCTTCACTTTTTATTACAGCCATTTGTATATTATTTGCGCTATGATTGAGGCAATTATATTGCATAGGAACTGCTTAAATTGCTTGTTATACGATGAATAAATGCAGGGGCCGAAATGATCATTTGGGTGAGGGAATCGTGGGAACACTTGATTCGTTCCTAACAAGAGCAACGTCTGTCTTAGAACATGAAATCGAGATTACAGAACGCCGACTATCCCTGGAGCCGGTCCTCCAAACAAGCTCCGTTTTAATGACTGAGACATCTCTCCCTACCCTAATACAACCCTCACTGCAAACTCAGATGGAGGAGTTAGAAGGAGAAGGGGGAGCACTGCCCAACCAACCGGCATTGATAACAAAGACCGGAATATCTACCAGGGGTACAGGGGGAAAAAAGGTCATGGGAACTAGCTCGGAAAAAATAGGAAAGAGAAAAAGAGGGGGAGGCCCACAGAACCAAAAACCGGCAAAGGCGCCCAGACAAGCTAAAGCTAAAACAAGAGGGATCTACGATGAGGAGGAATCCGTACAAGATATGCAAGAAGGAGAACGTATCTTAGTAACCCCTATAGCATCTATCGGCCCCTTGACTAACGAGGACATGTGGCATAGACTGGAGACTCTAGTAGCCACAATGCTGAATCCCATTATCGCAACACTGACCTGGATGGAAGGGGAGCTAGAGGCCCTAGAATCACAGATGGAAAAAAACAAACAGGTACTAGGGACATTGGCGCTCCCATTAAGGACTGAAATAAGTGTAAGAGGGAGGTTGGACCAAGAGACTCAACCTCAAAATATCTCAAATAGCACAAATGAGAGTGGGGCCAGATCAAACAACGACCCCCCACTTACTAACCTCAGCAATGCTCCACCCGGGATTTCGAAGATGCATGCAAGAGTGGCCTCGAGTGAAACCAGCAATAGACAATCATACCACCAACAGACAAGTGGTATGGGCGATGCAACAAGCCATCTAATGCCACCCTCTAACATAGCCACCACTTTCCGAGGAGGAATGATGCCTGCCATAGGGATAGGGCCAGGTAAACGAACAGATCTCCAGAGAGAGGAAAGGGCGAATGTCGGCTCACTACTGAATCAATTACAGACCCTACATCTACCCCCGGCAGCCGCACCCTTGGTATTGGTCCTGGGGAATACATCTTTGATGAACGAGGGTCAACCAGAATCCACAAGACAATTGATGTTTAAAGCATTACATTGGTTGACAGAAAAACTGAATGAGGGGGGGGGAGAGTCGGGAATCTTGCAAGCCAGTTGATTATGGCCAGAAGGGCAGCGTGGGTGGGCCCAGCAAGAAAGGAAATGGTGGGAGACTGTGTGGTTTTAAATTTTAATAATGAATTTGTAGTCAGATATATTTTGGAATACCTAGGTAATGTCACTATAAAGAATTCTGAAATTGTTGTGTTACCGCTAGGTTATTTTTATAACCAGTTTTTTTGCCACCCCAAAGGAACAATTTATTTCAGAGGGAGAACCAGGACTGGAAGACCCCGGGGGTTCTTCTATGGTGCAAAGTTTAACCCTTGAGAATCGATTTGCCCCATTGACCGACCTGGAAGCGTGTGATTGACTGCATCCATCTCTGAAAATCTCTCAAACTAATTGTGAGAGTCAGGTGTTCTTGCCTTGTCCTACCGAAATGATTTCTTACTCACCCGAGCCACAAAGAGTTGCTACTAAAACGGCCCTTAAGATAGCCTCATGGAATGTGGCTGGTATTTCCCAAAAATTAAGTGAGGAGAATTGGTTGAAAATATGGCAAGGACACGACATTGTATGTTTTCAGGAGACATGGTCTATTGACCCAATTTATGTAAATGGGTATTGTTCTTACCAAACTCCAGCTAAACCTTCATCTTCAGGAAGGGCTAAGGGGGGCATTTTGACTTTAATCCCGAATAATTTTTAGGGAAGGTAATAAAATTTGAATCCCCGAGTGCAAACTTCCATATTCTTACTTTGGAGAAACACCAAGAAGGTAGATGGCTTTTAATCAATACCTATAATAATGAGTTCGGCCCAAACAGACACGTTATTGTTGGTGAGGTTGATAAGGCTGTAGAACATGCCACAGACAATAGTAGGAACTATGCTTTTAATGTTGTGTGGGTGAGAGACTTTAATATATATCCCTGCAAACACAATTCAGCCCCTATATGTGGCTTAGAGGATTTGGGGGGCAACATTATAAATCACTTTGCACACAACGAATATGGTAATTGTTTCAATAAGATGCTAACATCGCGAAATATTGTAATGACGGGTGATCTAGAACTATCATCAGGTAACATGGCAGGAACCTTTCGAAGAAGCGACCTAGAGTCAACTATTGACTATATGTTAGTTACTGCCCCAATTAGCTCTAGAGCCACCAGGTCATCTAACCAATTTACAATCTTTAGCGATCATGCCATTTTATCACTACAGATAAAAGTATCCATAGGGGAACCCCTACACAGCCAAAATGTTGATACTCCAATAGTGGCAAGAAGGAATGGTATACAACTAAAATGGGCTCATGTTGATCAACCTAAATTGACGGCAGAAATTATATCGTCTACACTGAGCAAGATAGCAATTTGCCTAGACCCAGAGACTGAAGCAGGAGAAACTGTGAAGGCCTTCTGTGATCTCCTAGAGAATGTAAAACTGGCTCTTACACGTACAAAAGAAACAAACAAGAGACCCGAAAGGGGCTGGTTTGATTCCTCTTGTACAATAGCAAGGAGAGCCTTGATGCATGCTTTGAAAAGCAGACCCAGAATCCCAGACGAAATCAGGGGACTGCGGACTATATATAAATTTACTAGGAGAAATAGAGAGAAGGCTATAAAAGAAAACATTTGGGAGGATCTTGACAAAGCAGTAAAAATGGGTAATACCCGTGACTTCTGGAGGATAGTAAATGCACTGCATTTTAAAAACCCTGCAGATCCTTCATTAGATAACAACGTAGATGAGGAAGCATGGATAGCCCATTTTGAGAACATCTTTGCCTCAACTATAACTCCCCAAACACAATTTGTTAATGTGGAAACAACCCACCAGGCTTCCCTTTCCTTTTCACTCTTCGAAGTAAGGGAAAGTCTGATGTCGTGCAGCTCAGGTAAGGCCCCAGGACCGAATGGGGTCCCAATAGATTTTTTTCAGGGAACACCAGAGCTATGGGCACCCCTATTAACGAACGTTATGAATAGTATAATCCGAGTTGGTCCTCCACAGTCTTGGTCTGCAGGTGTTATAGTCCCTATTTATAAAAAAGGGGACAGGGCAGATCCAAAAAACTATAGGCCAATTTCCCTGCTGGACACAACAGCAAAACTTATGGGCCGGCTTCTCCTTTCTAAGCTAGAAGGATGGGCCAAGGAAAACAACATCCTAATCCAGGCCCAATATGGATTCCAGCAGGGAAGGGGCACCGCAGATCAGTGCCTGAACTTGGCACTTATAATAGAAAAATACACCAGGATGAAGGAGGGGAAAATATACATGGCTTTCATGGACCTGTCGGCAGCGTTCGACTGTGTGGTCCATGAAAAGTTATGGACTATAATGGGGGAAATGGGGGTTGACCCAGCTATTTTAATTTTTATTAGACAGTTGTACTCCAATGCCATGGCTTCGGTCCGATATACTAAAAACGGGGACTGCACACGTTCATTTAAAATTGCCAGAGGAGTAAGGCAGGGATGTGTCCTTGCTCCATTCCTATTCTCCATTTACACAAATGGAGTAGAAAATGCCCTAACCAAGACTACAAGAGACGTTCCCATATTTAATTCGCAACTCCTACCTATTCTAGCATATGCAGATGATGCGGTGCTGATCGCCAGGACAGGGCGCGGTCTTCAACACCTGATATCCTCGTATGTATCCTTTATGGACTCATTAGATCTGAGGGTAAATCGCACTAAGTCATTTGTAGTTATAGTGGGAGCAAGGAAAAGGGATAGAACTCCCTATTTCCATGTGGAGAACGAGAGGATAGAGGTGGTTGACTCCTTCCCCTATTTGGGGGTTCTTTTTGACAAGGACTTGTCGTGGTCAAGGTTAGTGGAAGGAAGAAAGGGTGTAATGGAAAGAACCCTGTCTGCCGTAAAATCATTTGCTAAAAAATTAGGTGCTAGACCTCTCTTACCAATAAGAAACATTTACCAGGCAAAAGTTAAGGCAGCAGTAACGTATGGGGCTGGAGTGTGGGGCACTGTAGACACGGGTGCCCTCCAAACTATTGAAAATAAGTTTTTTAAATCTCTAGTGGGCCTCCCTGTCTCTGCCTCTAACTATATTTCACATTTGGAACTGGGCCTTCCTTACATCGTAGATACAATACAACTGGCCCCCATCCTCCTGTGGCACTCAACCTGGCGAAGGGACACAGTGCCGTTGACGCAAACAATAATCAAGAATTGTTTGAACATGGATAACCGTAGGAGGTCCAGATGGTTGGGTTATGTAGAAACACTCTTGAATAAAATTGGCCTCTCTCAACTGTTTAAGGACCCATCTGCATGTAGAAAGGTCTCAAAGCAAAAGATCAAAAGCATGTTTCTGAAGAGGGTGGAGTATGAAAGAATGGAACTCCATAGAGAGAAGCATGCAGTTGTAACCTTTCGCTTAAACCCGCCAGTGACAGAGAGAGGATTCTTTTATTTGGCAGATGTCACTAATGCACAACATAGATTTATACTGCTGAGGTTTCGATTGAACATGATCCCACTCATGTTAGGCTACCCTGATAAAACATATAATCACACTGATCTAATCTTGTGCCCATGTGACAAACTGTCAAAACAAACTGATTTGCACTTAGTTTTATTTTGCAGGCTATATGAGAAGGAAAGGAATGACTACTTAAAACCGTTATTACGGAAAATGAATTTTAATCAATGCCGGGTGGCATTATATTTTTAAAAATTTTTATCTGACCCCTTGATGTGTTTTTCGTTAGCTTCGTTCCTATGGGCCTGCATGAAAAAAAGAAAAAAGAGGGGGATGCCATTAGCCACTGGGTCGGCCACTTGATAATCGTTTTATATCATATGGGGCTTGATAGGGTAATGACTGGTTTTATATTATGGAAAATCCTTAATTGTTTTTAATTTTTAATTATGGATGAAATGAATTTTTTTATTTCTTAAATTGAATGAATATTGAAAACAGGTTTTTTATCTTGTACTTTTATGATCATTTTGTATTTGATCGAATAAAGGATTTGACTGACTGACATTTAATTAATTGTATACATCACTTTTGTTAATTATTAACATATGATAAAGACATATATTTTTTTTAATTTAGAGGGAGTTCTTTATTTAACTTCAGAAAAATAATGATCATTTAATGTAATATATTTAAATTAATTAAGATTTTGCTCCAAAATTAATTTAATAGTGCTGCATCATTTTTTATTGTGATCTACATTTAAAATATAAACTTACAATAATATTTAACATAAAAGCATTAGTATTTTTTTTATCAAGTTTCATAATTTTTTTAACTTGACAATAGGATGATAAAACATGGCCAAAAATAAAAGTGCTGGGTATAATACATATTTTTCTATGTAGCATCTTTCTGCTTTTTGTCACTAACCACTTCTGCTTGCTGGTAATACTTCCTTCATCCTAGGTACAAACCTTTACTAAATTCAAAGGATAACCATATACTAGGGACCCATTAAAACGCCTGCACATGGTTCACCTTAATTCTATTACCACTCTCTGCTGCCACCTGACAATATTATTGAAGACTGTATACAAATAGGAATTAAATTAACTCATCTAATTGAATGAACATGTGCTTCTGCTGTCAGACATGGGGCTGGTGCCTTCTTGAGACACTTGTCCAAGTATACTTTTTTACACCTACCACTGAGATGTAGATATTTCTGCTTTCACTGGCCCCCAGTTAACTTCATACTGAGCAAAGAACGAAAGAGATCACATAGCAAAGATAAAAGAGAAAAAGATTTATGAACTGATTAGTAAAATTCACAACCATATGTGATGCTAGAACATTATTGCCATGCAATCTCTGGTCTGACATGACACCATGGTCCCACGACACACCAATTGTGACTTGATAAAGACTATGCACATTGTCTATTAATCTGCGAGTGTACAATCTAAATATGGGTGTAGCACTTAAAGGTTTCCTTCTAAATCCCCATGAGAATGAGGGCAGTGGCAGTTGTTATTTCTCGGACTATTATATCTCGAGCCATTACATCATGATAATTACACAAAAGTGATTTTATATCAGAAGTGGTTTACTTTCATCATTGAAGATAAGTGTACTTTTTAACTAATAGATGGATATTTTTATATATATATATATATATATATATATATATATATATATATATATATATGTATATATATGTTTGTTTTACAATGATGTAAAGGTTGTTACATTTTTAGCTAAATTAATTGTTATTTTAATATACTGTTTTATTCAGTTTTAAGTTAAATTTCTAGTTATCTAACAAACAGTCTATTTTACAGCATATTTTTTAGCAATAGCCGTGTGGGGAGCCCACATCCATGCTGCCAGAGCCATTTTATTATTATTTTTTCTTGGTGGTTGCCCCACTCCCACCTGGAGCAGCCACAACTCCTCACGTTGGGGTCCCCGTAGCACTGTCAGCTCCCCTGTGAGCACCCATCCTGTCTGGCAGTGCGAGCCAACTGTAGTGCTTTGCTCCTTCCTGGCAGGAGCAGCTTATGTTTCGACTTCTTCCAGGGAGAAGAACAATCGATGTTCCCTGCCTTTAGGAGGGCGGCCAGGGATTTAGATGTGTGCTCCCTGCTCACACTCTCTTGGGCAGGGAACAACACAATGTCCAGAAGGGATGGAATGTCTGGGACACTGCATGCATTCAGCCCTAGGGGATGGTGTCCCTGGGGTTATTCTATGGCTCAGGGAGGGGGGCCCCTTACCTTGTCCAAAAACAGACCCCTGAAAATGGGTTCCCAATACCATTCAATGGCTTGTGGAAGGGGGCCACATGCCATCCTCCCCCCCAAAATTATTACATCATGCCCCACGGTATGGGGTCCCCAGGGCCTTCAAATGGGTCAGAGAGAGGTGACTCATGCCCCCCTCTCAAAAAATAGACATGAGCCACCAAAGGAGCCTGGCACCCCAGGGACTTTTAATTGAAATGGGCAGGAGCCCACACTTTTCTTTTCTTTTTTTTACCAAGTTTACTGCAGTACTAGTGCTGTACTGTGGTACTGCTCCCAAAAACAATTTGGTTTTGGCCCTGGGTCCTAAAATGGCGGTCAATTTTGTTTTGATGTGTGGCAGCCAATCAGATCTTATCTTTTGATCTGCCGGACCAGCGGTACAACTGCATTTCTATATCTACATACATTTTGACCTTCACGTCACAAAAACTACTGACAGATTTACACCATATCACAAAATAAATATGCTTTCTGGGTAAAGATCTAGCTTTCTGACAAATTTGCTGTAATTCTGTTCAGCTGTTTTGACTGTAATGTTGTTCAACTTTCTTAAAGGAAATTGTTTGGGAAATACATTTTGAGACCTCCTTTTCTCAACCCCTGCTTGGTGAAAAACCTGAATCTTTTCTCAAGGAAGCTGAGGTCGCTTTCACTTTTTTCGCGTAAAGTTTCATAAAGATTTGTCAAATGGTGCCAAAGTTATTATCAAACCAAAAAATGCAGTTCTTATGGAAACACGGTCCTATATATAGCTACTCAAATACACACACACACACACATATTAAACACACACTACCTACGTGATAGCGTGAGCAAGGCCAGGTGGCCGATACATGGTACTGCCTATTAAAAACATGCAATACCTTTACCTCTGTGAGTGCGTGCAGTCCTTGCATAGAGTGATGTCATCAATTATGTCACTGAGGATGTCATGAGTGATGAAATATGTGAGATCATAAGCAGTGCATGGCTGAGACACAAGTTATAGTTAGCTTGCTTAACTATGTTTAGTTTAGTTAAGTGTTTTTTCAGGTTTAAAATGTCACGTTGTAACTGACATTCTCACCTAACTAAAATATCCCTTTAACCTTTGTTTTTAAAGGTTTCCTATGTAGGTCAATTAATGGCTAACCCTTGACTCATATTGTGTAAAAAGTGTGTAATTTTTCAGTTTTGTAATCTTTTTTTTTGTAATGTTTTTATTAAAGTTATGCATATCTCAGTGCAGTTTTGACAGAAATTACTTCAATTACGATGTTATAAAGACATGTCTTGAGAAGAAGCATTGATTGTGCAATTGTATAGAAGAATTGCAAGATTAAGTCATAATACAGTCAACATCATTGAACACAAGAATAATGTTTCTCAACTGAAAAGGAAATGATATAGAGAGAAGGGAAACAAAAAGGTGAAACCAAACAGCTATTGCTCTGGTGCCAACAATGTCTGTTAGTGTCAGGGATCAAGTGTAGAGTGTAACGTGGTGTGGGGGTGAAAATACTATTGGTAACCGATAGTGGGAAAGTGTTTTGCACCTTCGCCCTTCCATCAGAGAGTGGGAGGGGGGAAGAATGCTAACACTCTGAGTGACGTCAGCGCATGTTTGACATGTCTGTAATACGTGTGACCCAATACATGTTATGAATGGAGTGGAGCGGAGCATGTGGGTTCTAGGCGTGGAACCCTGCACACTCCATATGCCATCAGTATGAATGTTTTCCCAATATGATTGCATAGCAGCTGTGTGCAGCACTAATGTATGATCCATGGTGGACGCTTATCAGTCTTCGCTTCTACTTTGAGTAAGAAACTCTCTCAGCATTCCCCACCCATTTGAGAATATGGGCTTCTACTCTGGTCCACATCAACATTGCGCCAAGCTACCGACTGAGCTCGGGAGGGGCAGAGGCCTTCCATGCAATGGCTGTTTGATATTTAAACAACAGATATGCCAGATCAATAAAGCGATGAAGGTGTTTGTCCCCCTTGGTTCGGGAGCATACTACCAACAGGCAAGAGTCAGGTGTGGGCATAGGGGAATATGAAGACAGCTCGGACACCATGGTTGTCACCTGCCATACTGGGTGCTGCACCGCACAGGACCACACCATATGAAAAAAATCAACATCTGGTTGTTTGCAACGAGGGCATTCTGGGGAGAGCGAACGAAACATGCGTTGTATGGGGTGAGCGATAGGTAGCTTTGGTGCAGATAGTTATATTGAGTAAAACAGAACCTAGGATTATGGGAGATCCTTTCACTGATTGAAGGGTCCGAGCCCATGTCACATCCGTAGGAGGATGCAGGAGTGCAGCATCCCCTTTGCGTGTGCTCCAGCTGCTTGAGCAGGTGGGAGAGTGTTAAGAGAGGAATAAAGGGAGGTGATGGCATGTCTCATGCCCACTGCTGATAGTATTGTGTACAATATCTCTGAGATAGTTGGTTCTGCATCTCCTGAGTTCCAGGTTTCTCGCAATACATGCTGTATAAGTGTTTCCTGCTGGTGAGGTCCAATTCATTCCTTCTCCGGGATTCATATCAAGAATCCGTTATGGATCTCAGAAGTATTGGCTACTCTAATGAACCTTGACTGGGGTTAACCATTGGCTCTGCCCCTATATTGGATGTAACACCATACCTAATTTACAGAGGTGGATTTACTATTCTTATAAGGTTCCCCCCAAAATGAAAGGACCATTTTAACCTCGGATTCGTCTGATCCTCTACTACATTCACTGTTGGAACATAGCGCCAAGTACGAGGCTGCTACACACCTTGACCAGGCAGTTTTTTCCTTATTCCTGAAGAAGACCCATGGTGATGTTTTGTATGAACACACAGCTTAAACGGGTCGAAATGTCGACGATACCAATAGGTGTTCCGTATCATTGTCTTGCATACGTCACATTCAAGAAATGAGGATATATGCCTGAACATACAAATGTGTTTCTAACGGACACCTAACTGAGTTATTTGTGTACTTTATGTTTAATTGTTAAATGTCCTGTGTATTTAATGTTTTTCATGTTTGGTACATTTTGTCAAATATTTACTTTTGTTATTGTATATGAAACATGGCAGTCTTGTGTGTGTTTCTATTGATCTGTAATTATCTGTGTTGCTCTACGATATATGATTGATAATATACTGTGCTCAGTTTCATTTTTGTCAGTTATGTTTCTATTTAGTAATCAGATGTGTTGTACCATTTAATTGGTAATTTCTAGTCTCTCTGGAAAAAAAAAAGGCTCATTAAAAAGAAATATTGCACTTCCCTACAGAATCAATTGCTGTTGCATACCTCTTGATTCCGTTGATTGGTTCTGTGGGATACTGGGACACCCCATTAGTCTTAATGGTATAGCATGATAGGTCAGGAATTGACCAGCTCCCAGGCAATATCGGTCCATCATAGCCTGGTTGGACATGACAGTCCCCTCATTGTAGAAGTCCCCTGCATTTTCGGTTTCCGCGGCCTTCCAGGGAGTAATATCAATGCGCTGGAGCACTGCCTGCGTGCATGGCAACTCCCAGATGGCGATTAAAGGAGAGTAAGGAAGGTGGGGGCTTCTGGGATGCACATATCTGCGCCAGAAGGCACGGGCTACTGTCATCTGATGCGCCTCTCCCTGAAAGCAGATGCCAAAGTCAGAAAGCCAGGTATAGGCACTAACACCTCACAGCACATTCCAAATGAGTGGCTATTCAGGACTATCTGGTACATGCATCTATGCTAGCAGCCATTGCAGCTGTGCTGCAGCGTAGTATAGTTCAAAATTATATGGCCCTAGACCACCCTCCTGCAGTGGTCGATTGAGTGTAGTGAGCACAACTCAGTGCCTGCCCACACCCCATATCAACTCGAGAAATAATCCATTTAGTGTGCAAAAGAAAGACTTTGGGAGTACAAGTGGGAGGCAGCAAAGAAGTATAGCAGTCGGGGTAGTACTAACATTTTAGAAATGGCCACATGAACCAACGGAGATAGGGGCAGTGAGCGCTAAAAGGGCAAGGATTGATGGATTGAGCTAACAGCTTTATCAAGGTTGCCACCTTGGAGATCGCTCTCGATGTGATATATCCACACACCTAGATATTTGAAGGTGTTGTAACACCACTGTAAGTGGCTCCTCGTTGTCTCCACCCGGATTGTGGTCAGTATGGGCACTATGGGAAATAGGCAGGATTTGGGCCAGTTCACACGTAAGCCGGAGACATCCTCGAAATCATCAAGAAGACGCATTAGGTCAGGGAGTGCAGACCGCTCTCCAGGATGCCGCATTGCAATGCTAGCTGGGAAAGATGACAAACCAGTGGTTCCATAGCCAGTGCAAAGATGAGTGCGGAGAGGGGCAACTCTGTCTGGTGCCCTTTCCAATATTGAAACTGTCGGAGATTGTCTGGCCAGTTTTCCCCCTCGTAATTTGATCAGCATAAAGAGTGCGGATTCAGCTGAGGAATCCCGGAACAAACCCCATGTGGTGAGGGTGAAGAGAAGCAAGGTGTCAAATGCCTTCTCTATGTCGAGCGAGACCACCACAAAGGCATGTGCCGGAGTAGTATGTAATTTGCGAAGAGGCCGACAGATGTTCAAAAATGTGTGGCAACCCACTATGAACCCTGATTGATCAGAGTGAACCAGCGAGTGGATTATATTCAAGTTTGAGCAGGGAGTTAAGGGAATGTCCAGCGGGTCTCTGCAGTATTTGGGAAGAACCATGATCAATGCCTCGAGAAGCAAATTCGGAAGGTGACCCCGCGTTTTGGCCTCGCTGAACAGGTCAAGCATCCTCTGAGTGGTAAAAGTGGCATAATATTCAATTGGTAGGCCATCAATGCCCGGGGTCCTGTTGCAGGCAATCTGAGAGATATCACCATCGGGAGTTCCTCCAGTTAAAGTTTTTTTTTAGTTTAAACAAAGAACCACATATAAACAGTCAAATAAAGTAACAAATGTCGATTAACAATAAGCGAGTTAACATCATATTATAGAAAAAGAGACATTCAAAATAATTGCATATAGAAAAAAGGTTATGATAATTGAGTGAAGAGAGGAGGGAGAAGAAAGGGGAAAAAGTACAATAATAACGTGACTAAATATGTAATATAGAAATTGGAGAGCGTAATACAGTGTAAAAAGACATAAACATTTTAGGTGTTAATGGCTGTAATAAATGCATTTAAAAAGAGAAAAGGAAAGAAAAGTTATATAACTAAGTAAAGAAATAAATGATTAAATAAATGATTTACCAGTAAAGACAATTCATGGTGGTTTGGGAACTTCTTCCAATAATGGGTGATGTTGGGCACATTTTTGTGCCGAAGTATCTAAGAAAATAGTTACAGGGGACTATATATGTTCTCTTTTCAGGAGTAAAGAAATGGGGGAGACATATGCACGATCAAGTCGATGGTTGTGGCAAACGCTATACCACCAGGCTTGAAAAGAAAGTTGTGTGGATTGTTTCCAATTTTTTGTTATTTGTTGGAAAGCAATTGCAATTAATAAGTCAACAACATTCGTGTTACACGAAAGTGTATGCCAGTGTTCGGACAATGTACCCAGAAATATGTCTATAGGAGAAAAAGAGAAATTAGTGTGGAAGATTACATTGATTTGAGACCATACCTTCAACCAGAATTGATGAGTGGAGACAAGAGAAAAGCATGTGGTATAAATCAGCATGAAGATTGTTGCATTACCAGCAATTTGAGGAAAGTGTGGAATTAAACTTATGCAAGAGCGTTGGAGTAAACAAAAGTTGGTTGTATATAAAGAAAAGGGTTTGTGTCGCACTAGCTGATCTTGAAGTGTTGCAAATTTTTAACCATAATTTATCCCAAAAAGCAGTGGACCATGAGATGTGGAACTCACGTTCCCATTGGGGTTCTATGTTAGTTTTAGTTCTGTGTTCGGGGGGTGTGTTAAGGAATTTATATATAGCTGAGGCGCTAGATTGGGCACTTAAAATGGGGAGAATATTACGGTGAGGTAATAGAGGAGTTGATATAGAAGATATTGAAGACAGGGAGGAAGATACATTTTGGATCAATATCTTAAATTTGGCAGAAAAAGATTTTGGTAATTTATAGAGAGATTGTGCTTCAGAAAAAGTAAGAAGAGTATCATTCGAGTAGAGTTGATGGATCCAAAGCAAACCCTTCTCTCGCCAAGCTTTCCAAAAGATGGGTTTGTTGTTAATTTTAAGAAAGCGATTGTGCCAAATGGAGGAGTTAAGAAATTGATCTTTACTTGAGAGGTGTGAAGTCAAGAAAGAGTGAAATAAATTATGAGTAATTTTATGTATAGGTGAAGATAAAAATCGTGTTTTGTGAGTGAATGTAAGAGATTCATTGAAAGAGAAAGGAGATAGGAAAGAGAGTACGATGTCCTTCCACAGTGGAGAAGGAGTGGATATGGATTGATTTAAGGATTTAGAAAGCTGTTTAAGGAGAAAAGCATTGTGGTAAAGTTGAAAATCAGGGAAATTAACTCCACCCTGCGATTTAGGACGTTTGAGCATGGATAGGGATAGACGTGATTTCTTTTTGTTCCATAAAAAAATAGTTCAAATAGAGTTCACTTTTTTGAAAAAGTAAGAAGGAAGGTTAAGAGGAATAGCAGAAATCATATAAAAAAAAAATAATAGGAGCAAGCATCATTTTAATAGTATCAAGTCTGCCCCACCGAGACAAATATAGAGGGTGCTATTTGGAGATAGATGTATTTAATGTATTTAATGTAGCCATAATGTACAGCATTAAGGACAATATGTAACCATAAGTGTCTATCATGTGACCGGATGAACAATGATGAACTGATGAAAAGTTGTGGATAAAATTTGAATAAAATATTCGATTAAGTGGATTAATTGTAGCATTAATGTTATGCATCAAGCAATGCCGTGCGGCCGGAATGTGGCGCAACGAAGCCACATTATCTTAAGCACATTTACACACGTGATCGGGCAGTTCACGATACCGGGTTCGCACGCTTACGAACCAAAAGAATTAAAAAGGATGAAATATGGATGAAACAGGTGTGCACTCTGCCACTTTCTTTTTAATGTAGAGAGAACATGGGTCATGTTTAGGGATAAGGTCTGTTTGATAGAGGGGGCAAACCATAGACCTAAATATTTAATCTTTTGGGGGTTCCATGAAACATTTGTGAGAATAAAATCTTGTTTAAAATATTAAGAGGGAGAATTTCACATTTATCATGATTTAGTTTATAACCACAAATTGAAGAGAACGCATTGACCTCTGCAGTGAAAGCTGAGATAGATTGTTCTGGCTTAGACATATATAGCAGAATATCATCTGCATAGACACTCATTTTAACATGAAGGTTACTGTGTTGAAAGCCATGTATGTTGGGGTTTTGCTTAACTTTAGCAAGAAAGGGTTCTAAAGCGAGAATAAATAGAAGTGGGGAAAGGGGGCAACCCTGGTGGACACCTCTCTGCAAAGTGAAGGAGTTAGAAATAGAACCATTGGCAAAAATGGAGGCTTTGGGTGAGGTATATAATAAGGAGACATAAGAGATAAACTTGGGTCCAAAACCAAACCAGGACAATGTGTGGAAAATAAACGACCAATCCATGCGGTCAAAAGCCTTTTCCACATCTAAAGAAATAGCAGCAAGTGAGTGAGAATATTTATTAGATTTGTGCAATATATTAAAGAAGGTTCTGATATTGTCAGAAATATTTCGATCTTTAATGAAGCCAGATTGTTCCTTACTAATAATGGATTGCAAAAGGGGTTCTAGGCGGAGAGCAAAAATTTTGGCAAATAATTTATAATCAGAGTTAACTAATGATATTGGTCTATCATTTTTACAAAGTTGAGGGTCTCTTCCTTCTTTAGGGATTAGGCAAATAAGAGCGTCCTGAAAGGTACCACTGGATGTCTTAGAGGAGATGAAGTATGTGAATAAAGAAAGGAGATAAGGGAGGAGGGATTTGGAGAAATGGGAGTAAAATTCTACAGGAAACCCATCTGGGCCAGGTGCCATCCCTGTTTTGAGAAGTTTTAATGCATGGGAGATATCCTTTATAGAAATATCACATTCCAATGGTGAAAAATCAATATCCGTGGAAAATTGTTTTTGTATTGAGGCAAGATAACTTTGTATGTCAATAGAATCCGTAATATTTTCAGGAGTATAAAGAGAGGTATAGTATTTTTTGAATTCTTCCAAAATCTCTAAATTTTTGGTTGCTGGAAAAGAGTTAGAACTCATGTGACAAGATATAATCAATATTAGTACGATCTTTCTTGATCTTAAGGTATGAGGCAAGAAGTTTGCCCGCTTTCTTCTGGCCGCCATAATAACGAGCACTACCTCGGAGGAGATAAGCAGAGGCATTTTCCATGGATAACTTATTATATTTAAACTTCTCTTTAATAAGATTATTGAGATCAGCCTTAGAGTTAGTTGCTGTATAAAGTGATTCTAGTAATTTGATAGCTTTCTGGGAATTTTGGCATATCTTTTGGGCAACATAAGAGATAATAAAGTCTCGGGATGAAGCATTAAAAGTGTCCTAAACAAGAGAGAAGGACGACACAGAAGATAAGTTACGTTTAAAGAAGTCAGTAATGAAGTCCTCAAAAGAAGAAGTGAAAGTTTGGTCAGCTAACAAAGAGGTATTAAAACACTATCTTTTACTGGTGACATTAACTGGGAGTAATTCTAGGTCTAATATTACAGGAGCATGGTCCGAAATAAATATAGACCCAATGTCTGCTTGTAATATAGATTGTGTTAATGCTTTGGAGACAAATAAATAATCTATGTGAGATTGTGAAAGGTGAGTGGGAGAGAAAAATGTGTATTCACGGAGTTGTGGATTACAGAATCTCCAGGAGTCAATGAGAGATCTGTGGGAAATTAGGGTGGTAAAGTATTGATGCATTGGAGAAGGAATAAAGATGCTTTGGATGTACAGTCAATGTATGGATCAACAACTAGGTTACAATATCCACCGAAAATAACATATGGTGTAGAAATAGACATCAAAAGAGTGGAAATATGTGGCCAAAAAATATTATCGGGTTTAGTAGGAGCATAAACATTAAACAGAGTAATAGGTATATCATTGACTTTGAGGTAAACAATTAACCAACGCCCTTCGTCATCTGAGTCCTGAGAGATAAGGGATACTTTAAGTTTTTTATGACAGAGAATCACAGTCCCATTTCTTTTGCTAGTACCCGGAGAGGAAAAAACGGTACCCACCCATTGTCGCATGAGTTTAAGAACTTCTAAAGCAGTTAAATGGGATTCTTGTAAAACTACAATATCTGATTTAAGATTAGATAAATGGGTAAGAACCCTTTGCCTTTTAATAGGTGTACCCAAACCTTTAACAGTCCAGGAAACAACACGTAACGTCATTAATCAACTAAATATAACAACAGTAAAAATTGTAGATTATTACAGCAAAAAACAAAGATACAATAGAAAACTTGCAATTTTTGAAAAGCAAGAAACAAGCACTCCAATAGAAAGGAAAGAAGATATGGAATGAAAAATATTGAAATAGAAAGAATAAAAAAGAAGAGAAGAGAAATAAAGGAAAAAAGGAAAGAGAAAATATGAAAGAAAAGAGAGGAAAAAGATAGAGAAAATAACTTGATGATAGAATAAAAACATACCAAAAACTCAAACGAGGATGGAGGGTGTTTAGGGCACAAAGGGAAGAAGAATAACCAGTCACGAAACTCCGAGAAAAACCACGAGGAGGCATTGGTTCAAATGAACTACATAACAGTGAGTGGATCAGGGACAATGGCACCTGGTGGGAGGAGACATAAGGAAAGGAGATTAATTAATCAAAAATGACATAGAAACATCGTAAAATTTAGAAAGAAAGAAAGAAGAAATATTCAGGTAGAAGATGATCCTGGGTGTTCCATGGAGATCCCTCTACAATTATCAAGACAAATCATTCAAGATACAGCATATGAACCGTGTCAAACTATATTTATCCTTAATAAAAGAGAAATCATTGTCAAGTAGAAGATGATCTTGCAAAGTCCATGGATTCTTCTCTGCAACCGTCAAGAAATCGTTGAAGTAGAACTAGATCTTCGTAAGTGGTTGTTTTATTTTTATAAGTCACTTTAAAGAGGCAAGGATGGATGATACCGAATCTGGCATTCAAGGCTCGTAGTGCTGGTCGCATGGCTAGGAAGCTTTTCCGTTTATCCGCTGTGGTTTTAGCGTAATCTTGTGAAAAAAACAGCTGAGAGCCTTGCCAAGAAATGCGACGGTTGAATTTGACTGCTTGTAAAACTTTAAGTAAGTCAGTGTATTCTATGAAGTATAAAATGACGCCTCTTGGTTTGCGTTGAGATGATGAGGCATGAGGAGTATGGCCAAGTCTATGCGCTCTTTGAATGTTTAACAGAGGGGATTCCGGAATTCCAAGAACCTGTGGAAGAAAAGATTGAAAGAAAGATATAGGATTAGAACCTTCCAATCCTTCCGCCAGACCGTAAATTCGTAGGTTGTTGCGTCTGCTGCTATTTTCAAGGTTTTCCACTTGCTTCTGGAGTTGAAGGATTTCCACTTTCATAGGATGAATCTGTTGAGAAGATATTTGTAAGGATTCTACTTGCTGTTACATTGAATTAATTTTACTATCAAGAGTAGACCATGTATCTTCTAAACTTTGTAGGCCTATGTTTGTTTCCTCCATGTAGGGTTTGAGAGCGCGTATCTCATCCAAAATTAACGCCAAGGATGTTGGTGGTGGAGAAGTGGTTGGTGAAGGAGGATCTTTTTACTTCTTTTAGTAGATGATAGTACTGAAGAGAGAGTCATTTTAGAAATATTCTTCCCATTTGGCAGAGACGGGTTAGAGATAGAGGGAGCAAATACAGGCGCAATGATCGTTGTTTCAGTGAGGCGTGGAGATACTATTTGCTCAGAGTCTTCCATGTCGTTTTGCAACACAGAGAAAGGATTTGAGGTTGAAATTGTAGTAGACTTAGAGCACGAAGTACGAGTAGAAGATGAAAGTGAAGCAGCGCCTCTTATATTTTTCGTTCTCCCTGTAAACATGGGTTGCACAGCAACAGAAGAGCAACCCACAAGTGAAAGTTCAAAATGGGATAGAGTTGAACAGCTGAAATTATGACTAGTCTCTAGTATATTAGTAAACACCTGGATACTGAGGACTGCTAATATTGAAAGTAGCAGAGCACATTACAGTCATGGCAAAGGAAAAACCCCAACAGCTGTTGAAAAACACATAGCCATCCAAGGAAAAATAGATTTATAGTGTGCCCTTACATATTTCTCTGTAGAGAAAGTTCTTCATAGCGGTGCCGGTATTCCGCAGATAGCGAGAGCAGTCAAAATGGCGGCCGCAACTCCAGTCACGGAGACGTGCCGCACCGTCAGAAGAGATTACGCAACACCAGGGCCTTACTGCGGAGTTAGAAGGGCTTCATTTGCAGCAGGAGGCATTCATATTTGGGATTCTTCATGTAAAACGGGTGCCGAGACACCTTTACCGCTCGAAAGAGTCAATCACCTCGGGTTCCGACGTGGAGCGGCGTCAACCAGCCGACATCTTCTCTGGCGCCAGACCACGCCCCTCCAGTTGAAGGGGTTTATCCAGCTTGTTACAGGGCAGCTGGTTTAACCGTGTCAACAGCAGATCGTGAAAGAACGCTTATGCCTGTTCAGGAGAAGGGGGCAGTGTACAGCGTCTGATAGTATTCCCTGAAAGCTGTGTTGATGGTCAGCTGTTATTATATTTCATATAGGTACCCAGATATAGGTCTAGGTATCATCATAACCCTTCACCTACATTCTCTCCTATACTACATACATAACGGATTTGGAGGACTGACCTTTTACCCAGTTACAATACTACACATAAGTACGTAGGGTTTTCCCTGGACACTGGCCTCATAAATTCTGCATGAGGATTCTTAGGGGCATATTATCAAGCCAGTTAACGCCGCGTTAGCGGCACTTTCCTGCCGCTAACGCGTTTTTTTTTATTGCCCTATTACCAAGATGTCCTTTCCGGCGATAGCTATCGTTTTTACTATCGCCGTGCATGGCAGCGATAGTTTCCGCTAATGATATGCAAAGTAGGCGTTCCTTCTCAAAATTTCACGAAAAAAGTCGCTAACACACCATCACACTATTACCAATGATGTCCCGGACCCGCGAAGCGATAAAAAAAGTCCCGCTAAGGCCCCTTAGCTGCAGGAAAATAAGACCTGGAAAAAACAGGTCTAAAAATTGAAAAATGGTGATAAATGGAGGTATATAAGGGAGGCCAGCCCAGACCCACACCTGAAGACCCACAGATGCCATGGAGGTGCTAATCATTCAGCTCGGAGTCCCAGGAAGGCAACAACCACCACCGCCACTGCCACCCCCCCAGGACCACCACCAAGGCAGCGCCAAAGACAACAGCGGGCCCTGCGCAGATGTCTCAGCCTCGCAGACCTGACGCCAGAGGATGTCATTGCCCACTACAGGCTCAAAAGGACATCCATGCAACACATCCTGAACCTGATAGCTCACAGGCTGACGCCACTAACACAGCGGAGAACCAACATCCCTCCGCAGACAAAGCTGCTGGCTGTGCTGCATATGTTGGCCTCTGGGACCTTTCAACCAACAACGGCCAGAGTTGGAGGAGTCTCACAGGCAGCCTTCTCAATCTTCCTCCCAACTGTCTTGGATGGCATACTCAGCCTGATACCCCATCACCTTCACTTCCCCAACACTGTGCAGGAACAGATTGAGACCAAGCAAGGATTCTACGCCATAGCCGGATTCCCACAGGTGTTGGGCGCAATTGACTGCACACATGTCCTATTTGTGCGCTCTGCGGACAGTGCACACATATACCGCAACAGAAAGCACACCCATTCCATGAATGTGCAGGCAATAGTGGACCACCGGGGACTGTTCACCAATGTCATAGCCAAGTTCCCAGGGAGTGTGCATGATTCCTACATCTTCCGACAGTCCATCATGAACCAGGGTTCCAGGGTGGCACATATGGAAATGCAGTTCTTGTTGGTAAGTACTAACTGAACACACCACACGCCTCATCTCCACATTCATGCAACTCACAATTGTGAAAATGTACATGTAACAATCACACATACAACATGGCAATCAACATGCCCACATACCAGACACAACAACAGCAAGAACTGTGGGAACTGTGGCTAGATATGTAGACAAACCATCCTCGAATGCTTAGCCCTTGTGCCACCCATAAGCAAATGTGGTGAGAGGTGGGAACCATGTATTTGCGATGGAGGCACACGATCCATAATGAAAGTATGAACACAAGGCCCAGTGTGTAGGTGTCATGCTGGACAGTTGGGAGTAAGCTGACTGCAGACGTGCCCATGTTGGCATATAGTGTGTCTCTGTAGCCCAGCCTGATGGCAATGACTGTGTGGGTCACTGTTACACCCCACAATGGGGGGATCTATGTGAAGGTTGCATGGAGGATGCAGAGGCTGGTGAAGCAGCTGCAGGCCACTGCGTACACCTGTAGGTACATGGAGATGGAGGAGTCAAATATGGGCCAAGGTACCTAGATTTGGGGTGGGGGCATCCGAAAGCGTTGGAACACCAGGTGATGCCACATGCTGATTGTACTGTTACGAGGATGATGACTCATGTTTCCCCTGCATATAGCACGCCCCAGCTGTTGATCAGCCATGTTGCAAATCACATTAATCCTACCTGGAAGAGCAGTCCGGTGTGTGTGCGTATTGTTGATGTTGAATATGAGCATTCTGTACGTGTTGGTGGTGCAGTTTACTGGTATCCCAAAGCTTGCACCAGCTCCACTCCATGTGTCAGCAGCTGCATCTGCCAACTCTGAGGTTGTTGCTGACCGAGGTGGCATTCATTGCCTGCCGTATGTTGCAGTTGCATAGTGGGACAAGGGTGCATGCGCAGTTGGAGATACATGTTTGGAAAATGTGGACTTGCGCCATTGTTGACGACTGCAGTGTTGTGGTTGTTGCTGTCGATGGTGGTGTGTAGCATCTCATCGGTGACTGATCCACTCCAACTTTGTGGGTCAACGGTGGTCTGGGGTACATCAACAAGGTGGTGCATGCGTAAGTGGTCAACAGGTGCGTTTAGTGGGGCTGAGGAACTGGACGTAGTCTACACATGCAAAGAAGCCGTCAAAGGTGTGCCCTGCCTTGTGGATCAGTGTGGTGAAGATCTAGGACAGTCTGATGTCAGCTAACTTTTCCCTGAGTCAAATGTACCTTGAGTAGTCGTGGCATGTGAGTTGGAGGCTACACTCCCAAATGAGTACGTAGTCCACGGAGTGGACAGTGTTGCGTCTGATGATGCTGATGGTGTGGGTGAAGCGTTCCTGCCTGCAATGGGCCCTGCATGCGAGGGGGCTGATGACTGTTGATATGTGGCCACTCCGGACAGGAAACAGCATGTGTTGTGCATTGGGGCAGGTCTGGCAGCAGCGACAGCAGCACAACTGAACGTGAACTGTGTCTGGTGTGGCCCATTGCCATTTCAACGTTCACATGGCATTGACTGTGAGGAGGGTGGATGAGTGCCATTGATAGATGGTAGAAGAGCCAGTCATGCAACCGCGCAGCGCACACACTTGATGAGGTTTGGGGAAGGGAGTATCAACAGTGAGGCAATTTAATTCGCAGTGATGCATGTAATCAGTCCGAAGCAACACATGGCTAACATGAAATCCAACATAACACAAATGACACACCACCAAACCATCTACACCAACAACACAGCCTGCACAACCAATAATGTAAACATCTCGCTATCACATGTCACAGGTGACCAAGGATATGCACTATGCCCGTGGATGATGACACCCCTCCGAAACCCCACGACCCAGGCCCAGAGGCAGTATAATGCGGCCCACAGATGCACCCGGTCCATTGTGGAGTGTACATTTGGTGTGCTAAAGTCACGTTTCTGTTGCCTGGACATCACAGGTCGATACCAAAGGGGATCACTTTGCCACTGGATTCAAGATAGCCTGGCTGATGAGGGTTTTGAACCCGAAACCGGTCCCAGGATGCTTGTTTCCGGTTCAGGGAAGACATGGCTTGGCAGTTCGGGCTGGACTGTTCCCATGAGGCACATGGTCAGACTGATTTGCATATGGCCATGTCTGAACTGGGGTGGTGGAGTGAGCTAAAGAATGATGATGGATTAAACCCAGATCAGTTGACTGGGGGTGAGTGTTTGATTTGCTCTAACGCTCCGTCCATCATCCCCTTTGGTATCGCTTTGTTCGCCCTAAGTTGGCAGGGTATGCCCAGACGTGGGTCCCTTGCTCACTTTGCCACTGGATTCAAGATAGCCTGGCTGATGAGGGTTTTGAACCCGAAACCGGTCCCAGGATGCTTGTTTCCGGTTCAGGGAAGACATGGCTTGGCAGTTCGGGCTGGACTGTTCCCATGAGGCACAGGGTCAGACTGATTTGCATATGGCCATGTCTGAACTGGGGTGGTGGAGTGAGCTAAAGAATGATGATGGATTAAACCCAAATCAGTTGACTGGGGGTGAGTGTTTGGTTTGCTCTAACGCTCCGTCCATCATCCCCTTTGGGATCGCTGTGGACATCACAGGTGGCAGACTGCTGTACAGACCTGAAATGGTCAACAAAATCATCCTTGCATGTTGTGTATTGCACAATATATGTGTGCGCACAAATGCACCATGGATTCAAGTGCCTGCTGCACCGGACCACGACCGGGATGATGCCGAAGATGAGGCAGGTGGCGCACACCCCACAGTAAATGCAGCAGGAACTGCCCGAAGGGACAGAATAATAAACAATTTCTTCAACTGAGCACGTCACATTGTGACAGTCCCGCTCCAATGTATCTCATAACTAAATGACCGCAATCACTGTGTGAGCCAATAAAAAAAAACACACACATACCCTGTCTGCATGTTATTGTCCAGCATGGGTACATCACTCTGAAAAGGGTACGTTGCACAATATGTGCAATGAAAATAACAAAACTTCATACATGCTGGGAATGTCTCCTCAGTACAGAGATGCTTTACAGTGTGTCAAATGTGCAAGACTAGAGTCTTCATGGTGAAAATTGGGCTACCCAATCCAAAATTGTTGCGTGTCCTTTGTGTAAATCAGTCAATATAGGTTGTCGTCTGTGAATAAATGCACAATTGTAGTCTGTTGACAGTGGTCAATAATCCATTGGAGTGTGAACGTTGTGTAAAACAATGAGACTGTGGGCGTGCAATGGGGTAAGAGATGAAACTTTGGGCGTGCAATGGGGTAAAATCTGAAAATAGGGCGTGCTATGGGGTAAAATCTGAAAATAGGGCGTGCAATGGGGTAAAATCTGAAAATAGGGCGTGCAATGGGGTAAAATCTGAAAATAGGGCGTGCAATGGGATAAAATCTGCCTTTCTGTGTGTCCTAAGCAATTAGCATTGAAGCATCGACCACCTCCAGATCAACAAGCCCTACAACAAGTATGTGGACCACTAACTTGACACGGCAGACGGACCACCAGCACCCCTGAGACAGCAATCAGACCACCATCTCCAAATGGACACCATGCACGGATGAAGACACCTCCTCCACTAGGAAAGGCATCCACCCGGGGGCCCACACAGACCCTTGGCCCCCTCACATCTACCACAGAGCCACATCTGCCTCCGCAAACGAACCACTACGCAACATCAACATCACCTTCAACACATGCACGTACACAGACAACCTGAAGCGTGCCGAAAGTCATGCCCCTACGCCTTGTGACCCCCACGGGTGAGTAGCACACTTAAAAAATCCATGATTCATTGATGGTTCTCTTGTTAGGTATGCAATTATGGTGTGACCTGTGTTGAATGTTGCAAGTTAGGGTGTCATGTGTCGTGAAACATCATTTACATGGTGTCATTTTGAGTGCCAACCAACCTCAACATGTTGTTACATGGCTCTGACATGAAATTTGCAGCAAGACTGTACATCAGTGCATTGATTCCCTCTTAGCGTGCAGATCTGCCCGCTAACACGAAAAAGCGATATTTTCTCTTTCCATCCGCCCAATGTTAAAATACATTGCGCGACACTTTTTGCCATTAGAAAGTTTACTCATGTGACCATTTGCGTGCAGATTTTTGCGGCTAACCCAAAAACGGGCCGCAAAGAGACAGGAAGTGATGTCTGCATGCTTCCTGTTACTGGAGTAGTGTTTTCCACTTTCACTTTCTCTTTTAAGCACATTGCTGGTGATTGTGGAGAGTGTTGGAGCTGTTTGGTGGTGTGTGCTGCAGTTTGGAGATTTTGAGAGTGTTGCTGTGTCCTGTGTCCTGTTGATAGTGTCTGTGAAGTGTTGTGTACTTATTTATTGTGTTTAACCTTCTCCTGTCCTCAGTTTTGTCGGGTGTCTGTCTTGGGGTAGTATACTAACATTCATTTTGGGGATATTTTAGAGGGATTATTATTTTTTTCTCTGGCTGTGGGCTCACAGGTGTGCAAGGAGATGCCAGGTGTGGGCAGGGAGGGCAGGATGTCCGAGGGTGCATTGGGGGGCTTCCTGTGGCTCATAAAATTCCACCTGCCACTGATGTTGGAGAGGGGAGGCCGTATCCTGCAAGGATACAACGTGAGTGTGCGGAAGATTTGGTGGGAGCGTGTGCGGGTGCATATAAGCAGGTTCTTTGGAGTGGATTTTAACGTGCGCCAGTGGAAGCACCGCTGGCAGGACATGCTTGCACGAGAAGCCGACCTCCTTGACTACGTGGGAGTCATTACAGGCCTACAGGGTGGTAAGTACAAACTCCACATTTAATCTGGTGAACTGTAATGAATGAAAATTACAACGTGTGTGACACTGGTGTCAAAGTGAGAAATGGTTGCTGATTGAGGTGGGAGACGCAATGAGTTTGCGCATCTTGTTGACACATCCGAAACACAAAGCAGCATCACATTGACAAGCATATGTTGCAAGTCCGTGTCACCCACTGCGCTGGACCAACACTTGGCACTGTACTGCCATAGCTGACACACCTGCGCAAAATGTGTCTGGAGGCAGAAGATTGTTTGGGTACGGCAGGGGTGACTGTAGATGAACCAGCCATGGAATTGTCAATGTGAGCTGTGTGCTGGCCAAAAGGTAGAGTCAAAATGCTGCCCTCATGATTTGTGTTATGTTAGCTACGCTGCCCTGTGTACATAGTTGCTGTGTGACAAAGTATTGTGTAGGTACAAATGGTCTAAGAAAAGTGGACATCCCCAGATTGTCATACACCACCTACCTCTGTGTGACTGCTTTGTGCAATCTGCAGCTACTCAATTGTACAAAGTGCATGTAGAACATCAGGATGCATGTAGTAATGTTGCCTTGTGGATGACTCACACTACGATCATGGGCATGTCAGTAACCCTGGGCGTAGTTCACGTAGTAGCGCTACGCGTAGCTATGCGAAGTGCACTTCGCACTACGCGAGCTACGCGAACTGCATAGTGCACTGTGCAAAATGCTGTTCGCACTGATTGCACAGTGCCGGATGCTTGTCCGCACTGTGCAATCAGTGCAAACCGCATCTTGCACAGTGCAAGCGGTCGTTTTCTGCTGCTCGAGTAGATTTCTACTCGAGCGGCAGCTTTCTCAACGCGGACTGGTAGTTTCTCATTGCGAGCGGTCGCGAGCATACGCGACCACTCGCAATGAGAAACCTGACCTCCCCGTGTTGAGAATCTCGCCGGGAGGTTTATTTTCCACGCTCGCGATCGGCAACTTGATGTTGCTGATCGCGAACGAGGAAAAAGTCTCACCGGGATGTCATTTTGCTTGCTCGCGGTCGCCAACTTGACGTTGAGGACTGCGAGCAAGCAAAAAATGACCGCTACACTACGCATGTTTGCACTGTGCTACGTGCAATTCGCGTAGTGCGAAGTAGCGCAAACTTCGCAAACTACGCGAGCATAGCGTAGTACTTTGCCCAGGGTTACAGTCTTGTCTGTCCAAAATCAGCTGTCACAGGTCTGGTGTGAATGGTAGTCAAAGTTGACCCAATCATGTAGTCAACATAAAACGTCACACCACAGTCACGTAACATTTGCTGTCATGGTGATGAGTGGTATGAGGAATACGACACATATGAATTGAAGTCTAATCCCAACACATATTTCTTTCCTTATCTCACAGATGGACGACCGCCAATCACACAGGAGGACATTGACAGCTTCGAGGACCCACACGCCACTGGTGAGTTGGAACGTAATTGACTGGCATGTTGGGTTGGCATGGATGTCTGGGTCACATGATCACCGTTGCAGTATGTAGTATGTGTGCGTATCACGTCTACCTTGCCTACAGTGTGATGATGTATTGTGGAAGTCAGCAGTGTGCACCAATCGGGAAGTGACTCTGGACAAATGCATTGGTCTCACAGTTGTGACTTGGCCCATCCCCAGTCAGTGACACACATTGGAAGTGAGGTGCATGTCATCAAGCCCATATCGTAAATTAAACGTAACTGTCATCAAAGTTGTGTTGTCAATAGGGGCCTAGCATCATAATCTGAGCAGTGTTAATGCATTTCACGTGTATCAATGCTTACTCGTCAATGAGGTACACTGTCACGCTGTGTTGAGTGTGAACGGGGCGTGCATTGGGGGTTGTGTTCGGCGTTCCACGGCAACACCCATTGTATCATAGGATGGCCCTGATGTCCAAGTGCGGCATTCATAGTTGGCAGCGCACAACTTACCAACAGTTACATCCCGGTTGCATTCTGGCCATATGAGCAGGGATGCTTCTTGATCATCATGTTTGCTTTGTACATGTGAGCTGCTTTGTGCAGCACACATGGGAATAGAGAATTGACATGGTGTGTATAAGTACAGCAAGGTGGCCCTTACAGTACATACATTAACATGCCTCATTTTCCCCCAATGTATCTTTCCTGTGTGCTGCACTAAGTAACACACACAATAGTCACAACATGGTCCTCTAGGGTGGAATCTGTGCATGAAGGGGCACCTTCATGTACAGACACCAAGCTCACCTGCACACACACAACCTTGCACTCTGGTGCAAGGGTGCCTGTGTTGGCGCAGTCGTGATGAACCGCACACATGTGCTGGGGGACACACATGCCTGCACATGGGCATAGTACCTATCATGCAGCCCTGTGTCACTGGAGAGGATGAGGGTGGTGCTACACACAGGGGGGTAATGCTTTCCTCCTCCGATTGCTTGTACATGTCACCCTCTGCCCGTGTATGTAAGGCCCAAATCTTTTGGCACTGTCAGACAAATTAATTAGTGACAGTGCATGTACCATGCCATGCACTGTCATGTCATTCTCCCCAGCATGTAGTCACTGATCCATGCGTCAACATGTCCTTGTCCAGGTCACTTGCTGACTTCACATAGTTACGCTGTAGTGTATGCTCCCATGTTGAAGTGAACTTGTATTGCAGATATGTATGGAGGAAATTGAAATTGGGTAAGGAACTCTAATTTGTGTATGTTTTACAGACAACATGACGCCTGGCCAAATACATGCCTTCCAGGTGCGGAAGGACCGTTACCGCCATGTGAAGAAGGTTGCGAAGGGGTACCGCAACATGTCCAAGAGGTACCATGAGGAACGTAGGAAGGGCACATGGAAGTCGGTGCCTGAGCATGCCCAGGATGTCACACACACCCCCCAGGCCCCTCAGGCATCAGTGGTGTGTCCCAGCCAGTACAGGTGGCACATCTCCCTACGCCCCCCCCCAAGGCACTGTCCCACCTGCAACTGGGGATCCAGTGGTTCAGTTCACATTGCGGGACAGGAGGCTGCTACAGGACATTGTGGTATCGCAGGCAGAGATCAGGCATGAATTGTCTGATGTCAACAGACGTGTGATGGACATACACAAACACTTGGGACTGCCATGATGGGTGGACCTGTTGGACACCATCCCCCTCTTCTCCCTTCCCCCAATGTTTGAAATATTTTATTATGTAGTGTTAGGTTAGTTATTTCTTTGTTAGGTAGTGTAGTTTTAGTGTAGATTTTAGTTAGTGTTAGCTTGTTAGGTAGATATAAGATTTTTATTAGTCATCCGTATTTGGGGACACGTTTCCTTTTCCTTTGGGTGGGGGGTTGATGTGGTTTTTCTTCATAAAAAATAAAAAAAATCAACAAAAAAATATATATATTTGTGTAGGTTACATGTTTAGTTAGTTTATGTATAGCTTAGATGTCTTTGTCCTGTCTCGTGGTGTGCCTTAAGGGGGGGGGGTTGATGTCTATGATGTGTTGTTGCATGTTTAGGATTAGTTAGGGTAGATAGTTTAGGTAAGTAACATTGTTTTATAGTTAGTTTAGATTTTAGTAGTAGTCATAGTGATAAGTGTTAGTTTAGGTCACTTGCATTTTATACTGTTCTAATAAAAATTTGATACTTTGGATTACTGCTTGCACTTATGTCAGGGACGAGGTTGTGGAGTGTGGCTCTTCCCATTGTATGCAACTTTTCACATCACTGGACTATCCATTGGAATCGCTAAGTCTGCTCATGACATGTAAGTTTTCAGGATGTATTGTGTCAGGATCCCTGAGATGGGAGCACACTGGCTTAGCATTGATGACAGAGTGTCAATTTGGATTGACGCCCGGGTCTAGGGGCAGTCGTCTGTGATGTTCTACATCTTCTGTGTGACTCACGGATTTGGTCAGCACATTGTTGCACATTTTGGACATGACCTAGTGAGATGGCATGGCAAGTGGATACAGTTAGCTACTGTTATCCATCATGGAGATGGATGTATGCGCCAGGTTCCACGGATTCCGTCACACACCTGCATGTCAGATGCTCATGCCGCAGAGTCTATCTACATTGCACAGACCTAGCCACACTTGCTGCGTAGTGCCAGTGTGTCCGCTTCCTTTGCAAGATATGTTCCGGTTCATGTACGCTCACTCTCCAGACCATGCATGATTTGTTAGAAACCTGTGTGCATTGTGTACAGGACATGGAACAGCAGTGTTCATGATTTACAAAAGTGATCTGTGAGTAAGTGATGGCTTCACATTTTACGTTACTCACAAATGTAGTTTGGGAGTAGTGCATTTTGCTTTACAGAGTTGACATCTCCTAAATGCCTACCATGACTCACTGGACTAGTCAAGTTTTGATTTTGTCACAGCTAATGTTTGGGGGGTGGCACACTGTCCTGCTGCACACAAGGGGGAAATGTTGCATTGCTCCCTGTAGTGACAGTGTCATGGAGACTTGTCCCAGCTGTTACTTCTGCCATTGGCTCATGTTGATGACGCCCTTGAAATGTTGGTGCATCTGACTATATGCTGAGTGCAGTGCCACACACATCCCTACACACATTGCCCGATACGCTCGCAGTGGTCACAGCATGGGAGGGGGCATATTATAGGTTACATCGTTTGTCAACAGGAAGGGGCTGACTGAGGGCTTGCACTTTGGGGTGAGCCCCTATTTGCCAATCTACTTCACTGAGGCAGACATTGTGTTCCGTATGTGTATGGTGGACATGTGCCCTTCTGTGTCTTCATCATTGTGAATATGCTGTCCAGTATTTTGGGATGTGACATGCAATATGCACCATCACAACAGGCTTTGTCCACCACATAGTGTGTGAGTAGATATGCCAAGAGATATTTGTTTACAAGTGTTAAGGAGGACACAACTCGTGGCCTGCAACAGACTAGGACATTTTTGCACACATGCCTTTTCATGAGAGGACGTGGGGCTAGGTTGGTATATTGCTAGATGGTTGTTTTAGAGCAATTGGGGCAACGCTAGTTCACACATACACTGCCACCTCACTGCCTATCTTTATCAGCTAAAACTGGTACATTGCTCGTATTTCCCTTGGTGTACCTTCTGAGTGAATCAGTGTCCTGACACTTTTTACATACTATTATACTTGATTGGTCAAGAACCACACACATCTGTGTGAGTTAAACAATTAATTGTAGGGGGACAGTGGAAGACAGTGCAAGAAGATTTTCTGTGGCATGATACTAAGCCCGGCACCAATGAGGAAACTGGGCTTTTGGCGCAGATGGATGCTACTGCTTCCTCCTTAGCACAAATGCACTTTCACCCTCCTCTTCGTCCTCTGATGTGTCTTGTGCCTCACCTGTGGGTGGTGGTATGGTCGGTGCAGCACTGTGAGGCACTGACACATCAGGTGGCGGAGCTGAGGATGTGGAGGCAGCAGCAGCATTCATCTGCGCCAGTCCTTGTGGCAGCAATGAAGTGATGAGCAGGTGCAGGGCATGATAGATCCCAGCAACCTCGCTCTGGTGTGCGGCCCTGGCAGCCATATCTTGTGCCTGCATCCACTCCATGCTCTCCATTATCCGACAGATGTTGGCCAAATCATGGCTGAAATTGCTGGAGCCACTCTGAGCAGACAGTTGTTGTTGTCTCAGAATCATGACTCCAGCAATGTCAGCCATGGACCGTTGGAGGGCATTGAGCGGACTGTGGGTGTCCGTGATCTTCTGCATGTGGTCCCGGATGGGACTCAGACACCCACGTATGGCCTCAAGTTTGTCCGCCAGGCGCGCGAACCCCACCCGCACCGGTTCCGCCATCTCCCGCTGGACCTCCAGCACACGGCGTTGGAAGGCCAGGTGTGTGTTCTCGAGGTCTGGGGTGGCAGCTGTGGTGGGAGGTGCTTGCTGCTGGTTGGTTTGTGCAGGGGGTGGGCCTGCCGCTATGCTGCTGGGTTGCCCTGCTCCTGGAGGTGGGGTGCTGAAGGAGTCTAGCAGATGTTGCAGTGCTTCCTGATCGATGGTGGGGTATTCCTCCTCGTCATCAGTGAAGGTTGGGCCAGTCTGCTGTCCAGGATGTGATGTCTCTCCCTCTGCAATGTGATAGGGTAGATACAGTTTAACCGTGTTTGTCATGTACAATCATGCATTGGATGTGTTTATAAGCAGACAGCAGAACAGTGTCCATTCATACTGTTTTTGAGGAGATGCCTATTTGTTGCAGGATAGTGATGACTTTGAGGAAATTGCGGATGTGATGTTGTAGTTGTACATTGTCATCTCACAGTTTCCAGCTATGACAAATGTTATTGTACAATATCTACTCCCAAGCGTCACAAGTTGTGTCCTCTATTCATTTGTGTGAGTAATGCTATTTGGCCCACATAGTAGTCAATGTTGATGTGCTCAGATTTGTCTGTGTGTGCACTGCATTGTGTGCTGGTGGCACCTGCAGCTTTGGTTTAGCTGCACATTATACCTTTCAGGTAGTGAGCCTTTGGGTTCTGTGCATTTACAATGCTGTGCTGAGCCAAACTGGGTGGAATATGGGTCTTGGTCAGAGTTGTGTGAGTTGTGCATTGTTTGACTTCAAATGTCTTGTTTACGTCAGGGGTTGTAAGTATACGAGGATGTGTCAGAGTGTGACTTGCTTGTTTAAGGATGTTGTCCACACTCAGCCACCTCAGTGAGGTGGCCTGAACCATGTTAATAGGTTGGTCCTGCAGGCATGCTATTCTTTATGCACTGTCACTTGCCTTGTCAATGTGGCTCACGGACACGCAGCATTGCAGGGTACTGCACATGTGCATGTGTTTTGTGCAAGTATGGTTATGTGTGAGTAGGGCACACTTTAGGTACATTAGCAATGTGAGCTTACTTGCTGTTTCAACATGTGCTGCACTATGTGGTACACATGGACATCCATTTTGCTTTGTCTATTGTGATTTGTCTGGTGTGCATGTCGTCCTTCATGTTTTTTGTGGCATGCATTGCTGAGTGCCCTCCGTTTGCCTGACCCGTTGTGAGTATGGTTCTGCGTGAGTTTCGATAGTTGTTGCGGTCTGAACAGACAGGGTCATGTTACCAAGGAAGTGGCAGGGAGAGGCGTTAGCCATCTTGTCTTCACAGCTCTCGCATTCACTTTGGTAATGCCAGGCTCATACATGTTATCAAGGATATGGTGCAGCCTGGCGTTTTCCCCTGCAATGGGAGTAAATTACACTGCTTAGCGCCAGCGCAGGCTCCCTTCCACCATTGTGCAAGGGTGTCTGCGAGCAGGGAGGTTTGTTCATGTGTAGGAAGTAGTTGCTTACTGCACATGGACAAAGCTAAGACGGCATTTTGTAGCTTTCAGGTGTGCTGCTTCGTGCAGCACACATGGAAGTTACGAAATGACGTTCAGAAGTACAGTTTGCTCATGTACAGGAAGGGACACCTTCCTGTACATGAACATACCATGGAATTTGGCTTTTCACATGTGGGCTGCACAAGGCAGCACACATGATACGAGCAATAACAAGGGGATTAATGCATTTTTCTAGTTTTGCAACCTTATGCCCATGATTTCTCTGGTGTTCAGATCAGCACTGCCACCTTTTCTCGCCTAACTTGATGATGGATGGCAGTGTCGACTTCAATGGGTGTTGTTGTGGGACGCCCACCACAACACCCACTGCACGCCCCCTTTCACACAAAGTTTAGTGTGAAAGGGGCCCTATTCTCAAGGCAGCGTGTAGCAACTTTACGTGTTTCTAAGCCACATTGAGTGACTTAACGCTGCATTGATAATGGTGTGCTGACCCTATCGCCACCCCAACGTCAAAAGATAAGTGACGTTGTGGTGGCGATAGGGGCTTGGTAATATGCCCCATGGTGTCAACACCCATTACCCTCAAGGTTGACCCCACGTGTGGTGTTGTCAGTTTTCTGATGTATGTGCATTTCATGTTGCCTATTAATGGTGCTGAGGCCTGGTCAACGCCACCCTCACAGGAGATGCAAATGTGTGGGTGATGTGTGTTTGTGTATGTGCCACGCAGCTGCTGCCATGGATGATACCTGCTGTCCTGGTTCTGTCATTCAATGCCTGGCTTTGCATGTGGGTGATGACTACCTGACTACATATTTGTTCACTGACACAGTTGACTTACCAAACCGTTAATTTGACTTGCACATGATGGTGTGATGGGCAACTCACATCAGGACTGATGTGGAATGCTGTTTTCTGTGTGGCAGATGTGTACACTTGGGGGGGTAGGAGTGCTATTTTACATAGGGGTCGAGGGTGGCATTTGTCCGGTTGACATGATTTATTTCAATTTAGCTATCCTTGCTTGTTGTCATACTTTGGCAGTGAGATAGCTTTACAGGCACATTGTGGTTCAGCGAGTATGTCACACAGACAAGGCATGCAGTACATATTGGTGTGGTACATTCCTGTTCTGCATTGGTCACGTACTGTGTGGTTGTTGGCAAGTCACCCTGCTCATTGTATTCCCTCGCCCTTTGAGTGAAGTGTACTGTTTGTGTGCATTTTTGTAGGTGCAAGCTTTGTCCAGCAGCCTACATGGTCAATTCTTTGTGACATTGCATGTGTGTGTGGTATGCAGACTCACTAGATGTTTCCCCTCTTGGTGTACAGCAGACTGCATCTCATGAATAGGCAAGGGGGCACATTGCATGGTGATGCAGGTGATGTCAGATTTTCCCCCTTGCCACATCACCACGCACATACAAATTGCCTGCACATGGACATGTCTCACTCTGAGGCCAAAATGCGGATGCACTGTGCATGTGACTGGTCATGTGCACGATGGGGCATGCCACCACCAATGTCAGCACACCTGCAGCATTGTGCACATGTGTCTGAGTACTGTGCAAGGTTGTGTATGCACAGCAAAGTCCACCTATATGCACATGCACATTCCTGCTCACCACTCATACACATGTGCAGGATGCTGCAGGTGTGGTGGCATGCCTTATCGTGCACATGACCAGTCACACTCACAGTGCACTTGCATTTTGGTATTGGAGTGAGATGTGTCCTTGTGCAGGCAATTGGTATGTGTGTGGTGATGTGGCAAGGGGGCCATTTAGCCACCCTGCTGCATGTCAGGTTGTTGTTCCATTTTGTCATTTGAGGGGGCACCTATGGAGTGGTCTGACGTTGACCTAGGACTAATTTGGGCTTCCTTTCCTGTGCTCATTTGAAGGTCTGTATGCCGGCCAATGTGTGTCGTGCAATGTATTGTTTGAGAAGGGTGATATGTCCCTGTGCCACCATGGACAGGGGTATCCGGGACATGATCCACAGTACATGTGGGTTTGCACTTCAGTTAATTAAATTGTACATGAGTGCCACTGTGCCCATCCACCCCCTTCCCCCCGTCCCTGGTTGATGCTCACCCTGGTGTTGTGTTGTCTGTTCACATTCAGCACTGTCCTGGCCCGCAACTCCAAAACTGTCTCCTCACTGATGACTCTGGAACCTGCTCCTCCAACTCATCCAGCTCCTCCTGTGGCGCTGGACCCCACCTCCAGTCTGCCTGGCTGCTCTCACGTTGGCTGCTAGTTTCTCCTTGGTTTTGCGCTTGGTATCATGCCAGCGCTTCTTGCAGTTATCCACTGTCCTCCTCCTCTCTCCAATGGCATTCACCTTGGACACAATGTCCTCCCATATTTCTTTTTTTCTTGCCAATGTCACTGTGGAGGTGACAAACAGTTCTTGTTGGTGTTCAGTCACCTCCGCAATCAGGACCTGGTTTTCCTGCAGGCTGAACTTGGGATTCCTCTTCCTCTTGGCCTTCACATGGGTCTCTGGCTGGTCCTCCTGGGTATTTGTGGGCATGTTTGTGGCCTCAGCACTGGTCCCAGCTTCTTCCATTGCTCCTCTGGTTTTTTCCATTTTTTTTTTCAGCTTTGCGGGCCTTTTAGTGTGCATTTTCCCACTGAACGCGCTAAATGCAGGCCTGGTGCTAATTAGAGATAGGATTCTGTCGCTGAATGGCCCTTCACCACTTTTTGCACGTTAGCGTGCATTTTTTTATCACCGGCACGCTAAATCTATCGCCGTCAATTCCAGCGGGAAAAGGTAGCTATCGGCTGTTAGCGGAGTGTTGATAATACGCCGCTAATGCGGCGATAGATTCCGGCGAACTGCGGCGATACGAGAAATGGCGCTATGGGGAGTTAGCGATAAATATCGCCATTTGTTGATAATATGCCCCTTAGTTTCTTGGAATCACAGCAGGACCAACATCTCCTGCATAATAGCTGTGTATAAAGTTCATTCCCGACGTCATCCTAAGTCCGACACTGGCACAGCAAGGTAGAACCCCTGGGGATACCTTAGGGTATATAAACACCACATCTTGCTGAGAGAGAGGAGGAGATCACGACTTCCATGCCGACACACTGACGTGAGACGCTGAGGTCCCTGCATGCAGATACTCCAGCTCGCAGTTGTCTGACATCCCTCGTGGGGTGTTCAGCTCGAGACCAGAATGAGGTCCCGCAGGCTAACATCAGGTAATAGGGTTGGCTTTATCCTAGAGGGATTCTTGGCTTTACACCTACTCATGCTAGGTACACTTAGGTACATCTAGTTAGGGTGCATCGAAGGAGTACGCATTTTATTGCCATGTATTTTATATACTTGCCTGTAGTTATGATTTTAGCAAAATGGTAGAAACCTACCATCTGTTTACTTTCTTAATGCTGCTACTCATTTATATATACTACTGTCTACTGGTGATTTCAGTGTACTTTTTTTATGCTAGAATAACGACTGTTCAATAAATACTTATTGAAAACGTCCCAACCATTTATTCTGTGTATCTCTCTGAGAACAAGTGAGCACGAATGACTGAGCGAAAAGTAAGTTACTGTTTCCACGGTCCTGAGGGATCAGGGTTGTCATGTTCAATAGTTGCCAAGAACTATTCTCTCCTTGGTAAGAGGAGGTTATAGTGGCATTGCGAGCTAGCTGGTACACTGGCCAACATACCCGGTGGGGGTGTCTGGAATCAGTCTGGACACTAGTCCCGCAGTGTATGTTGTCTAAACACGCAGATCCTATATAGGTATTATAGGAACTACACGAAATGGTGCCGCCAACGTTGGTATTGGCACTTATTTAACAGTCAAATCTGAGTAGTTCAGTCGTGCTATTCTCAGAGACGCCTACTCACATTTCCCCAGAGACGTCTGGAGTGGGAGGGGACAAATCCACCGCAGCTGAGTAGGAAAATTCCTATGTTTTGGCTGTTGGTTTAATCAAGCTTGAAGGACACAGTGTTACTAATTGTGCATAACACCGTATCTCAGTTCCCTTGAAACGCTCTCCTTTCTAAAATAATGACTGAACAGAAAGACGTAGATGAAGGAAATGCACTAAACTTCTCAGCCGAAGAAGAAGATGATGCAGATGCAATATACATTGCAGATAATGTTAGAAATGCCGTCACCCTAAAACTAGTAGCATATGGTGTTACAATTAGGGGTGGGCAAGTGACTTTCGTGATTGAGGCACACGAATCATATAGAACAGAGGTATTATATTCATGGATTAAATTCCCGCAGGCAAATGCACAAACCAAAACATTTCACTACTATGTAGAAGATGATATACCAAATGAGTATAGTCCATATGAGGACATTGAAATTCCACTCACTTACGAAGAACACCTCTACTGGTTTAAAGGCGCCCTCCCCCATACAAGAAATAGAGTAAGACTCAGTCCGCTCGGAAGAGATGGAGCAACATGGCTAGGTTTAGCGGCATACACACCACATCCTGACATTGACACAATGCCAGGAGGAGACTTACATGTACAGCATAAAGAATTAATAAGACTTTACAGAAATATGACACAGTTTTTGTTGAGAACAATCACACTTCAGCCCGCACCGGCTCCACAACCAGGACCAGTCCAAACTCCTACAACAAAAATTACACCACAGACACTGCACGCAGTGATGGGTAAAATGCCCACTAAACATGAACAAATGCCCTTCTGGATAGCACAAAAAATAACACAGCTGGAGGCAGTGTTTCCACACACTGGTCCTAAGGAAAAGCATAGAATACTTACTATTTGCTTGCCAATGGGGATAGCTCCCTCTATAGAGGATTGTACCTCTTTAGGCACAGTCTTCGCTTCAATATATACCAGGGCTCATGGTATCCCTTCTTTAGCGGTAATACCAGATGTATTAAGACAAATACAGAATGAGCATGGAGTAGAGCCTGCTCTAAACTTGGGGATGAAGTTGTTAAATAACTTTGCCCAGGTATCTGCGATAATATTGGCAAATATTAAAGGGGAAGCAGCATCAGTGGCAATACGCCAACGCCTGAGAGAGTTCACTCCATTACAACAGGAGACAGAACTACCTAAAATAATTGAAACTGCTTATGCAGAGTTAGGTAGAGACAGTCTGGGAGCTAGACCTGTAAAACCCCAATTAATGGGGAGTTCAGATAAAGAACAGGCAAAGCAAGCACCAGTTTCTTCAAAGAAGAAATGGGACAATAATAAACAACAAAAGAACAGATCTCACTCCTGGGGAAGGTCTCCTCAGCAGGAGCCCCCAGAAAGGAGATATCATCTTAGAAATAGAGATAACATTAAAAAATCTAACAGGTATCAGGACACTGATACACGTTCCTCTCGTTCCTTTCAGGGTTCATCAAAAAACTCTGAGAGGGAGGACGGTCAGAACAAAGACAAGAAGAGCGAACAAAGTCCAGAGACAAGCAACGCACTTCAGACTACTCTTCAAAGAAAGAAGAAAAACCTAAAGCAAAACCTCGATTTAAAAAGAAGAAGGTAGCAGGTCTCAAAGTTAGACATGCCCAGAATTCTGAGGACTCAGCTACTGAACAGGGAATGGGCTCCGATGATGCTAGACAGCGCGGCAGAGGTAACAATAGCTCGCCGGAACGGAGTTGAGTGAGTATATCACGGTAGAAACGCCTGATACTAGGGTGAGTGTCCCACACAAGTTACATGAAATAACACTCCAAATGGAGGGGGACAAGCCCAGACAAGTTAAGGGTCTCGTTTGGGAGAACCTGACTTCTGGCTACGACATCCTATTAGCAGAAAGAGATTGGACGCCTACTATTGTTATGGAATGCCCAAAGGGGGAAGCTGTAATCTTTCCAGTTTTCTCCAACCTAGTCCCCGCACACCTAAGACATACATATACACAGGAGTGGGCGGTAGCACTTGCTCCAGCATTATACCACAACCATGTAGGGTGGGATGAAGAGTCACCCCACCACGTTATTCCAATAAAAACAAACCCAACTCCACAAAGACAGTATCCCATAAAACAGGAAGCTAAAAAACAGGTCAGGGAGATCTTAGATCAACTTGAATACCAAGGTGTAATTGAACCATGCACCTCATCAATGAATAATCCTTTGTTTCCCGTAATGAAACCTGACAATTCGTATCGTCTAGTTTTAGACTATAGACACATGAACACATGTACAAAGACACTTGCGGTTCAGAATGCACACAGTGCCGCATTAATGAATACCATTGTGTGGAAAAAATACAAAACAACATTAGATATCTCAAATGGATTTTTCTGCCAAAACATAGCGCCTGAAAGCAGATATTTGACAGCCTTCTCAGCGCTAGGGTCCCATCGTCAATTTTGTCGACTCCCCCAAGGGTATAAGAATAGCCCGGGGTTATTCTCAAGGAGGGTAACAGAGTTACTACAGAATTTAGATGAAGAAGCATTATCCTATGTAGATGATATTTATCTGACGGATGATGACTTAGAGGAACACTTGTCCAGGGTGAGCACCATAATTTTGGGTTTCGCCTCTGAGGGCTACAAATTTAATTTAAAAAAATCGAAAATAGCCCACCTCAATGTCCTATTTTTGGGATATGAGCTCTCAAGTGAAGGCAAAAGCCTGGCAGCTCACTTTTTAGAAAAGTACGCACTGCTACAACCTCCAAAATCATTAAAAAATTTACAGTCCATACTGGGATTTTTTAATTTTGGCAGAACATACATTTTGGATTATGCAGAGAGAGTAAAACCTTTCTACGACCTAATAAGACCTGACTTTTGAGTTAGACAATGGACATAGGAACACACAAATATACTTCATTCCCTACAAGCTGATATGATATCATCAAAACATTTACAGACACGCGTAAACGTACACAACCTGGTGATCCGCTTAGTCGCAGGTCAATCTGGGTACACTTACTTAACCTTTAATGAAGGTAAAATAGTACCAATTGAATATAAATCGCATTTGTACACTAACGCTGAAATGCGTTTTGCTCCTACAGAAAAAATTCTGACAGCAGTACAGACTACTGTAGTGAGAGAAAGAGCACTAGCTCAAGGGAAACGAATAATTGTCGTGACCCCGGTACCGGCCTTAGAGGCTGCCACAAAGGCAAGCATCCCAAATGCAAAAGCGTTACATCCAAGATGGATACAATGGGCTAATTCTCTCACTGCAACAGATGTAGAATACAGATAGGACCCAAATCTAAAAACACTAGCATTCCTGCAATACGAACAAGAATATCCTCTACCAAATGAAATTATGCCTCTAGATCGGTATGAATACATTATTTACACCGATGGATCTGCTCAACCGGCCATAGGGAGTAAGCAACAATACAGTGCAGCATGCGCTATTGTGAAAGGTAGGATGCAGGATGACAAGTTCCATCCAAGCTGTACAAAAACGCAGTCTCTCGGAGACTTCACGGCTCAGTTGGCAAAATTAAAAGCGCTGTTACTGGCACTAATAAATACGGATCCCGAATTCCCCACACTAATAGTGTGTGATTCCTTTTACTGTGTCCAGTCGTACAACCAATATCTCCACTATTGGGGACAGAATGGGTACAGAGATTCAAAGGGTGGCACAATTAAACATAGAAAACTATGGGAACAGGTAGCAGAGTTGAAGAACAAACTTCCAAGGGCTCACGTGATACACACACTGAGTCATCAACGTGATGGCATTCACGTTGAAGGGAATTCATTGGCTGATGAAGCTGCGAAGGGGGCAGTACGCACTCTGTCCATAGCTGCAATCACCCATTCAAAAACGAGGGTAGGCGGTAGCACAATGGTAGCTGTGATTGCTTCACGCAACAACAGCAAAGCACTACCTAAAGGTTTTCCACTCAAGTACTCCTACAAGTTAGATGCAAACAACGTTCCATTTGCTCAGATTGCTGGAGTGGGGGATAGAGTAATACCAAACATGGATCGCAGGTTAGGTTTAATCTTGGTTGCACATGAGGGTCTGGGTTCTGCGCACGCAGGAGTTACGGTGACAGTTTCTTTACTGAAACAACGCTATTGGTGGCCAGGGTTAACAAAGAAGACCAAAGACTTCGTCTTAAAGTGCAATATCTGTCAACAGATAAAAGGGTCCACCGTAGCTCGCCCAGCGCAGATCCCATTATTAGACAGTATCAGACTGACCGTTCGCGTGCATTTACCTGGACCACTGCGGCCCCTTAAAATATGATGGGGCTCACAACTATATCATGGTTGCAATGGATTCCTGTTCAAGATTCTTATGGGTATGGCCTCAGCACTCGGCTGACGCCCGAACTGTTATAAAAGATTTGCGAGTCTTTATAGGGACATACGCAGTTGGCATATTACATTCTGACCGTGGCCCCGAGTTCAGCTCTAGGGCTTACAAGGAAGCCATGGGAAGTTTGCGTGTAGCATTGCGGTACTCCTCTCCGTACCATCCCGAGGGAAATTCGGTTGTGGAGAGTAAAAACCGGGACTTAAAGCAATCTTTAACAGCTAGGGTATTAGGCTCGGGTGGTAGTTGGGTCAATCACCTATTTGGGGTCCAGCGGGCCCTTAATAACCAGCCAAGAAGCTCTCTGGGAGGTGCAACTCCTTACGAGGTCCTGTTTGGGACAAGAATGTGGGTACCTGATCTCGATTGTGAAGGCACAGTGGCGGATGAATAACCGTTTGGCATCAATAAACGTTTGGCTGTTTTACAGGATCTGAATGAATCCAGAGCCTCCTTAAGTAACGTTGAGACAAAGAAAAGCGCCACTGGGGAAGTCAAGTCAGCCACGGAAAGACCTACCTGGATCCCTAAAGTTGGGGATCTGGTCAGAGAAAAGATTGTGGACCAGAAAGAATTTGGGCCGTCCTATCGAAAGCCTGTACCTATCCTGGCCGTTGAAGGATCAAGAACTGTACTTCTACCGCCTCTTGCCGGAAAAGAAAAGAGATTCGTCTCAATCGATCTGATCAAACCACACTATGTGGCCGATACTAAATAGTAGGCCTCGTGGGCTCCTGAGTAGCCAACGTCCTCCTCTCACTACAATACAGGAAGTACAAACAGAAAGACTCATAACATTTGAAGAGTCACCTTTACAAAGCAACAGAATCAATAACAATGCAATGGAACTAGTTCCCCTTGACACAAACTCTCAAAATCAAAGTGAAAGACAAATTTCAATTCAAGCAAATAAAGATGTCTACGTCAACATGCCTCAACAATAGCAATCCACAAGTTCAACAAAACCTGCTGAGCTACCAAAGATAGATCGGACTGCATCTGGCTATTTCATCGACTTCGATACCTTTTCATTGGATCCAAGTGAACATGAAACGACGCCAGCCCAAATTTCTCGCAAACAACGGATCAAAGACTTTTTTAACTTTCTTAGAAAAACTTATTTAGTATCACCTTGGCACGAACTTTGGATAATCACCGGTATTTTATTTTTTCTTTTCTGGTTAGGATTAGTAATAACTTCCACTTGCTCATCAATGGAACTTATCTTCAACAGAGCTCCGCAACGTCAAAAGTAAACTCAATTTTAAAACCTCATGTTTCATCTCATCGTGAACAAAGAGACTTGTCTTTCGTGAACATTTCAGCAGTTCCTATACCAGATGGTATAGTGTGGGACAAAGTAAATTTTAATATATTTGGACCGACCGAGCTTTTAAAAATTCCACATTTGTTTAAAATTTCATTGAACGATATCATTACCTCCAGTACATTTTCTGATGATTGTGATTTTGAAACTGTTAATAATTTATTGTCTGACTTAGAACAATCTGCCGCGTTTTCTAGCACTGAAATGTTAGAGGATAGATCAGATTTTGACAAAATGTATTGTTATCAACATTATGGTCATCATTTTTTGCATAAATCTAGCAAACCCAGAAATGTTTTCACATACCACCGGTGGGAACATTGCCCTACACCACCGAAAAGTAGCTCAAAAACATTTGCACAGAAATTCTCATATTTTTCAGGGTTTAACACTTTTGACCCAACCTCGTACTACTATAAGGTTGCACCAATATCTGCACAGAAAAATATGTTAACAAACACCAAACAGATTTACTCTGCCTCCTTTATCACCCAGATGTCTGAACAAGGTTTTGACTTATGGATGGACACTGTAGACTTGAAATCAATCTGGGGTTCTAGGGACTGGCAAGTCCAGGGGACAGAAGCACTCTTTAGAGCATGCCTCATTCCACAGCAGATGATTTTTCTGAATGACACTGTGCAACAGAATTCCTGTCTTGAAATAGCCAAGAACAAGGACTTGAACACACTTCAAATTCCAACACCTTTAAACACTGAGGGGAGTTATACATCAGAAAGAGGGGCTAAGTTGGATAACATATTGCAATACAATAGATCAGACCCCGATTGGAAGGGATGATTGGTTTGGCCTACTGACACAAACAGATGTCAGGAAAGATTCAGGGGTACCACCGAAGGGTTTAGTATCCACATACCAGACCCATGTTATGTACAACGAGAACATCCGGGGGCAGTGACATCATACAGTGTTGGGAAGTTGTGCCTTGATTGGCTAAAGACCTCAACACTACCCCAGGTGAAGCAACACTTGTCCTTACTCTCAGAGGATGTGGACCTACAGGATTTTTTATTAGGTCCCAGGAAACCACGTCAGAAGCGCTTTTTGTATGCTGTCTATAACAAACTCTGGAAAATCTCTCAACAAGAAGCTGCAGAGAGATCAAGAGAAATAGAGAGTGTTAACCTAGAAAAGGCGTTAGCCGTGGTTGACAATGGTATGACTACATTAACATCCAGGATATATTCACTGGGCAACATTGTATCTTCTGCTATCGATGTAATAGAACAGGATTTGTCCATATTGCAACACGGACAGTCGCAGTTACGTTCTATTATTCTGTTAAGCTGGACGCTGCAGTCATTGCGCGCCGGTTATGTGCCTTGGCATTTTATCAACATTACGTCATTATTTTCTGCATACAATCTAACAGAAAAACAGATGAAAACGGCACAGAGAGGAGCAAAATATACAATGCTGCGTATTGAGAAACTGGATAGGTTACCCTTTACTGTGGCTGAGTCACCGTCCACAGAATGGTTAGTCCACGGCCATATAATATTACCAGTCACAACTTTCCAGTTTCAATATTGCCTAGAACAACAACAGGCAGGCAGATATGAAAAGATGGGTAAGGAATTCATCAAGGAATCCTGGGATTTACCATATAGATTTCGATGCAGGAGTGGGGATCTGGAAGTGTTTCTAAGCGGAACTAACTGCGAGAACGGTTTAAGTGGATCTCTCATATGCCAGGATATTATGCTACACGGGGCTTGTAATGGGTCTGTGGCAAACTTGTCCTGTCACTTGAGGGGTACCCCGGCAGCTGTGATTAATCCGGTATTCAGGCTTATCCCAAATGGGAGTTACTTGATGCTGAATGATCAAGGTTGTTGTGGGATGCTTCCGGACATCGCATATCTAGTCACCGTGAGCTCCAGGGTTACTTGACACAGAAATGGTAAGTCGTATCTTTAACATGTCCGATACGACGGGTATTGTACACCTATTTATGACCATAGGTCCGGACTGTTAAGCACCTTTCAGACGGTCCTCGGAGTTATACCAAACTTTATACACTCCGTCTTTGGAAGCATTTTTGGAGGGCTTCCGCTGATGCTGTTTCTAATAGCAGGAATCCTGATTGTTACCTTTCTGCTATGCAATGGTCGTCCCAGCCACCAAGGAAGTAGCAACAGCTCTCCTGAAGCGTAAATACAGTGATCGCATGGTACAACATCTGGGCACACCTCGCCTACGGGAACTGAGCGCCTCTTGGTTCTTGTCATTTAGACCTGTCTGGATGGACTGTGTCCTACCTGTTCTCCGATGCCTGTTCTGCGGGGAAGAATGAGTGTTGGACCTCTGTCTGACACTTCCATCTGCTGCGCCAGCGGACGTTGATGCTTTACTGGACCCGATAACGGCCCATGTTCTGCAGTGTCCTCAGCGCATTCCCATGTTGTTGGCAGCATTCTTAGAGCCACCACAGGTAGTTTCTGCTCCTGTTGGTATGGACATCGGTTCCTCCAACACTCAGGCCTTGGATGTGGCACAGGCTGCCCCGTCATCTGCTGCAGGCAGTACGGAAGATCATCTGTGCTCAATTGACATTTTTTGTGAGGTGTTACAGGGATCGTCAGCTGCGTATGCAGACAGCAGCAATGTTGCGTCTACCAGCAAGGACACATAAACATTTGGCATGTTGCACGCTGGGAAGATTAAGCTTTTAACTTATTCGAAATTCCAAATTGAAACCTTTTGACCTGCATGGCTTTCAAATGCTTGTAGTTGTTCGGACTATATAAATGGACACTTTAGAGCCACTACTTGAATAATTTTTTAGAACACTTTTTAAAGGGTTTTTTAAGGCTTTTTAACTTCTCTTAACAATGTTTTTAGTAATTGTTGCATACAAACCTCTAAACGCCTTGGTAGTACGCTTGAATTTAGTAATGTCGTCCAGTCGGATGAGGAGTGGGTGTTATATTTCATATAGGTACCCCGATATAGGTCTAGGTATCATCATAACCCTTCACCTACATTCTCTCCTATACTAAATACATAACGGATTTGGAGGACTGACCTTTTACCCAGTTACAATACTACACATAAGTACTTAGGGTTTTTCCCTGGACACTGGCCTCATAATTTATGCATGAGGATTCTTAGTTTCTTGGAATCACAGCAGGACCATCATCTCCTGCATAATAACTGTGTTTAAAGTTCATTCCCAACGTCATCCTAAGTCCGACACTGGCACAGTAAGGTAGAACCCCTGGGGATACTTAGGGTATATAAACACCACATCTTACTGAGAGAGAGGAGAAGATCACGCCTTCCATGCCGACACACTGACGCGAGACGCTGAGGTCCCTGCATGCAGATACTCCAGCTCGCAGTGGTCTGACATCCCTCGCTGGGTGTTCAGCTCGAGACCAGAACGAGGTCCCGCAGGCTAACATCAGGTAATGGGGCTGGCTTTATCCTAGAGGGATTCTTGGCTTTACACCTACTCACATGCTATGTACAGTTAGGTACATCTAGTTAGGGTGCATCGTAGGAGTACGCATTTTATTGGCATGTATTTTATATACTTGCCTGTAGTTATGATTTTAGCAAAATGGTAGAAACCTACCATCTGTTTACTTTCTTAGTGCTGCTACTCATTTATATATGCTACTGTCTACTGGTGATTTCAGTGCACTTATTTTACGCTGGAATAACGACTGTTCAATAAATACTTATTGAAAACGTCCCAACCGTTTATTCTGTGTATCTCTCTGAAAACAAGTGAGTACGAGTGACTGAGCAAAAAGTAAGTTACTGTTTCCATGGTCCTGAGGGATCAGGGTTGTCATGTTCGATAGTTGCCAAGAACTATTCTCTCCTTGGTAAGAGGAGGTTATAGTGGCATTGCAAGCTAGCTGGTACACAGGCCAATATACCCTGTGAGGTTGTCTAATCAGTCTGGACACTAGTCCCGCAGTGTATGTTGTCTAAACGCGCAGATCCTGTATAGGTCTTATAGGAACTACACGACACTGTGAGGGAAGCAACTCGCCATCGGCTCAACAGAACACGCCAATAATGGCACAGTGTTGATTTTCACGGGTGAGCCACGCCAGCAGCCGTCCCGAGCAATCGCCTTCAGCATGCTGTAGAACTGTGCGTTTCCTATAGTAGTGCTTGCTCAGTATTGCATCCACTGCTTGCGCAATTGTTGGAGTTTGGCAGCCTGGGCTGTACGGTCAGCAACCTGCACCTCTAAAGTGCAAAGGTCATGCTCGATGTTGGAAAGCTCTTCTACCAAGCGTTGGCGAATTCCAAAGTGGCTGCCAGGCAGTGCCCCCACACCATCACCTTGTGTGTGTCCCACTCAGTTCCCCAGAACAGCGTGGAATCTGCGTTGCTCTCGAAATAGCACTCAATGCATTGAGCTAGATCTGCGCGGAATGGTGGATTAGTGAGCGCCTCCACTTGCAGATGCCTCGTGCGTACGGTGGGGCGTACTCGGCCCCAGCGCATGACCAGCAGCAGTAGGCAGTGATCCGAAAGGGAGCGTGTTAAACATTCTGTCTGAATGATCTGGGCACTAAGGAGGTAGGGTCAGAGGAAGAGATCAATCCTCATGTGCACGTCATGCACTTGGGAATAATAGAAGTATTCAGGCCCCAGTGGGTGCGCTAACCGCAATGTATCGCGCAGCTGCAATCGTGTTAACCGGTGACCAAAATATTAGGTATTATGGGCACTGGCAGCCAAGTGCAAGGGGGGGTGGAACAATCCAGAATTACATCCGGAACACAAATAAAATCACCACCCCATAAACCGGGAGACGATGGGTCCCGAAATAGCGCTGGTGTAAGGGTGTCAAGAAATCCCGTCTGATTAGTGTTTGGTGCATATATCACCACCAAACTAAGGGGAGTGCCATCCAGTTGACCTTCTAGGATCACATAGCGTCTGCCAGCGTCCACTCTCTGTGCGTCATAACAAAGGGAACCCCTGGTGCAATCCAGATAAGAACCCCACGTGCAAAGCTTGAGGTGGAGATGCCGTACACTTGTCCCCTCCATTTTGCACTGATTTTAGGTAATTACGAAGCGGTAACATGCATTTCTTGGAGTAGTGCGATATGTATGTGATGGCAATTAGGGTGAGCATGTACACAATATCTCTTGATTGGTGTGGCCATGCCATGCACATTCCATGTGAGGGCGTGGTAGTGCAGAACATGCATCTCAGGTGTTACGCCATGGAGGGCAGTGGGCAGAACAGCAAAAGGGGCAAAGGGAGCCCCATAAACATCCACACAGCAACAGGCAACCTATTGTTAGAGCCCCCCACCACTCGTTCCCACACACCCAGAAAGCACGCGCATAGGAAACTATCCTAAAACTGGGTGGCACCAGAGCATTACTGCAAATAAAGACAACTAGTAACAACCAGGGTAACCAAGCCCCCCCAGGACATATGCTCCATCACAGCCCATCCAAGAAACCCCAATCAGAGAATGAAAACAGTGTGAGAAAAAAACACAACAATTGTAGAAGTCCACATGGGAGCGTCATTGGAGCGTGGCATTATGGAGTCCCATCCCGCCATCACCAGAGGAGTGAAGGTTTTCAGTGTGACAGTGAGGTGGGCCCTTATTGGATGATGAGTCATCCAACCACTCAGACAGTTACACTTGCCTGCATGGGGCGAGTCAGGCCCAAGAGAGATCCTACCATGAGCGGTCCAGTTCCGCATGGAGTGGAGAACCATTTTCCAAGTCATCTGCTGATCTTGAGGTGACCTTTGGCCCTGATGGACCCCAACATTCGATGATGTCAAGCCACCTGAATCCGATCCCAGTTCCAACAATGGCTCCAAACACAGGGGAGCGAACAAGTTCATGATGTGGAAGGAGACCTCTGACACCGCTCTGGCCTGCTCTGCAGCCACTTGATCTTTTGTCAGTTTCGTCTTGAAAGATTTGCATTTGCGTCCTCTTGACTTATGCACCAACCAGTTTCCTGCACATGACTCCTCAGCTTGGGGGTTCATTAGGTCCTTAGCATGGAGCCAGGTCCATACATCCTCTGGGGAGTGGAATATGTGGATGGTGTCGCCATCGATCACTCTAAGTTTCGCTGGAAACAGCAGAGCATACTTAAGTTCTATGTTCATGGAAGCTTTGTTTGACTTTGGTAAAAGAACTCTGGCGGCACTGCACCTCCATGGTGATGTCGGGATAGGCCATGATTGTAGCATTTTCAGGGGGCCTTAGTACAAAATTGCTGGAGCAGCAGATCTCGGTCTCGATAATTGAGGAGACGGGCAATGATAGGCCGCTGTGGGGCACCAGGAAGGGGTGGTCGGCCTGGTGTCCGGTGCGTACATTCTATGGAGAAGAATTTTGGTGTCTTATCTTCCAGCACCATCTTCACGAGCCAGTCTTCCAAAAAGAGTTCCACACAAGGACCCTCTGAGCATTCGGGGAAGCCCGCAAGGCGAATAATGTTACATCTCGACCCCCCCCCTCTGCCACAAGGCTCACTGTCTGCAGTCTTCACTCCTCGAGAGCTCGCAACTCATCACTCCAGCACTGCTCATCTGCCCAGGTGCAGGAGAGTCATTTGCACGCCCCAGTGGGGCTCAATGAACTCGGCCTCAGGATCACCCGAGGCCCCTGTCGCTGCAGGGCCTCCGAGGCTAGCACTGGGCTGCTGCCAGCAAAACTTCAATGTGGTGCCTAGCAAGCCACAGCTCCAGATCCGATGGGGGCATATGATGCCTCCCCTCATAGGCTTGGTGGTCCATCACTTTTGATTGGAACGGATGGCTAAAAAGGCTATGGAACCCAGTATTATTGGGCCTTCGGAGCTGGATCTTCACATCCAGTCAGCCATCTTGGTTGCTGGCGTGGCCATGTCCTCGGCCTGCACAGACCTTTACTAAAAGAGACATTGGGTTGGAGCTACTGATTCCTGACAGACCTATCTGGAGTTATTAAGATCGTGCTGGTCCCCCTTCCTATTGCTGAAGTATTTTTTGCAGTTTTAATTTATGTCTAAATTTAAATTTAAATAAGTCACTGCATGTTTGTGCTTAGTTCCTATTAGTCACCTTTCAGAAAGAGAGGCTCACACTCAGCAATCCAAATTCAGTTTCACTCAATTAACAGTTAAAAAGGATAATTGCTATAGATGTATCAAACACTTTAATTTCTTCAGTGCATTTCAACCAGAAACGTTATCAGGAATTATACAACAATCTTACTGTTGGTGATGTTGATGCTTTAAATATACTAGCAGAACTCTTGGGTGCTTAGGTTTCTGTTCTGAACTGTGTGAATGTGCACCAGGTGTTATTATTGATGCATGTAGCCCAAGTGGTTTTAAAGACCACTTTTATACTATATGAAACATATGATTCTGCTGATACGATCGGAAAGGTGTTGAGTAGAGATTTGAAAACAACTGAGGAAGCAAAACTTTTTTGAACAGTAATTTCAGTTGGTGCTAAAGAAGGGCTTTAAGATCACTTGAACAATATCATAATACTGTCATTCATCCCTCAGACAAGGGAGGCTAGCTATGCCTAAGGTTATGTAGAGGGTAGTTGTGCCTATGGTTACGTATATGACAGAAGTTACTCTGAAACTACTAGGACAATGTACTTACAGCTTGTCATGTCTTTTCAGATATGCCAAAGGAAAGGCTAGACAGGGTGTTGATAGAGTTTAATGAATTTAGATTTTTAAAATGCGATCATCCATCTTTACCAATTTTGTACCTGCTTCCAAAAATCCATAAATATGCAATGGGCACAGAGCATGAGTGGTTTCCAATAACATATTATCACATGGATTAGATGCATTAATGATCTGTGTATTTTCTGGGATAAGATGAATTCTTAGCTATGGAATGTATTGTAGTATTGAACTCTAATAGCAATAATTTTAAGTTTACTAGTGCTATCAGTAGGGATACTCAACAATGAACTAACTACAGTTCTGTTCTGCAAATGTACCATGGACAACAGCCTGCTTCATGCAGGAACAAGCCATCCTGAAGAACTTAAATGGAATATTTCGTTTGGGGAATTGTTGCCATCTAAGCATAACTGTAATGATGAAGAATGTTTTGTTAAGGAGTAGGGGTAAACACTTGTAAGAGTCAGTGAAAGGAGCTACCGGCCATGGGTTTTGGAGCATTTCAGAGAATATCCATAGAGATAGAAATGACCTACTTCATCCAGGAAATTCTTTGAAGAGGGTGTATGATAAAAATTAGATTGATCACATCCTTGAATTTACAATCCTCTGATGTTTACACGTTAATGAAAAAACATTGGTATAGCATACTCTCAGACTCTTCTTTCAGTAAAAAGGATCAACACTAACCCAAGTATCACTTACAGGAGGAATAGATCATTGAAAGGCAGATTGATGAGGAATGAAGTAGCAACAGATACGATGACCAAGAATATACAAATTACTGGACTATTTACTTGTAATAGTTCTAAGGCAAGCAGAAACTGTGTGAATGTGAAGACTTATGATGTACCTCATTCAAAGACAGCTATCCAGATTAAACAATTTCTGAATTGATCATGCTGTGTATGTGCTAATGGCCCCTTTGATACAAAATATGTTTGGAGCACAGTACATCCAGTTAAAAGCTGGTTTTGGAACATCCGTGGGCTATAAAACAAAATAACAGCTCGTATTTGGTGGTAATACATTTTCAGAAGTTTCAAAAGAGTGACCTTAGTCTCCTTAGATTTTATGCAGTAGATTGTACGACAGAGGATAAGAGGTGAAAATAGGGAGCTGCCACTCAGAAGGTTTGAATCAATGTATTGAATTGAAGACAATGTACCCATCAGGGCTAAATTCAGGGGAAGAATTTACTATTTATTTGGAAAAAGGTTGAAGAGTTTGAACAAATAGTTAGGTTGCATACCGTTTTTTTTAATGTATAAAAATTTATTTTATTGTGCTGTTTATCTGTTTATTTTTTAGGAATTTGGTTTGGAGATGGCTATAAATACAGTCCTTACTGCAAGCATTGTGGTTATATTGAGTACAACATTGTTTCTTCTACTGAAGTATAAATATATACCTATCAGGTTATAATTTGGAAGAATTTTAATGTTTAGAACCAAGTAAGACATTGGGAATTAAAAAATGTTTACAGGTCAGGATGATGGGTGACCAGTAATTCTGAAGGAATGGTGATAGGTTATGAATAACTCTAAAGTTAGAATGTGTGCCATTTTTACAGAATAGGTTTTTCCTGGTATATCATTTCCACCTCTGATATCTACATAAGTGAACCTAATTCAATAAGAAATGCATGTCAATTTTGAGGCAATCTGATTAAGTATACATTTTAGTCCTCCTAACAACCCCAACCCATTTCCTCAAATTGCACTGAAACCCTAACTCTCTCTCTAGCTGACACCAAAGCCTTGACGTCCCAGAAAGTAGGAAAGGCACCAGCCCAGATAAAATACCAGCTGACCTCTATTGCTCTAACCTTGACATATGGTTGCCATATATTAACATTTTAAGTAACGCATTTCTCCAGAGAGGCCCAATCCCAGAGACGTGGAAGGAGACTGAGATAGTTCCCATCTTTAAGACCTAGGCAACTACTGCCTGATCAGCTTAATAGATAACTTGCAGAACATATTTTGTATACAAATTCTAGACAAATTGATGGTGTGAATGTCTGAAAGCTCCATTCTAACCGTACTCCATGCCGGCTTCCAACAAAAAGTAAGCACTGTTGACCAAGTTTTTCTGTTCCAGCTGATCAGGTGGAAGACGGTAAACTGGGCAAAGGCAGATTGTATGTTGCATTTGTGGACTTATGCGCCGTGTTTGATTTGAGGCCAAGTGGTGGCAAGTTTTATCTGATATGGGTATCCTCTTGAATTGCTATCTATCATTATGTGCTTACATACAGAAAATTATGCCAGGGTCCGCAGTGGCTCAGAAGGTGAACTTATGGGCAAGATTGATATAAACTGAGGGGGGCGCCAGTGGTGTGTGCTGGCTCCCATTTTATTTTTACCGTTCATCAATGGATGTGTAGAATTCTTACTTAATTCTTAGAGCGATTCACCCACCCTCACAGGAAAGAAAATCCCAGCACTACTTTTTGCTGATGAAACCCTACAGATTTCCAAAACACCCAGAGGCCTACAGATTCTGGTTGACAAATTCAGCCAGTTCTGCAAAAAAATGGGTTGGAAATTAATGCAACCAAACCTAAATTTATGACTTTCAATGTCAAGAGGCTGAACAGGTACATGATCACCGTAGACTCTAACACCCTGGAAAGAGTTAAAGAGTTTGATTATTTAGGCATTAAATTGTCAGAAAATGATAGATGGGTTGAGCAAGTTGCTAAAAGCAAGGTCTGCCTAAAACATAGGGTAAGTGCCATCACCAAGTTCTACAGGGGTTTTGAAAATTTCCCAGTTTCTCCTACCTTGCATGTCTACAGAGCGCAGGCCGTTTGTGCAGCACTGTATGGAGCTGAATTGTGGGGTCACTGTGAATTTGAAGACCTACTTCCCCCAGAGAACTCCTTCATAAGAACTTTGTTAAAGCTACCAAAGAGATCCCCTCTTTGTCCTTGTGCTTGGACTTAGATCTTCACACGATAAGTGAATGCGCCAGACTGAAACCAATTTTGTATTGGTTTAGGCTTTGGTCGACTGAAGAACTGGCCCATTACGGAGCAGCTTTAGGTGATATAACAAGCAGACCCCAGGTGCTAAAATCCCTTGGTTACAATACATAAAGAGGTCATTAACTAATCTAGGAATGGGTAAGTTTTGGTGTGAGCCAAGTATGATCACCTCAAGGCCACTCTTGCCAGTTAAAAAGACCTTCTGGCAAGTTATGCAGAAGACAAGCAGAGGTGTATCTTCCCTCTGGAGTCTAACCGACTCCTTTTTTAATCTCAAAGCATACTATCATTTTGAGGAATTCTTAGATCTTCTGCAAACTCCACTCTCAAGGAATCTGTACATCCAGTTATGGATGGGTACTCTCCCCTTGACCTATTTTACGAGAACCTGGTCTAACCCTATAACAAATCATGGCATATGTCCAGTGTGTAACTCAGGCCGAGGATGTTCACTTTTTTTGCTCTGCGTACAAGAACCCTCAAACTAAATGGATTAAACCACTTTGCTCAAACCTGGGGACAAGATACTATTGGGAGGCCTTGAGATTTTGTAAATCAGATACAAAGCCAATGAATGTGCTCCCTGTTTCCAGCTTTTTCTGCAAGAAGCGTGGTTCATAAGAACAAAATGCATTGGCAAAAAAGAATGGCTTTTGGATTTTTTTTTATTTTTTTTTTATACTTGTAATTTGCCAGGCTTTTATTGTATAAATAGTGCTGTGAAAACAACTGCTCATAGGATTAAAGATAATTTACTACCCAGATCTGGGGAATATTCAAAAAGGGATTATACACTGCTTCTGAACAACTTGTATCTTTGCACAGGTACTTTACATGATATATAGTTTTTTTAATGAATGTAGGGTGCAATCCCTTCTCCTTCAGACATGCAAGCCCCATTAGGTGGCCAAGCCCCTACTATGCTCACTTTATGCCTTGTACAGAAGTTTTCCTTGGAGAGCCCACTCCCTCCAGACACCTAAGCCCCATTAGGTGGCCAAGCCCCTACTTCACACACACATCACCTTGCATAGTAGTCCTCACTGAGACCCCATTACCTCCAGCCATACCCTACTACACACACCCTTAGCCTCCAGAGACCCAAGCCCAAAAAGGTGGCCAAGCTCCTACCATGCACACCGTTCAATTTGTACAAGGAACTTCACAAAGTTCCTACTTCCTCCAGTCAGCCAAGGCCCATGAGGCAGCCTAGACCCTACTATGGGCATCCTTTGCCTTGCACAGAATTATTCACGGTGAGCTACCTCCAGACAACCAAGCATCGTTGGGTAGCCAAGCCCCTACTACACACATCCTTTACCTCCAGACAACCAGGCCCCATTAGTTGGCCAAACCCCTACTATGCACACCCTTCACTTTGTACAAAAGTCTTCATGGAGAGCCGAATAACTCCAGACCGCCAAACCCCATTAGGTAGCCAAGCTTCTACTATACACACCATTTGCATTGAGACACCCAAGCCCCATTTGGTGGCCAAGCTCCTAGTATGTACACCCTTCATCTTATGCAGAAGTCTTCATGGAGAGTCCACCTCCTCCACTCAGTCAAGCCCCATTTATTACCCAAGCAAATAATAGGCATATGCTTCTTCTCCAGACACCCAAGTCCCATTAGGTGGGCAAGCCCCTATTATGCACACCCATCGCCTTGTACAGAAGTCATCATGGAGAGCCCACTCCCACCTGACAGGAAACCACCATTAATTGGCCAAGCCTCAACTATGCATGCCTCTTGTATTGTACCGAAGTCTTCAAGGAGAGCCCATTCCCTCCAGACAACGAAGCCCTATTAGATTGCCAAGCCCCTACTATGCACACTCTAGCCTGAGGGAGGTGCAGCAGTTTGTTTCAAATCTATGTATCCATGTGACTATGGCTACCGACTTGCATCAAAATCCATTAGTGGATTCATGGCAATCCCCATACAATACCCATGGAACATCCTCTTGATCCAAAGTTATGCAAGGTAGGGCAGTGTACTGCATTGCATTGCATAGCCATTGGTTATAAACCAACGGAAAATATATTTTCTGTTAGATTAGAGATTGAAAACTACATTTTATGTTAGGTTTGCATTAAAGAAGTTGTTGCAGGGTTTCTGCCAAAAAACAGAACTATGCGCAGGATTATAGGACCTTTGTGTATAGGGACTGAGTCATCCTACCACCTTAGTACCCATGAGCCCAGGACCGACTAGCTATAGTGTTTCAATTGCTCTCCTACTCACAGAGAAACAAGTGATTAAACACCCTAGAACACAACACTCCCAGATCTCTCAGGAATCGCGGTAACAAGACACACCCTTTCGCTCGCACTCTTGTACTTGTCCACAATAACATCTGACAGAGACATGCAACAGTTTAAAATATTTATGTTAACTAACGTGCACTAACATGCAGTGTGTGCCACAATAAGCAGAAAAATGCATAGTACAAATGCAGTCAGCATAGCAGCTAGTCCTTACATCATGAAGTGAGATGTCATCATGAAAAGATAATAGAGAAAAGACTATAGAGCCTAACCTCCCTACCCTTGCTAAGAAGCAGTATTATTATATATTAGAAGATCTCTGGGCTTTGTCAGCAGGCCCCATACCTTAGCCTATAGAGAGTAGATCTACATCATAGGTGCTGTCTTGCTCTTCTCCCTGTGAAGGTCCCTCTCCAAGTGTCTGGTACCTACTCGTGTATCCCAATAAGACCAAAAGTACTTTTTCCCAAATAACAGCTGTATTGGCATGTTTTGTCCATGTGCTAAGGCCTGACCAGAACAAAATAACAAGGGGCATTGTTTATCGACCTTGCTCACAATGTTCAGACTAAATCCCAGGAACCTGCAGAAAGTGAACACTGCGATGAGTTCTCATGTGTAGTAACGTGTGCAAAGCAGCGGGCAAGCTGCAGCGTGCTCATGCTAACTTAGAGAAGACGACAATGCCCCCATGAGCCATGTGACACCCTCCCCTTGGTCAGGTTGTTAGCTCTGGGCTAAAACAAAAATCAGACGCAAGCAGAGGCAAAGAGTCTTGGTGGTAGGCCAAAGAGCCTTTTAAATCCCACTCAGCATGGACTTGGAAAAATGAAAAATTAAAACATTGAAAAACAGTCAACGGGGTATCCAAAAACAATATCCAATCACAGCGAATCCTCAGAGCCAAAAATGTCACGGTAAAAGTGGAATGCCATAAACTCCAGTAGGTTGTCTGAACCTTTCATAGTAAAATGGTGTGCCATCCAATTAAGTAAGCCAAACGAGCACACATGCTCCTCGTATCCAGAGTCCGCTAGGAGCATACCGGGGCAACATGCATTAACTTTGATGAAACTTTGATTCAAGAGGCACTGTGCACGGGCACAGGTACTCAAGTCTGCCGTTGGTCCAAGTATAGGATCGCACACCAGGCGCCTACCCACGGAACAGTCCTGGTCATGGGCCTTCAACAGACCCATTAACAGTTCATAATCCAGGGCAGTGTGTGACGTATTGGAGAGGCAGACATCCAGGGCCCATTGAAAAGGGAACCGGAGGCAGTGAAACACAGGTTGCACGCAGGCAAGGTAGGCATAGCGGAAGGTCAGCCAATAGTCGATGTCAAGAGCTTGTAATGGCATTGAACCAAAAAGCTGGTGCATCCGATCATGGTACAGTAGCAGCTGGACCGGGCTTGGCAGCTCCAAAGGTCGAGAAGTCATTATGGAGCAGCAGCAGAAGTACAAGTACGCCGCAAATCAACAGGAGCAATAGGGGATACCCTCCGAAGGCGCGGTAAAAAATAGAAGGGATAAAAGCTGCTATTACTCCAAAAATAGTCTGAAAGGAGGTGAAGAGGCCGGATCCCACAAGTTTAAATAAGTGGGCAAGGCCCTCTGTACCAGACGGATTAAGTATTTGGTGTATTAATTCTCCAAAATGTAGTGGGAGATTCGTGTTTAGTAGTGACTGAATCTCACTTGCGGTTTCCGCCACCTGCAATTCGAAGGTCTCACGAGCTGAAGTGAAAGCCACTTCTTGTTGAAACAATAGCACTTTGAGTCTGCTTAGCTTATTGAAATCTGTTTTCAAAGTTGGAATGGAAGGCCACAGCGAACTATCTACAATCCCATGCGAGGGTGGAAACAGGGCATTGCTGCAACTAAATTATCTTGGTCAATTTAGTGCAGGTGCACTGCAGCTTCCATTTGTGATAGCTTCCAAAATTCATTGTATGCTACATAAACAAAACGTTTTGCTCGAGGGGACTTTGGACCTAAAAGAAAATTAGCACGATCTATGCCACCTGTCAAAAAGGAAAGATGTTGTTTCACAGATGACAATGTGGAATGTTCCAACTATTGTTGACATAATTTACCTACAGAATATGTGGTAACTGTATGGCAATGTGGAAAACGAGGGTCAGGTCTACTTTGTGTAAACCCTTTCGTGGTATTTAAAAAATGTAAGAGCTAGTTGGCCACAACAACCAACCTGAAGGGTCAATATCAGACGAATTTAGTGTACCGTTCTGAAACATGACAGTCAAATCCTCGATCGTGTAGTTTGTATGTGTATGCCATGATTCATAAGCAGCTAATAATGGAAGGCAGGGAGTATTTAAATTTTTAGCTCTTGCTAAACCAAAGCAAGTAGTTTGTTGCACCGTCTGATTTAAAAATGAGAGCTGAGACGGTATCAAGCATGCACGATGCAATGATTCAATGCCCTGCACTTGCCAATCTTTGGTACCCCAAATAGACTTTAAATCAACTGCGTCCTTCCAGTAATCATAACCCTTCATGGACAACTCAGTTATGAAGGACGAGGAATAGACCAATTTAGTATGGGTCAGCATAAATTTGGCGCGGGCAGGCATCTTCAATGTATAAAAATAGGACTCAGGGTCTGAGAGATTGTAACCAGTAAAGTACATGAATTTACTCAGTTGGGTCGTAGAGCTGCCCTGTACCGGGGTCGTGCAATGTTCACACTGCGTATAATTAAACAATGGTCTCTGAGAACTGGTTTTGTGCAAAAAATGATGGCTAGAATGTTGGTAACCGAATAAATCAGCATAATTTGCAGAATTTAAATACAAATATTCAGTGTCAAAAGCAGTATAATATTTCAAATCAGAAAATAATGAATAAACAGCGTTAACATCCCAGTCATCGGAGTGAATCCCAGGCAAGACCACATCTCCTAAAGAAACGCGGAATACGTATGGAATTTGTAAACTCTCGGTCGGGCCATGGATATCGAATGCTACTTTATCCCACACGATACCATCAATAATTGAGAAGGGTGAAATTTTCACTAAAGTTTGATCTCTTTTCATCTTATGAGATGAAGTATGAGGTGCCAGAACTCCATCAACCAAATGTACAGCAGAGTGTTCAGGTAAGTAATGGCCATTTACCAACAGGAAAAACACAGTCACGGACCCAATCCATATGAAAAGGAACACCATCGTCAGCACCAGCCAGATGTATGTCCAAGGAGGAACAAGGTAAGTTCTTTTAAACCAGGAGATGAAAACACAAACACGTGTTGGGGCTCTGCCTCAGAGGAAGACAAAGAAGATGAATCAGAAGAAAAGTTATGTCTGTCCATATAGTAACCACTGGAACCCAGACACAATAATGGGGGTTGCTCTTCATTGGAAGTCAAATGAATTGCAGTTTCAGGAATGTCAACTATAATTTCAACAGGTGGAGAGGCATACTCATTAGCCTCAGTGTTGGAAGTCGTCTGTAAAACAGGCAACAAATCAATTGAAGTCTCCATCTCCCCTTCCTGATGTTGTGGCGTTGTCGGGGAGACTGAAGTCATTAGACGAAGTGAAACATCCCGTCAGGGAATGGTTGTAGGCATACTATTGAGTATCGGCCATATGGTGTAACTTGACATGTTTGATTGAAATAAATCGATTCTCCTTGCGGCGAGGCAGCGGAGGTAAGATCACAGTATGAGTACCCTTCAATCCAAGGACTTTGACTGGTGCACGGTATGAAGGACCAAATTCTTTTTTGTTCTCCACTTTCTCTTGGACCAGATCTCCAACTTTAGGAAGCCAGCCAGTAACAGGAATCAGCACCGCTGCTTCTGTGGATGAGGGTAAATGATCTTTTGCCAGTGTGTCACAAGTCTTTTGTAGATCCTGTAACATAGCACAATGGTTATCTGCGTCAAATGTTGCGGCAGCCGCCACAACGTCTAGACCATCAAGGTCTGGCACAAACATTTTAATGCCAAAAAGCTATTCGTATGGGGTCCGCCCACCCAGATATCTTCGTGGCAGATTATTCAGTGCGCGTTGAACTCCATATAAATGAGTCAACCAGCCCTGACCAGTACCTAATACCCTCGCTGTTAAAGATTAATTTAAGTCACGGTTCATCCGCTCCACAACAGAATTGCCCTCAGGCCAATATGGAGATGAGAATTGCACCTGCACCCCCAGAGACTTCATCGCATCACGGTAAGCCTTAGAGGCAAAAGCAGGACCTTGGTCTGAATGGAAGGTGCCACAGGCAAAGGTCCCTACAAAGACACGTAAATCTTTTATAACAGTTCGAGCGTCAGCACAGCGTTGCGGCCATACCCAAAGGAATCTAGTGCAAGAATCCACTGCAACCAAGAAATATTTAAAAGCATGATCAGAAGTCAAAAGACCACAGTGATCAAGATAAATACAACCAAATGGCTGATTAGAAATGTAAATTTGGGTATGAGGTGGGCGTGACACAGTAGAAGGTTTAATCTGTTGACAAATGTCACAAGAAAGCACATATTTAAGCTTGCTGTTATAACACACGCCACCAAAAACGTTGCTGTAAAAGCTAAATTGTCGCAGTCACGCCAACATGAGCAGAAGCCACACCTTCATATGCGGCAATGATTAAAGAAAGTCTGTGGTCCTCGTTGGGAATCAGCCGATCCCCAACGGACGGTATAGTTGCAAATGGAATTTGATCAGACGTTAAGTGATATGTATTACGTGAAGGAAAACCTTGGGAAACTCTGTTCCCTCCTTCGTCACAGCTATCGCCGCCAGAATGTCATCATCAATTTTAGTCATAGACCTTGTAGCTGCTGCTACTGAACAAGTGGCTACTGCACTGCCTCATCAGCCAATGAATTACCAATGGCATGAGCTCCCACACGCTGATGTCCTAATGTATGAATAAAATGTGTGAGTGGCAAATGTTCCTTAAGAGCGGCCGCTTGGACCCAAAGCGTTTTATGCTTTATTGCACTACATTTAGAATCACGAAAATCATTTTGTAACCAGAAAAACAAATTATCATTAAAGGATTGTACACAGTAAAAAGAATCGCACACTACTAGTGTAGGAAAATCAGGATCGGCAAACTCAAGAGCCAAAACCAAAGCACGCAACTCAGCCAATTGTGCTCTGCAATCCCCAAGGGATTGTGTGTGCACCAAAGAAGATTTGAAATTACCATCTACTATTGAGCCTGACACTATTGTGCAGGCTGCTTAATAAGCATGTTTAGAACCAATGGCTGGCAACGCAGACGCATCAGTGTAAATAATGCATTTGTACTGATCAAGAGGGAGGAATCATAGAGGTGGAGGAAGAACATGTTCATATTGTAAAAACTCCTCTGTCTGCAAAGAAGGGTCAAAGATAAAGTTAACTTCAGCCGACATCAAAGAACTAGCCCATTGTATGTATCCAACGTGGACGTAAAGCCGTAGAATTTGGAACACTCGCCTTCATGACAGCTTCTAAAGCAGGCAATAGCGAGACCATGAAAATACGTTTTCCCTGAGCCAGAGAGCGTTTTTTAAAGATCGCCATCGTTACAGCTGTCAAAAAAATTTCTGTGGAAGAAAAACACAACTCTGCTGAAGTATACAAATGCGATTTATAAGCAATGGGGACCGTGTCCCCCTCATTAAAAGTCACATAAGTAAAACCTAATGCACCTGGTACAATCCGTATGACTAAATTTGTGGTATTGTCTCTTTTTAACAAGAACTGGGTCGCAAGCAGATCAAATTGCAACGACCTAAAGATTGCGGTATGTTCCGGAAGCCAAGAAGAAAACGAGGGTTGTATAAAAGCGTAAAGCGGTTTGATACGCTGGGCATAATCAGGAATGTAAGTCCTCCCGAAGTGTTAAAAACCCAGCAAAGATTGCAATTTTTTAAGTGTAGATGGAGGTTGCAATTGAGCACATTTCTCCAAAAAGTGGGGGCCAACCCCCTACTTTCATTATTGAGCTCATAACCAAGGAAAAGAATAGCCAATAAGGCAATATGAGATTTAGCTAAATTGAATTTGTAATCTAACTTCGCGAAATGTGTGACAATCCAATGAAAATGCATAAGATGAGGATTTATCTCATCATCAGTCAAATAAATGTCATCCACGTACGAAAAGGCATCAGGGCCAATCTCAAGTAAAATCGAAACAATGCGTGCCGCAAACACACCAGGGCTATTCCTATACCCCATAGGCAATCTCACATATCGTCTCTGATTGCCTAGGGCACTGAATGCGGTCAAATCACGGCTCTCAGGAGCCAAAGAATGGCTGAAGAAGCCGTTAAAAATATTCAAAGTGGTCTTATATTTCTTGCAAACAATGTTCCTCACTAACGCAGAGCTATGTGTGTTCTGAACCGCAAATGTACGGACATGACTGTTCAAATGATGGTAGTCCAAAACTATATGATATGAACCGTCCGGTTTCAAGATCAGAAAAAAGAGTATTATTCATTGAAGAAACAGAGGGTTCAATTACACCCTGATATTCAAACCGAGTCAAAATGTCACCTACGGACGCTTTTGAGTCACGTTTAATTGGATACTGTGGTTGGGGCTGTGGTGTGGAACGCAAAGGAACCACATGAACTGGGGAATCCTTGTCCCAACCTGCCTGATTGCGATACAATGAAGGAGCTAGGGATAATGCCCACTCCGAACCATAAGCAATTTTATCGCCATCAGGGACATATTGCGAAAAACTGGGTAAAATAACATCCTCCCCTCTGGAGGAAGCAAGGACAAAAGGGGGAGGCCAATCAACGTCCGCCAATAAAATGTCATAAGAAGATGTGAGATTTTCCCAAAAGACTGCTTTAATTGGGCTTTTAATATCACCTTCAATTTTGAGGCTTACTTCATAAAGCCTATCAGGAGGAGCAACTTGAGTATCAGGTTTTTCTATGGTAATAAAAATGTCAGTTGCTTTCGCCTCCAGATGCTGGTTGAGTGTCTGCCGCACTATAGTAACCTCCGCCGCGCTGTCTAGGAGGGTTACCGCCCAACTCCTGTCGAGGAGCAGGGTTCTCACCGTCTGAGGCATACTTCGCAGTCAAAGCGGCAACTTTTTTCTTCTGAAAGGGGGCTCGATATTGAGGTGGTTCCTCCGGCTTGACCTTTACATGACACTGCGGGTCACGTCTTGCTTGTGTAAACTCGCCTTGTCAGCGATCCTGTCATCCTCCTCTGCCGAATTGTTGATCCGACGATTTCTGAAAGGAACGAAAATGAGGATCAGGAACCTGGAACCTCTCTGGTGTTTTAATTTTTGAGTGGTCATGCACATCATATCTACATTCAGAAGCGTCAGGTGGAGGCGAACCTGCACGTGAACTTGGCTTCTGTTGTTGCTGCCGCTGATTCTTGTTCCAAGCCTTTTTAGGAAAGACTGAACGACCCTGATTCTCAGGAGGGGGTTTATTTTGTGCCTGTGTAAATGGTCGAATTCCCAAGCTATTGCGACCTTAGGACGTATACACATCCGCAATAATAATCGGCAACTGTCGTTGCCGATCCACGTCCGCCACCACCACTAGGTGTTGACATACTTGTAAGCAAACTGCATCACCTTTATTGTTGGCCAGAATCATATCAGAGACAATAGGGAACATTCCCACTAACTTCATCCCCAAATCCAGGGCTGGACCAGCCCTGTGCTCATTCTGTACCTTCTTTAGAACGCTCAGCAGAACGCTCATGGAGGGGGTGCCAAAGCACAGTACACCGTCCCCCTGGTGGTGCAGTCAGCCAAAGAAGGAATCAGACCACTCGGCATACTCATTGTAAGGATCCTGTGTTTTTCAACAGGAGTTGTATGCAGAAAAACCGCCTCAAGCTGCTCAAAATTTTGTGCAAGCAAAAACGGCAAGTCATCGCGACTTTGAGGACGTTTGCCCATCACTGCGTAAATCATGACGGGGCTAATCACAAGTCCTCTGCCGTAACCTGGTGGCGGAGGAGCAGCTCCAGCCAGAGCTGCTTTAAGTGCACAAGACATAAACTGTATAACTCGTCTATGAAGATGAACCAACTGTGTGTGCATTTGATGCAGCTCTGTGATAGTAACATTGAGATAATTTGGATGTGGTGTAAAACCAGCCAAAACAGGCCAGGTGGGCCCATCGATAGACAAGGGGCCCATTCAAGTAGAAGAAACAGGGTTCAGGAAGGGCACCATTAAACCAAATGGTATGCTCCCATGAAGTCAACTGAAGTTCAATTAATGCATAAGGATGATACGCTGCTGGAGGAGCAGCAGGCGTATATTCATGAAACAAATTATCAGTTCCATCTACTGCCGGAAATGTAACCCAAGAATAAAATACCTCAAAGCGGAATGCTCTATCAGCCTCAATCACGAAAATAATGTTAGCCCCTCCATTCGGGACAGCGTGGTGAGTTAAGAAAGCTGTAACCGCAGCGTGGTTATGTGCCGCAATCGCGACCAGTTGTGCCATGTTTATAAAACAGGCAACTACAAAAACAGCAGTGCAAATCAGGGTCAAATCCGTTTAACTTCAAGCTTGAAAAACCTATAGAAATAGGGATACCCTACAAATACAGGAGGTGAAGCCCCCCCACCAATGACGTCTCCGGGAACCGGTGAGAGGGTATCGTGGACAAGCACAAGCGCTACTCAGGGGTCTCATGAATAAGTACCAGACCAAACGTTGGCGGCGCCATGTTGCAGGGATTCTGCCCAAAAACAGAACTATGCGCAGGATTATAGGACCTTGGTGTATAGGGACTGAGTCATCCTACCACCTTAGTACCCATGAGCCCAGGACCAACTAGCTATAGCAGTGGTTCCCAAACTTTTTCAACCTGCGGCTCCCTTGACCCATTGGCCATTGCCCATTGCTCCCCACTGTAACTTTTTTGGAGGGTGGGGTGGATGTAAGCCCGGCCTTGGGAATACTTGCATTTTTCTCCCTGAAATTAATTGGGATGAAGCTGATGAAGGTATTATAATCATATACGTATGGTGTTTCGTATTACTAAGGTGGCACCTCTAATAAAATATTAACACCACACACAATAGGATTTTATGGATGTGGACATTGTATGGCATGCAAGTGGGCCTGCAACAAAAAAACACACTTCAGTGGTCCTGGGGACAAAACATACAGAATACTGTCCAACATCAATTGCAGCACTAGATTTGTTGTGTATGTGATCGAGTGCAGATGTAGTAAAAGATATGTTGGAAGTACGATTAGAACCTTACGGGAGAGAATTGGGGAACATATGAGAGCTGTCAAGCAGGGTGATGACAGATACCCGATTGCGGCTCACATTGCACAGTGCGCCTCCCAAAGTAAGAACAAAGACTTTATGTACTATGGGATTGATCAGACCCCTAGACACCCTAGGGGTGGGAATAGGGAATTAACGCTGCGTAGAAGCGAGGCTTCTTGGATATTGAGGTTACGGAGTACTGAAATTGGCCTTAACTTGGATCAAGAACAGCACTACTTTTTAGGCAGATAATTTCGAACTGATTATACATGTAAAGTGTTTATTCATGTATTCATTGATTCTGCATATTTTTCCCTCAAATTGTAATGTGCTTCCTATTATTACTGTATATATTTGAAATGATTTTGTAAACAGAGGGGAGCAACATGATATTCTTTAGTTACTGACGTAGAGATTCGCCCACCTCTACAGGGGACGCTGTTGGGTGTGCACATTGCCACCCAATTTTTATTTTACTTGACGACACATATCATATCATCCTTACTCAGTAGTCCTAATTGCAATTAGAATATCATTTACGAGATTGTAGAGTAATTTGACTGGCACTATTGGGACAAGACTCTGCACTGCACGCGAGTTGAACACGGATAATGCCTGATGGATACAAATTGGGAGTGAGGCAGGTTGACATGGTAATTGCATGACAAATGGATATTTAGGTTGACATTGGGAAGTATCCGCCGAACCTTTGGTCTCTGTACATGGAATTGGGATGGTCTATAATCATAGACTGCGATTCGGAGATGAAACCTTGGTGACAAGAAATGGGAGACTTTGTTAAGGAGAGGTGGTCCCGTATGGATAGTCCTGTGATTAATGGTATTATAGTATGAGACGAATATATAGTGCAAGACTACCTTTACCGTACGCTGAGGGTCAACTATTTTGGCGCCCTTTGGGAAGGACCTATGCATGAACTATTTGACTTTTTATATGGTAATTGGTACACATGAGAAGCAGTAACTGTAAGATGGATATGGAAAAAGCCATGATTTTAATGAGGGTCTCAGACATAAGATGAGGTCAGGTATCGTGGGTCACGTGTTTTTATTTATGCGACTACTAGAACTCAATACTTCCTTGATCTCGAGTTGGAGACATACCAATATGGCACCCGTGGAAACATTTGCTCTGGGTGTCCGTCATTTGTTTTTAGATTGACTGGACTCTCGCGATAGTACTTAAACGCAGCAGCAGTGCAGAATGGCCTCCTACTCGAGGCACCGATACCGGAACGTGACTGTGAATTTTGCAACTACACACACGGTAAGAAGTATTCTTGGGGTGATAGGCTATAGATGAGGCTTGATATTCCGGATTGTAGAGACAGATATGGCTATTTTGATGCTTTGGGCGGTGATTATAATTTGGGAAGATTCTGGCATGAATAGGCAAACTTGGCTATGTCGAGTGTTTTAAATAATAGAAACGAAACGTGAGCAGTGGTTTTGCCTTGATATGAACGCTAAATATAGGAAGCAGTTACCAGGAGTTCTGTATGAGGAATAGGCCTGGGAGGTAAATAATGTTCTCTTTTTTGCTGACGACAGACTGAGATTTTGGTTCTGTTAGTGGAGGACTATTGGAAGTTAATAGCGTGATATATGAATTTCTTCGCTGATATACCTTGTGGGTTGGAATTATCACCACATTTGAAGTAGGTGACTGAGTGAGAGATGACGTAATCATTCGAGGTGTTGTGAGATAACTTTTGTTGGTAGCCTTTCAAATCATGTTTTATATTTCTTTCTTTTGTATCATGTAGATAGATTAGGGCAAGTGACTTTAGAGGTTTGTGGTAATTTTTGCAGCACGTATATGGTTGATAACACAGGTGCTTTTTAAGCATTATTGTGTCACGGTTTCATCATGCCCGTTGCCAGAACACGGGGTACGGAGTAATGGTGATTGAGGTTTCATATAGCAGCTAAATGCACACACATTTTTTACCCACTTTAGTAGCACCTCTGTACCGTTTTTTGACTTTCTTAGTATAAGACCTTCTGTGTGTTTTGTTACTCTTAATATTTTGTATAATGAGGCTTGAAATTTGTTGTAAGGTGCGTGGCACTGTATGATGCTTTTAACTCTCTCTCTAGCATCAGACACAGGCACGGTGAAGGAGTTGAGGGATGTGGTATTGATGTAACAGCTGTCTGGACTATATGACATTGGCTGTTTGTTCTGTGTTTCAACTTAGCCTTGAAAATGTCGTGGGTTAATATTCCCGACGAAACACGTGTTGGCTGGCTAAGAACTTGTACGAATAAAAGAAAAAAGAGGAAAAGAATAAAAGAAACAAAGAACCTCATCACTATGTTTGCTTTGTGATTAAGTGGACTTACGTATGCTACTGCTGTAATTTCTTAAGAGTAACGTGTGCTGGGGAATGTAATTGCCTGTATTTGTAGCTTAGGCCACAAGTTTTGGGGAGGCCGGTGATTCTCTCCACCCTACAGCATCGTTGAACTAATATGGTTCCTTTGAGATATTTGGTGAAATCACCCTTGTAGCGCCAAGTTCCCTAAGATTATACCACCAACCATTTAAAATATTCCTAGTTACACTTCTTTGCCCATGCCTTTTTTAGAGTACCCTCTCAAACGTTTTTAACCCACTTTCAGTGCTAGATAGCACCCCTATGCATGTAGGCCCCATTTCCAAAGTGCTTCTGTGCTTGAAGAATATTTGCATGCATTTCCATATCTACCCATGTCATTCGTGCCAACACACCTGTCTCAGCAGGGTGACTCACGATTTTTTAAACCACATACAGCTTTATTTTTGCTGTTTCGTCCCTAAAATTGCCTCCAAATCAATGCAAGTAAAATGAATTCCTCAGATTATTTTATTAAACGTCCCTCTTTCTTGCTTCCAAATATTGGCATTATGCTGTATATGGTGTTTTACTTCCCTGTGCTCAATGAGAGAGCAGGCCTGTCTGGAAATGTGTGTACTGAAAGAAATGTGTACTGGAAGTACCTATGATTCAAGTACAAATGTCAATACTTAATAATACTTAGTGTGTTTATTAGACAGGACAACTATACTTTCCTGATAACTTGCATTGGTGTAAAATGCACTTGGGAAAAAACAAAACTATTAACATGTCGAACAAAATAAATCAGGCATCTTCCGCTTACTTTGGGAGTGTTGGAACGTGGGGATCCAGTAAAATATGCAGGTCATCTCCCTTGACATGCCATCAATTAAGAACAACGTTTACAGCTTTAGGCATGTCACTTACAAATCATCTACATCATGTGTTTAAGTCAAATTAGTTAAACTGAAGCCAACTGACCCGTCAACACTAAATGCATTAAAGTGCTTGGTGCGTGACTCCCCTGGCTAGGTTTGACGGCTCCACAGGGAGCCACGGTGCACAGTTTGGGAACCACTGAGCTATAGTGTCTCACTTGCTCTCCTACTTACTCACAGAGAAACAAGTGATTAGATACCCCAGAACACAACACTCCCAGATCTCTCAGGAATCGCAGTAACAAGACACACCCTTTCGCTTGCACTCTTGTACTTGTCCACAATAAGATCTGACAGAGACACACAACAGTTTAAAATATTTATTTTAACTAACGTGCCCTAACATGCAGTATACGTGCCACAAAAAGCAGAAAAATGCATAGTACAAATACAGTCAGCATAGCAGCTAGTCCATATATCATGAAGGGAGATGTCATCATGAAAAGACAATAGAGAAAAGACTATAGAACCTAACCTAAGAAGCAGTTTTATTATAATATATTCGAAGATCTCTAGGCTTTGTCAGCAGACCCCATACCTTAGCCTATAGAGAGTAGATCTACATCATAGGTGCTGTCTCGCTCTTCTCCCTGGAAAGGTCCCTCTCCAAGTGTCTGCTACCTATTCGTGTATTCCAATAAGACCAAAGTACTTTGTCCCAAATATCAGCTGCATCGGTATGTTCTGTCTAGGTGCTAAGGCCTGACGAGAACAAAATAACAAGGGGCATTATTTATCAACCTTGCTCACAATGTTCAGACTAAATCCCAGGAACCTGCAGAGAGTGAACACAGTGATGAGTTCTCATGCAAAAACAGCCATAGAAATTGTTACAAAAACAAAGTTGTGTAGTAATGTGCGCAAAGCAGCGGGCAAGCTGCAGCGTGCTCATGCTAACTTAAAGAAGAGGACAATGTCCCCATGGGCCATGTGACAAAGTAACACAACGCCTGATACAAATCGTTTTCAAATTGTAAGATAAATCTATTGTTATAAGTGCTTGTGGTTTATTTCAACATATAACAATAAACTTACTTATTTATTATTAAGAATATACTGCTATAGTAGGCTATTATGATGTACAAGCAAAGACAAATATAGGAAAAACAACAAGAATTGTTTCTCTTTTTAAATCAGTAAAAGAGGTTCTGAAAATAACTATTTTTATTTGTTTTTTCTAATCAATCAATTAATCAATCACTCAATCAGGATTTATAAAGTGCGGCTAATCACCCTTAAGGGTATCCAGGTGCTTGCAGGTCTTGGAGGATTATTTCAACACCCAGGTCTTGACGGTCATTCGGAATTCCGGAATTAAGGTGATGATCCGGAGGTCCGTGGGGAGGCTGTTCCAGGTCTTTGCTGCGATGTGAGAGAAGGAGCGTCCTCCAACTTTGCTTCGGTAAATGAGGGAGTATGGGCAAGTGAAAGGGAGATTTTAGCATAGACTTCTTGAAGGTTGGTGGAAGTTCAGGCGGTGGTTAATATATGTGGGTCCTTGGTTGTGTAGAGCCTTGTGTGCTTGGGTCAGCAGCTTGAATTGGCAACTCTTCATTGGAGGCCCCCGGCCACTGCCAGAGAACAGTGGAGTGAGTAGCCCGGCACCCAATAGACAGCCCACTGAGGTACAGTGACCTGGGTCTGCTTTTGCCGACAGTGGATGGCCCGGAGTGCAGGGCTGCTGCTTTGCTGCGTGACCCACAGCTATGAAGCCTTGCTGATGGTGGGACGCCTGAGCTTCTGGTTCTATCTGCCCAAGACCCGGTTCTTACCTGGCCTGAGCCCGGGAACCGTGGACCATGTGAGGCCCCCACCGCTGCTACAATGAAGAGCCGAGCGGCCTGCTCCGGTGCGACAGCCTAATGTGACTCCTTCTGGCTTCTCCCACCATCTCTCTGGGGAGGAGACGCTTCGACCTCACGGCAGCTCCTGCGGTGCTCTGCCGCTCAGACTGGAACTTAAAATTGGGATGCTACGCTCCAGACATCTGTCTCCTTGGTCTCTCCCCGCCGCCCTGTGACACAGGGTAATCTGCCTCTGCGAGCTGGCTACCCCTTGCAGTCGCGGTCGGTGGAGGAGTGCCGGCCGGGCGGTGACGTGGGGCGGGGGAGGGGCAGGGTGGGGGGTAGCAAAGTATGGATTACGGACCTATACAGGTAAGTAAACATTTAAATCAATGAAACGAATTTCGTTGCGCGCACTGCATCGCCAAATGCGATGCAGTGCGCGCAACGAAATTCGTTTTATTGATTTAAATGTTTACTTACCTGTATAGGTCCGTAATCCATACTTTGCTACCCCCCACCCTGCCCCTCCCCGCCCCACGTCACCGCCCGGCCGGCACTCCTCCACCGACCGCGACTGACCCCTTGGCTGGGACTGCTCAGGACTCACACCATGACCCACTGCCCATATACAGTGGGTGACCTAATCACTGTTGGGGAGCCCTCATGAGCTAATTTAATTGCGCCTCACTGGACTGGGGAATTTTTTGCTCTTTAACACAAAGGTGGTTGTGCTGCTGTTGTACACCTTGTGCCCAGCCCTCAGGCGCCTACACTGCATTGTGAGTTGGTAACATGCGCACCTGCACAATCCACGATTGACTGGCACGTCATCCTCACTGTACCTTTGATCATGCAGCTTGGCTGTCCCCCACTGCCTGGTAGGGCTCCGGCACCTGGATGGGGCTGCGGGCACAGTGATGAATCACCAGAGACATTGTCCTCGAAGCTGTTGACTTCTTAAACCTGTAGAGTCTACGCCTCCTTACTGGAAACTCTTGCACCTGCTGCCTGGGGCTCTGACATATCTTGGGTGCTGTGTGAGGCCCTGCTGTCCCCTGGATTGCCCCAGTTGCTGGGTGGCTTCCCTGCTGGTTTCTTGGACCCTTACATTTGTCCTCTGTGGGGGCATGTGCCCTCCATGCAGGGTAGTCTTCCTGACTTGCACTCCATCTACTTCAACTGAGTTCCATCCCAGGATATACACCTCAAGTCGCTCCACCTAGACGGCCTGAGCATCACAATCCTGTGGTGCGGCGAATGGAATCCTGCAACGCTAGTCTTCTCTTGGCTACTGCTGTGATTGCCAGGATTAGATCACAATGATGAGGAAGCTCAAGTCTACTAAACCAGTTTCCACTGATGCTGCGTATCTGACGTATAATCGAACATCCGCGGATAAGACTCTTGACAGCTACCCTTCAAAGTCATTCTTCACAATTCGACAGGGTTCTCCAAGCCATCATTGACACTAGAATGTCTCTGGATGCCCGCATTGACCTTGTTCCCCAAGATGTCAATTTGCTACGAGCGGACCACCGCAAGTTGGCAGATAGAGTGGATGAGATGGAGTCTGCCCTGGCCGCACTGGGGCCATCAGTACAAGACTTACAGGAGCCGCTGAAACTTGTGGAAGGAGATCAACACTGCGGCTGCTGCTGGGCCCAATGAGTTTGCATGTGGGCTGAGGACCCGCCTTTAGGTGAGGGCCATGCTGTCTGCCCAGAGTGCTCTGTTGCTGGCGGTGCAGCCCAGTTATTGAGCGGCCGACCAGGATGGGCTGCTTTGCCTCTGGCCCTTATATCTTTGACAGGCCTGTGGAGCCTGCTGTACCCTTTGCGTCGGAGAACCTGCAGGGGCTCGGGGCAGTGAAATGCAGAGCGCTGTAGCTGTGGATTACTAGGGGATGCTCCCCCCACATCCCTATTACTCCAAGGCTCTCCACCCCCCCGCCTGGATCGCAGCAGAGGAAAGGCTTTCCCACGATGGGACCATCATATAACAATGTAGAGTGCTCTATCTGTTAAATAAGCAACCCAGTGACGAGTAGAGGAAACACCAAGGGGCATATTTGCAACAGGCAGCGATAATTATCGCTGACCTTGTATACCGCATTTTTTTCTATCGCTGGAATATTTTGCCAGGCTAGCGTTGTATTAACAACGCTTAGCGCCATGGCGATGTATATTCCAGCGATAGCGCCCTTTTCCATGGAACATCGCTGGTTTTCCAGTGATGTTCCATGTAAACGACGATATACTTGATGATACGACCCTGTGGTCGTATCACATGAATCCACCTCCCATGTTAAGTATGCCTTAGTCAGGAATTTAACAGACGTTAAATTCCTGCATTAAGGCATACTTAACGCGATTAAAATAATCGCTTCCCGCATTGTAAATATCGCGAAGCTGCCTTCGCGATATTTACCCATGTTGTTTCCACAGACACGCCTACTTTGTATCTCATTAGCGATGCGAAGTTAGGCGTGCTGGAAACGGGAGCAAAATCAGCAAAACACGCAATAGCGTGTCTTTGCTGATAAGGCGATATAATTATCGCCGCTTTTCGGCCGAAAACGGCCGCAAAAGCGGCGATAATTTTTTATTGCCGCATTGTTAATATGCCCCTAAGTGCTCTAAATAGAAGACAAGACTGACCCTGGAGCACGGCAGGAACTGAGCATTCCAGAGGCAACTACAAGCGATACTTAGGATTCTCCATGTTATACGTGTCGCCCAGCAAGCAGCAGTAGATACCTGCATCACGCTGGCCTCTATGGAATAGAGAAATGCTTCATTCAGCCTATTGGGGATCTGTAAATATGTTCAAGGGTCTCACAGCTGCCTGCCCTTTGGACAGTTTTACTGCAGTACGAACACTTGTCCGTAGGTGTTAAACGCCAGTTCGCAGTCGTGGCCCAATCTCGCAGTGCTGGTATTGGCTGGAGACCCATGTCCTAGAAAATATAATCCAATAATGCAATAGCGGCCGAGTTTTCAAAACACGAAAATAAATTGTTCAGAGTATAAGCAGTGATCCCTTTGGTAGCCATTGACGCAATGCAATATAGGAGCAGCCCTGTGCAAATCATCTCGAAAGAGGGATCTTGTTTCCTGTTTTCTGAAACGTTTATAATTACCAATATGATTAACCAGAACACCCTGTTGCTATGAAACATGTAACCAGAAGAAAAGGACTGTTTCCCTCTGTTATTTTCTCTGCTCCATGCCTTTTCTTTCCAGTGTCGTATATTGAGAACATGGAAAGGACACCCACCTCTCCCGCAAGAGAGATATATGATTGAACATGTTCAAGTAAGAAAGGTCTTTCTTTTGAAGAAGAGGTGCAGAAGGCCAACGTAAATAATACGGAGTATGGAAGGAGAGCCTTGCAACACGATATGGATGAAGTCCGGGCTAAGAATGTAATAAACTGTCGTTGCTGCACTAGTCCATTCATTTAAGTTAATACTGAGTGTCTCGTTTCCCCAAAGTAAATGGCGGCGGCCTTGCGACTTTATTTTCGGTCTTGTGTATAAGTAAACTGGAGGATCGCCTGGGCGCTTGAATAAATCTGCTATTTATTACCTCGAAATGTGACACCCTATTTTAAGTGCCCTATCCCTTATGATTTAGGTTGAGTACTGCATTATATCCAAACAATATAGAAACCAGCTTTACTGTGAGTAGGGCTTTTCTCATTAGCCTTGACGGATTTACATTGTATTAAACTTACAATGCATCAATATATAATGTTACCGTAGAAGAGTTTAAAATGGAGTAATGGCCAAATAATTAATAGAGTAATTAATATTACAGTTCTCAGCTCAGCGTAAATTAGTCAGATTTCTGAAATTCATATGTAAAATACAAATATGAACAAAACAAAATACGAGGAGAAATCGTTGTTAGAATGCTTCTTTTAACTTCATTTGAAGTTTCTGTGCTACATTTTCTACAATGATTACTTCTAGAATAGAAACAGAAAGATTAGGTAATTCGGCACATTAACTGCTAAACTGAACTTGAAGTTCAGTCTTGTTTGTGCAAATTGTGCATCAGTTGTGTCATATTTTATTTCCTTCAGCTACCTTTCCAGCCCTCCTTCGAATTTTGCCCCACAGCCAAGCCCATACTGCGCTCTGACCACCCCTGACTTTGAAGCAGGACTTGGCATATTGCTTCACACTTTGGCATCTACGTCCCTAGTCTTATTGTCACTTCCACAGTCCACTCCAGAGTGAGGTCATCTTCCCACTCTGGATCCTTTATCCATCACTCTTGTCTGCCTCGAGTCCATGAACTGTTCTGTAGTTTGTACCATTCTCTTGTACCATAGTGATGTTTTATCACAGTGCAACAGGCTCGTTTCATCTCTCATCCTCCACGTCTGCAGTTTCCACAACTTTATTCTTCGAGGACTGAATCACCTTGGTGTGGCTGGATTAGCTTGGTGGTCACTGTGGAGTGATGCTCATAAACTTTGGAGTGCCTTCTAAAATCTGTTTGTAGATATATCTTCCAAATCTTTGTGCACATCCTACTTAAAGTGCACCTCATTGTACAACTTAAGCACAGCTGTGGCCCTAATTGACAAATAAGCATTGACATAAGTCAGTCAAAGTAATGTTTATTTAGACCAATGGTGTTTAAACAAAACAATTACACATATAATCACCTTACAAAATATATATATATATTGCATTATTTAAAATTTCATCAACAAAATTCGTAGGTAAGTTCAATACAATTTAAAAATGCCCTGTTATATAAATATCGCTTCATTCTCATTATAGTTAAAAATTATTAAAAATTGTCTAAGTTCATATTTAAGGTTGAGTACCCAAACTTGCCCTTTTCAGCTGCATTACCCCTATCATCAGATTAAAATATAAATTTTCAAATTTACATGAAAATTTAACTTGTCTAAAATTCCTCTGCTAAAATCATGATAAGAACGATATCATTTAAAAATCCCCAGTTATATTTATACCACTTCATTTCTCATTATAGCTCCTACTATGAATTACCTAAATACATAATTCATCTTGTTTACCCAAGCAGAACCTTTTTAACTGCAATCATAAACCTCCCAATAGCAATTGCAATATCCAGGTGGCACATGTCACTAAGAAGTTCTACAGCCTCTGCTCGGTTCTTAACTCCATATTTACAAAATAATAGGCATAAGATCAGTTTCCGCAATGGCAATACTTTTAGGCAATCCACTAACATGTGCAAAATATCGCATTTTGTATGTAGCTTACATGTACAGTTCCCACCAGGTTGGATAATTTCCATTTTTGTTTTCTCATTTGTATAATAGGGGTTGACACCAATTCTTATATTTCACATTTAAGCCGGAAATTTGGTAATATATCCAGATACGGAAACAAAACTTCCTTCTGCCAGGAATTTAACATGAATTGCACTAATTTTTTCCCACTGAGATACTGCCAATCATTTTCCTGAGACAAGCCCCTCCCTAATGACCTCAGCTCGGCCTTTGATACTTCTCCTTCTAAAGATTGTTGGAATAACCTCACCTTCATATCACTGCATATAGACTCCAATTTCTTTCTGACTCCTTTGGCCCAATTCAGTTCACTTTGTTGAATCTCGATTTTACACCAATGGGACACTTTCTGTTCCTCTCCCAAACCCAGTCTTTTCCAGAACCTTAATAGTGCAACTTGGGCCAGTATATTCCATGAGATCAAACCAGTCTCTAATCTAATAGCATGTAGCATGGAGGAACGTGGTAGTGACATTAGGGTCTTTATACATTTCCCTTCCTCAGTGTCCCACCTGCTTTTACCGCTAATACAAAGTAGTTCAGCTCCATATTGTAGTTGCGGCGGTATCATGGTCACAAAAGCTTTCAAGACTGGTCTATGCAACATATCACCACAGTCCTGGTTAAACATTTTCAAACCACTCACCGAGGCAAGGGCCCTAACCTTTAGGGCCTCCATGTGTGTATGCCAGGTCTGGGACCTTTCAAACCACACACCTAGATATTTGCATTCATTAACTATTTCCAGTTTTGTGGGTCCCAAATGCCAGCTAAACTTGTCTATTTTTTAAACAAATCACAACACCTTAGCTTAATCCAGATTTACCGTTAGCTGTTTTTGGCTTGAGTAATCCCTGAACGCATCCAACATTCTCTGCAGTCCCATCCCTGTCTGATCTAAATTTGCAAGATTTCTGCATACAGAAGGCATGATATGTGTTTACCATTCATTCTAGGGCTAGCACCTCTAACCCCTGCCAGGGCAGTCGGTAGATCAGCTACAAATATGAAAAGAGTAGTGGGACCAACACGCACCGCTGTCTTAATCCATTATTAATTGCTATTTTCTGTATCAGTGTCCCCTCAGTATCTATAATAACCTGGGCCCAATTATGCCTATGTAGCTCCTATATTAGGATCAATTGTCCCTTTGGGACATCATATTTTGTCATGGTTGCCCATAAACAATTTCGGTCCACCAGATCAAAGGCTGCATGGAAGTCTATAAAACAGCAAAGCTACCTCCCTCTCTTCTCGACTGACTTCCGTGCAATGGATCAGGGGGCAAAACTGTGGTCGATTGTGGAGTGACACTCCTTGAAGACGTCTTATTCTGGCGGCTCTATTGATTTCAGTTCAACCCATTCCATCAATATTCACAAAATGATTTTTGCGAAAAAGTTTTCTCCCACATCTAGGAGGTTAATCAGCCTATAATTTTTGTTGGGCCTTTAAATCTCCTCTCTTATGGATAGGTCTGATTATAGATTGAAGTTTTCCATTGAGCCTCAATTAAAGCAATGATTATTGTAATGCAAAGCAAATAAAAAGTTGTTTTGGGTATGGAGCACATGGAGGAAGTAAATACATTAAATATGTGATCACCGGGTGCACTTTGCAGATGTTAAATAGTCAACTCCATCATCTCAATGGAGTTGGATGGATACACCCAAACAAACAATAGAAAGAAGGGGTAGACATTCAACTTATCCTTTACTGACCGTGTCTTCAGATCCGCTTAGCAAAATGTGAAACAAATTAGTGTAATGCCAATATACCTTAATTTGCTCCCAAATGGTTCTGTTTAACAAATATGATCACAAATTGATCCAAAACGTGTGCAATATTCATCTATGATTTACCAGATAGAAGGTGATCAAACGCTATGGGCCCGATTCACAAAGGTAAAGTTAGACCAAAATTCTAACTTTACTACTTTTCGGTATTTGCAAAGGTAAATTATTACTTATATCATTGCTACTGGAAAAGCTACTAGTTGTAAAGCTACTACGAGTAAAATTACTAGTAGTAAAGTTACTAGTAGTAACTTACATTTGTGAATACCGAAAAGTACTAAAGTTAGACTTTTGGTCTAAGTTTGACTTTTGGTCTAACTTTACCTTTGTGAATCGGGCCCTTAGACTTTAGGTCTAAACTTAGAATTCAGGTCTAACCTTAATTTTCAGGTCTAAGTTCATCTTTGTGAATCGGACCCTAAAAGAGGAGTCTATGACTTGTTTAGTCTTTTATTGAAAAACGCACGAATGGATTTTCTCCTCTCCTTTTTTGCCAATTTATTAGAGGTTATCGATGTTAACACACACCATGGTTCATTTTTTCACTTCCATATAATTTCTCGCCCTAATTAGGTTTTGGGTCCTTTAGGCAACATAGTTTACTAATGTATGCCTAATCAAACCAATCAAGATACTCTCTATAATTCTAAAAACATGTTCACATACCATTCCCTTCTATTACTTCAGCAGAAATGTGGTTTTTCGAATAGCAAACAGTAGCATCACAATGTCTATCCTTTCCAAAGACATCAGCACTTGAACTTCACTGTTTCTTGTTGTGTCTCTCCTTTTTACTATTTCAACAACACAACTGTCAAGGGTCGCTTCCATTCCAACCACATATGCTTTATTGGCTATCTCTAAACGGGAGTGATTTAAAGACATAACTTACTGGAAAAAACTCCAATCTTGTGTATGACACAGAAAGTGCTGTGCTTTGCCCTCTTCTTACACTGAGTACCTGATTCACAAAGGAAAGTAACAAATCTGCACTGCAAATACCTTTGCATAAGTGTAGATTTATAACTTGGGGATTGTCAAAGTTTTCCAGAAGTATATTCAGATGTGTGTCACAGTCCCAAATATGCTTGCATGTTGATTCAGATGCCAATTTTATTGTAAGCAAATCAACTTCCATGAGTGGTGATTGGGTGCCCTCCAGGAGTGGGATGTCCTTGAACTTTGTTCAAACCCACAGTCTTATATGTCTGAAGGTTTTTACAAATGTTTACCTATCCCTTTAGGAACCCAAAGAACATTTGAAGATTAGGCGCCAAATGCACTCACACATTGCACATTGACTTTTTGCGGCCTGTATTTTATTTTGTAAACTGACCTATGTACTACTAGGTTGATTTACAAAATAAATACTCTAAGAGGAACATTGAATTCCCGGCCTACTTACTATTCATTAGGCAGGTTGCAATTTGTGAAGCCTTGAGGTTTACTGCAATGACAGGGATGGTAGTCTGCAAGGGACAGAAGACCACTGTTCCTGTCATTACATTTTAAAAGGTATTATTTTAAACAGCCCAATTTCCTGAAAGGTAAATCATTTTGAAAAACGTTAGTGAGAGTTGCCAGTTATACCATGGATCATTGCTTACTTCTCCCAAAGTTTCCAACCTTATTTCCAAAGGGTAAAGGTTTCAAAGGGACTCCTTCCTCTTTGTGAATCCGTTTCCACCCCAACTTGAGAGTCAGAAACTGATCAATGGTTTACGACTGGAATTAGGGTCACAGACCATTCATTTATAGACCACAGAATCACATTTTGGATGTCTGTAGCACGCCTTACCAAATTGCCATTTGATAATTATTTCTTAACCCATTTTATCATTTGGAAAAATGTTTCTGAATAACAGAATGGATTTAGTATATATGTAGAAGGGTTTTTTGCTGTCACAAACCCACCATTTTACTGATTTAGAAGGTTTGCAACTGCATACACCCTTTGTACATGTAGCCCTTGCTTCTTTCAAGACCAGAGACAAATTTCTTTCCAGGGCCAAAATGGGCATGGAACGCCCGAAACATTGTTGAAGGTTTAGAGTAGACATGGATTACATTTTCTTTAAACATGTGCAATATTGCAAAATTATGCCATTACGACTGGTCTCATAATTTAAGACTGTTTACACAAACATCCTATCATAGGAGCAACAGAACCAGTACCCAGCAAGCTATTGTTCATGGCACTTGTGTTTTTTGCGCTATTTTGTTGGGTGAAAAGTGTCCTCATCCATATTGGATGAGAAGACTCTTTTCACCATGAAATATAGGGCACAGTGCTGGCTTTCCATTTAATATAATTTCATGTTTTTTTCCCAAAATTTCGCCTAGTTACACAAAAGGAAATTATACAAACTTCACTCAGCCCCTAATTTAGGACAAGGCAAAAACTATTTACCTCATGAGAAATAATAAAAATACATTTTGAATGTTCAATTGTATTCCAGGTACAACTGTCCATGCAGAAATCCCTTCTCATCCATGCATGTAACAATCACACGTTTCCCTGGAGTAATCTTGGAACGGCAGAAGTGTCAAAGGTTTCTAGGGGTATTCTTAATAAATTTGAGAATTTCTACAATTCAGATATCTGGGTGCAGATTTCTGATTTTTTGGGAAAACTTAAACCAGTAAAGTGCAAGTGTCTTAGAGTCAATAAGTTTTGCTATGAACTCAAAGTATAAGAATTTATAACATATATTTTCCGCCAGACACTTCCATGCTAGGTGGGGAAATGTCAATATCTTTAATATTAAAGTGTTAGAAATGGGGGATCTCTAGTTGGCAGAGGTATGCACCTTTGTCCAAGTAGGGACCCTTGCTTCTAGTCAGGGTAGGGGAGTTACACACTTTAGATAACCCCTGCTCTACCCCTGGGTAGCTTGGCACGAGCAGACAGGCTTATCCAAAAGGCAATGTGTAAAGTATTTGTACCCAAACACACAGTAACACAGTGAAAACATCACAAATGGACACCACACCAGTTTTGAAAAATAAAGTATTTTTATCTAAACCAAACAAGACCAAAACAACAAAATTTCAACATACATGTATCAAGAAAATGACTTTTAGAACAGTTACTTCAAAAATAGCACTTTCTAGAAACAAATAGCTCCACCCACCTGGGTCTGTTATGACGTTGTGACAAGCATAAATCGTTCTTCAAGCAGGTTCACAGCAAAGTTTGAGTCTTTGTCCTCTCCTTGGCAGAAGCAGCAACTGCAGGCCAATGCAGAAAAGCACACACAGCAAAGGGACAGTAGTCCTCCTTACAGCTCTCCAGCTCTTCTGCTTGACAGAGTTTCCTTTAGAGTCCAGAAGTGAACTAATTCTCTAGGGTTTAAAGTCCAATACTTATACCACATTTTCTCTTTGTTCTCTTTGTGGCAAGGGTCTCTGAGCCCAGTCAAAACCAGTTCTGTCCTCTCTGGTGCAGCATCACTACAGGAGGTGGACACAGCATTGTGAAGAGGAGACACTGCCTATTCAGGTGGTAGTTAAACTCCTTCCACCACTCTAAATGCAGCCAAGGCCTATTCAGCCAAGTTATGATTCACCCAGGAAAGGCAGGACATACCTCAACTCCCCTTGTGGCTTTTTACAGTGAATGCACATCCCAAGCTCCTGTCACTCCAAAACCAGACAGTCAAAACACAAAACAGCAGAGGCCCACAGCATGGGTAAGCAAGAAAATGCCTTCTTTCTAAAAGTAGCATTTTCAAACACACAATTTAAAAACCATCTTTCCAAAAAGATGTATTATTAAATTCTGAGTTCAGAGATCCTAAACTCCATTTCTCTGTCTTCTCCCAATAGAATGTTATACTTGTAAGATGTTACTAAGCAACTCTAATGTTAGCCTATGCGACAGATAGCCTTTCAATAGTGAAAAAAACGAAATTGGCAGTATTTCCCTAAAAACACACTAGCACATGCCCTACCTTTCACATACACTGCACCCTGCCCATGGGGGTACCTTGGGCCTACCTGAGGTGTGCCTTACATGTAAGAAATGGGAAGGTTAGGGCCTGGCAAGTGGGTGCACTTGCCAGGTCGACATGGCAGTTTAAAACTGCATGCGCATACACAACAGTGGCGGGTCTGATTCACATTTGAACGGACTACTTGTGTGGGTGGCAGGCTCACTAGTAGCAACTTATTTACAGGCCCAGGGCAAACACAGTGCACTGTACTAGGGCCTTACCTAGTAAATCAAATATACAAATCATGAATAACCAATCACAATAACACTTTATACGGTTAGCGCTTGCACTTTGACACTGATCAGCAGAGATAAAGTGCCCAAAGCATCTAAGCCAGCAAAAACAAATACAATCCCACAGTCAAAAAATGCAGGAGGTAGAGGAAAACAGTCTGGGGAAACCATGCCAAGGATGCCAAGTCTAACATAAAATTGTATCTAATTTTTTCTCCTCAATAGCACTGTTTGTTTATTGTTTTCACTTTTTAAAGTACCTTAAAGAGTTAACACTTTTGCTTCCCTTAGATTTCAGTGGTATTCGTAACACAGATTTAATGTAGGAAGAAAATGTATTACTTTCATATTCAGTGCTCTTCACTATGGTGTCACACCTTAATCCCAAATGCAATAATTTCTCCAGCAGTTGTCTTCACATAAAAAAAAATCTAATTTCCCAATATGGTATCTTCAATATTTGCAAACAGTGAAGTAGTAATGTGGGTTATGAACCTGTTCTGCACAAGGTCCTACCTTCCCTGTCCTAATGACGCCTGACTAGAGACCACTATAGCAGACTCTCAGAGCTTATATTAACAAAGCCCAATGCACAGATAGGATGCTAAATAGCCGGCAGTCTCAGCCACTTGTTGTAATTGGCATCCAGATTTTTTAGAAGTTCACATTCATGATGTGTGGATTGCTTCCGGTTCACACGCTTCTTGCTTTATTATTGGTTATGTAGATTTATGAGATGTACTGAGGACGACAGGGGCTATTCAGCTGTCACTATCCTGTGTAGGACATCATTGCCCAGTGACCTCCACAGATGCATGGAGGAATGACAAGATACTGTAAACACCAGTACTTACCCGTACAAGACCACATGTGATGCCACCTGGGAAGAGGGAGACCACAGTTGGAGGAATATGTATACATTGTATCCGAAGCTGGATGTGTTTTATCTCACCACACTTCATCGTTAAAAGTTAACAAATGCTTATGTTCCAGATTCATCCGGGTATCACCATATCCACTGACCCCATTAGCTCCCTACCTAAGTGTAAAGTACCCCGTTCTGAAAGCCTAATATTATGCCAAGGACTGAGGATGCAGGACAATGAATACTTTAACGTAGTTGTAAACAAAGACGCAGCTTGCAAATCCATCATACGCCTAGGCACAAGTGGCCTACATCTGCACCATAAGCAGATCTTTTAATGGTTCCAGACTTCTTCCTGTACTGATGCAAATAACAGGAAGCGTAAACATTGCCTCGCAGCCCTGCAACAAGGCAAACTAACCACAAAATAAAGCATCTTTGTGTGGGACCACTCTTCCTGGAGAAAGGAAAGAGATGCCTAGGATGACATGAGACTCTGGACAAGAGAGACACAATCTATTCAAGGAGAAAGCAAACAAACTTGATGCTTAAAATCAGTGCTGTGATTTTATTGAAAGAAAGCCCAACAGCCAGGAGCCACACTCTAATGGGCCAGCATAAGGCCTCTTGTATGTTGTGTCCTGACTGGGATCAGGCTTCAAATGAGGCATCCAAATAACACCCAACAGCTCACCACCATAACTCTGAAAAGAACTCACATTATATACACTTTTGGGGTGACAGGTCTGCCATTGGTATTCTGACAATCACATACTAGTGGGGTTTTAATTGGGGTAGCTGCAATGTTTGGATTGTTAAATATGTTTAAACCTGTCAAGTGGGCTCTGTGCATTGCCTTTGGTTAGCCATGGCATTTTAGCCAACAGTGTGCTGCATTTTATGACTTGTATTTTCCCTTTTAACATGGAAAGCATGGGCTCAAAATCCCAGCATGCAAAGTGTTATTGGCTAAAAAGACAGGACTGGCCGAAGGTGTCACACATGACATGGGGGCAGTTGTCAGCTGGATACTATATTGTGAAAAATTAAATAGCGAGAACCACTGCAACTATTGCCCTCCAGTGCCTCACACATTTAGGCTCATTTTCTTGCGATATATTTTTCTTTTCGCATGAAGGATTTATTGTAAGAAGCGCAATATGAACACGTCGCCTCCTTGATGTGACATGCCATGACACAGCTGTCTACGAGACGCTGAAGCTGCATGGGCGGGCAAACGTGGTTGGCGTTTAATGGCGGGAACGACGGTTGAAGACCAAATAAAAATACATTATTTAGAAATGTCATAACAAGAAATACTTTCTTAAAGAACCTGTTCTGATTTTTGTTTTTGTTTTAAACAAACTTTATTAAAGAGGTTTGAGCCTGTAAAATTGTGCTGGGGAAGACGCCTCCCCGAATTGAAGTTTAGGATTATATTTGGATGAGGCTATAAAGACGACAACCTTTAATAATGGCTGTTCATTGTAATATATAGCAACGCTAGCTTCGGAAAACTTGCTATTGTACCGCACAGCAAGGAACTATTTTATGGGTTTTGTTTTGTAAATTCTGATATGAAATATTGTAAAACATGCAATTCCCCATCTTTTTTCAATGTGATTACTTTACTAAGCAGTATTTATATTTAGCATAATTTATCACATCACTAGTGTAAATAAGCAACTCACGTGGTAAAAACGTGCACGGCCGATGCTGCACGTGCACATTAACTTCAGCCCCTGGGAGGTGTTTTAGCCCACAGCGACCTTACGTAACCATCAATATGCTTAGAAACTGCTTATTTACAGGATCCACGTCGGTGCCTCAGAGAAAATCTCAGGTGACGAGCAGAGACGCTTCTGAGCATTAATCCCGGAGTAGTACCATGACATAAACTGACAAAAATATCCAGGCTTAACTAATTACATCTGTTCTGAAAGCACAGAATGATCAGAGGAAGTGTCCTGAGCAGATTACATTTTCAGATAGTCCATTTCATGAGGTGATCATCTGAACGAGTGTTTTTCCTGTAGCCGCCCCCACAAGCTGACCTCCTGTCACACCACATTTTTCTATGCTGCTGGGCGTCTCTCATCGGCTACTGGATTCTTGTCTTATCTGTAGTGCGAATATCTCAAGTTATTGTCCCCGACTGAATTTCACATCAAAAGGCTTTGGTCCCGTTACAAAATAAAAGTCTAATTTATGCCAGGTGCAACGTATACAAAAAAAACATAGATGCAAGTTACAACTGTTTAGGTATTCAGGAAGATTTGCTACTAAAACAGGTGAAACGTTCTCCTTATCAGAAGAAACAGACATAAGTGAGTGGTGCTTATAAATAAAATGCACCGTCTCCCTTTGTGAGAAAACTGCACCTTTAGGATTTGGAAATATGCAACATTTTTACATTAACTTCTGAAATCGTTCATTCTTTTCAATTACCAATATTTCCCTATGATGATTCTTCTTTCTACACTCAACTGTTAAAACTGTAGCGATTGGTGCACTTGGTCACAGCAGCTCTCTCGATCTATCATGCGCCGCCACCATGTAACCAAAATATGAAGCGAGACCAAACATAGGGGCATATTCTCAAGGATTTATCGCCGATTTATCAGCACTTTAGCGCTGCAAAAGTGGCGATAGATTTATTCCCCTATTCTCAAGCTGGTGCAAACTGCCGATATCGCCAGTTTTCCAGCGATAGCTTCCGCAAAAAATATCGCCACGGATGAGAGCGACAACTAATGCTAATGATATGCAGAGTAGGCGTTCCCGTGCAAAAACACACGAAAACACCACTTCACGATATTCTCAACGACCAGCCAGATCTGTGATGCGATCCAAAAACAGGCGATAAGGCGCGTTAGCAGCAGGGATTTAACACCTGCCTTTTACTGGTGTTAAGCAGGACGACAACCTGCAGTATGAAAGGGAGCCCAGCCCAGAGCCACATCTGAAGACCAACACATGTCATGGAGCTGCTGATCATGCAGCTCGGAGACCCAAGAGGTCCACAACACCCACCGCCACCACCCCCAGGCCCCCCCCGCCCCCTCCCCCGGACTACCACCGAGGCAGCGCAGAACAAGACAGCTGACCTTCCGAAAACTGCATGGCCCCTCAGCCACACAATTGCAGAATGTGGGGAGAGGTAGGAACCAAGTATGTGTGAAGGAGGCAAGTCACCCATGAATAAGAATGTACACAATGCCAAGTGTGGCGGTGATGTGCTGGACAGACTTCAGTATGCAGAGCACAGACATGTCCATGTGGACATATACTGCTGGTGTTTGTAGTGTTGTGGACAGTGGACGCAACCATGTTACCTCAGGCAGTGGGGAAGACCTCGGTCATATAGCTGTGTTGTCCCCCCCTGTAAGCGTAAGTGGAGTGGGCTTGTCCGGCGTACGCCAGTCCAGCTTAGGAGTGTGAATAAATAGGCCGGGGACCTGGGCGTGGTACACTTCTGGGGTGGCCAACGCGTCTGCCAGGGCGGCGCCCCTCACCCTGCCATGAGTCCGCCACCATGACCGCCAGCCTCCTCAGCCGATCGCTGGCTTCCGCGACACAGGCCCCCAGCTCACCCAGCGGCACAGCACCGCAGAGTTATGTGTGTGCTGACTACTGCCTTCGGCCTACACTGCGGTCAGCAGGTCCCCCAATTCAAATTGAGTCTTGATTTATTGAAGGCGCAGTCCAGTAGGGAACAGACATTGCTTCCAGTGCGGCCCGCCCGGACGACGCATCATCGCAGGCTGCGCACCCGCTGAGCGCTTCAGGTGCCACTAACTCTGTGCAGCTCAAGTCAACACCACGTGGCTGTGGGCCCTTGCCGACAGCTGCCTCCGGCCTACACTGTGGTCAGCAGGGCTCACACATATCAAATCCAATCCTGACCTGCAAGGACACGCCATCATCGCTGGCTGCACACCCGCCACCATCGCCAGGACCACCTCCAACCAACAACTGCCAGAGTCGGAGGAGTCTTACAGCCAGCCTATCAAAGTTGCTCACACCTGTCTTGGTTGCCATCATCAGCTTGAAACCCTGCTCAGCTCTTCAGGTGCCACTAACTCAGTGCACCACAAGTCATGGACCCTTTATGATTGAATCTTGTGTGTGTGATGTCAGATCTGGTGCCCCTACCTCAGTGCACTGCAAGTCATGGACCCTTTATGATTGAATCTGTGTGTGTGATCCGATGATCACTGTTCTAGTTGTTGCCAGCACCAACCACTCTCTGAGGGCTGGCTTACACTCACCCCACACCCATCCAGCACAGGCGTCACTGGACATGTGACCCTGGTATTAAAAGGGGGCCGGGCGCACGTGCCCGTAGCCAGTTCCACTATCTATCTAAGTGTGTCCGTGTGGTCATTATGTAGGCATGATGGCCCCGGGTCCTACCACATTGCATTGTGCTGTGGACAGCGGACACAACCATGTCACCTCAGGCAGTGGGTAAGACCTTGGACACGTAGCTATGTTGTCCCCCCCTGTAAGCGTAAGCGGAGTGAGCTGGGCCGGTGTACGCCAGTCCAGCGTAGGGGTGTGAAGAATTTGCCCGGGGCTCTGGGCGTGGTTCAGTTCTGGCCTGGACAAGGAAGTAACTAATGCGTGTGTCTCTGTTGTAGTGTCGGCGCCACCCGGCCCGCAATCGACAATGTTGCAATGTAGCATGCACCCGGAGGGCGGGCTCGCACGAACGGAGAGATGAAGGAGCGCAAGACCGCTCGGGGTCTTGGCTCATACATGCCAAGTGTTGTGTGTATCTGTATTGCCGCAGCATGAGCCAAATGCCTAGCCTTAATCACAGCGCGAGTTCAGCCAGGCATGAACTCTACATCTGTGTCCGCCCTATCCTTACCATAGGCCTACACTCACGTGGCCGCTCACCTTCAACGGCCAACATCACAGTGTCGTTGTCAGACTTGTGGACATGCGCAGACAGGCATGACAAGGGTGTGCCGTAGGAGTGCAAGTGATGCAACCGCGCAGCGCACACAAGTAAATAGGCTCAGGGGGAGGGAGGAGCAGCTGTGAGGCAACGTAACACACAGTGATGCCGCTCATTTGCCAAATGCAAGTCATGTCAAACATGAATCCCAAAGTCGCACACATCCCATCCCATCCCACCCCCAACAAGCCACATCACATTTCCTGAATGCAAGCAGATGACAAACTAACATTAGGGATGAAAGCTCCTTTGTCTGAACTATCAGGTGGAAGCACATCTGCACCTCCCACCTCGGAATTGCATGTGCCCGGCACCCCCTGACAGATACGATAGCAGCTGATGACGACTCCAAAACTATGCACAGCCCGACGAAAGACCAACGAATACACACCCCACACACAGAAGTCCTTGCTCGAAGTTATCTTGCATGGAATGGCCTTCACACTTACTCCCACACCATCCCAGGCATACAACCGTTGCACACTAAAACAACTCATTGATCCGAGCTGTGGCATTTCATCCACAGAACTGGCGCAGGTCAGAACAGTGCCGCTTCAACCAGAGCCACTAACGCAATGGCAGAACATCCCGGACACATGCACAACCCCTGTCACGTGGAACTGTACCGTGCACATATGCTGCATTTACTGGGGGCACTGCCATTGGCAGTGCTGCGGATCAGTTACCGGCTAGGCTTCCGCCTTGCCAACGTCACCTGCGTTCAGCCTGTGTTGCATTGTAGATTGTGCATATTCGAGTGGTCCATGGATGTCTGCCTATCCAACAGGACGGTAGCTGAGTTGGATTTTGACATGTGTGTACGCCCCCTGTTGGCCCACGACCAGGAGTGTCACCGTGATACCCATTATGGGATGCCTTGATACTTGGCATACATGCTGGCAGCTGGACCTGGGAGATTGCACAACTCCTCATGTGCAGTGACCACATTGAACCGCTCCCCTATTGGGCTGTAGTGCTAATTGGTGAAAGGGGGTGGACGCAGCACATCTGTCTGGACCTGCTAATGGATTGCCTTGCCGTCCAGTTTGATGAAGTCAACAACGACCTCATGTTGGAAATGATAGCCTACGAAGCTGCAATCGCTTTCATGGACGAGTAACTACGTACCTGCAGCGACAACAGATTGGAACCCATTGCACATGTCCCAACACCTTGTTGCATCTTGGAGATCTGGTCACATATCCCACGACAACAGTGGACATGGCTGTATTCGCCTGGACTCCGAATACATGAGCGGACAACAACGCAGGTTAACACACTCCTGTGAAAGGTGAGGCACACCCCGGAGTGGACAGCGGCGCTTGGCAACGTTCCTCATTCTGACATACTGCTGCATTGGTCTGCATGTTGTGGCACTTATCTTGCCCGTACTGACACGCATATGCTAATAAAGTCTACGCACCTTCACTTGTATTCAACTGTGATGAGTGTTGATTTGAATGACAATGTGTGTCTCACTGCCTATCTGGGTCACGGCCATACATGCGCGTGGATAGCATTACCCAGGGAGTACCTTTTTGTGGAATCACTGTCCCTACATTCATCCATACTTTCATACTTGATTGATCATAGCCATGACACATCTGTGTGAATTAGAATGTTTTATTCGCATTCAGTGGAGTGTTGAAGCTGGACCAGTACAGGGCCATGCAAACCCCACCTTACATTGCTGCCCCGTGGAGGGTCAGCCAGAGTCCTTTAGGGATTGACAACTTCATCGGAAGACTTCAGTCCGCAGTGTGATTGCTGTGTCATTGGTAACCAAACAAAATATGACAGTCCATGTCGAGGTCCAAGGTGAGTGTCGCTGAGTGTATCGGGGGACAGTGGAAGGTGTTATTCTAGGGCATGATGCAGAGGGCAGAACCAAGCTGAAACAGGCCATATGGCGGAGATGAATGCTACCACTTCATTCTTACCACAAAGCCAGATTCATCATCATCTTTGTCCTCTGATGTGTCAGGTGTCTCACATGTGGGTGGTGGTGTTTAGTCTGCATCACTGTGTGGCACTGACACATCAGGGGCCGGAGGTGGAATGTCTGCCGCACTGTCTGGCACTGACACTTCAGGGGGCGGAGATGTGAATGGAGTAGTAGCAGCAGCATTCATCTGCGCCAGGCCTTGTGGCGGCAATGCCATGACGAGGATCTGCAGGGCATGGAAGATTACAGCTACATCTCGCTGGTGTGCAGCCGTGGCAAACATTCTTTCCGCCTGCATCCGCTCCAAGCTCTCCATCATTCTCCTTATGTGTCCCAACTCCCGGCTGACATCGCTGGAGCCACTCTGACTAGACAGTTGTTCTTGGCTCAGAATCATGACTCCAGCGATGTCAGCCATGGATTGTTGGAGAGCATGGAGTGAACTGTGGGTGTCCGTTAGGGACTGTAAGTCGTCCCTGATGGGACTTAGACACCCACGTATGGCTTCTAGTTTGGCTGCCATGAGGTCGAACCCCACATGCAGCTGATCAGCCATCTTCTCCTGGCACCATAACACAAGGCGTTGGAATGCCATGTGTTGGTCGTGGGGGTCCTGGGAGACAGCCGTGGTGGTGGGTGCTTCCTGCTGTGTGGTCTGTGCAGGGGGTGGGGTCTCCTCGATGCAGCTGGGCTGCCCTGCTCCTGGAGGTGGGGTGCCGAAGCTGTCAATGAGCTGTTGGAGGGCGTCGGTGTCGATGTTGGGGAGGTCCTCTTCATCATCAGTGCTGAGTTGTTGGGTCTGCTCTGCAGGAGGTGTTGATTCTTCTTCTGCAATGTGAAGGGGAGATGCAGATTGACATTGTGTTCACATGTATGTTCACGCATTGTAAAAGTTTACTAACAGACTGCATGACAATGTACATTGTGACTGTTTGTGAGGAGATGCCTATTTGATGCGGGACAGTTGACATTTCTACACCATCAGGGATGTGAGGTTGTACTTGTACATTATCATCTCACAGTTTCCTGCTATGCCAAATGCAAATGGCAATTTTCTACACACAAGTGGCAGCAGTTGTGTCCTCTGTTCTGTTGTGAAAGTGTTGCAGCTTGTACCACATTGGTGTCAATATTGAGGTGCTCTGTTTCTTATGTGTGTGTGCTGCATTGTGGGTGTGTTGCCCCTTCAGGTCTGATTTGGCTGGCCCTTATCCCTTTCAGGCGGTGTGCCTTTCACTTCTGTGCTTATACAGTGCTGAGATATTGCAGACTTGGGAAATTGGGCTCTTGGTCGGAGTTGTGACTCTTGGGCATGGTTTGTCCGCAGATGTGCTATACTTAATTGTGCATGTGTGCCATTGTGCCCATCTCCCTCCGGCCCGCCAGTCCCTGGTCATTACTCACCCTGTTGCTGTTGGCTCAGGTCATGTTGTGCAGTGTCCGGTCCCCCAACTTCTGCCACCATCTCCCCAATGATGACTCGGGTCACCATTTCCTCCATCTCATCCAGCTCCTGGTGTGTCGCTGGACTCCCACCTCCAGTCTGCATTGCTGCTTTCAGGTTGGCTGCGAGTTTCAGCTTGGTTTTGTGCTTCACATCAGTCCAGCGCTTCTTGCAATCGTCCACTTCCCTTCTCTTCACTCCGACTGCATTCACCTTGGCCAAGATGGACTGCCATATTGTATTTTTAGTTGCCAATGACACAGTGGAGGTGATGAACAGTTGGTGGTGGTGTTCTATCACCTCCAAAATGAGGATCTGGTTTGCCTGCGTACTGAAACTTGGGTTCCTCTTCTTCTTCTTCTTGCCCTTCCCTGACCCCGAGGTCCCAGGCTGGTCCTCCGTGGGGCTTGTGGGGTTCTGGTTGTCCTCTGTACTTGCTCCAGCTACCTCCATGGTGCTTCGCAGTTGTTTGTGTTTTTTGTGTGGTTTTTCCCGCCTGACTTGTGGGACTTGCAGGCCTGGCGCTGCTTATCGCTGAATTTTTTATTGCAGTTGGGCCCATCACATCTTTTTCACGTTCGGGTTTAGATTTTTATTGCCGTCCCGGTAATTTTATCGTGGACATTTGACGCGTTATCGGGAAACAATCGCATGTTACCGCCGTGTTGAGAACACGACGTTAACACAGAGTTATTTTCCCGCGATAGACGGCGATATGAAAAATTGCGTTAACCTATTTAGGCAATGATTATCGCACGTTCTTGAGAATATCCCCCATAGTCATAAATATCTCAGCATGCACAGCATTCAGAACAGCTACTTACTTAACCAAACCATAATTTAATTTGGCGTCTGGTAAGGGGGAGGAAGGCACTATACGAACATTACAGTATAATGTACTACACCACAAACTGCAATTCTGCTCCAACCAATCCCAAATGGCCTGTATTATTTATTAATTTATTTTTTGCACCAGTTTTCCCGGAAATGGGAACACTGGGCCTGATTTGTGGCCAGGAAAAAACAACCAGTAAAATCGATTAGAGGCTCGCCTTGTCTCCCAGCCTTGCCCAGCCTTATTCCCTGGTAAGTGGGGAGCATGCAATTCTCCACCCCGCAAGGATGCTTACTACACTACTTTACCCACTCTCCACACCCGTCATTCTCCACACCTCACGCAGACGCCAGTGTTCCTTGTACTTGAATGTATTTTAACTCGTTTGAGAAAACCAATCATGTAACTGCTGAGGGGCCGATTATGATGTCGGTTGGAGTTGCCTCCGACTGACATCATCGCGGAATTGTGACCAACCGACCTCCGTTCAGTGGTTCCAACTGCCTAATTTCGATTTGACCGCAGATGGTGCAGTCGCATACTCCCATTTCCCTAATGGAGCTTGTGCTACAGGCGTAAACCGCCTGTAGCACAAGCTCCCATAGGGAATGAGAGGTTGTGTTCATCAGTGCACTGCGTGCTGCAGGGGGCCTGCCACATGGTGCAGGGATCAATGTGCCCCCTCAGCCCCTAGCCGGAGGCCGCAAGGAGACCAAACTCGCTTTCCGACAGGCTTTCCATGTCGGAAAGCCTGGCATGGAAAGCCTGTCGGAAACCAAGCATCGTAATCCCAATGGCGGAAACGTCGTCCATTGGGATTATGGGCCGATTTCCGACTGGCCAATGGGCTCCTTGAGCCCATCGGAATCAAGCCTGAATGACTGGCCTGTTTCAATTCCGACCGCCTAGATTGTATTTATGCGGTCGGAATTGAAACCGACAATCTCGGCCAGAAATCCTCCGACCTTAGGTCAGAGGCTTTCCGACCGAGATCATAATAGGCCTCTGAGTGTGTGTTCACAACATTACTGTAGGAAGTTTCTCAAAGCTATGCTGACACATGCTTGGAAATAGACACATGTTTTTGCTAGCCCAAAAATCACAAGTGTGTAAGTCATGCACACGCATGTAATTTACAAATTGATATATTTAATAGAACTACATTTGTATCGACACCTCTATAAATCAAAAGTAACTTTCGTCTTTTCCAGTTGCAAATTAAGCATACATTTGGAAATATCCTTCTGAAATGTGGCTATTTTTCTCAAGTAGTACTACTCTGTGCTCTCCAAAATTCCCTAGCCAATGAACAAAACTTTTGCTTTACAGTAACTCAAATTCTGAGTGTGTTTTGGAAAATGTAAAACAAGTAAAAAGGTAATATTTAATTTAATCACTGTCAATTATACGTATTTCTGGATTTGATAGTTGACAGAAATATACCATTGGACACAATAAACTAAAGAAACATGAATCTCGTTATGTACGTAAATATGGATATAGTATTACAAATAACTATTAGGTTATGTTTCCCTATATCTACGAGGTTCATTAAGAGATTGGCTGAGCAGGTCAATCATATAATATGGCATCTCACCAACCCCAACAAAGTTGTGGTACCCCTCTTCATTTAGAGTTGGAGAACCCATTTATGGGGAAGTAGAGACCACAGCTTTTGCTTATTGAGGCAGTTGGTGGATTGCCCATCCATCATTCAATTACCTTCCATTGGCCTTAATATGAGTAGCCCAGAATAATCCCTGTTAAAGTCCTGCCCCCAGAATTGCTGTTACAGGAGTCCCAGTAATTCCAGAGGTGGGGAAAAAAAGGTAGTACAAGTTTTTGGAGAATATCTTATGGGAATTGATGTTCCCACACCAATTACTGCTTGGTTTTCCTGGTGTTTCAAATGGCGGTTTTGGGTACTGCTATCAGTGGAAATCTGTGTGTGAGACATCACAACTTGTAAACATTTGATTGGGCAGTGACCCCTGTAATGAGCCCAGTAAGAAAGGATGATCTTTAGCATTATGTTCCCCCAGATTTTTGCCTATGTGATTTTTTTTAGGCTGCAGAACTCTGTGCACTTTACCTCTGATAAGCAAGCAGAAATAAAGCCTGTGCTCCCCCTTTTAACATGGTTGAATTGGTATACTCCAAATTGGCATATTTAACTTGCCTACAAATGCATGGTATATGCTACAAAGTGTACCCAGGGCCTGGAAGCTAAAAACCAGTAGTGCACTGCAGCACCTATTGTGCAATCCACTAAGGTGGTATGGCAAACCTGGCTTCCGATCACCCATTGCAGACTGACTAGAGCAGTGTAAAAACTGCAATTCAACATGTCAAAGCAAACCCTTTTGACAGGTCAAAAACCCCTTTTAACCCTTTCGATGCGTCGGACGGCCCCCAGCCGTCCGACGTCACGGTGGGCATGTGCGGAGGACGGCCGGGGGCCGTCCGAGACACGCCCACTCATTATTTCACCCGCACTGCGGCGGAATTCACGCCGCGGTCAAGCGGTTAAAATTAGTAAGTCACCCCTGTGTAGGCATTATAGCCCACAAGGAGGAGTACAAGATATTTAAAAGTGGGACGTGTAGAAATGTAATGTTTACATGTCCTTATAGTCACTAGTACCCAAAAGCTACTTCATTGTAGAAAGGCTTGCAGATCCTTAGAGAAACACTCGGAAGTGATAGTAAGTAGTACTGTATATCGAGAATGACACAAGCTAGAAAAATAATTAAACAACTATTTTTAGTAGTTACTGAAATTCTAATTTAATGGAGAAGTCAGATTTTTAATATTTTAATATTAAGAAAAGAAATTTTTAGAAAGTTGCCTTTTCCATGAGTAAAAATTAATGAAGCTAATTTGCATTGGCTCTGTAATTCCCAGACAGTGATTAGCCCTGAATCAGTGTGTCAAAGAAGTGAAATGCATTGTAGGAGCAAGCAAAAGGTTTACGTGAATAGGCAGAGGTAACTCCTCTGAAGTTCACAGAATATGCAAGGTAATAGCTAGTATATCCTTTTAGACACTTCGGTGTTGGATCCTCCTTGAGTGTCAAACTCTGCATGCCAGGTCTGCTGGACTCACATATAACACTTGAGGCACACTTGAAAAGCACAGAACAGGATGCCAAGACAATGCTTGTGTATCCACTGTCAGGTTGCTGAAGTACCCTGTGTGTGTCCTACCAGACGTCAGTATCAGTGTCAGCTTAAGGAATTTAGAGGCCCATATTGGAAACAAATTTGAATGATACTACCCATTTCATACTAATTCAAGCCTGCATGATGCCAAACAATACTAAAATATATGTTACATTTTAACAGGATCACAAAAAACGGATGGAATAGGTCTAGCCCAGGACCCCAGAAATCCTTAACATGACTTGGTAGAGAGACAAAAGTCAAATATAAATAAAGAAAGTTCACTTTCCCCTGGGGCCCTTTGGAAGGTGGGGGCCCTGGGCATTTGTCCAGTTTGCCCATGCCTTAAAACATCTCTGTCTGTCATTGGGTTTATTGTGGGTGCCTAATTGCTTCAAACTAGATTTTAGTGTTAAATGTGGGAGGACACTAGAATTATCATAGTACACTTCCCACAGACACCCCCAGCCCTCAGAGACCTGGGGGGCATATTTACGAGCCCTTTTGCAGCGCTCCTGCTCCATGCAGCATGGCGCAAGAGCGACACAAATAAAAAAATAGATTTATGAAGCCATGCAAGGCCACCTTGCGGGTCCCTTAGTGCCTTCATAAATCTCAAGTAATGCAACATAGCACAAATCACTGTGTTGCATTACTCTGTGCCAGGTATGCATTTCCATGGGCGTTGCATGGATGTTCCCATGCAACACCCATGGATTTTGACGCATTCCCAGATTTACCAGAAGTGGTAGACCTGGGAATGTGTCAAAATCCTGGCCTCAGGTGAGACGTGATGAGGAGAAATATGTTTATTTCTCCTTGTTGTTTCTGCAGGACACATAGAAAGAGGAAAAAGCCTCAGGGGATTGTTTTTATGCAGGAAGGTCTCCCTTCCTGTATAAAAAAAATCCTCATTACAACGCAGTCACCCTTGCACTATGGTGTAAGGGTGCCTGCATTGGTATTAGGCAGCCAAAAGGGCACCAGCACAGAGGAAAAGGCAGGAATTCGCCATATTGACTTAAATACGGTGCATTCTTGCCCTTTCTCTGTCATGCAGTGCAGCGCAGCAAGGTGACTTGCTGTGCTGCACTGCATGACTTGGCCATAAATATGGCCCCAAGTTCAGAGTGGCAGAGGACTTTCACCATCTTGAAAATGCCCTGACATATGGCATTTCTGGCCTGTTTTCAGTAAAGCAAATGCTAACTTCTGGAAATATGGTTAGAGTTGACTCCAAGAACTTTTACTTCATTGGTTGGAGTGTGCCCAGGAGTTGTTCCAGCTGGTTGCAGGTATAAATGTGGCACCTCCAGGCACCTCCAGGCCTCCACAGAACACATTCTGGACATGTGGAAGGTCAGAAGAGGAGTGAACCTGCTGTCTGTGACCTGAGAGGATTCATGAAGCACTGGACATGCTCTCTCTTGTACCCAAGAAAAGAAATGAACTCCAAGGGTCAGTTGAATGACCTCCTGTATGACAACAGGGAGGCAACAAGCTGTAAGAGCTATTTTCTGGAAGTACCCAGCTGACCAGTGACAACTGTATATGGGCTGGACATTGCTGTTGACCTCTGCCTGACACCATGTGACTCTCTATGTGCTTCCCCTGAAGTCCTGGGGGTGCTTTAGAAGTGTACTCCTGTGATGGATTTAAAAGACCAAAGGCCTGAATTATATCTTTGTATTATAAGTACTCCATTGCAATGATGACGGAGTACCTATACCACCAAGATAATGTCCCACCCGCCAGATTTTGATGCAGGTAGAGCATATGTTTGGCTACAGCTGTGACTACTCCGTCACCACCATAGCCAAAGTTCTCCGACAGAGTCATATCCGTCAGAGAAATGGTTATATGTCTGCCAAACCCAATTAGGATGGGTGGACATATAGCCATTTTGTTACTGTCCGTCACTGCTAGGCTAACCCTGGTGGTGAGAGACAATACAATACAATTGAAATAATGCACCCCTTGCCATGGGAGATGACTCTCCTGGCAAGAGGAAAATTTGCTTTTTAATTTTCAGAAAGTAAATCGAGGTTTGGGATTTTCTTTTTGAAAATTAAGAAAGAAACTGTTTGGTGCAGGGCTCCATCCTGCCTGCCCTACACCAAACAGCGAAATGCATTTTCAGGAACGGCTGTGATGGAAGTACCGGTCAATGCATTATAAATGACCGCCTGCTTAATGGTCATTTATAAATGTGGCGGTCGGTACCTCCACGAGGGGGACAGAGTCATTTATTCTGTCCTCCAGCCATCTGCCCTGTTAGACCTGGCATCATTGGCGTGGGTTCCCCTGTATTTTTGTTTTTGCCTCCTGTTATTTTTCTGTGTATTGGACTTCGTTTTGCTTGTGTAGATGCTTTGGGCACTTTGCCACTGCGGTTCAGTGCCAAAGTGCAAGTGCTCCCTTAGTAAATTGTTGTTATGGATTGATGTTTCCATTATTGGTTTATTTGGTTTACTGTTAAGTCCCTAGTACAGTGCACTGTGTGTGCCCAAGGCCTGTAAACCAAATGCTGCTAGTAGGCTTGCAGCACTGATCATGCCACCTACACAAGCAGACTTGCAACAAGGTCTCAGACCTGCCACTGAGGTGTCTGTGTGCAGTTTAGTACGGCCATGTCGACCTGGCAAGTGCACCCACTTTCCAGGCCCTAACCTTCCCTTTTCTTACATGTTAGTCACCCCTAAGGTAGGCCCAAGGTACCCCTGTGGGCCGTGTGCAGTGTATGTGAAAGGTAGGACATGCCCTGATGTGTGTGGCATGTCCTGATAGTGAAATACTGCCAATTTCGTTTTTCACTATTGCAAGGCTATCTGTCCCCATAGGATAGAATGGGGAGTTTGCTCATAACATCTTATGAGTATTACTGACCTTGGGAACAAGATAGGAAAGTAAAGTTTGATATGCCTGAACTCAGAATGTTAAGATGCATCTTTTAGTGAGGGTGATTTTTACATTCTGGGTTTGAAAATACCACCTTTAGAAAGCAGGTATTTTCTTGCCTAACCATCCAGTGTGCCTCTGCTAGGTTGTGTATTGACTGTCTGCCTTTGGAGTGACAGGGGCTGGGGATGTGCATTCTGTTCAGACAGCCACCTGGGGGGGTTGAGGTGTGTCCTGCCTTTCCAGGGTGAGTCAGGGCTGGGCTGAATAGAACTGGGCTGCATTCAGAGTAGGGGGAGGAGATTTCTTTCACACCTGAATGGGCCTGGTCTGCCAAGGACAATGCTGTCTCCACCTCCTTCCAGGAAGCTGCACCAGAGAGGACAGGACTGGTTCTGGCTGGACAAAGAGCTTCTCTGCCACAGGGAACAAATGATTTTCGATTATAAAAAGAGGGGCCCAGACCCCAGACTTTTAGATCACTTCTGGGAATGAAGAGGAACCTTTGCCAAGGAGAAGAGCTGGAGAAACTGAGGAGGAATACTGCCCCTGTGCTATTTGCTGTCTGGGGTTGGCCTGCAGTGGTTACTTTCTGCCAAGGAAAGGAGAAGGACTTTGATGTTTGCTGTGTCCCCTGCTTGAGGAAGATCTCCAAGGGCTTGAAATTGAGCTTGCCTCCTGTTCTGAAGTCTCAGGGACACAAAGACTTCACCCCCAGCCCCCCTTAACTCCTTTTCTGGGAGTTCTGACTTGCTGAGAGGTGCCTGTCAGTGTTCTGGGCCTCTAGAGGTTTTTTTGGGGCTGGTAACCACAAGAACTGTGAAATTCGACGCATCGCCTGTTTCTGACACATCGCAGCGGTGCAAGAAGAATTTTCTGACGCATCGCCGCTACCGAAGAATCGATGCAGCGCCTGCTCGTGGCTGAAGTGACTGCCATGCGACGAATCCTGTGCACCGATCTCCAACATCAGAGATCATCGCACCGATTCTGACGCAGGCCCTGTTGTGGAGAAACCGACGCATCGTGGGGACGCAGCTGAAATCATCGCAGCACATCCCGGGTCTTCACGCATCGCATCGTACCAGATTGTCACGCATCGCATCGAAGTGTCAAGTCTGTTGCATCATTGGGGAACGCAGTAAGAAACCGACGCATCATCTCCCCATGCAGTAAGAAACCGACGCATCACCTCCTCTCCGGTAAGTGTTGCAACCAACATTTTCTTGGAACAGAACTGTTTCTACCTTTCTAAGAATCATCATTTTAGTACTGTAGTATGGATTTTGTTGTTTGGTCTTGTTTTGGTTTAGATAAAGATTACTTATTTTTCTAACTGGTGTGGTGTCCATTTGTAGTGTTTTCACTGTATTACTGTATGTGTTCACAAATGCTTTTCACACTGCCTCTGAGATAAGCCTGTCTGCTCATGCCAAACTACCAAGGGAGTGAGCAGGGGTTATTTTAGAAGTGTATCCCCCTTACCCCGACTAGGAAGAAGGGTCCCTACTTGAACAAAGGTACCTACCTCTGCCAACTAGAGACCCCCATTTCTAACATGCCCATTTATAAATTGGGTCCTAAGTCTGATGGTGAAATCTTTGACCAGGACAAACCTGGTTGGTGTACCTGAGCCACACTCCATCAAAGTCAGTGTCAAAATGCACTTAGGTCCTGGTCTACCAGGGATTTTGACTATCATTGGCACTTTGTGCTATTTGGCTCTATTTCTACTTAAAATTTTGAACATTTATATCTACAGTTCCCTTATTGGATTTCTGTCATTTCGTCAAATTCAGCTTCAGGTTTTTATTGCTTTGCATTTTGACTTTATTACTCTTTGCTACTGCATAAATACTTTACACATTGCTCTCAGTTAGACGTGCCTGCTCTGTGCTGTAGCTTCCAGAGGCTTTAGCTCAGGCTATATTGGTGACCTTAAGGGTTCACTCTGATAAGGACTACAATAATTACTCAAGGTGGATATTCACCTCCCTTAACTAATAACCACATTTCTTAAAAGTCCCATCAGTATTACGATTGGCATTCATAATGACGCCCTAAATGTTTTAACTTACATACTCAAAGGGAAAAAGTAATTTGATGTTACATAGTAAGTAAAGTTTCTTTTTTTTACAAAAATGTCTTGCAAATTGCACTCAGGCTAGCTCACACAGATACTACCTGGCAATTTATGAACTTTCTTAAGAAGGGTAGAATAAGGAAACTATAGACTAAAAAAATTTACACTCAAGGGCATCTACTGCCAGAATATTTTATGGTATTAAAATAGCTCCCTGAAAGAATTTTGAGTAACATCCAAACCCACTACCAAGCACATGCTCAAAATATTAAAACGTTCAAGCTATAATAGTAAATTGATTCACTTCTACAGTAGAGGAGAAGTAAATTTGACTAGGTCTCATGATGACTTTAAATTAGTTTGTTATGAAGTATTTATGTCATTGTTATTTTCAGAGACTCAAATTCAAATCTCTATGTATTACCCACAGAGCTCTAAACATGTGTGGTCCCCCCATTTTATGTCAGCTAGTTATCCCTCACATTACAAATAGGCCACCCATATCCTCTCATCTACATTTAGGGGCCGATTCCGATCTCGGCCGGTAGTGCTCCGAATCGGATTCGGATTTACCGGATCCGATTCGGAGCCCTGTTTCCCGACCGAATCGTACGTGGGTCCGGCCGAGCGAGTACGATGCAGGCACCCGCGAAATCCCCGACCGACTCGAACGCGGCTTCAACACGCTCCGACCGACTCGCATGGACACGACTCGCACCGCGCTATGGAGACGTTTCCCGGCCGGGTAAGTACGATGCGCGCCGTGACCACTCCGATCGACTCGCGCCGTCCGGCTCGAAAAAGCTGTCGGAGCCCGACTTTGGGGGTCCGCGTCGGACCCCCCTGTACGCGTAGGCACGCGAGTCGCACACAGGGGGACCCATGGGTCCCCCCTACCTGTGCATGTACGCCGCGATGCGCATGGACGCGTACACGCTGTAGGGGGCGCCCTTGACCGCCTCGCACCCATTGAGTCAATGGGAGCCCGCGTACGCATCGTACGACCGGCTCCCATTGACTTCAATGGGAGTCCGACCGAATTGAGTCCGATGGCATGCGAACGCATCGTACTCGTTCGGTCGGACTGCTAGGGTCCGATTCGGTCGGAATTCTCTCCGGGTCCGGCTCGGTCGGAGAGAATTCCGGCCCGAATCGGAATCGGCCCCTTAGCATCCATGCCCCCGGTTAGAAAAGCCAGAAGCGGAGGTCGATCTTTTAGTTTCAATGTAGAAAAGCTTTGAAACTCTCTCCGCTTGGCCATCCGCTTTATTGATAATGAGTGGGGCTTTTGGAAGGCCCTTAAGACCTGCCTTTTCAAGAAGTAAGTTCCTAAATGCTTTTTTCTGCATTCTGCTAAACATTTCTTTTCCTCAATCAGCGCTGGGATGCCTGCGGGTTGCCACACACTATACAAATCCTGTAACATAACATAACATAAACATTTTGGCATTAGATGTTTTGGAGATTATCAGGGTCATTTAGACCTTGTATGCCAAGGCACCTGCCTGGTGGAATTCTACTGCCTTACAGACATTTGAAGGTGCAGCTGATGCACTGAAGGGAAAACAATATGACTAGCAGGCTCGATGTAGTTTTGACAACACTTAGCATACGTTGTTGTACATGTACAGTGAATGTTTTCCTGCACATGGGGGCCATTTTGAGTTTTTCCCTGCCTGGGTCCAGCATAACTCACATGGCAGACCAATGCAGTATAAAATGAGTGGTGGTCACTGTGAAAGGTTAGCCCAGTGGTGGCGGTCTGTCGCACTAAGATATCTGACACTAGAGCCAGCTGAGGCTCAGCTAACAGTAACCCTGTGTTGCCCACCTCTAACTGTGTCAGGGGAACCTCAAATTCGGTGGTATATGGGCAATACTAATTTAGGCTGTTATCCTGTCCAGCAAACTGTATATGAGCCCCTATGTTTTTTCAGTTTATGCTTTCTTAAAGTAGGTTTTCACAATGATGCATTAAGAATGGAAGGAAGCATGGGCAAGAGGTCACTAGATATATAAAAATTACTTTAAATATTTCATTCTAGTATTGTCTATAATGTTTTGTGGGCACAGTGAGAATCCCTGGTATTTTCTGCCTTTTTCTCCAAATGTATGAGTATTAAATATGCCTGTCTTTGCCCATGTCCTTTCTTGACAGTTAGCTGCAGGAGTCTCATTGATTGAGCCACCTTTGAGCGGAAGAGTGAGGAGGAGGTCCCGATACCCAGTGTCCTGATTGATGAAAATTAGTTTAAGCTATTTCAGGTATGCTTTAATTAACCACAACATGTATTGCTGTGACTGGATCATTAGAATCTGTTGGTTTTCAAGACAACTATATGAGGATAACCTATACTATTCTATTCCATGTCTCAATTTCTTTTCCAGCTGTGGAAACCTTGCACACAACATGATCAGTGGAGTGAGTAGAGAGATGAAGTGCCCCTATTCATTGACCTGACCGGTCACAAAGAAGTCATACTATTTTTTTGAAAATTTGCGTGGTAACGGGTACATTACATTTGTGGGTTTTCCTTTTGTCCTTTTGCTTTGTAGTAAGGAAAGTTTTCAACTTATTTTCTGCATAGAAAGAGTGTTGCAAGCATAATTTCTCATTTTACTCCCATTCGACGAAATTAACCGAAGGACTGGTATGCCATGCACGCATTTTTCGTTTTATGGTATGGTAAGCCTACTAATGTATAGATTTCATATTGAGTGGAATAGAAGCACAGCAGTAAGTAAGTTGAAGATGGTGGATAAACTGACCAAGAACATTTAGATATGATCAACAAATTATTGTTAACACCTCATTGTAGTTTACAATATGTCACAGTCTATACAACCCTCTCTTAAGATTGTCTTTGCAGATTATAAAAATCTGAGGGGCATATTCTCAAGGAGCTATCGCCGAGTTAACGGCACTTCATCGCAGCCAAATCCGTGATAAATTTATCACCCCATTCCCAAACTGGTGCTAACAGCCCATAACACCAGTTTACCTGTGATAGCAGTCGCAAAAAACATCGCCACCGAGGAGCCCGGCAACTAACGCTAATGATATGCAGAGTAGGCGTTCCTGTGCCAAATGCCGCGACAACACCACTCCACAACATTCTCAACGACCAGCCAGATCTGCGATAAGATCACAAAACATGCGCTAAGGCGCGTTAGCAGCAGGAAACTAACACCTGCTTCTACCTGGTGTAAAGTCGGACGACAACCGGCACCAGACAAGGGAGCACAGCCCAAAGCCACACATGAAGAACAACAGATGCCCTGGAGCAACCCATCATGCAGGCCTGAGCCCCAATAGGTCAACAACACCCAACGCCACCACCCCCAGGACCCACCCCTCCACCCCCTCTCGGGGCCCTACCCTGGGCACACCCCCCCCCTATGGACAAAGATATTGCACATCAACTCCACGAAATCATGAACCAAACATATCGCCTGAAGTCGCACAATCACAACACCCAACATACATGTGTGGCCTGAAAAAGGGAAATCATACACCCATATTAAAATATCCAAACAATACATTTATTACAGAACAAACCAAAAAAAACAATTCTGAAGAGGCATGGCGGGTTGTCTCAGGACATTCTGTAAGTCACAGCCTGCAAAACAGAAATCTGGATCAGAAGGTGTGCCATGCTCCCATCAAAGTACAGAGAGAGAGAGCGAAAGAGAGGAAGAGAGAGGGAGAGAGAAAGAGAGAGGGAGAGAGAAAGATTTCGCAATGGCAGAGACCACATCAGTGCACACGGCATCATCGCAGGCTGCACACCCGCTCAGCGCTTGAGGTGCCACTAACTCTGTGAAGCACGACGCAACGCCACGTGGCGTGAGGGCCGCACTGCCTGCTGGCCCAGGCCTACCCTGCGGTCCAGCAGGGCTCACACTAATCCTTGCCAGTCCGGACCGCCAGGACAGCGCATCATCGCAGGCTGCACACCCGCTCAGCACTTTAGGTGCCCCTATCTCACTGCACCGCAAGACACTGTCCCGTGGCGGGGTGCCTGTGCCTGCCGCAGTGTATCCGGTGCCACCAAGTCTGTGCACCGCTAGCCATGGACCCTTAATGATTGAGTCCCGTTGTGCGGATGCCATCATGTCACCCCCGGCACTGGGCAATGTGAGTGGCAGGGCCCTAGGCCCTCATGCACACATGCGAACTACACGGAGCCACCCAGTCAGAGAGAGTGGAAATGGCGTCCAGCACATGCACCAGGCCCTTTTTATTGCCAGGGTCACATGTCCTGTGACGCCAGTGCTGGATGGGTGTGGTGTGGGTGTACACCAGCCGTGAGGGAGTGGCTGTGGCATGCTGCAAACTAGACCTGTGAGCTGCAGATCCCCACAGTGAAGACCTGGGACATGTAGCGTTATCGTCCCCCCTGTGTGCGTAATCGGAGTGGGCTGCCCTGGCGTATGCCAGTCCAGCGTAAGGGTGTGAACAATGACCCCGGGGCTCTGGGCATGGTACCGTCCTGGGCTGGACAAGGAAGTGACCAATGGATGTGTCTCCGTTGTAGTGTCGGCGCCACACGGACCGGAATAGGCAATCTGTCACCCTGTGACAATAGTCCCACAACATGGGCAACATGGACGTAAGGGGGAATCACTGACCCTACATTCATCCATACTTCCACACTTGAAAGATCATAGACATGACACATCTGTGTGGATATGAATGTTTATTACACATTCAAGGGAGTGTTGCAGCTGGAGCAGTACAGGGCCATGCCAACCCCACTTCACATTGTCGGCCCGTGGAGGGCCAGCCAGAGTCCTACAGGGAATGACAGGTACATCAGGAGAGGAGGAGTTCAGTCCGCAGTCTGATAGCTGTGTATTTGGTGACCAAACAGAATATGGCAGTCCATGTCGAGGTCCAATGTGAGTGTCGCAGAGTGCATCGGGGGACAGTGGAAGGTGATGATGCAGAGGGCAGAACTAAACAGAAACAGGCCACATGGCGGAGATGAATGCTACTGCGTCCTCCTGACCACGAGGGCTGATTCATCCGCATCTTCGTCCTCTGCTGTTGCACGTGCCTCGCATTTGGGTGGTGGTGTACTGTCTCCAGCACTGTGTGGCACAGACACATCAGGGACCGGAGATGTGAATGGGGTGGTAGCAGCAGCATGCATCAGCGCCAGGCCTTGTGGCAGCAATGAGGAGGGTCTTTAGGGCATTGAGGGACCCAGCTACCTCTCGCTGGTGTGCAGCCGTGGCAGCCGCTCTTTCCGCCTGCATCCGCTCCATGTTCTCCATGATCCTCCGCATGTGTCCCAACTCCCGGGCGAGATCGCTGGAGGCACTCTGGCTAGACAGTCATTCTTGTCGCAGAGTCAGGACTCTGGCGATGTCAGCCATGGTCCGTTGGAGAGCATGGAGCGGACTGTGGGTGTCCGTTAGGGACTGTGAGTGGTTCCTGATGGGACTTAGACACCAACGTATGGCGTCTAGTTTGGCTGCCATGCGGTCGAACCCCACCTGCACCTGTTCAGCCAGTTTCTCCTGGCACCCCAACACACGGCATTGGAAGGCCATGTGTTCGTCGTGGGGGTCCTGGGAGGCAGCCGTGGTGGTGGGGGCTGCCTGCTGTGTGTACTGTGCAGGGGGGGCTCCTCGTGGCAGCTGGGCTGCCCTGATCCTGGAAGTGGGCTGCGGAGGCTCTCCACCAGCTGTTCGAGGGCATCTGAGTCGAAGGTGTGGTGGTCCTCTTCCTCATCAGAGAAGAGAGGTTTGGTCTGCTCTGCAGGAGGTGTTCGATTTCCCCCTGCAATGTGAAGGAGAGATGCAGTTTAACATCGTGTACACATGTATGTTGACGCATTGTACATGTCTGAATTCAGACTGCATGACAGTGTACATTGTGACTGTTTGGAGGGAGCTGCCTATTTGATGGGGGACAGTGGACATTCCGACTACATCACGGATGTGAGTTTGTACTTGTACATTGTCAACTCACATTTCCCTGCAGTGCCATATGTGATTGGCCAGTTACTACGCACATGCGGCACCTGTTGTGTCCTCTGTTCTGTTGTGGACTAGTTGCGGTTTGTACCATCTCGTTGTCAATGTTGACGTGCTCTGCATGTTATGTGTGTGTGCCGCATTTTGGGGGAGTCGCCCCTGCAGCTCTGATTTAGCTGCCCTTCTCCCTTCCATGCGGTGTGCCTCTGGGTTCTGTGCTTATGCAGTGCTGAGATGTTGCATGCCTGTGTGCATTGGTCTCTTTGTGGGAGTTGTGGGTCTGGGGCATGTTTTGTCCGCAGATGTGCTATGCTTAATTGTGCATGTGTGCCATTGTGCCCATCTCCCCCGTCCCCCCAGTCCCTGGTGGTTACTCACCTGGTTGCTGTTGTGTCCGGTCATGTTGAGCAGTGTCCGGTCCCCCGACTCCTGCCACCATCTCCCCACTGATGACTGTGGAGACCATTTCCTCCATCTCGTCCAGCTCCTCCTGTGGTGCTGGACTCCCACCTCCAGCCTGCATTGCTGCCTTCCGGTTGTTTGTGAGTTTCAGCTTGGTTTTGCGCTTCACATCATGCCAGCGCCTCTTGACCTTGTCCATTGTCCTCTTCAGCACTCCGACTGCATTCACCTTGTCCACGATGGTCTGCCATATTCCATTTTTAGTTGCCAGTGACACAGTGGAGGTGATGAACAGTGATTGATGGTGTTCTATCACCTCCGTTATCAGGATCCTGTTTTCCTGCGGACTGAACTTTGTCTTCCTCTTCTTCTTGTCCTTGCCCTTCCCTGACCCCGAGGTCCCAGGCTGGTCCTCCGTGGGGCTTGTGGGGTTCTGGTTGTCCTCTGTACTTGCTCCGGCTGCCTCCATTGTGCTTCGCTGTTGTTTGGCTCTTGTTTGTATGTTTTTTTCTACTTTTATGGTGCATTTTCCAGCATGACGCGTGGGACTTGCAGGCCTGTGGCTGGTTTTCGTAGATTTTTGTATCGCGATTGGCGTCATCGCTACTATTTTCGCATTGGGGTTTCGCGTTTTTGCGGCGTCGCGTTGTTTTTAACGCGTTCATTTGACGCGTTGTCCTTTGACTATCGCATGGTACCGCCGTGTTGTGAATACCACGTTGACACCGAGTTGTTTTCCCGCGATGCACTGCGATGTGTGGGGTTGCGTTAAGCTACACTTGCGGTAGTTATCACACGTTCTTGAGAATATGCCCCAGAGTGTGTTTTAGAAGTCTAATAAAATAACAAATGTGTATAACAATTGCATTGTAGTATCTCTGGAAATAGAACCCTAAGTATAGACTTTTACTGCAGTGTGAGAGGCTGATGAGCCATCGTTCCCAGGGCTACTTGTATAAATTCTTTAACTCCCCAATTGCATATTTATGTGCATTTTCCAACTAATATTTACTATATTTATTTATTTGGAGGAGCTCTTTATTGAGAGTTCTTCAGAAAAGAATGATTCAGATTCATTCGCTACATGCCTAAAGGAACAAGACCTGGAAAGAGTCTAACAGTTTTTTGCCTTTATTCAAAACATTGCATTATTGGAAGGGTAGAGAAGGGAATGCGCCATTATTAGGAGTGCAGAGACCTAGATAACTTAAGTGCAACTCTAGACAAAGCTGATGTATACTCAATCTGAAAGAGGTGGGCTGAAAATAATTTAGTGTAGTGTTTGGGGAAAAAATATCTCAAAAGGGTATGCAACATCAATAAATAACATGTATTGGTTAGATATATTTGTCCTTGATTTTTGCCTCTTTTTTTCTGGAGCTGTTTTTCCTTGTTAAATTCATTAGTATGGGTGGTTATTCTAGACTCCACTTGATCATTGGGTATTTTTGCGGTGTTGCTTCTCAGCTTTTGTAAAGTTCTTCATCTTCAGTAAAGAACTATCCATATGGGAGGTTTAGCCCGGTTTACTCCCAGACCTAAAAGTTGAAGTGGCGTGACTATCTGAAGCAGTGCATCCATTACAGAAATATAAGTTGCAATTCTGCAGGTTTGTTCTGTTTAGATTCTGTTGATATTTGTTTACCATTGCACAGTTCTAGAATGTTCCATCCTGCTTCATCTTCAGTAATAAAGCTTTCCATACCCTCTATGGGAAGGGTTTAGTGTTAAAATCACTACAAATAATGAAACATATAATCAATGTATGTCATCTTAATGAGCTTGTGGTAGATTGTATTTCCTTTAACACTTCTGCAATGATTCTCATATATTGATATGCTTCTGAGTTATAGCCTGGCGGGATATGGACAATCAGAATCTCTATGGGTTCTTGTGACAAATGTACACCTGTCAATATGATGTATAAAATGTTAAATGGAACATTTGGGATTGGCAACTGCTGCATTTGACAATGTAGTTTGGCAGAAACACAGGCTTGCAAATTCCCATAGAGCCTCCTTTTAAGGGTTTGTTTTGTACTTCTGAAAATTCAGAAAAGTTGCCTAAGGCTAGTTCTGTTCCCATTTGTAATTCAACCTATGTTTCCTGAAAGCAGCATACACCATATGACTTGACAAAAGGTTGCTAAATCAGGATCATTATTTTGATATTTAAACCAGCAATATTTCAAGAAAGAATTGTCATCTGACTGGGTGGAAAGAGAAAGGGTTCTTTAATGCTAAACTGGCAATGATAGGTTAATTTGGTCTTTACTTCCTACTGCATTGCAGGTAGCCATGTCAATGCATTTTCCACCACAGCTTATATTGTGGCCAAACTTCTGCCACTTTGTGGCCATATTTCCACTCCGCTTACCTTTCCATTTTGGTTGCAATCATGTCCTAGCTTCTTCTCTAACGTATTCAGGCTACCTAAAGAGCCAACTGGGTGGTGCCTCTGAATTATATTTTCACTTTTAGACAATTTGAATGCTTCCACTTGCTGTCGATTTTGTATGAAAGGGTTGCCTTTGGAACATGGTGATGGTGGATTCATCTCAGTACCCATAATGGTGAGTTGGTCCACATTATCCATGATAAGTTTATGGATGTCAATAGATTGAAATATTGAAAATCTACCTCAGTCATAGGTAGATTTTTCGTATCACCTGTACATTTTAGAAGATTCACATGGTTTATGTGATGTGAGGTTAGTAGTCTTAAGGAAGGTGTTGCATAAAAAATACTGAGTAGACATAACCTTTTCAATGAGATACATAGGGAAGAACCAGCGAATAAATCCACCAGCTCAAAAAGCAGTCTCCCCAGTGTTGTTGGAAGGTGCCACCTGATTGAAGGCAGTAATTGCATTTCCTACAGGCATCTACCGTAGCTTTTCTTTGTCTGTTGCTGCAATTGTAGAGAAAGTGACAGAAAAATTGCATTACATCATGGATGTTTTTGATGGGTAGTTTGAGCTGACAGCCACTTGCAATGGTACATTATTTTAACAGACTTTTTTATTTGCCCATCTATTTTGCAATGCTGATCATGGACAGCCTACCAAAAAGGTTTGTAGGATTGATCACCTAAGCGTTCAAATTTATGAAGTTCTGAAGTGTGCAGTGTGAGAAATTAGGCTAATGGTTGAGGGGGTGTTAACTCTTCTCAAGCAACAACTACAATTCTTGTCAGGGTGAAGCACAAAAGTCACTAAATTGACTTGTACTTAACCCTCTGGTAGCTGGCAATGTGTTAAATATGTATGCTGCACAGAACTAGTAACAAAGTGAAAACACAACACAATAAAAATCCAAAACCAATTTAGAAAACCAGATTGTGGTTTAATAAATAATGTGAGACCATAATATCAAAAATCCAATGAGGAGGACTAGAGATATGTAATTTTAAAGATCTACATGAAGGTAGTGCCAGCTGAGGGTATATGGTCACGTTGGACCGGCACAAAGTCATAAGTTCAGTGCCAACTGCGATAGAGTGCAGGCTGGGCAGAGGACCAAGTTTGGCCCATTTGTGTCCTTCTGTAACGAAACTGGTGAATCACTGACAGAATATCGACTACAGAAATATCGACGACAAAAATATCGGAGCCGAAATATCGATGTCCAGAATATCGAAGTCCTATCTACATTATGGTAAGTACAAAAATATCGAAACAAAAATATCGTTGTAAAAAATATTGTTGTTAAAAATATCGTTTTTTTTAAATGTCTAAAAAATAATGTAAAATAAAGTAAATAATACATATAAATAAAAAAACATAGTTAGAATTATTTGAAAATGTTTAAAATTATAAATAATAAATATAATGTTAATAAAAATTAAACATACATATATATAAAATATAATATATAAATGTACTTTATAATATTAAAAAATAAATATTATAATAAATTATAAAATGTTAGAAACATATTAAAAATTATAAATACATATATATATATACATATACCAGTAAATATAAAATAAAAATACAATATTTATATAATAATTAAAAAAATATATATATTTTTAATCTTTTACAATTACATTTCACACTACATTAACAGGAACAGTAGAGTAAACATTGGATAGCGGAGAGTATAAAATTACTATTCCCACTCCAGGGAGTGCAACAGTAGGGAAAGAGTTGGATAGCGAATAGGAATAATTTGCTATTCCCACTCCAGAAAATGCAACAGTAAGGAAAGTGTTGGATAGCGGAGGGGAATAATTTACTATTCCCACTCCAGCAAATAAAACAGTAGGGAAAGTGTTGGATAGCATATGTGAATAATTTACTATTCCCACTTCAGGGAGTGCAACATTAAGAAAAGTGTTGGATAGCGGAGGGGTATAAATTACTATTCCCACTCCAGGGAGTGCAACAGTAGGGAAAGTGTTGGGTAGCGGAGGAAATAATTTACTATTCCCACTCCAGGGAGTGCAACATTAAAGAAAGTGTTGGATAGCGGAGGGGTAAAAATTACTATTCCCACTCTAGCGACTGCAACAGTAGGGAAATTGTTGGATAGCGCAGTGGATAACATTACTATTCCCACTCCAGCGAGTGCAACAGTAGGGAAAGTGTTGGATAGCGGAGGGGAATAATTCACTATTCCCACTCCAGCAAGTACAACAGTAGGGAAAGTGTTGGATAGCGGAGGGGTAAAAATTACTATTCCCACTCCAGGGAGTGCAACAGTAGGGAAAGTGTTGGATAGCGCAGTGGATAAAATTACTATTCCCACTCCAGCGAGTGCAACAGTAGGGAAAGTGTTGGATAGCGGAGGGGAATAATTTACTATTCCCACTCCAGCAAGTACAACAGTAGGGAAAGTATTGGATAGCGGAGGGGAATAATTTACTATTCCCACTTCAGGGAGTGCAACATTAAAGAAAGTGTTGGATAGCGTAGATGTAAAAATGACTATTCCCACGCCAGAGAGTGCAACAGTAGGGAAAGTGTTGGATAGCGGAGTGGATAAAATTCTATTCCCACTCCAGCGGGTGAAACAGTAGGGAAAGTGTTGGATAGCAGAGGGGAATAATTAACTATTCCCACTCAAGCAAAATAATTAAAATTAATTAATAACATTTTAATTAATTATAAAAAATTTACCTCCCACCATATTCCCCTATAAATGACACCACCAATAATATAAAACATAACACTATTAACATAATCAATTTATGATTAATTAATTAATTAATGAAAATTAACAAATATTAAAAACAATCAAGAATAAATTAATTCATGCGATTAACACTATAAAAAAGTTTAAAAAAATATTATACTAAACAATTTTAAAAAATATATTAAAATTAAATTACTTCCCAGCCTACTCCCCTATCAAACCACAACCCGCTCCTAAAAAATAACACAATTAAGATATTTACCAATTAATTCTTAATAATTAACAACAAATTAATAACTAATTAATATCAAATTAATTACAACAATGAACAATATAAAATATTAAATACATAGATATTAATTAATAAGACATTTTAATTAATTAATTATAATTAAATTACTTCCCACCCTATTCCCCTATAAACCCACAACCCACTCCTAAAAATAAAAAAATTATGATATTTACCAATTAATTATTAATAATTAACAAACAATTAATAACTAATTAATAATTAATTAATTACCACAATTAACAATATAAAATATTAAATACATAAATATAAATTAATCAACATTATTTATTTATTAATTATAATTAAAATACTTCCCACCCTATTCCCCTATAAACCCACAACCCGCTCCTAAAAAATAACACAATTTAATTAATTAATTAACTAATCAATTAATAAAATTTTATAACCAATTAATATAAAATTAATAAAAAATTAATTATAAATAATAATTAATAAAGATTATTGATTACTTTATTAAAATTAAATTACTTCCCACCCTATTCCCCTATAAACCCACAACCCGCTACAGAACTAAAATACGCAAAATGTAATTTACATAAAATAAATAACTTCTAAAAATTTCACAAATACATTAAAAAAAACAGATATACTTATACAAAAAACATTAGATCACATACTACTAACATATATACTAAAATACAGAACACTAATATAAATATCGATATTATTAACAACGATATTATGACAAACGATATTACTGACTTCAATATTAAAAAAAACAATCTTTCTTACCTTCATGTCGATATTCTGGTCGCCGATATTCTTGATGTCGATATTCTGTCCCTTCGATATTTCCAACTCGATATTTTTGTATTTCGAAAATAAAAACTCGATATTATTTCTGTTTACCGAAACTGGTGCTCATGTAAAGCGCTCTGATACCCGATGTCTCGGGTCTAGTTCGCGCTATATAAAACTCTAAGGATTGCACCTTTTGTCCTTGGTGCATGGTCTGCATGGCATTGCTTTACAAGGCTTCATGTCGTCTGGTGTGAGTTTCAATGAGGCTGTGCGGCGAGGTTTTGCAGGTCTTAGTGTTGCTTGGCATTGGTTTCAATGAAGCTTTCAGCTTTGCAGCGCAGCTTTGTGTGGCTTGGCATCACTGTCCACAGGTTCAGGAGTACTTAAGAGTTGGTCTGAGGGTCCAATATTTATACCCGGTGCCAGCTTTCAAGTGGGAGAAAGTTCTATACTCCCCCCACATCTGGTTTTGGAATTATCTTCCTTCTCCTGCCCTAGCTCCAAGGGGTCTGGGGTGACAATAAACTAGTGTGAAGTCCTTTGTGAGTGTGTTGAGGCAGCCCCTTTGAAGTGTAAGTGTGGTAGGTTACAGCACCACCTCATGCATCCTGACCAGAACACCTGACATCCTGACAACATCTAGTCCCCCTTTGTATAACTGTCTGAGAGGACTACACAAAGGCCAACGGCCAGCTACACCTAGTCATGTGACCCAGCATACAGGATGCAGGCAGCAAATGGTCAGGCCAAGAAAACACCAGCTTTCTAAAAGTGGCATTTTCAGAACTGTGAGTTACAAATTCATTGGAGACCAAACATGACTTTTCTATGAATGAATTTAGAGTGTTTCACTACCAGCACATGTAACATTCAAAAGTACTTGGTCAACTTTTTACAAGCACTGCACCAGACATTGTAATAATAGCTAGCATAGGAAAGGGATGAATCAAGTTATTTTCAATTAAATAACCATCTGGATGAAAGAGAAATATTGGAAGTTTGGAAATAGAAAGCTCTGTGAGTAATATAAATGCCAAAATATATCTCTGAAAATCTAGAATCTTGATTCCAACACTGGAGTTTAGTGCTTTAATTTTGTAATCATGTATTTTATGTATTTTACTACTCCAAATAAATTTGGAAATAATGGGATCCAAATTGTGTTTAAATTTAGTGGTGAATTGTACAGAAAGCACTGAGACCATAAATTGAATCTGTAGAACAATAACCATTTTAACTGTCTTGACTTTGCCCCAACAATTTAGATGCACTCTACCCGGCCCAGCTATGAGTGGTGGCAGAGGTCAAGTTGTGGCATTTCACCTTCCCTGAGGAAGTATGGAACTGGATCAAGGGATGGCGCGTAACAGGTCTAAAGGGTGCTAAAGACCAGAGGAGTAGGCGACAGGAGATGGACCAGGAAAAGTCACCATCTGCCATGCCAGACCAGCAGCGGACCTAGGACTTACCAAAGGACACGTGAGAAGTTGATATAAGTTGGGGGAGGGTGGCTGAGATTGTTGTTATGCTCAGTGCGAGGCACTGAGATGCTGAGTCATATGAGTTATGCTGAGAGTGCTGGGTAAGTTCAATAGAGGGGACATGGTACTCAATAGGACACTGGTTCTTTTACTTACCAAGCTAGTGGGGATAACAAACTCAGACTGAGGATATGGACCAGATTCTACAGTGGCAGAGCTAGCCATCCCACGCCACGAGATGCTTATTTTTGGGCGACAGGCACTTTACAAGTTGGGGCAGTGGGTGGTTTTTAACTCACATAGCAGGGTAGCAGGGAGGGGGGAGTTATAGGGTTCCCTTCAACTGTGGATGTTAACTGTTATGACAACTCACTTGAGTATTTCCTCACCTACAGAACAGTCAGGGACAATAGGGCTGTATCAAGGGTGGAGTAACACACGTAGGGCAGGTTCTAGAAGGTCAGAGCTCCACAGACACGAGGTCCCCACACCTAAGGGGGCTCACACACAGAATGAGGTAAATATTTAGACCTGGAGCATAAATGGTCATGGGCAATAAGATTAAGCATACGCTAGTGCATCAGCATTTACGTCAGCATGCCCCCGACCTCACATTACTCCAGGAAACACATCTTAGGGGCAATCAGTACAGCAGTTTCTCCCGTCTTGAATACTTCTTCAACCACCATATGTGCGCAGGTAGATTTCGGGCAGCAACACACTATATGAGGGGTATTTTCGATCACTCCCCTGTCAGGTTGCTATTGGAAGGAACCCACAGAGAGTTTGTGCTGACCCCGAAGATAGACCCCTGATATTTGAAAGATAGGGGCCTCAAGGGGAAGCTCAGGGAGCAGTAGAGATGTATTATGCATCGGGGGACTGTGAATTCTTTGTTTGTCCTCTGGGAGGTGTTCAAAATGGTTCTGCGGGGCCAGGCCAAGGCTTTAATAGGGGGTACAAGGAAAGAACACCAACTCAGATGCTCCATCATTGAGAGTGATATTTTAGCACTGGAAGCTAGAGTGCTGGCTAAAGGAACAGCGGAACTTAGATATCAGTTGCGTCTCTGGCAGCAGGACCTCAGAGCATTGGCGGAGAACAGGGCACGGAGTCATGCACTGGCAACGAAGCGCCGGTTATATGATGTTGGAAACAAGGCCAACAAACTATTAGGCTGGCTTGAAAAAAGAGATAGGGATCGGTCCTGGGTCTTAGAAGTGATCACTAGGGAGGGCACACTCCGAACAACTAGTTCATCTATAGCAGACACATTTGCCAATTATTATGAGGGTCTTTACATGTCCACAACATTCAGACCTACTGTTGAGTGTGTTGAGTTTTTGGGGGAACTTACCCTAGAAACACTCACTAGTGAGGACAGGGAGGCGTTGGAAGCTGACCTGACAGAAGAGGAACTTATAGTGGCATTGCGGGATTTGCAGTGGGGGAAGGCAGCAGGGCCTAATGGCCTACCAGTAGAATTATATAAAGGGATGGTGGACAAGGTGGCACCACATATGATAGCTATGTTTCAGGAGGCGTGTGAAGGAGGATGTCTGACAAAGGACCAGCGAATAGCTAATACAGTAGTTATACATAAAAAGGGCAAGCCGCCAACAAACTGTGGCTCATAAAGGCCTATATCTTTGCTAAACATTGAGGCTAAGGTGGTAGGTAAAATTCTGGTGGCCAGACTGCGCACTGTCATTACATTGATCGTACATCCTGACCAATCGTGCTGTATGCCCCACAGAAGCACCCGTCTTAACTTGCGACATTTATTTGGAGTGCTTCATGTCTCTTGATGCCAAGTTGGCGTTTGATAGCATTGAATGGAACTATATGTTTGCCACACTGACACGGTTGGGATTTGGCCCGAAATTTTGTGGCTGGGTCTGGCTACTTTACCAGGAACAATTAGCTAGGGTATAGGTCAAAGGTGCCGACTCTCATGTTTTCACCCTGCAGAAGGGCACAAGGACTCTCACATATTTGCCCTGCAGAAGGGCAGGGATACCCCCTCTCCCCCATGATATTTGCTCTGGCCCTTGAACCACTTGCAGCCTGAATCCGGCAGGACCCACTGCTGCAGGGGGTGAGGTGCGGCGAGGAGTGGGAGTAATGTTTCTTACTCTACGCTGATGACATCTTGCTCTACCTGACCAATCCGATCCTCTCCATAGACAGAATCCTACATATAGTTTACCTTTTTGGCAGCTATTCGGGCTATTGCATCAACTGGACCAAATTGCTGGTCTTCCCCCTGTCCAATAATGACACACAGCTCCCCTGATCCTGTACGGCACCATTAGTGAGGGTGGGTTTTCTATACATGGGGATACATATTACCAGAGACCCCCAGGAATTCATATGCAAGAAACTTCTCCCGCAATTGGAAAGGCTGAGAGGGGATGTCATGTACTGGGGTACTCTGCTGTTATCCCTGATGGGCAAAGCCACGTTCAATAAGATGATGACACTCCCACGTCTTATATATGTGCTCCCAAACACCCCCTGTAGGGTCCCACAGGAGTTTTTCCAGAAAATGGAACACGAAGTCCTCTTGTTGCTGTGGGAAGGGGGATCGCCACGCGTCATGCTCTCCAAACTCTAGAGGGAGTTCTACAATGATGGGCTAGTAGTTCCAGATATAGTCAAGTATTATTGGGCAAGCCAGCTGCTTGTGGTCAATGACTGGGTCCTTGCAGACCACCAGAAGTCAGCAATAAAGCAGTCAGAGAGGCAATGGGTCACAGAGACCACTAGACAATCCTCTAACCGAGGAGGAGAGAGTGAGGATTGCCACTACACACCCATACAGTAGCTAGAATATGGAGGGAAGCCACAATGGTTTTGGGCTGGAGCGGCAGACTCACCAGCTTGACACTGCTATGGGACAGTGACCATCTACAAGAGGTGGGTGGACTGAAGGGCTTCTCGAGCTGGGAACTAATAAGAATTGAACACTTGGGGGATATCTGGAGGGACCAGGCCTTCATCACATTCAAAACCCTGAGCCAGGTATTTGAGTTGGTGGATGCAGAAAGATATAAGCATCTGCAGCTGGGGTACTCCCTGAGGAGACACATACCAGAAAGGGAGCAGCTGCCTGATGCCTTGCCTCTTGAGGATCGTCTCCTTGCGGAGCACATACCCGACAAGGCGATTTCCATTATCTATCGGAAGTTGGTCAACAATTCCCCTGATCCGCTCGTTGCACTGTGGTAAGTCTGGGTGGGGGATCTAGGCAACTTAGAGGATGGTGACTGAGCGGAAACAATTCAGAGTCTGCGTTAGTTAGCAATGCCGGCATGGTTTTGCCTAGTTGAGCTCATAATTCTACATAGATACTACTACTCAAGGACCCTGTTGGCCAAAATTGGGAGAGCGCCCACATCAATATGTCTCCAGGGTTGTGGACAAGAGGGTAAATCTTTTCACACTCTGTGGGAATGCCAGGTGAAACAGGAGTACAGGAGGGGCATCACTGGTGTCATGTCCCATGAATTTTTACCTGAGATCCCACTGGATGCAAAGTGACTCCTACTAGCAGTGTTGGGGGAAGAATCCTGGCCTAAATATCAGAAAATCTGGCTGCAGTTGACTGCGGGGCTGGCCAGCGGAATATTGCAAGAGCGTGGGGGAGTGCTGATACACCAAGACTCAAGGATTGGGAGTCTGATCTAGACTGGTGCCAGAGAGCAGAAAAGGTAGTTTATCAGAGCAGGGGCTGCCCCAAGAAGTGGGAAAAGGTGTAGGGGGCCTGGCAGACTTAGAGGGGTACTTATGGACAGGGAGCATATTCCAGGGGACAGAAAACACTTTATGCTAGATAGGAGATGGGAACCTGCCATATAAAGTATGATGGGCTGTAAGAGCAACACTTTTGATTATGATCCATACCCTGTTTTGGCTGCCATCATTTTCTAACTGCCATGTATGTAACACAATATTTCACATGTCTTGACTGTGTACATTGTATGGTAAGCATGGTTTCAATAAAAAGAGTTTAAAAAATAACAATTTAGATGCAAAGAAGACCACTTATTGATCTTCTCCATTACTTTTGTTAATGTACTTTCATGAGGTATCATGCACATGCCATAAACATTTGGACTGATTTTCCCATAGAACCTGTGGAATCCCAGATGCTACAGCTGCTATGGGACCCTGGGTCACCTCGGGGAATAATCTCTTGCATTTACAAGTCTCTCAAGGGCGATCGCCAAATTGATATGTCGAGAGTCTGTAACAGATGGACTGATGCTCTGCCAGAGCTGCTTTCTGATGGTGCCTGGAGAAGAGTGCTTGCACAGGTCAGGGAGGTGGCGAGTAATGCACGAATCAAACTGATTCAATTTTATTATTTACACCACACTTATATGATGCTGCAGTGGTTACAGAGAATCAACAGTGCTCGGTATGTTGCTTTCCCATGGTATGGGTTTGCACCAGCGTCTTTCCTCCATCTGACGTGAAACTGTAGTAGATTCCGAGGATATTGGGGGGAAGTTCTGTGGGTTTTGTGGTGGGTCACAAGTGTACCGTTGGAATCTTCTGTCAGTCACTGTCTACTTGGGGTGCTCCTGATGCCGAGGAGTGGAGGTTACGGAGGGTGTGAACCAACGAGCATGCGGAACAGGAGGTTACGAGTGGTGTGAACCAATGAGCATGCGGAACAGAATTTGTAATGGGCAGATATGTTGGATAGCTTAACAAAGGTTGACTTGCTGGTGGACGACAGCCCGGCTGCCTCCCAAAACCCAGGACCAGAGTCCACTCCTGTGGAGGGTTAGAGAGAGGTCTCTAGAGCTGGGCTTGGATGCGTGACTGCTCATGGCTGAGTCTGAGTGCAGCACAGACATGAGCTGGGGGTGGATGTGGTGGTTGGAGGCCCTTTTCCATCTTGCCCCCTCTGGGGAGTTTCCTCGCCTTCGTTTTACCATTCACCTGTTCCCTGTTCCTCCCTATCACACTCGTTATATTGCGATGTGGTTGGGGGGCTTCTGTTATTGGAAGATTATTACTGTACTTACCCACCGCTGCCACTTGCTTTCCTTTGGTGTTTTTTGTTGTTGTTGTTGTTCAACGGTGATAACATGCAGCATTGATTTCCTGCGCTTGGATATTGCTCAATCAATCAATCAGGGGCTTGCACAGCACAGCTACTCACCTGTGAGGGTCTCAAGGCACAGGGGTGGATGGGGCTGCTGGTCGGACTGGGTGGCGGATCATTCAAAGATAGGTACACAACAAGAAGCTACCCTGTATGAGTGTCTGATTCTAATGAGAACTGAGGCGCACTACGCCTTCTTCTGTGTGGTGTTGGGCATATCAAAAAAATGTAAGGACTGTCCTCACACCACTAGGTGTCATGCTTCATCATCAGCAGTCCTCGCTCTCTAAAAAACACGTTTGATAGAGAGCGGGCCTTCACCTGGAGACAGGGAGGAACTTCTATAACTAAGTGGGGGCCCGTGCACCTATATTACTTGGAGGCCAGCTCACCCTGTAGCCTCTTGTTCCCTCCCCTAGTGAATATTACTGATTTAGTGTGTATATAGATCATTCAAAGAGCCAGTTCTTGAGGTCTTTCCTGAATTGGGTAAGTGATGCTGATTGCCTGAGGTGCAGGGGCAGGGAGTTCCATGTCTTGGCGGCGAGGTAGGAGAAGGATCTTTCTCCGGTTCTGGTGAGATGGGCGGATTGGAGTTGTCTGGTGGGTACATGGAATGTGAGGCGGTGGTTCAGGTACGCTGGTCCTTCGTTGTGTAGGGCTTTGTAGGCTTGAGTGAGGAGCTTGAAAGTGACTCTTTTGTTCACTGAGAGTCAGTGGAGTTGTTGGAGGTGTTGCGTGATGTGGCTGCAGCAGGAGTTGCCGAGGACCAGTCTGGCAGTGGCATTTTGGACGTACTGTAGTTTATTGAGTTGTTTCTGGGTAGCGCCAGCATAGAATGTGCTGCCGTAGTCGAGTCTGCTGGTGATGAGTGCTTGGGTGACCATCCTTCTGGACTCTATGGGGATCCATCTGAAAGTCTTTCAGAGCAGGCAGAGCGTGTAGAAACAGGCTGAGGAAACTGCATTGATTTGGCGGTCCGTCATGAGAGAAGAGTCCAGTGTGATGCCAAGGTTGCGTGCTTGGTCCGTCTGGGTGGGGGAAGCACCCAGAGCAGCTGGCCGCCAGGATTCATCCCAGGCTGATGTGGTGGGTCCCAAGATAAGGACTTTGGTCTTGTCCGAGTTGAGCTTGAGGCACCTGTCCTTCATCTATGTCGCGACGGCCTTTATTCCGCTGTTGAAGCTGGTTCTGGTGGTTGAGGGTTCATTGGTGAGGGAGAGGATCAGCTGGGTGTCGTCAGCGTAGGAGACGATGTTGAGTCTGTGGCTTCTGACTGGCTGTGAGGGGGGCCATGTAGACGTTGAAAAGCGTAGGGCTCAGGGAGGAGCCCTGGGGGACTCCACAGCTGATCTCTGTGGGTTCTGGGATGAACTGTGGTAGTCTGACTTGCTGGGTCTGGCCAGTGAGGAAGTAGTGGATCCAGTCCAGAGCCCTATCGCGGATGCCGGCGTCGTGGAGTCTGGCAATTAGGGTGTGGTGGAAAATGGTGTTGAAGGTGGCCGAGAGATCTATTAGGATGAGGGCTGCTGTCTCACCCCGGTGGAGGAGGGGGCTGATGGCGTCTGTGGTGGCGAGGAGTGCAGTCTCTGCTGTGGTTGCTTCGGAAGCCGGATTGGGAGGTGTCCAGGACATAGTTCACTTTGATGAAGTTGGGCGTTGATGGCCTTCTCTATGACCTTGGCTGGGAAGGGGAGGAGGGAGATCGGTGTGAAGTTCTTGAGGTCTGTCGGGTCTGTGGATGGCTTATTTAGCAGGGTGTCAATCTCTGCATGTTTCTAGTCGTCGGGGAAGGTCGCGGTTTTAATGGATCAGTTGATGGTGCAGCGGATCTGGGAGGTGATGGCGGCGGCTGCTCTGTGGAAGATATGGTACTGGCAAGGGTCCGTCAGGGCCCCAGAGTGGATGCTCTTCATAGTCTTGAGCGTGTACTCTGTAGTGAGCAGGGTCCAGCAGGTCATGGTCTATTGAAGGGCGGCTTGGTTGTCTGCGATAGTGGGGGGGTGTGGTGGCCAGGTCTAGGGTGTCGAAGCTGTCGTAGATCTTCCTGATCTTGTGGTGGAAGAAGGTGCCTAGTTTGTTGCAGAGGTCTTGGGAGGGGGGAACGTCTGAGGTCTCGCTGTTGGGCCTGGTGAACTCCTACATGATGGTGAAGAGTTCTATGCTGTTTTGTGTGTTAGCATTGATTCTGTCTTGGATGGCCCTTTTCTTAGTGGTTTTGAGGAGGAGGTGGTGCGTGTTGACGGTGGACTTGAAGGTTGCGTGAGTTTCCGGAGTTTTGTTGCTCCACCATTTCTTCTCGAGACATCTGCAGGTGCGTCTGGATTCGTGGACGGAGGGGTGAACCAGCTGGCTGCCTTGGATCATTGTTTGCCTGATCTTCTCTTGAGGGGAGCCAGGGTGTCGGCGCAATTGGAGATCCATTGGTGGAGGTTGCGTGGTGCGGTGTTGCCGTCCGTGGGCGTTGGCGGAGTGGTGCTCACTATTAATGCCTTGGTTCTGCACTGGAAATAGATCATTTTCTGCCCTACTTCAACTGTACTGTCTCATTGTGCCTTGATTATTGCACTAATCATAATAAAAACATGTTAAAGAATATGTATAGTTTCATAATTTATGTGAATAGTATCCTTAGTAGATGTTGCACACGTGTTACAAAGATAATTTATAGTGTTATTACACTAAACAATCTCAGTATTATGTAGGATGTTGGCAGTCTAATACATATTGTAAAGCCTTAAACCCTAGCATATTTGTGAATAGTTTGCAAAAGAGACACAATAGATGCAGAGGATCAAGAAGAAATAGTAAAATACAAGCAATAGTTTACAGAATTACATTTTCAATAGAAATATACTTGTTTTCAATCAAATTACATAAAGAACAAATTAGAGATGACATTGCTAATAAGCATTTTTGCTGCTGGAGAAGTATATAGCTTTGACCATATCTGTTAAATGTATACAAAATTTATAAAATTCAAACGTTTTGAATCAAAAAGACCAATCAACTTTACCAAAAGCATTTCCCGTGTTTTGTGCCAAAAGGCCAACAGGATTTTTAATGAACTTAATTGAGATAAAACATTACAAATAGTCCTGTTAGGGGACGTGTTTCTAAAGACTACCTGACTGGGTCCATTGCTGGGTCCACTGCTGCTGCATAGCCTCCGCTGCCGGCATGAGGGGAACGGCTTGATTTCTCTTGTTCCCGGCCGTGAAGGGAACGGCCCAATGAGACTTCATCTCCCACAGGCCCCTGCACTCCTGCAATCACGTCACCGCGCCGGAGGGCGCAATAAAATCTCAGCGGCCCTCCCGCAGCGCGGGACGTGTTTCTAAAGCCTACCTGACTGGGTCCATTGCTGGGTCCACTGCTGCTGCATAGCCTCCGCTGCCGCCGTGAGGGGAACGGCTTGATTTCTCTTTTTCCCGGCCGTGAGGGGAATGGCCCAACGAGACTTCATCTCCCACAGGCCCCTGCACTCCTGCAATCACGTCACTGCGCCGGAGGGCGCGATAAAATCTCAGCGGCCCTCCCGCAGCACGGGAAGTGTTTCTAAAGCCTACCTGACTGGGTCCATTGCTGGGTCCACTGCTGCTGCATAGCCTCCACTGCCGCCGTGAGGGGAATGGCTTGATTTCTCTTTTTCCCGGCCGTGAGGGGAACGGCCCAACGAGACTTCATCTCCCACAGGCCCCTGCACTCCTGCAATCACGTCACCGCGCCGGAGTGCGCGATAAAATCTCAGCGGCCCTCCCGCAGCGCGCGGCGTGTTTCTAAAGCCTACCTGACTGGGTCCATTGCTGGGTCCACTGCTGCTGCATAGCCTCCGCTGCCGCCGTGAGGGGAACGGCTTGATTTCTCTTTTCCCGGCCGTGAGGGAACGGCCCAACGAGACTTCATCTCCCACAGGTCCCTGCACTCCTGCAATCACGTAACCGCGCCGGAGGGCGCGATAAAATCTCAGCGGCCCTCCCGCAGCGCGGGAGTGCCCGGGCCGTGCCGGGGCAAAGCCCGGGCCAAGGGTGGGCCCATCTGCACCCGTCTGAGACCGGCAGAGGCCGGGCTGGGCCTTTCTCTTGGCCGTTGTTTTTTGAGCTGTTGGTTAACCTGCTTGCTGATACTTGAATAGCCAGTCACTAAGACCTTGCACCTGCGGAAGAAGGTAGGCCTGCACCTACACCTATCATACAGACTCTGCACGGATGCACAACTTAAGCACCGGTATTTGAAGCCCTTGATAGGGAGGAAGCTTCCCTGGACTAGTGTTGGACATATATCACGAACAAGAGGCATTCCCCTGCGCCTACTGTACTTGTATATTCACCGTTTAAATTTATTTTATTTATTTTTATCCATTATTATGTTTATATTTGTCTCAGTTTAGTATTGGTATCACTTTAAAGTTATGGGGAGGCGAAAGGCTCAGTTGGGGCCTGTTGGGGCTAAATCAGCGGTTAGTTCCTCTTCCACGGTCACCACAATGGACTCCTTTTTGCAGAGAGCAGCTGCCGTCATCGATAAAGAGATTGAATTAGTGAACAGGCGTCTTTCCAGATCACCCCCTAACTGTCTGCACCCACCTTTACTCAGATCTAGTGTGCCCCTGGTTGAATCTCCACCTGCCTGTTCCGACAGCTGCCAGGGGTCGCCTGCAGCTTCCGTTATTACTGAAGGGTTAGTTCCTGTATATGAAGCTCCTCTTCGGCCCCTTCCCCGACCCCGCATAGATCTCTCTCCCCAGTTATAATAATTGAAAGAAGAGAAAGTATTGTTCCCCTACAAGGGAAGGATAGCACTAACACACAGAATCCTATGTCCACCCATTCTCTCTTCCATAGGGAGATTAGTCAATCCATTGCCCAGGGGGCCTAACACCGGGGGAGCGCAAAACGGAAACTTCAAACTACAGGGGTAAAGCAAAAAGACCAAAACTCACCTCTGCCAATAAGCCTTCTGCCAAGTCCTCGGCGCTTAAGCCGGTAGTTACAAATCTAGACACGATGGTCATCAATGCCTTTAAAGATATAATGACAACCCTGTTGGATACTAAACTGAGTCCTATCCTAGAGAGGTTGACATCAATCGAGAAAAGTCTTGTAGGGGGGTCCAAACTAATGCCTTTGTAAACTGTGGGGCTACAAGTGAGATCCCAGAATTAGAATCAGTCGCCAAGTCTGACCCGGGCTTACTCAAAAACTCTACCAAATCTCATGGAGACCAGCAGCTTGTGCAGCGTCATACGGCACATTTAGCTCAAGGGGAGGTAGACGACTCAAGGGGTGGCCAGATTCTCAGTAGGCCCCTGGCAGTTCCCCTGCACAGGCGGGACCGCCAATTCTCTGCAGGCCAGTTGGATGGCCCCGTGGTGTTGTCAGGGGAGGTTCGTCAGCGCCCTCCTACTATTCATCTTCCCCCAGAATCCACTCCTTATGTAGTGGTCTTGGGGAACGTCCCGCCTCTTCCCCCAGGTGTAAACGAGGATTACAACAAGTTAAAGAACAAGGTACTCCACTGGTTATCAACTAATACCCCTGTGGCTCCTGGTGTGGAACGTAACATTATTATGGTACGCCGAGTGGATTGGATAGGCAGTTCCAGGAAGCCGGGAGGGGGTGACTGTGTTATAGTAAACTTCAACAGGGCCTCTATACCCGAAAGAATCCTGTCAGGGGATATTCATGTCGGTCCACCACATCACGGGTCCACAATACAGGTACTTCCACTGGGTTTCTTTTATAGAACTGATTCTCAGGGGTATATATCAGGGAATAATGACAGGGATCTTGCTCGAGCCAGTTGGTCATATAAAAACTCTGCAGGTAGGAACCAAGGGCTCTCACAATTACCTTACGGTATAAGTCACTCATGGGGGCCTCACTTTGTTCCTGTCGCGCCTCCTACACTAGCACTAGCTAATAGATTTTCTATGTTATCGGGGTTGGAGGAATGTGATTGACTGGATATCCCTACCGAGACCGTAGCGGAGCCAATGCACCAACAGAGGGCTCCCTCAACCTTGGCAACCGAGATAGAGACACTGCGGATGGCTCACCTTCCTTTAACACAAAGAGAGGTGACACCCCATGTTTTGGACAGTAACGTTCTATCATGGAACATAGCAGGCCTGGCAGATAAGTTCCAGGACCCCGTATGGCAACAGTTTGTTAGGCATTTCTTAGTAATCTGCCTTCAAGAAACCTGGTTGGTGGATTGCAATCTGTTTTTGGAGGGTTTCAAAGCTTATTTTGTTCCTGCCTCCCCGTCAACTAGTGCCAGAGCCAAAGGAGGTTTGGTTACTTATATCTCGCTGACAGTGGAGTGCCAGGTAAAAAGTCCATCCTTTTTTTGGCCAGGGCCTCCAGGCCATTACACTTAAGAAGGGGAACAATATAATGAGCTTAATTAATTTCTATAATTCACCGAATAGCAAAAAGGGGGAAGGTAGCATCATCCAGCTGAGTCACTATATAAGGAAGTTTTGTGATCATGGCTCATGCCCCATGATGGTATTGGGAGATTTTAATACCCACCCTTGTGGCGACCCTAAGATTACGAATATGTCCGATTTGGGATGCCACAGAATGAGGGTGTTTCATTTTGAGCACTCAACACAGGGGGACGAACTAAATAATCTGGTCAATGAATTTGATCTACTGACATTAATGTCCCTCTCTGCCCCTAACTGCAAAGCCTTGGTTCCCACCTTTAAAGGGAGAGGTACTGGGTCTTTCATAGACCATATTTTAATCTCCTACTCCCTTCAGTCCCTTTTTCATAGGTTTTCCATCAAGGAAAGCGTTTTTAGTGATCACAATCCCCTCTGTGTATACTTTTGTGGCGCATTATTATTTAGTAAACCTAGGGAAGGGCACCGGGAACATCAAGACCCACAGACGGTGGGCGCCGCCTTAAATGGTCTCAGATCGACCCGGATGCTTTCCACAGGGAGGTGAGAGACTCATGTGCAGTTGAACTTGATTTCTGTGTTCAACCGGAGAGTCTACCGAGGGATGTCCTTAGTGCTTTCAGTGTTATTTCTCGTAAAGCAGGGGAACTTCTGAGGGCTCCAGCTCATAAGGTATCCAACTCAAACCCAAGATGGTTTGATTCTTCCTGCTCCCAGGCAGCACGTAAGTTAAAGGAGGCCTTGAAAGTTGTCCCAAGAGACCCCCTATACATACGCGCATGTCGCACAGAATATAAGCAGGTCTTAGCTACCCGTAAGGAAGTTCTTAAGGAGGCGGCATGGAGGGAGCTGTTAGAGTCCAGCACTTTAAGGAACGGCACACGGTTTTGGGGCATCGTTAATAGACCATTGTTTACTGAAGATACAGGTAACGTTTTAGGCTCCACATTACGGAAGACGAATGGGTGGCCCACTTTCAATCTATGTTTAAGGGCTCCATGGGTCATCATGACCAGCTACCCCGGGCAACAAACACTGACTGTCTGGTCTTTGAGCTAACAGAGGTGGAGGCGGGAATTGCTGGCCTAACTTGCAACAAGGCTCCTGGACCGGACGGAATTCCGCCGGACCTTTATAAGTCGGATCCATCCTTTTGGGCCCCGATCCTGGCGGCTGTTCTGAACACAGCGGCCAGGGATGGTAGCCCTGATTCCTGGGCCATTTCTACCATCGTGCCAGTATTTAAAAAGGGGATCGAAATAGTACACACTGCTACCGACCTATTTCTCTCATTGATTCAATAGTAAAGGTGGTGGGAGGAGTACTATTGCAAAGACTATCTTCATGGGCAGAGGAGCATAACATCATTGCTGACACCCAATATGGGTTTCGTGCTGGGAGGTCGACGGTGGCCCAATGCCTAAACCTCTATCTGATCCAGGCAAGTATACGATGGCCCGCCCAGGTATGATCTACATGGCCTTCATGGACCTGTCTTCCGCGTTTGACTGTGTCAATCGGGTCAAACTGTGGCAGTCCATGAGGGCCATGGGGGTGGAGGCCTCCATCGTGGACTTTCTAATGGATCTGCATAGGAACACTAGAGGCGAATATCAGATATGCACAGGTTCTTCGGGTTTCCAGGAATTTAATATCGAAAGAGGGTAAGGCAGGGCTGTATTCTGGCCCCCTTCCTGTTTAACCTTTACATCAATGATCTTGAAGGAGCTCTGGTATCTACGGGGCCGACTTTCCACATGTGGGCGCCGGGGTCTCCCCGTCCTCCTATCTGCGGATGACGCAGTCCTCATAGCAAGAACCGCAAGGGGATGAAGTCTAGTCCATGAAGCCTCTCACAGGTGAGCAGTCACAAGGTATTGCATGTATAGGAATTTGGGTAGACATTTGCTCACTGGAAACCTAGGGTTGGACTGAAGCCACCTTAGTTTCTGTGGGTAGGGTAGATGTTGAAACCCTGGCTGCCTTACCTCCCAGCATTGTGAAGTACATGCAATGGCCATTCATGAATGGGACCAAGCTAGAGGCTCTGATGTATACAGGAGCCAGCATGACCACAGTGGTGGATTGGCTGGTTTCCCTAGAGCAGATGATCACATATGTTCTCCATAAGGTAATCAACGCTCACAATGAGGTGACATTTCCTCCAATAGCAATGGTCATCTTTGACTGGGGAGGATTACTGACTTGAAGAAGGCAGCTGTGAGCCCTGCAATTCCAGTGGAGTGTCTGTTGGTAATGACAGTCATCAGGGACAGTGGCAGTCTCGATGGAGCAGTTGATGGTGCGGCGTAGTTCAGGGGTGATGGTAGTGGCAGCTCTGTGGTAGATGTGGTGCAGTCAGGGGTCCGCGGGGGCTCCGGAGTGAATGCTCTTCATGGTCTTGAGAGTGTCATCTGTGGTGATCTGGGTCTAGTTGAGCAGGGTCTGTTGGGGGGCGTTGTTGTCTTGTGAGGTAGTGGCGGGAGTGATGGGTGGGTCTTGGGTGTCCAAGCTGTCATAGATCTGCTTGATCTTGTGGTGAAAGTTGGTGCTGAGTTTGTTGCAGAGGTCTTCGGAGGTTAGGACTTCAGTGGTCTCGCTGTGGGGTTTGGCGAACTTCTTGATGATGGCGAAGAGATCTTTGCTGTAGTGTGCGTTGGCATTGATTCTGACTTGAAGGGCCATTTTCTTTGCAGTTTTGAGGAGGGTGTGGTGTGCAGAGGTGGCGGCTTAGAAGGCTGCATGGGTTTCCGAGGTTTTGTTGCTTCTCCATTTCTTCTCAAGCTGTCTACAGTTGCGTCTGAACACGTAGAGAGTGGGAGTGAACCAGTTGGCAGAGGTGGTTGGTCCAGAGGAGTTCAGAGGTGTGGCTGTAGGTGATGCTTACGCTGGAGGAGAAGACAGGGTCAAGCATGTGTCCTGCTGCCTGGGTCGGAGAGATGACTTGCTGCTTGAGTCCGATGTTGTCGAGGTTCTCCAGAAGGGTTGCTGTGTCCTGTTGTATGATGGTACAATGCAGGTAAATACATCGTGTGCCTTTACCATGCATTTTTTGCAACGCATGTTTTTACCACAGATATGCTTTTACAACGCATGTCATTACCATGCATTGTTTTTATATATAAAGACAATGGGGTCGATTCCGATCCCGGCCGGAAGCGCACCTAACACTATTCGTCCGGAAAAAACCCAAGCCGAACGCGTGTTTCCCGACCGATTCGAACATTCGTCCGAACGAGCAAGTACGATGCGCATAACTGCCCAGATCCCGGCCCAGCCGTACTCACCCAATCCAGCTCCTGTTCCCCACCCGAGCCGGATCCGTAAACACAGAATCGAGTCGCACGGAAGCCAAAATACAGCACCTTCCGGCCGGACTAGTACGATGCGCCTTCCGTACGCGCCGAACCCGTCGCTACGTCCGGCACGTCAGAGCATCCGGGAGAAGCGCACATAAGCTCCGATTCGAGCCACAAGGCGATCCACGGCTACGAGGCGAACATGCCAGCCACGAGTGCGAGTCGAAGCAGCGAGAAAGCCGAGCGAGGCGAACCAACCATGAATCCCATCGCGCAGGTACTACCAATACTCTACATCTTTTACCGGAACAGGTACGGACGCGTACGGCGCAGAAGGTAAGTCAAACTCCCACCACACAAATAAACGACACGTACCCGACATATAACACACACACATAGGGATGCAGAAATGACTTACACTAGCAACAGCAGAACCATAGGGGCGGGATGGCTATCACTAATGCCATATACACCCATAGGGGCCTGGATGCCAACCACTAACACCACCCCTACTCAGGGGGGCTGGATGCCTGTCACTACTACCATCCCCACTCATAGGGGGCTGGATGCCTACCACTACCACCACCCCTACTCAGGGGGTGCTAGATGCCTGTCACTACTACCATCCCCACTCATAGGGGACTGGATGCCTACCACTACCACCACCCCTACTCAGGGGGTGCTAGATGCCTGTGACTACTTCCATCCCCACTCATAGGGGGCTGGATGCCTACCACTACCACCACCCCTACTCAGGGGTGCTAGATGCCTGTCACTACTACCATCCCCACTCATAGGGGCTGGATGCCTACCACTACCACCACCCCTACTCAGGGGGTGCTAGATGCCTGTCACTACTACCATCCCCACTCATAGGGGATGGATGCCTACCACTACCACCACCCCTACTCAGGGGTGCTAGATGCCTGTCACTACTACCATCCCCACTCATAGGGGGCTGGATGCCTACCACCAACACCACCCCTACTCAGGGGGCTGGATGCCCTACCACTAACACCACCCCTACTCATGGGGGCTGGATGCCTACCACTACCACCACCCCTACTCAGGGGGGCTAGATGCCTGTCACTACTACCATCCCCACTCATAGGGGGATGGATGCCTACCACCAACACCACCCCTACTCAGGGGGTGCTAGATGCCTGTCACTACTACCATCCCCACTCATAGGGGGCTGGATGCCTACCACTACCACCACCCCTACTCAGGGGGTGCTAGATGCCTGTCACTACTACCATCCCCACTCAAAGGGGGCTGGATGCCTACCACGGACCACCACCCCTACTCAGGGGGTGCTAGATGCCTGTCACTACTACCATCCCCACTCATAGGGGGCTGGATGCCTACCACCAACACCACCCCTACTCAGGGGGGCTGGATGCCTACCACTACCACCACCCCTACTCAGGGGGGGCTGGATGCCTACCACTAACACCACCCCTACTCAGGGGGGCTGGATGCCTACCACTACCACCACCCCTACTCAGGGGTGCTAGATGCCTGTCACTACTACCATCCCCACTCATAGGGGGATGGATGCCTACCACTACCACCACCCCTACTCAGGGGTGCTAGATGCCTGTCACTACTACCATCCCCAATCATAGGGGGATGGATGCCTACCACCAACAACACCCCTACTCATAGGATGGGTAATGCATGACACAACCAGCATACTCCAACATAAGGAATGTCAGAAAACACATCCCCCCAACACCATGACAAGCATGTGTAGACTGTGTCAAATGCCTACAACACTGAACATGACATTGAACATACAATGTGACCCCCTATCACATGTGTCACACATAAATGTGTGTGGCCTACACAATGCAAGCAGACCATGACCACTGTGGCAATGGGGTCAAACACCCCATCATCACAGTGACCAAAAGGTAAGTGTGGGGTCCATAGCTGAAGCACATATTGAACATTGTGGCAATGGGTTCCAAATCCCCATCATCACAGTGACCAAAAGGTAAGTGTGGGGTCCATAGCTGAAGCACATTTTGAACATTGTGGCAATGGGGTCTAACTCCCCATCATCACAGTGACCAAAAGGTAAGTGAGGGGTCCATAGCTGAAGCACATTTTGAACATTGTGGCAATGGGGTCTAACCCCCATCATCACAGTGACCAAAAGGTAAGTGTGGGGTCCATAGCTGAAGCACATTTTGAACATTGTGGCAATGGGGTCTAACCCCCATCATCACAGTGACCAAAGGTAAGTGTGGGGTCCATAGCTGAAGCACATTTTGAACATTGTGGCAATGGGGTCTAACCCCCATCATCACAGTGACCAAAAGGTAAGTGTGGGGTCCATAGCTGAAGCACATTTTGAACATTGTGGCAATGGGGTCTAACCCCCCATCATCACAGTGACCAAAAGGTAAGTGTGGGGTCCATAGCTGAAGCACATTTTGAACATTGTGGCAATGGGATCCAAACCCCCATCATCACAGTGACCAAAGGTAAGTGTGGGGTCCATAGCTGAAGCACTCTTTGAACATTGTGGCAATGGGGCCTAACCCCCCATCATCACAGTGACCACATTGTAGGTGTTGTCATGGCAAAAGCTGCAAATGCCAAACAGCATGGATTATCCCTGGTCACAGATCAACAAACACATCAGTGACATAGTAGTGCTTGTGTCCCATAGCAACATAGATTGGGTGAGGCAAACAGTGCAGTACAAATAAGATATACCTTTGGCCATGTGCAGACAAACTTCACCCATGGGGGCTGACACTGTCAACATTCATCAATAACACAATGACAGAAGTGACCATCATAATGCAGACCCACATATCTGCACCAATGGGCACACAAATGTAGATATCCTGTGGAGACTGTAGATGTCAGGTGAACAAATACCATACCATGGCAGCAATGGGACATACAAACCATGATCACTGTGCTGACTGATGACCTAGGAGTCCCAGGGACAGCAGGAAACCCACCAAACAACATACAGCCAATGGCACACTAAAGATATGCCAATGCAGTGGTGCAGATGCACAAACACAAACAGAGCAGCCCCACACTGCATATCAAACACAACAGGTGAGGGTGGGGGGTGCCAGTGTCCCCAGGCAACCACACAACACATGAGGAGGCCTGAATACCAATTACACAGATGTGCATACAGTGCCACACAAAAGTAACTCATGGATCCGAATCCCCTATGTGGGCAATAACGCATTGTTAGATGAGAGGGAGCCCAAATTACACATGTCACACAAGCTTGTAGGAACAGCAACAAGCACAGCAAGACACAGACCCACCACAGCACTACCCCCAGGGACCCCACATTGTGGTGACACTAGCCTGCATGACAATCCCACTGTGATGACAAAGGTAGATGTCGTTCACACTGTGAACCACAGTCATGTGTCCTGAGCAACAGACTACCATCACACCTACACAAGCACAAATCAATCAGCACGGCCTGTCAGCCAAGGCCAATATGGAGGCAGGGGTCTAGCCGTGAAACAACTCTCATCTGCACACACTCAACACCACACACCTTGATCTCCACCAATGTGCAGCAGTGAAGGTCACATGCACTGGTGACATTGCACATGCACCCATGACAATCCCAGGGGTGGTGGTGGGAACTAAGGTGCAGAAACCCATCACACATGGCCAGTCAACAAGACTCGTGAATGTCTGACACACTGCACAGTACGCAGTACATGGGCATGACGTCAATACCACACCAACCAATGGGATCCCGGCCACAGTCACACACCAATGAAGAAGCTAAGGTCACCCACAAAGAACACACATAGACAGCTTCCAACATTGCAGCTCTGACCCTGAGGAGTGGCAGCAGTCACACACACAACGTGTCACAATCACTGAAAGCTAACACAAACTGGAAATTACATGACAGGTGTAACCAACAAGTGCCAAGGGTAATCCTGACTGTGTCTCATCTGCGTTTGCCCACAAACTCACCCCTGACAGCAAACACACCTATGGGTGACACCTAGGGGTGGGCGGAATTTGCGTAGTCGCGCTACGCAAAGCTCCGCGAAACGGTAAAAAATCTCCGCGAGCACGCAAAAGTTCCGCGAACAAGCGGAATTGCTTGTTCCGCCCGTTCACGATGCTTTTTTCCTGTTCGCGAACGCTGTTTGCGTGCTCGGGGAGAAATATCTTGCGAACACGCATTTTGAAAGCGCGAACAAGCAAAAAATTCCGCGAAGCCGTGGATCGCGGAATTTTTGGCAATTTCGCGTTCTCCACGGAACGCGAAATTACCGAAATTCCGCAAATTCCGCGAGCGGAACGGAATTTACCGCCCAGGCCTAGTGACACCCTGATGACCAGTAATGTGCCATGCACCCACATCCCAGAGAAGCCAGTGAGAAGACTTTGGGGGAACATAGGTCAACTCAGCAAGCATCACAAACAGGAACATCACTAGGGATCCCAGCCTGCCTAGCAAAATGGAAGTGAACACACACAGACATGCTCACACAACACGCACCTTGTGCTCAGGCAATGTCACAGAATTACACACTGCCATAAGTGGACTCCACTCCTGTGTAAGGAAAGCTGTGCCATACGTTGTCTCAGTAGGGCTCTATCATGTCAGCAGAACACTTGGTCACTCAGTCAACAATTAGCACAAAATGAAGGCTCCCGTCATATCAGCCTGGTCATGGTAGTGTCACCGAAATCATCAGCACAGATCCAACACACATGTATAGCAAGTTGCACTGATAACACAGATGAGTCCTTCCCCATTGATGCCCAAACTTGCATGTCCAGTGGAGATGGTCACACGGTCAGGGAAATAGACAAATTGAACAATGGCAAGCACAACAGATGTGCAGGGGTGTAAGCCACAGATGTGAAATTGCAAATAGAAGTTGGAAATCCCATTGCCAAATATGGAAAACATGACACCCTCATATTGCTGCAAAGGATGACATGGATACATTACAGGATAGGACACATTCCCCCTGGACCACATGGGGTCCTGCACAGTAACACTTCATTTTCCTGAGATCAAAAATCAGCATCACTGCAGCAAGGGCATGGTTAGCATCATCAACATCATGTACATCAGAAGCAAAACCACTAGAGAACAGAAAGTAGCTTTATTCAGCATATGTGTGTGAAAAAGTGAAAGTCCAGAAAAATAACAAAGGCCAATGGCCAGTCCATTATCAAAGTCCAAAAAGGGTGACAGTGGCAGATGTCACCCTTTGCATGCCTGCAATGCTACACACCAGGGACATACCCCTCGGAGGGGCACACGGGGGCAGGCCGGGCACCGCAGGGACAGGATCAGGGCTCACCAGAAGGAGGCAGGGAAGGGGTGGTGGGTGCTGGAGAGTCACTGACAACTGCAGTGGAGGTGTCTGACATGGTGTGTGCTGGCACAACTGGGGGGCATGAGTCAGATGGTGTGGGTGCCGGCACGACTGCAGTGGGCTGTGCAGATGGAGTGGACAGGTTCCCCACTGCAGTGCCCAAGTCAGACGGGGTGGTAGTGGACTCCGCTGCAGTGCCTATCTCCAGGGGAGTAGAATGGGGTTCAGGTAAGGTGGGCAGGACAGAGGGGGAGGACACGGTCTCCACAACAGTGGCACAAATATGCGCAGCGGGGGGTGTGTTGCTGGAAGAGCAAGTGGTAGGGGGAGAAGGCCGGATCCTTTTGGGGATGGTGTATCTGTGGGTGGGGGAGCCTGGGGCAGGGTGTGGTGGGGGAACCTGTGGAGTGGGGGCCTGAGGGATGGAGGAAGGAGACTTGGTGGTTGAACTGCAGGGCGGCGGCGGGGTCTTGCTCTTCCGGGTCCGGGGGACTTACGGATGGGGGCCTCAGTCTGTCTGCGCCTGGGGGAGGGTGTCCGGGGGTGAGGGCACTCCCTCTGTGTGGGTGGACTTCCTCTTCCCCCTGTATGCTGGATCAGCTGGATCGGAGGGGAAGAGGCCGAGGTCACAGAGGAAGAGCTGCTGTGTAGGTAGGGTTGCAGGTGAGGCAAGGGAAGGGGCCTTGGAGGGAGAGGTATCGGAGGACTGCGGAGTGACTGTGGATGCCTGTGTGTGTGTCTGTACCCCATCCCCTGTGGGTGTGGTATCAATCCCCTGAGGATGCCTGCGTGCACGTTTTGTTTTTGTAGTGGGTGTGTCTGTGCTGCTCGTGTCTGTGTGTTTGGGTGAATGTGCAGGTGTGCCTGTGCTTGGGACAGGTAGGGTGCCAGGAAGTGTGGATGGGGCAGAGGTAGGAGGGGTGAGGGACTGTTGGAGGAGGGACACTGCTGCCGTCAGGGAGGAGTCCATGGACCTATTGCTCCTCTGTAGGGCAGACATGCCCGATGAGATGCCCTCCATAAACAACACCAGCTGAGTCAACAGAGTGGTGTGGGCATGGAGGACACTCAGCATTGCTGTCTGCCCTACATGGAGCTGGCAAAGTAGGTACACAGACTCCTCACTCAGGGCAGCAGGGGACACAGGGGCAGGGGGTGCGGTGCCTGGCAGGAAGGAGACACGCTCCTGAACACGGGAGCCTCCACAGACATCTGGAATGGGAGCCGATGGGAGGGCGGTGGTGGTGGTGGTGGCGGGGCAGCAATACTAGCTGGGGTGTGGTGGCTGCTGACACCCGCCTCCACAAGGGAGTCATCCTCCGAGCTGCTGTGGTCCTCAGCTGAGGTGGATGGTGCTGAGGACTCCTCGGTGTGGCTCCCCTCGCCCTCCGTGCCACTGGGTCCCTCCGACCACTCATCGGCTGCTGACCCAGTCTGGCTCTGCGGCTCCTCCTTGTCCGTGGAGCTGTCCCCTCCTGTGACCGTGGATGTATCTGCAAACAATTAGGGAAACAGACAAACATCAGTCACCTGCACTGACCGCACACACCACAGTAAGTACAGCACATTACAGATCAAGCCCTGGCATCCTTAGTTGAACATTGCCAAAAGTGCCCAAACAGAGTAGGAGAAGCCAATTGTCAGTCTGATGGTCAACCATGGCACTCACATCCCTCCTGGCCTTGCACCCATCTGTCTGGTGTCTGTAGGATGGCAATACCCCAGTGTGGACACATGCACCACCTACACAGTAGTTGGACAGTGCAGAGAACACGGTGAAGTACGTGAACATGCACACATCACAACTCTTGCCACTGAGTCAGTACATGTGTCCGGATAAAGGGATGGCCAGAGTCTATTTTGAAATGCATGTGATGCATACCAGCACCAGACACCATGATGCACCCATGTCCTGATAGTCAATGCCACAACGGGGTGCATGTAGCACATGTCACTCCCCTGCAGGATCACTCTTAGGAAGTGTAATGCCATGGCACAGGCATGCCTGCAAAGTCATACATCACTGTCTCCAGTCACATGGGCAGGGCAGCCAGCCAACAACAGTCTGCACTGTGTCACAATCCTAGGTCATGGGGAATGCAAGTCCAGTAGCTGACAAGTGCACATGTCCATCCCCCACAAACCACATCATCTGAACTCTTATTTGTCCACGTCATACCAATTGGACATATGGGAGACCTGAAACACAACCCTCGGAACCTGAGCACCTCACAATCTGCTGTGAATGGGAAACAGCTGCCTGAACTTCACATTCGCCCACCCCAGTCTGCACAGTCAAGTGATCAAACACCTATATGTCACACAAGTATCGTCTCCTATGGTCACATCTCCGGTGGCATGCTGAGCCCTAACCGATAAACACCCCAGTAGTCCTGACAACGAAGCCACAGCACAATGACACAGAGGCAGACACCTGAGGGAACATTTCACTGAGCACAACGTGTCAGCTGATACAGGTGAGTGGGAGTACAGAGTGTATTGTATGGCCTGGAGTAGGCATGACTGTCCTGCTCCACGTGAAAGAGGGATGAGCCCTGGACAGTAGGCAGGTGGCTAAGTATGTGTAACACACTTGATATACATACTCCTGAGGCCCAAACATTGTTCCCACCCGCAGCATGAGTGTGTGCCAAATACCCCAGGCACATGTGGTGAATCAGATCAGCAATTGGACCACATATCAAAGTTACACGCAGATTAAATGTCAGAACTCAGGCATTGTGTAAGCAATGGACCCACCCATGAAGCCCACAACAAAGTAATGGGAACAAATGCTGTCCCCCACCTTGAGCTAAGCAAAATGCAAGGACACAGTACCCAAGTGACACAATTTCCTGACTGTAAGGGCCATACCTGGGTATCAGATGAGGAGTGGGCATGTCACAATTGAGGGACATGGGTCCTGGACCACAAGACTGATGTACTGTTGAAGTTTAACCAGGCCAGAGGAGGGCACATAGCACGTCAGACAAAGTTCACAGTGCAGTCATGGACTCACCCCCTCCTTGCTGCTGTCTGGCCTTCAGCTGCCCATCCAGATCAGGGAAGACCACCGCCAGGATCCTGAGCATGTGGGGGTCAGGGTCCGGTGTCCGCCCCTCCTGCGAGGAGGCGACAGCTTCAGCTGGACCCTTGCGATCCTCCGGGTCCAGCCCCGAAGGTCCTGCCACCTCTTCTGGCAGTTGCGGATCCAGCGCTTGTAGACCCCCACAGATCTTACTGCCCGGGTGATCTTCAGCCATATTTCCTGCTTCTGGTGGGCATCAACCTGTGAGGATGACAAAGTGTAAAGGCCATTACTACACATGCAACCTATCCGTGCATCACACATTTTGATATACATGTCTCAATCACAGGGGCACATGATGTACACAGGCAGTGCAACGATGGCTATGAACAGTTTGCCAGCAGTTACTACATGGTATCATTGCCTGGGAAGTCAAACCTTGTTTAAATGCACTGTTACTGCACTATACCTGTTCAGTGTATGTAACTACACACTATGGGGGGTGACAACTACTCAGTGAGCCTGCTAGCCAGTGGTGTGCACACTGTAAGTCTTGCTAGTCAGACAACATGCACATTTAGTAAGGCAGTGGACAGCACACTCACCTGCTCCCCTGGTTTCCCATACAGCTTGCTGTACTGTGGAAGGAGACTGTCCAGCAGGACCTGGTTCTCCTCAGTGCTGAAGGCTGGGGCTCTCTCCACAGTACGTGCCATTGCAGGATCCAGAGGATGCATATACAGCAGCAGTGGTGGTGGCAGATGTCGTCCTGGAGCATGTAGTGCAGGCAAGTGAGCTCTCAGGGGAACAGCCAGCATTATATGTGTGCTGCAGAGGCAGATACTGTCCCATGTGTCCAAAGTGATAGGTCCAAGTCGTTTGCATCTTCTGAATCTGGCCAATCCATGGAATTGCACCACTTACACACGCCCACGGGCATCCTTCAAAAGTTCAACTTCATGACACCCATGAATTTTCAACATTGTTGTGGATGGCCAACTGAATTCACAGCATCAGACTCGTTAAAGGTTCGAAAACACGTCCGTTGCCATGCCAGGCCATAGCCAATGCGTGCGCACCGATCGGTCCATTGCTGTACAACGCGTATGTCGAAAAACAACGCGTACCCGCTCACATCAAGTGCAATGGCCAATGCGTGCGCACCGATCGGTCCATTGCTGTACAACGCGTACCCGCTCACATCATTTGCAATGGCCAATGCGTGCGCACCGATCGGTCCATTGCTGTACAACGCGTACCCGCTCACATCATATGCAATGGCCAATGCGTGCGCACCGATCGATCCATTGCTGTACAACGCGTATGTCGAAAAACAATGCGTACGTGCGCACCGATCGGTCCATTGCTGTACAACGCATACCCGCTCACATCATATGCAATGGCCAATGCGTGCGCACCGATCGGTCCATTGCTATACAACGCGTACCCGCTCACATCATATGCAATGGCCAATGCGTGCGCACCGATCGGTCCATTGCTGTACAACGCGTCCCTGTACAAATCACTGGCATATGTCACCATGCCTGTCACAGGTGAACGTATGCCAGCCACATTTACTTTCCTGGGACTCAGGGGCACACCTACAACACCAGAGCCTGTCCACACTGTATCCTAAGGCATGTAAGGCTGCATTACCTTTTCCGTGTATGGGGGTCAACATGTGGTTTTTTGGGTGGCACTTGGGGGCAGCCACTCCCAGGCTGTGCACGTGTTCATGGGGACAGAATCCTTTGTGTGTTGTGCACATGACCACTGTGATGTGCAACTGTTCATTTCAGAGCATGTGGCATGGTCACATTTCCAGGTTGTGTATGTGTATGTCATGTCACATGCTCCCTGAGTCCCATGTGGGATGGTATGTACGTCACAGGGTGACCCATTGCCACAATAGTGATGGCCCTCCACAGTCTGTGTGCATGTTGTGTTTACAATGTCTCTGATTCCATGTGCACAATGGGAGACAGTCTCCACATCCACGTTGTTTGCGCATGGACTTTGATGTTGTGCGTGTGTGTGTCACAGACGTCCATGTCTGTCCTGCAGAGGCAACAGGGACCACTACCTGTGGGGGTCATGGTTGTTTTGCTGTGGTGTATTCATGATACGCCATGTCATGCCAGTGTCCATGTGGCAATACAGGGTCCTTGGGAATCTATCTGTCAATGAGCTGTGATGCCTTGGGCACATCTGTCCTCACATGTCACTGTGGTGTGTGTTTGGAACGTGACAGCAGTACATGGGTACTGTGACACAGCCTGATGATATCCCATAGCACAACCTGGGACTTGTTGACGACACATGTTGAACTGTGATGTTAGATGTTGGCCATGTAGCTGCCATACATGTCCTTACAGAACGGCACACACATCATGTACTTGTGTCTCGTAATGATGTATCATGTGATATTGAGTATGGTCTATGCCACATATGTGGGGTGACTGACAATCTTTCTTTCTTCACCTATGCACTGCTGGGCACCAGCTGTCCATAGACCCTTCCCTGACCTTGCAACCATGGTTGAACGGGACTGCATCCGACGGTACCGCTTCACCAGGCCTCTGATTGAGGAATTGACGGTGCGGTTGGCCCCACATTTGCAACCTGGCCGGACATACCCTACAGCGCTGACCCCCAAGGTGAAGGTGATGGCAGCCCTACACTTCTTTGCCACCGGTACCTTTCAACACACTGTGGCGTCTGCTGGTGGGATGTCACAGACCATGTTCAGCCGTGTGCTACGCGATGTTTTGGAGGCTATGTTGAGATACCTGAACCAGTACATCTATTTCCCTAAACGTCAACAACTCACTGACGTCAAGAGTGACTTCTATGCCCTGGGGAGGATGCCGCATGTCATTGGCTCCATTGATGGGACACATGTGGCTTTGGTACCACCACAGGCACATGAGCAGGCATACAGGAACAGAAAACATTACCATTCGGTCAATGCTCTGGTGGTATGTCTTACAGATATGAGCATCACACACGTGTGTGCCTGTTTCCCCGGTTCTGCACACGATGCCTACGTGATGAGGAGTAGTCGCATCCCGAGGATGATGTCACAGATGCGGAACCAGTGTGCCTGGCTTGTCGGTGTGTACTGACTTTGTACCATTGTGTGTGTTCTGCAATGTAGTATTCCACCCTCTTTTCCAACTCAGCTAATGTGCAATTGTCTGTATGTAGGTGACTCGGGATACCCCAACATGCCGTGGTTGCTGACGCCCCTCAGGAACTCTGTGACACCAGCCCAGATACGCTACAATGAGGCACATGGTCGGACCAGGAGAGTAATTGAGCGGACATTTGGTCTCCTGAAGAGCCGCTTTCGCTGCCTGGACAAGACAGGAGGGGCCCTCCCATATGCCCCAGCAAAGGTGTGCAAGATTGTCATCGTCTGCTGCATGCTGCACAACCTGGCAGTGCGGAAGGAGTTGCCTCTCATCCTGGATGACGATGACCAACATTCGCCACCTGTGGAGGATCCTGGCCTGGGCCACGATGCCAGTGATGGTGATGATGATGAGGGGATGTCCGCACACAGCTCATCACCAACTTCTTCAGCTGAATGTGAGTATCCAGAGATGTCATGTCAATGATGTGAGTTTGCGTGATATGTGTTGGTGGTGCTCTGGTGCTGTTTGAGTGTGTCCATGTGCTACTTGACCGTATGCGTGCAGCGATGTGTCCTTACAGGTAGTCTGTACTCCCCAACAGTGTTGACATGCTAACTTGGTTTTGTGTAGGTATCTTGTGACATGTATTGGGCATGAGTATTGCAGTTCTGTCCTGTTCTTCAGTGCTTTTGACTGTGTGTCATTTCTGTCATTCACAGGGTACTTTCAGAGTTGTTTGGTCAACTGTGATCCCCGACACCGTGATTCAACTTCCAGGGTGGAAGCTGTCGTTTCCCTACAGGTGATGTGCCCCACACCCCTGGACTTCCTTTCTTCTACACTTGTTGACTGTGTGGCCACTGCCACATGGGATTACCGTGCATCTGTAGTGGAAACAACATGTTGCAAATGTGTAATAAACCTGTGGTCACACATCTGACTAACATTTGCTTACTGCACCAGTGGGCTAGTTAACACAGACTGTGAATAGGTGTTGTGTCTGTGCATTGCACTGTATTTCCTGGCAACATCAGTGTAGGCGATGAGTCAGATGGCCCTGGTGTGTATGTGTTGTGTAGCCCTAGTGGTATGTCTCCCTCATATGTGTCACGTCTCCATGACTCACATGATGGTGTTGTACTTGCTGTAGCAGTTAGCATGCACAGTGTCATTTAGCAGATCATCATCTCCATGACAGAAACCACGTTGGAATTACAACAGAGGCAAGTATGGTGTATTAGTGAGTTTATTTACATACATGGGTGAGGATAGTGCACAGGATGGTGGGTGCTGTACATTGGGATTGGAATCCAAAGTTCCCAGATGAGTTGGAAGTCTTGGTAGCAGAAATGTCCTGAGTAAAGTCAACAGTCATCTGATACATTGGTCCAACTTAAAGTCCCCATGTCATGTGGGAGAGTTGGGGTTGCATTCGACAGGGTGAACAGTTTGCACACAAGGTGAAATTCCAGAACAGGTGTTGGGTTCCTGGGGGATGTACATGGCCATCGGCCTCTCAGTTGTCCTTCCTCAGACGACCCCTCTTCTTTGGGGGGGACCCTCACGTGCAGGCTGCTGCGGTGCAGGGGACTCTCCGCCAGAGTCATCCTCCCTCCCTGTGGCAGTTGCAGTTGTTGCAGCACCAGATGTTGTGGGCACACAGGGAGGTGTGGCCATGTTGGTGCTAATCTGGTGGAGGCATGTCAATACGTCCCTATGCACCGCTGTCAGTTCTTGCAATGTGTCCCACTTGGACTCCATGCCAGCCATGTGTGTCTCCACACGGGACATGTGTGTCTCCACACAGGACATGTGTGAGTCCAAGCGGGCATGATGGGCAGCCTGCTGCTGTTGAATGTCCTTGAGGATCCCCACTACCTGGCTGACCTCTCCGGTGCTATTCTGGTACGCATCAGCAATGCGCACCAGTTGTGGGTCATCATGCAGTCCAGACCCCTCTGCAAACAGCGACCTCTGCCTACCACCCCTCCCACCACCTCTGGCGACACGTGCGGGACCTGCGGTGGTACGCACAGGTGACCCTAGGCCCCCTTGGGGGTTGTTACTGGGGTTGTTGTCCGTTTCTCCACGTTGGGCCGGGGTCCATGTGCTGTTGTCATTGGTGGTCCTTGGTCTGTCCGTGTCGGCGGGGGTGGTCTGTGTGTTGGCAGTTGTTGGAGGGGTGGGTGCAGGGGGTGCAGATGGTGGTCCTGCTGGTGCTGCATGATGACTCACACCGGAGGTGCCAGGTAGGTCTTCGCCATCCGAGGAGGGCAGAGGCTGCTCCACACTAGTGAGCTCAGTGTCCCCCGGAGCCTGGGACAGGGACTCCTCCTCGTCTGCTGCTGTGTCCCCATCATCACCTGTTTTTGGGAGACACACACAATGTATGTTATGTTTCTGCAGGCATCAATGGTTCACACACCTGACAGTTGTGACTGTACCTCTGGATGCGGACCTGTGCATTGCATTGTCCTGAGTTGTCACAGTCAGGGGTTGATATTGGTGTAGCACATTGTCCTCCAAACTTGAAGCATTTCAATGTGAATGTTGAGGTGTGTACTTGGACAGCATTGGTTGTATTTGGTGGACATCCGGCCCTCCTTCTCCCCTCAGCCCAGTTATCCCACCATGAAGCATGCTACCCTTGCAGTGGGTTCAGGTTGACTCTCAGGATGTCAGTCAGTGGTGTCCTGTTGTTTGTTGGTGCCCAGTTCCCAGCATGGCCTTGTGCTCCCCACAACAGAGCACCATTGTCAGACATCTTTGAAGTGGCTTTTCACTCCCTGTGAGGTATGCATGCTTCAGTGTGAGCTTGCTGGGCCATGTGGGTGGGGGATGTTGAGCTGTGACTGCCACTCCCATCATGCTATTGCCTACACCCCCCTTCCCAGCATGCCCATACTTCCTTCCTTTTGAGTGGACTTCACTGTGTGTGAGTGTGACAGCAATAGCAAGATGGCTGACAGTGGTGTCCTGTTGTTTGTTGGTGCCCAGTTCCCAGCAGGGCCTTGTGATCCCCACAACAGAGCACCAGTGTCAGCCATCTTTGATGTGGCTTTTCACTCCCTGTGAGGTGTTCATGCTTCAGTGTGAGCTTGCTGGGCCATGCGGGTGGGGGATGTTGAGCTGTGACTACCACTCTATATATATATATGGAAGATAAATATCAGGACACAACAGTATTTAAAAAAAAAAACGTTATTACACATGGAGAATAGCTATACATTAGGTGCAAATTACTACAAGGGGACACTAAATCTCCCCCCCGAGGCAACACCTTATGTCATAGTTTTAAAGAATGTACCCAAACTATTGGGAAATCAGAAGGAAACATATGATACTATGAAGAATCAAGTGGTCCATTGGTTTTGTCTAAATACAAATGTTGGGGTGCATATTTTATATCAGGACATAATCATGTTGAGGAGAACGAATTGGCTGGGTACATCGCGGAAATCATGTCAGGGAGACTGCATTGTGGTGAACTTCCGAAATAAAAAATTAGTGGGAGATATATTGAAATATCTTATGCATTGTGGAAAAGGAGATTGTTCGGACATAAATAATATCATAATAGCCGTTCCATTAGGTTTTTTTTATAGACCAAATCCAGATAGTCCTAACACAGTTTCTAGATTTAATCCATCCTTGCACATGCCGCTGTATAATAGATATGCACCACTGCAGAGTTGTGGAGACATAGATTGACATACAGCTGTTGATCAACTATATGGAAGAAAGGTAGAAGTAAATGCTGAAGGCCTGCTAGATGTTGGTATTATAGATTCGATTAAGGAAATTAGTCCAGAAGACCCTCTTTTAAGCACTGCGGGAGATGTTAATCCCCATACCCCGAGTTCACCTATGGAAAATTGGATAGGTACTCGGTATATGGGAATTTCAGACATTCTTATAGGTGATTATAGTAATAGTATTCCCATTAGTAACCTGAAGAAAGATGAATCTAGATTATATCACAGTGAGTCTCTGAAAATCATGACGTGGAATATAGCAGGCATTAAAAACAAATTACGTGATACAAACTGGTTGCAAATGTTGGATGGTTTTGGAGTAGTAATGTTACAGGAAACCTGGAGTACTGATTTTTTCTGTATAAATGGTTATCAGACAATTTGTACCAATGCTTCACCGTCCAGAAAGGGAAGGGCAAAGGGTGGCTTAGCCACATTAATAGCTGTTACCTTACCATTGATTTTAAAGAAAACTTTAATTACATCCAAATATTATCAGTTTGTATATCTTGAATCTAATGGAAAAGAATCAATTGTTGCTATAAATTTTTATAATAACGTGTTTGATAATACAAAGAGTAAGGTAATTAGCTTATTAGAAAAGGACTTGGACTGTTTCTAAAGGGAGTGACAGGAGAATATGTTTTAGTGTGGGCGGGGATTTCAACTCTGTTAGATGTGAATATGAAGTAGGTGAACCCTGTGGATATTGTGATGATTATGGTGATAAGATTACACACTTTGTGCATGACATATATGGGGAGGCCATTAATATGGTGACACACAAATATGATCTAATTGTTTTAGAACCTAATATACTAGAAGGAGAAATTAAATTACATACCTTTGTAGGAGCTAGGTCCTCGTCAAACATAGATCATTTTATAATATCAGCAAACGGTAGAAAATTGGTTGAGAGAGTCCTGATAAATGTTAGCCTGTTTAGTGATCATCATCCTTTGAGCTTGATATTGAATATAGACTTGCCGACCAAACTACGAGGAAAAAGAGTAGATGCTGATATTGACGTCCAAGGAAACAATGGTATATCCATAAAATGGACGGGCGTTAACCCAGTTATGTTTATGGAAAACATTAGAGAGAGAACACAAAAGGACTTAGAAATCTGTTTAGATAGTTCTTCGAGCAAAATAGCTACCATAAATGCTTTTAGTAATATTGCGAAGGAAATTGCTGGTAATCTAATAGTAAAAAAGAAGAAGAAAATCTGTGATCTTAACCCAAGATGGTTTAGTCATGAATGCACGAAGTTGAATGGGGAATTGAAATTTGCCCTCAAACAAAAACCTAGGGACCCAGTAATGATTAGTACCGAAGAAAAATTATAAAAACCTTGGTCAATAGAAAAAGGGAGATTCGTGAGGGTGCATGGGAGAAGCTTAAGCAGGCAGCTGAGATGAAAGACTCTATTCTTTTTGGAAGACAATTAATCATCCGTATTTCAAAGGAAGCAATGAAGTAAGGATTGACACTGTGGTCTCGCCCGAAGACTGGGTGTCACATTTTGAGAAGATTTTTAACCCGATGGCCTAAAAATAATTGACTGTAAAAGAGATAAGTTTATAATAGTAAACCCAGTAAAGGCAATACCTATAACTACAGAAGAAATCAAATCAGCCCTTGAAAAATGTGCTAATGGAAAAGCTGCTGGACCTGAAGGGTGCCCATAGATGTTTTTAAATGCAATACAGATTTCTGGATACCTATTTTATTGAATGTTTTTAACGTGGTCTTGGGTGGCGTATTACCCTCAACCTGGGTACAAAGTATTATTGTTCCCATCTTTAAAAGGGGGACAGAGGGAAGGCAAACTGCTACCGCCCAATATCCCTTCTTGACACCTCATCGAAGTTGATGGGCCGAATTATGCTAGAAAGGCTAGAAGACTGGGCTAGTGATAGTAAAATCTTGACTGAAGCCCAGTATGGTTTCAGAAGGGGTATTGGGACGGTAGAGCAGTGCCTAAATTTAGAATTATTAATAGGGAAGTATACAAAGGCTAGGGAAGGGGTTCTCCACCCATGTTTTGTTGACCTAACTAGCGCCTTCGATTTAGTGAATCATCAAAAGCTTTGGCAAACATTGAAGGGGCTAGGGGCTCCAATTGAAATAATTTCACTTTTATCACAAATTTATGCCTTTTTAACTACTAGGGTACGATATGGGAAGATGGGAGAATGTACATCTGATTTTATGGTAAAGCGGGGATTAGACAAGGATGTGTTTTAGCTCCGCTTTTATTTTCATTATACATAAACAATGTGGATCCATTTTTACAAAAGTTAGCTGCAGATGCCCCAAAAGTAGGAAAACGCCCCACACCTGTTTTATTATATGCAGATGATGCTGTTTTAATGTCTAGGACTGCAAATGGCCTGCAAATTTTGATAGAAAATTTTGCCCTATATATGAAGGACATTGATTTGCAGTTAAATTTAAAGAAAACTTTTGTAATGACATGTGGGGAAAAAGCTAAAGCATAGACAACATCATGTGGGTGGGGTTTTTATTAATAGAGTATCTACCTTTTCGTACCTAGGGATGTTGTTCTGCAACAATGGTTCTTGGGAAAAGCACATTGAATTATGTAAAATGAAATTTGTAAGAATTACAGAAGGTATATTTAAATTTGCGGCAAAAATAGGAAACAAACCCATATTGGAAATTTTATCGTTGTATAAGAGCAAGTGTGTTTCAGGAGTATGCTATGGTGCAGCGATATGGGGGAGAACAAATACGGCTGCATTACAAATAAAGGAGAATACGTTTTTAAAAAGGCTGTTGGCGGTCCCTAGTGCTACTGCGAACGCTATTGTACATAAAGAGTTATTTGTACCATATTTATGTGATACAATAAATATGGTAGGTCTGACATTTTGGCGAGGGCTTTGGGCAAAGGAAGAAACAAAGTTCACAAGGGATTTAATAATGGACTGCCTAGCCCTTGACCATAGTTCCAAAATACCCTGGTTGGAGCATATTTTTAAACTTTTAATGAAATGTAAAGTCGAGATTGTTAAAAACAATCCCACTACAATACAGGCCTTTTCCAAAAATGATTTGAAATCAAAATACTTAACTGTAATGGAGCAGGAAAGGGAAAGTGCTGATACTAAAAAAAACTGTAGTTAGCTATTGTGAAGGTCCACCTATAAGGGGTATTCAGCCATATTTGACATTAGTAAGGAATACCCAACACAGATTCTATTTGACTAGGTTAAGGCTGGGCACTTTACACCGTTTAATTGCCTTTCCAAGTACTGAAAAATGGTGTCATATGTTACCACCTTGCCCATGTGATGGTAAAACTTCACAATCAACTATGCATTTTATACTTTTTTGTCCTTTTTATATGGGTATCCGGAAATCAATTTTAAAACCCTTTTTTAGAAATACACTTTATAGTTATAAAAATGCGTTTGACTTTGTTTGTAGCCTGGATAATATAAAAGTAATAAGTTCTGTTATACGTTATATATAACTTTCAATTGAGAAAAGAAAAAAACTTGTACATTTGGACGCTTTATTATATGAAGAACAAGATTATTAATTGTATAATATTATATATGTTTACATATAGGTATTTATAAGCACTAGCACTTTATCGTTTATATTGTGGTAGCATGTATTCTGTACCAAGAACTCTCCATGTATTGACACTTTATTAACTTTAGATGGATTTGAATGTATTAGCACTTTATTGTACAAATTGCGGATGCCGTACCAACGTATTATGATCTATTCATGCATTGATATTTTAATAATTTTATAATTGAATTAATTTTTATGAAAAATCTAATTTGTAGACTTAATTTTAAATTTTGAATATTACGTATGATGTATAAATGTGTATGTGTATTAGTATGCTTTTATGGTGTTTGTTGTATTTACACCGAATAAAGCTTTTTGACTTGACTTGACTACCACTCCCATCATGCTATTGCCTACACCCCCCTTCCCAGCATGCCCATACTTCCTTCCTTTTGACTCTGCTTCCCTGTGGGGTAGTGTGCCTGTGCTGAAAGGATGGCTGACAGTGTTGTCCTGGCGTTTGTTTGGCTAAAAGTCCCATGTGTGTCCCTGTGCTTCACACAGCATAACCCAGGGTTGTGGTTCTTTGTGGGATATTTAATTAGAGTGTGAGGCATTGCATTCTCCCAGGTGAGTTGTGTGGAGTTTGTGTTAAGGGGGTGTGTGTGAACAGCTGCTTGTAAATATGGTCAGAGGTGTCAGTCCTCCTTCCCACCCAGCCAGATATCCCACCATGGAACGTGCTTCTATTGCAGGGAGTGCAAGTTGGCTTTCAGGATGTCAGTCAGTGGTGTCCTGCTGTTGTTTGTTGGTGCACAGTTCCCAGCAGGGCCTTGTGCTCCCCACAGCAGTACCCAGTGTCAGCCATCTTGTCAGTTGTTTTCCACTCCCTGTGATGTGAGCATGGTTCAGAGTGGTGTTGATGGGCCAATTGTGAGGGTGAACAATATCTGTGACTACCACTCCCATCATGCTATTGCCTACACCCCTCTTCCCAGCATGCCCATACTTCCTTCCTTTTGAGTGTACTTCACTGTGTGTGTGTGTGACAGCAATGGCAAGATGGCTGACAGTGTGGTCCTGTTGTTTGTTGGTGCCCAGTTCCCAGCAGGGCCTTGTGCTCCCCACAGCAGTACCCAGTGTCAGCCATCTTGTCAGTTCTTTTCCACTCCCTGTGAGGTGTGCATGCTTCAGTGTGAGCTTGCTGGGCCATGGGGGTGGGGGATGTTGAGCTGTGACTACCACTCCCATCATGCTATTGCCTACGCCCCCCTTCCCAGCATGCCCATACTTCCTTCCTTTTGAGTGGACTTCACTGTGTGTGAGTGTGACAGCAATGGCAAGATGGCTGACAGTGTGGTCCTGTTGTTTGTTGGTGCCCAGTTCCCAGCAGGGCCTTGTGATCCCCACAACAGAGCACCAGTGTCAGCCATCTTTGATGTGGCTTTTCACTCCCTGTGAGGTGTGCATGCTTCAGTGTGAGCTTGCTGGGCCATGCGGGTGGGGGATGTTGAGCTGTGACTACCACTCCCATCATGCTATTGCCTACACCCCCCTTCCCAGCATGCCCATACTTCCTTCCTTTTGACTCTGCTTCCCTGTGGGGTAGTGTGCCTGTGCTGAAAGGATGGCTGACAGTGTTGTCCTGGCGTTTGTTTGGCTACAAGTCCCATGTGTGTCCATGTGCTTCACACAGCATAACCCAGGGTTGTGGTTCCTAGTGGGATATTTAATTAGAGTGTGAGGCATTGCATTCTCCCAGGTGAGTTGTGTGGAGTTTGTGTTAAGGGGTGTGTGTGAACAGCTGCTTGTAAATATGGTCAGAGGTGTCAGTCTTCCTTCCCACCCAGCCAGATATCCCACCATGGAACGTGCTTCTATTGCAGGGAGTGCAAGTTGGCTTTCAGGATGTCAGTCAGTGGTGTCCTGCTGTTGGTTGTTGCACAGTTCCCAGCAGGGCCTTGTGCTCCCCACAACAGTACCCAGTGTCAGCCATCTTGTCAGTTCTTTCCACTCCCTGTGATGTGAGCATGGTTCAGAGTGGTGTTGATGTGCCAATTGTGAGGGTGAGCAATATCTGTGACTACAACTCCCATCATGCTATTGGCTACACTGACTTCACCAGCATACACAGAATTCCTTCCTTTCAGTGAGCTTCCCTGTGAGGTGGTGTTCTAGTGGTGGCTACATATCTGACTGTGTTTGTTGGTTAGATTTGTGCCACTGCCTAGCTCTATTTGTTGTTGGGTTTGTACATGTCATGACACAGTTACATATCACTATGAAATGGCATGTATTGTGTTTATCTGACTGACATACACATCTTGGGATGATTATCTTTTGGTTGCTGTGGATTTGCTAAGGGTGCATGGTTTGAATATCCCCTTGACAGTGATGTGTGTGTATTGTCACACGATATTGGGTATATTGGTTGTGTACTCACCAGGCTCTGGGATGTTTGATAGTCCATATACGCTCACTGGTGGTAGGATGGCCCGCACCTTCTCCTCCCAGGGCCTGAGGTATACTGGTTTGGCAGGAGGGCCACTGCCGGTGTGTTGGCTCAAGGCGTAATCCTTCTTTAGTAGGTCCTTGACCCTCCTGCGCACATCATACCACCTGTTCTGGATGTCTTCCTTTGTGCGCAGACATGGTGATTGTGCGTTCACCCTGTCGACGATCCTCTCCCACGTCTTGGTTTTCTGCGACATGGGGGTCTGTTGGACCAATGTACCAAACAGCTGTGGCTCTACCCTGAGGATCTCATCTACCAGGACTTCCAATTCACTGTCTAGGAACTTTGGATTCTTCTTTGGGGGCATGGTGATGGGTGGCGGTGGTGATTGATGTGTGTGTGTGTGTGTGCAAGTGAGGGTGTGTGAGTGTAGGTTTTGCTGGGTGTATGTGAAGGTGCTATTTGTTGAGGTGCTGATGGTGTGTGGCTTGTGTGATGGATGAGCTGTGAGTGTGTCTGTGGTTGCTGTCTGATGGTGTTCTGTGCTGGCAGGTCAGTTGAATTTGCAAAGGATCATGGTAGGGATTTGTGGCCTTTATATGGGTGGAGTTGTGGGTGTGTCTTTGTTCCATGTTTCCCCCCCCCAGTATTTATTGCCTTTGTAATTGCTTGTTTGGCCCTTTTTTTTGTATTTTTTCCTTTGTACTTTTTGTGCATGTAGGAGACGTTCTTCTGACCGAGTAGGACGCTGCAGTTGGCTCGTGCGAGCTTCTCCGAGTCATTCACGCTGTGTTTCTGCTGGGTTTCATGTGCGGCATACGCGTCGGTCGCGGAGTATTGGGTTGCTTCGGCTCCCTGTTCTGTATGCGTGTCAGTCGTACGGCTTGAGCTCCGTGCGACTCGGTCTGGTTTTCCACGCATTGCATCGTACTGCGCGGGTCGGAGTTCGCGGGTACGTTTCGTTCGGATTCATTCCTGGTGTGTGTCGGTCGGTTCGATTCGCGTGGTTTCCCGGCTGGATAGCTGTTTTCCCTGCGGTTCGGTCGTTCGGCTTGTGGTCCGTACGAGTCGGTCGTGATTCGCATGCATTTCATCGTACTACGCAGGTCGGGCAGCGCCGGTACGTGTCGGTCGGACTAAATTCCTGAACCGAGTCGGTCGGTACGTTTTCCGGCCCGAATCGGAATCGGCCCCAATGTATTTGCGGGAGGATACCCCCCACACCCCTCAATTACCTTAAATTCATGGTAAAGGCATACTTTGTAAAGGCATGCATGTGGTAAAAATATGCATGCTAAAAAATGTGTGGTAAAGGCACAACGAGGTAAAAACCTCATTGTAAAGGCTGTTTCCCACCTGTCCTGCTCGATGGGGTTGTCCAGCTGGAAGTTGAGGACGCCGAGTAGGATGTAATCGGTGGATGTGAGAGCCTGGGTTGCGAAGAAGTCGATGATGATGTTGGTAAAGGGCGGGTGTGGGCCAGGAGGTCTGTAGAGGAGGGTCACGCGGAGGGTGGTGTTGGGGTTGGTCTGGACCTAGTAGTGGAGATGTTCCATGGTTGCCATGGGGTCATCTAAGTGGGTGGTCAGGCGGAGGGAGTTCTTGTGGCCTATGGTGATGCCTCCTCAAGGTCGGTCATCGGTGCGAGCCTTGTGGGACATCTTGTATCCATCAGAATGGCGATGGCGATTTCCAATCCCTAACTGCAGTTCATGAAGATTTCCGTGAGGAAGGCGATGTCGGGGGAGACGGAGTCTACGAGGTCCCAGATTTGTGTGGCATGTCTGTGAAGGGAGCGCGTGTTGAGGAGGATGCAGCTGAGCCGGTCCAGTGTGCTGTGGGTCAGCCAAGTAGTGGGCAGAGCTGGGGTGCGGAAGTGGGTGAGAGTGCAGCAGCAGTTTCGGCTGGAGAAAGTTCCTTGGGTGTCCTTCGGCAACATGAGGTGGCAGGCGGCGTGGCGTCCAGTGTTGAGGGCAAGGAGGGTGTTGGCATCAGATCGGTGGAAAGTCTGAGAACCAGGGTCTGTGGTGCTGGGTGCGGTTCAGGCTCAGACGGGCACTGATAGGCTTGCCTTTGGTGCATCTTTGGGGTGCTAGCTGCGCAACCACGCAGCGGTCGCCATAAAGTAGTGAGAGGGGGAGGGCTGGACAGCTGGGAGGTGGGAGCAGGAAGCGGGAAACGCTGTGTTATGAAGGGGGCAGGGCCACAGGGGTTGAGCAGCAGCAGGGGCACGACATAATGAGAGAGGAGAAAAAGTGAAAAGTAAAGAGTGATAAAACAACAAAAGAAAGGGTGAAGAGAGAAAAAAGCAGAAAAGAGTACAAAGAGGCAGAAAGCAAAAGGGCAGAAGACAGACCAGCAGCAGAGCAAAGATGCTCCCCACTAGACCATCAGGGATGAGGCGCATGCAGGAGCCTGTGGGTGGAGGAGGGCCTCGAACAAACAACCTGCAAGGGCCAGAGAGCATGCAGGGGCAGCAGCTACCAGGCAGGCCTGCACAGGAAGGGGAGCAGATCACTGACAAGGTCAGTGAAGTTGCTCTTTTCCTGGTGCAGCGGCTGCCATTAAGTAGTGAGAGGGGAGGGCTGGACAGCTGGGAGGTGGGAGCGGGAAACGCGGCGCTAGAAAGGAGGTGGGCTGTGGTGGTCGAGCAGGGCACGGCGCAAAGAGAGAGGAGAAAAAGTAAAAAGTGACGAGTGATAAAACAGCAAAAGAGAGGTTAAAGAGAGAAAAAAATCAGAAAAGACTGCAAAGAGACAGAAAGCAAAAGGATAGAAGGCAGACCAGCAGCAGAGCAAAGATGCTTCCACTGGACCACCAGGGATGATGCGCAGGTGGGAGCCTGCAGGTGGAGGAGGGCCTCGAACCAGCAACCAGCGAAGGTCAGAGAGCCTGCAAGGGGCAGCAGCTACCAGACGGAGCTGCACTGGAAGGGTACAGATCACTGACAAGGTCATTAAGTGGGCTAACAAAAACTGGTATGACCAAAAAGCAAACTTTGTGCAATATCAGGTAGGTCAAAAAGTGTGGTTTATGAATCCTGTGGCTTTTAGGGCCCCCCCAGGGCAAATGGACTAGGCCCTATAAGGTGCTGGAGAAGATGGGTGACATCATTTAGCTGGCATACTTTGATACCCCCCCCCCACCACCCCTACGGGGTGACACATATCAATCGTCTGAAGCCTCACTGGGACAGGGCAGATATGACAATGATCATCGTCACTGATGACGGAAAGTAAAAGGAGATTGAGCCAGTCCCAGACCTTCTGTCCCACAATACCAAGGATAGTTTAATGGAGGGAGCAGTGCACTCCCTATGGCAACAGAGCAGCAGCAGAGAGAATGTCACCAACTGTATGGGCTGTTTGCTGGACATTTCTAAGTGACACATGGACTGACCAACTGGTGTGTTCCTGACATCTACACTGGTGACAGCATACCTTCCATATACTGGTTTATGACACTTTGCACTGGGATTCCTCTAATAAAGCAGCAATGCATGTGCTCTGACCCCAAAACATGTCACAATTGGCTGTATTCCAAATTGACATATTTAACTTAGAGATAAGTCCCTAGTATATGGAATAAAGTGTGCCCAGTGCCAGAAGGCTGTGCAGTTTTAAATCTGCAAATTCGACCTGTCAAAATAACCCTGTTGAACAGGCCTAAACCCCCTTTTAAATATTAATAAGTTTTCCTTAAGTACACCTTAGTGCCCATAAAGTAGGGTGCATGGTGTTTAAAAGTAGGAAATGAAAAAGTATAATGTTAAATATGTCCTTACAGTGACAAGGCCACAAAAGCATATAATATTAAATGTAATAATGTTGTCTCCACCTAGGAAACAGCTACAACATTCATTTGTTGACTTTCTAAAATCCTTATTACAAGTGCAAACCACTGGTAAAGTCAGATATTTGTAATAAATAGTTTGGAAAAGGTGCTTTAAAAAATGTACCTTCTCCCTGCCTACAGCTTCTAGACTCCCATTTGCGTGATACATCTGTTTGCCAGGAGCTAATAGCCACCTTGATGAGGTGTGAATTTTTCTCCCAGAGCCAAGACAAAGGCCTTCGTTGTGGAGAGGTATTTTGTTCCTTCGGAAGGATGAACATCTGGGCTATGCCCAGGAAGATAATTAGATTCAAAGATGCCTCCCCTGTCACAGGCAGATATAGTTAACACCTGGGCCTTTCCCTCCAGTCAGTCTAGCACCAAACCCAGTGTGTGATGAGATGTCCTCAGAACTGGTTTTGATTGGCCACAGAAAAAGGATTGCTCATTTCCCCGGCCACGCCTCTTGTGTGGCCACTGGAGCTCTGCAGCGGGGTAGAAAATTTCTTCCAACTTGGTTTCAGGTAGAAAGGCCCTGTGGGATAGTTTGGAGTAGAGCACACAGGAACCACTGCAAAAGTGGGTAGGGTTCCCCAAGGAAACCTTTTTCCTAATGGTTAAGGAGGGGCCAAGGGTCCCTGCCACCCACAGGTTAGTGCCAGGCATAAGTATGGCACCCCTGGGCACACCTTTAAGAACACTACTGGACCTATGGAAGGCAAAAGAAGGACTGCACCTGCTGGCGAGACCTATAAGTAGAGCTGATAGGCCGGGCCTACCTCCGCATATACCTAAGACAAGGAACTGGACTTCATGAGTCAGTTAGCTGACCTCCCGCTAGAAGCCTCTTTTCGTGCAGAGCACAGCTGACCAGTTCCAAATAGACGTGCCCTGGACCTTGCTGGTGCATTCTGTTGGAGTGATTCTTGATCTCCAAGTGCTGTTCCTGAGGTCCTTGGACCCTTGGCTGTGTCAAGGTATACTCCTAACATTCTGAAAAACCAGAGAGTTAGAAACATTTTGGCTCCAAAGACCTCAGGAGCACAAGGACTAATGTGCCAAGTCAATCTGAAGAAGATGCATTGCCATGCAGCCAAAGAGTCAGGTTGCTTCTTCTTAGAGCTTTCCCAAAGCAGCAAATCCATTTCAGCAAGACATCGCAGAGAGAGTATCCACCTTCTTGGAGGACTGTTCATTTACAAATTGCAGCTTTGTTCTACTGGTAGAATCTGAGCTCCAAAAAAGTGACTAAATCCGAACGTAGAAATTTTCATCGGTAGAAGGTGCCAAAAGTATCAGAACAGCTGTGGACCTTTCTCGGGCGCTAATTTTGAATTTCTCCCACTTAATATTTTTATTTGAAACTTTGAAAATTCTTATCTCCAGGTCACCTCATTGCATTTTCGTTGTTTTGGGTTCTGTTGTTTACCAAATTATTCTCTATTTTTATAAATTTGAGTGGAATTTTTATTGTGTTGTGTTTTTTACACATATTCTTAATTGAAGCCTTTCTGCTTTGTGCTGTACCTACCAGGGGTTGAGTTTGAGTTTGAATTACAGAAATGTTTACTAGACCTATCAATAATAGTGATATTATTACTTGTGGTGCCCTACTGTACCCCCCACACCCCCAACTATTAAACCACTTTATCACATTCAGGAACTGTTGTAAGTATTATTTGAAGAAATGTACACTTTTCTAACCTTGCAATTGTTTTCCGAAATGTTGATGAGGAATTCAACTACTTATTTCACAAGCCAAGATAGAGATGACAATACCTCTTTTACATGTTTTAAATGCATCACAGTATATTATATTTGAAGTATGTGCAGGAATAGTATGAGAAACATAATAATTAATAGCAAGCAGCATTTCATTTTTATAATTATATTTCAAAATTATATCAGCATTTCATTTCCTTCTAGATGTGCAAACATGGAAATCATCTAACCTAAGGGAGATTAATATTGAGGCATGGTCTGAGATGTCAATTTGTTTTAATATGGGGCTAGAAACTAAGAGACACAGACTCAGTGGCGGCTCTTCTGCTAAGGCCGAGGAGCGTCGCCCCACTGTTATTCGAGCAGTGCAAAAAATACAAATAAAATGATATTAACAAGCCATTATAATTTTCTTATTTTTCTGAGAGGAATTGGAGCCAGGTCGGTGGCGGGGTTGAGCCCAGTGAGGAGTGGTTTTTGCTCTCCCAAAGTGCGCATGACTGTATGGCCGGTCCTCTTGGGCCAGCCAAACAGACATGCACACTTAGCACAGCCCGGTGGAGAACATGCTTAGGCTCCCAGGCACTGCCTGAGCGGTCAAACAGGCCACTGAGACCAATCACAACACTGCTCGTGCATGGAGGAGAGGCGTGCGGCAGCAGTAGCGAAGAAGGTAAGTATATTTTAAAATTTAATTCCCTCCCCCCTGCCCCACCACCCCCGTTCAGAAGCAGTCACCACTGCACAGACTCTTGGAAGTTTATAGATAATCAATTCTAGAATAAAAGGACTGTGATTTGGAAAAAATGTACAATCTTTGTGTGTAGGAAAGTGAAGACACCAAGGGGCCGATTCCGATCTCGGCCGGTAGGGCTCCGAATCGGATTCGGCTTAACCGGATCCGATTCGGAGCCCTATTTCCCGACCGATTCGTATGCGCGTCCGGGCAAGCGAGTACGATGCGAAATCGCCGACCGACTCGTCCGGGCGTCCCGACCGCTCCGACCGACTCGTTCCCGGGTCTAACCGCACCGACCGACTCGCTCGGACTCGACACGTACCGCGCAATGGAGACGTTCCCCGGCCGGGTGAGTACGATGCGTGCCGCGAGCAGTCCGACCGAGCCGCGCACTCCGGCTCCAAAGAGCAGTCGGAGCCGTACTTTGGGGGTCCGTGTCGGACCCCCCTGTACGCGTAGCCGCGCGAGTCGCACACAGGGGGGACCCATGGGTCCCCCCTACCTGTGCGTGTACGGCGCGAGTCGCTTCGCCGTGTACGCGCTGAAGGGGGCACCCTTGTCCGCCTCGCACCCATTGAGTCAATGGGAGCCCGCGTACGCGTTGTACGACAGGCTCCCATTGACTTCAACGGGAGTCCGACCGAATCGAGTCCGATGGCATACGTGCGTATCGTACTCGTTCGGTCGGGCTCCACGGGTCCGAATCGGTCGGATATCTCTCCGGGTCCGGCTCGGTCGGAGAGATTTCCGGCCCGAATCAGAATCGGCCCCCAAATGTTAAGCAGTTTAGCACTTTAATAAAAGCTTTAAAAAGTATAAAGGATTTTGAAGGTCTGAATCTGAAATGATACTTTCTATCCAGTAGTGGATCATAAATTAATTCAAAATTACCCCCTACTACAGGTGGCACATTACATAAATGAACAATTTCTAATGAAATATATTTCCAAAACAGGATGATCATTAGATGGCCCATATATATTAATACATTGAAGGGAATATTAATTTAGTTTAATTTTGACAAAAACTGTCTTCTTTTCTTTGCCAAAAAGAATAGCACTACCATTTTTCTGATCTTTGGTTGAGGATGTAACTACATTTCCAAACACAACTTCTGTTTACAGATGATAAAATGTTATTATTTATATATATTACATCACCTTTGTGTCTAGCTAAATAATCAATGTTCTTCTTCCTCCTGACTGAGTGATGCAAACTTTTCACATTAAGGGAAGTAATTTTTAGATTATCGATACTAAACCGAATGAAAAGATAGAAGAAAGAAAGTAGATAGGAAAGTAAACAATATGATAGGAAACAGACTCATTCACCCATGCATTCACTAAGACACGTTTAATCACTCACTTATACAGTCAGTCACGCACCCACTAAATCATCCATTCAGACACTCAAACACCCACTCATTCTTCAATAAACTTTGGCATGTATAAATATAACATTATTAAACTTTTTAGAAATACTCAGTCACTGGATGATGTCATCAGTGATGTCATCAGTGATGTCATTTGAGATGTCATCAGTGATGTCACTGACCATGTCATGAGTGATGTAATATGTGACGTCATCAGCAGTGCATTGCGGGGGCACGAGTTATAGTTAGCTCAGCTAACTATAACAGCTGAATTTCTCTGGTTTTGTACGAGTGAAATGTCAGCCTAACTATAACATCCCTGAAACCTGTGTTTTTTCAGTGAATTTCTAAGGTTTTTTAAATGCTAATCTCTAACTATAACGTCCCTGAAACCTGTGTTTTTTTCACGGAATTTCTAAGGTTTTTTAAATGCTAATCCCTAACTATAACATCCATGAAACCTGTGTTTTTTTCAGTGAATTTCTACGGTTTTTTAAATGCTAATCCGTAACTATAACGTCCCTGAAATTTCAGATTTTTTCAGTCAATTTCTATGTTTTTGTACATGATTTTATTTATGAAAACATGTTTGTAACAATTTTTTTATTTTCTGTCTGTCTTTTTAAGTATTATTTTTTGTTTTAATATAATTATAATCTGTTTTAAAAAAATATATAACATAGCTGATGAAAGATTTATTTGTTATCTACTTAAATTAACACTGTTTTATTGTTTGTAAGTTTGATCAGTGTGATATAATATAATAGAATTTTCAAATGAAAAAGATGTTTTTTTTAAAAAAATATATAGTTTTTTTCAATTATTTTTTGCTAAGTTAAAATTTGTAAGATTGCTTTTAATACTATGAAAGTTGTTTTGTTGTATTTTTATGATAACTATCTTTTTACCTATTTTTTTTTTAATTTACAAAAAAGGGTCAGGCACCCTACGTGATTCCACGCGATGGGTGCACGAATCCGGTATACGAAGGTCATGCTCAAAAACACATTTAGAACGAATTAATATATGTTTTAGACGTAGAGGTTTATTACTGACTATATAAAAATAGTAATAAAGGTGTTTTAAATTTGTTTTCGAATGTTTTTGACATATTTTTATGGTCGCTATGGTATCGCGTAGGGGAAGTGGTTCTACGCGGTGGGTGCGCGAACCCTGCCGTCACGTATTTCCAGGATCGCGTAGGAGTAGCGACTTCGGCGTAATTTCAAAACTCTAAAATATGACTGTTTCAACTTAAATATCGGTTTTGCATAAAGAGTTTTCATTGAAATACTTTGGAACATAATGTCCTGATTGCAAATTACCATTATATATAACATTTAGTAAATTCGTAGGGTGCGCAACCCCTACGCGACCCCATGTGACATAGAAAGAAAGCTTCTCATTGGTTGAACAGCTTTTCATTCTGTTCATGGGTGGAACCAACACCTGTTACAGTCCTTTCTTTTTGGGTGTGTCTGCATTGAAGACAACCTGTTTTATAGGCTCTGTAATTTTCAATTTTTTTGTGGTGTTTTTCACTTTCCATCTTGAAATATGGCAGCAGCTTTCCCAGAGGAGCACAAGGAGGAGATGGATGATGTGGAAGAGCTAGTGAAGAAGAGGAAGGAAAGCATCGTTTGGGCCTTCTTCACTGTGCTAAAAGGCTAAAAAAAAGTTAATGCCTGTAAAGTGACATGTAACATCTGTCACAAAATATTATCGAGAGGCTCTGAGAAGAAGTACTCTTGTGGTACTTCTTCTATGAAAAAGGATTTGGAAACTATGCATCCAATTCATGGCACGTGAGGTGGAGCAAAGAAGACAAGAACAAGCAGCCAACAATGATGGACAACAACCATAAACATCTGCAGGGGTTGTTTTGACCACTCCACAACCCCTGATAGATCCGGAGTTGACAGATGCTTCAATCGTATGTCGCCACTGCCTTACGACACTGTGCGTGGGAGAGCTATCCATTGATGCCGTGAAGACACTCATCAAGAATCACAAGTGTTCATTTTTTTTTTGTTCTTGCTTACATTTCTAGTTATACAGACACAGCAGAGTTGGACTGTTTAACGTGTCTTTTTTCTTTAAAAAAAAATGAAAAACACCCCCCAAAAAATTCAGAAAATACAAAAAAAAAAAAAATTGTTTAAAATAAAAGGTTCTAATGGAACCACCTAAACTGGTAAAAATAATTGTATGTAATGGAAGTGAATGATTGTATGAATGTGTGTATGATTAATGTTAGAATTGTGTATGGATGAGTGCATGGGTACTGTTTGAGGAAATGGATGAGTGCAAAAGTTTTATCTAAGTGATTGCATCAGTGCATGGGTAGTGCCTGAGTGCATGGAACAGTGCTTGGGTACAGCCTGAGTGCATGGATGAGTACATGGGTAGTATTTGAGGGAATGGATGAGTGCAATAGAAGTGCCTGGGTGATTGGAGGAGTGCATGAGTAGTGCCTGGCTGATTGCATGAGTGCAGGGGCAGTGCTTGGGTGATTGGAGGAGTGCTTGGGTAGTGCCTGAGTGCATGGATGAGTGTATGGGTAGTGTTTCAGGGAATAGATGAGTGCATGAGTAGTGCAGGACTAGTGTTTCAGAGAATGGATAAGTTCAACAGAAGTACCTGAGTGATTGCATGAGTGCAGGGGTAGAGCCTGAGTGCATGGAGCAGTACATGGGTAGTGTCTGAGTGCATGGATGAGTGCATGGGTAGTGCCTGGGTGTAGTATAGTCTTTATTTCGATCACACAGATCATAAAAGACAATTACAAAAATAGTTAAAAAAACAATACAAAATGTTAAAAATATAATTTAGATCAATAATTAGCTCAACACATAGCTTAGCCATTTAAGGTGGAGTAAATATGATGACGTAAAATTTGCTAAAAATGAAACACTAATATTATTACTTTTTTAAAACCCCAAAAAAGTATACAATATTGAGATGCTTACACTAAACGTTTAAAATATCAAAGTGCTAGTGCTATCCAATTTGTCAAGTTGTGCAACAATCATAAACAGTCAACCAGTATCTTATCATTCTATACAGGGCTGTTTCGAAAAAACATTTTAATAGGGTGTTCCATCATAGCCAAGTAGTTCTTTGCTACCTATTTACAGTATCACCATCTTTTGCTATTGGCTACTACTTGTGCTTGCATCTAACTGTTTAAGCCTTTTATCACGTATCCTCCACATCCAGCCTAGGAACTTCGCTATTGCAATCACACATAGCTCATTGGTGTTTGACCTCATAATTCTAAGTGCAGTGTTATAAGACCTAGTGCCCAAGGAGATGCACAAAGGTCTTAACCATGTGTCCCGTTGGTCTTTATAGGCGGGACAAACAAAAAGAATGTGAGGGATAGACTCTTCCTGCTCGGCACACAGATGGCACCTACTATCATTGTCAATGTGCCATTTTTTTGTAAAAGATTTTATGGGAAGCGAGCCTACGCGAAATTGAAAATATAATCTCTTGTCAATGGGCTTGGTGATTATATCCCAGTAGGGCTCATATTTGGGACTGGGCTTATGCTCAAGGAAAGAGTTAGTCAGGGAGCTATGCTCATTTACACATGGGCTGCCTGAGTTGACTAAAGACCAGTATAGCTCCTTGAGTTCTTTTTTAGTTGGGAATACCTAGTCTTCTGGGTTGTCCCACAGGTTTCTCAGGCCCAACTTCACTAGAGTGTTCTTCACCTTTTGTAACCAACAAATCTTGCCTGAAGTATCAGCTTGTCTAACATCCTTTAAGGCTTTTGCGCAATGAGAGAGTTCAGGTGTAGACCATATTCTACGCCAATAGGCTATCGGTCTAAACCTTGCTATCTCCTCCAGGCGATTACACCCAAGATCATAAAATAGGGGCTTCAGTGGCGTACTTTGTGGGAGACCTGTGAGTCCTCGCACAAGTTTATTTTGGGCAATTGTTATTGGCATTAAATTAGCAAAGCCCCAGAGTTCGGCCCCGTATAGAGTAGCAGCAACAACTTTGGTGTTATATATTTGCATAGCCGGGCCAATCGGCTTTGTTCGTGAGGACTTATGTTCCCTCAAGAGAGCACCAGCTAATTGGCGATGTTTAAGGGCCAGGATCTCAATCTGGGGTTTCCAATTTAACTTCCTCCCAAGTGTTATCCCCAGGTAATTAAATACATCGGTCTGCTCAAGGTAGTCCTTGTTTAATATAACTCTACCCTTTATTGCTTTATTTTTATGAAGGATCATAAATTTTGTCTTACTGGTATTCATTAAAAGGCCTCGATCCTTACAAAAGGTCTCGAACTGCGTCAGCGCCCTCTGTAACCCACCTTGTGTTTTCGAAAGGATTAGAGTATCGTCCGCGAACATAAGTATCAGCACTTTGGAGCCTGCTAGTGAGGGGGCGTCAGTCGGATATGAGGAGAAATAATCCACAACCCCGTTTAAAAATAAGGAGAATAGGGTTGGGGCCAATACACACCCTTGACGTACCCCTTTGGCTACGGGGAACCGATTTGTGATGTTACCCTGTGAGCCCCAGCGTACTTGTGCGTAGTTTGATTCGTGTAGCCTTACAATAATCGATACTAGCTCATGTGGCATACCCAGATCCCTCAGGACCTCCCATAACTGCTTCCTAGATACCGAATCAAAAGCAGATTTAAGATCTACAAAGGCAGCATAGAGTGTGCCACTAGCTAGCACCACTACCCGCCAGTAAATTAAAATAAAACGAAACACCTGATCAATGGTGCTCACGTGAGCACGGAATCCGGCTTGGAGCGGAGACAATATGTCTTTCTCTGTAATCCAATTTTGGATTCGACCCAGCACTAGCCTAGCCATAATTTTCTGTATGGAGTCTATAAGACTAATTGGTCTGTAGTTACTAGGGCTGGATCGATCACCCTTTTTATAAATTGGAAGAATTTCGGCTCCGCGCCACGAATCTGGGATGGGGGCTCCGTTTGCAACTCCATTTGCTAGTTTCTGTATATATCTTTTCCAGATATCAAGATCGTGCTGGAACAAATCAGCCGGGATGCAGTCGAGCCCTGGGGCTCTTCCGCAAGGTGTTGCTCGTAATGCTGATTCGAACTCCTCAAGATTAAATATTAGCCTAGTGACTGGACTTGGAACTTGAAACGGACCATCTATCCCCAACACATCGTCGGCCACAAATTGTGCCTCGAAAAAGGTGACCCACTGCTCCGGTGCCACATGATTGTGAGGAGTTGGGGCTTGGCCACCACTACCCCATTTGACCAGGTGCCAGAACCTTTGGGGATTTTTCGCTGTACTAGCTTCTAGCAGGTCGTGCCATCTGAATTCATCCCACTCTGTCTTAGCTTTGTTCTGAGTTGCTCTATAAATCTTTTGTGCAAGTCTTATGCTACCCGTATCCTTCGATCTTATGGATAGCACCAGGTTCCTATAGGCTTCTCTGCAAGACCTATTATACCAGGTAGCTTGTTTTGTAATAACTTTACCTTGCTGGCTGCCGGGCTTTAAGAAGTGGGTTTTGATCTTATCAAAGAGTTCTTTGTGGACAAGACTTATAAACTCATTTGGGCTATCCTGAGTGGTAGCTAGTTGAAGGGCTTCTAAAGAATGCTCCACTTCTGCCCTGATTGAGGCGAGCGCTTGTTCGTCTACCATTATACGGTCCCATTTTACTCGCCTCATGTCGTTACAAATCAGGGCATTAGCTGTCGAACATTGAGCTACCTGTAACTTGGGCATTACTAAACCTTCTGCTAACATCTTCAAGATTAAAGGATTATGGTCGCTTTCTACTCTTTCGATAACTTCCATATCAATGAGAAGTGGCCAGTGCGCTAAATTAATGAGAATATAATCAATGCGGCTCCTTCTAGGTCCATTACAAAATGTGTAGGAGCCATTCCTGTCCGACGGAACTCTACCATTGGCTGCCCTAATTCCCCGCTCCATGCACATTGCTTTTAATTGAATGGCAGCCTCCGTCCATTTCTTAATCGGGGGCATCTCTAGCATAGGGATGTTCCACTGTGAGTCTTCCTCCTCACTAAGTTTGTTGTCTTCCTGATCGAGGGGCTCAAAGGTGGTATTAAAATCACCTGCTATAACAAGATTGCCTGGTCTGCAGCAATTTTCTATAAGGTCGTCTAGTACAGATACAGTATTAGACTGTCTCCCTCCTGCGCACCCTCTAGCATACACATTGAATATCGTTACTTGGGTATGCGAATTGGACCTGAGTCGGATTGCCATTATGTCCGGGTTGTCAATCAATATTTCCTCTACCCTGTAACAGGAGCTCTGTTTGACCCAGATTGTGAGTCCACCTGAGGGTCTACCCCGCAGGCCACCGGTGGCAGGCTTGAAAAAAATTTAGATAGCCCAGTCGATTAATTGGTAAAAGAGACCATGTCTCCTGGAATATGCAGATGTCATGGGCCTCAACAAAAGCTGCCCAATCCAACGATGGAACCTTGGTCTGCAAGCCTGCAATATTCCAGGAGACATAGGTGACATGGGCTGGGTTCTGCTCTATAGCCATTGCGAACCTGTCCTCGATCACATTTTGGTGTATAGGTTCAGGGGGCACAGGACTTAGGGCTTCATCGACCACAATAATTTCCACTGGTGATGGGAGTGGGCGGGGATTACACACCAACCATCAATCATTCAGGTGTAATGTGGACTCTATAGCACTGGTGTTAGTAGCAGTAAATGAACTCGGATTAGCTACGGTTTCTGGTAGATTATAGCTGTTGAGATTAGGTGTGAGGTCCTGAGGTCGAAGGCCACTAAATTGTCAATTAGAGTAGAATTGACTAATGTTAAGCAAACATGGTCGTGCCTCAGACCGGGGACTAACAGTCTTTTGGCAGAAAGAATATCGTCACGGATAATGGATCTGCATTTCCTCACATGCCTGAGCCATTGAATACTTTTGTTTATAAGTGAATCTTCGTCCTCTTTTATCAGGCTGGGGCTTAACTTGGGTACATTAGTTAAATAAATTTTACAGTTTGGTTTGTACTCTGCTGGCTGCTTTTGATTGAGATGCGCACCCTGTGGAGTCGAGTCGGTAGAACAGTTTCTGTTAGGGGGGATAAGATCAGTGGCACTCTTGTACCTTGCAGTCCTGAGCTTCTCGTCATGGCTTGTGAGTGGGTAAGATAGGGAGGATGTAATAAAGGAAAACCCCTATCAAGCGAGTTGGAGGGATGCAGCTCCCCAAGAGTTCTAAGTTGCTGTGAGACCCGTGAATTAGTGACTGGGACCATGTTATTTGAAGGCATTCCTCCAAACTGACAGCCGTTGGCTGTAGGCGGTTGGATCCTGATCATGTTGTTCTTATCGGGGGTAACTTGGGTTAGTTTCCTAAAGCAATCTGTCAACCTACCCACTATTACTTTGAGAGCACTAACCTCCTCAGATAATTTGTTTGTCTGCGTTTTTAGCTCCTCAATCTGGCCTAGAAACTGACCCTGGACCTGCTTTGGACACCCCTGTGCACAATCCGTGGCAGATGGTATGACTTTGGGCCCACAGGATAGTTGCTCGACTTGTATTTCGTCGCTCTGATCAGCAAGAGCGGCAAACCTATTTATTGTCCTAGGTATGGACTCTTGAGGGCTTAAATTTAAATTTGGTATTGGGGGGCTTGTAGGTGGCGAGTGAACGCTTGCTATGCAAGTCTTACTTGACGCACTGCCCCTTGCTGTTACTCTTCGAAATATGTCTGCAATGGGTGCTTGGCCACTTAGGCTGGTCGTGTCTGGGAAGGATTCCCCACTGTCTGGACCGGGGACCTTGTCAATGCCTGACGGTGCTGTTAAAATGACTTCGCAATCATTTAGCAGACTATCTATACGACCCATAATACAATTATTGGTGTTAGGTTTTGCTGACTTAGCCTTTCTTTTTACTTTTTTCCCCTTCCGTACTACGTCCCCTCCTACACTTTCGCCTTCAGTGGCTTTTCTTTTCCCCATAGTTCGCTTTACAATTCAACTCAAAGAAAAGAAGAAAAAAAGAAAAAAAGAAAAGGAGAAAACGGCGGAGAAAACTTGAGCTAATCACTTAAACGCTAGGGAAAAGCTGAAACCAGATTAAGTGTGCTAGCTGTACAAGACCTATGGCCCAAATACTAAATACTCTTATTATCAAATAACAATGAAAGGGCCTATAGCGCAGTTGGCAAAAATTAACGCCGAGACAAAGTTCCAAACAGAGGCCGGAGTGAGAAGTTGCAGGTCACAGTCTACTCAAGAGAATAGTGACTGAGCCACTGGGAATGTCTGATAACAAACGAATGCACAAGTAAAGAGTTGCAGTACCTTGCTGAGACTACTCACTGTAGAACTGTAGTCAGATGAAAAGGGTGTGGCCCTGCCCTGACTCTTCCTGTCTAGGACGGGCAAGGACGGGCCCGCCCTTGGCCCGGGCACGTCCCGCACGCGTCCCGCACTGCGGGAGCCCTCACTTAGTTTTAAAGCGCCTCTTGGCGCTTGATTGGCTCTGGTGCTGGTGGCTGCATGCGGCTCCTGCCGCGGTGACTGGTGGGCCTTGGAGTGCCCCAAACGCTGCACAGGTCAGAAGACGGACGCTGCTGATGGCGGGACCCACGCTGCGGGAGCCCGCACTTAGTTTTAAAGCGCCTCCTGGCGCTTGATTGGCTCTGGTGCTGGTGGCTGCATGCGGCTCCTGCCACGGTGACTGGTGGGTCTTGGAGTGCCCCAAACGCTGCACAGGTCAGAAGACGGACGCTGCTGATGGCGGGACCCGCGCTGCGGGAGCCCGCACTTAGTTTTAAAGCGCCTCCTGGCGCTTGATTGGCTCTGGTGCTGGTGGCTGCATGCGGCTCCTGCAAGGGTGACTGGTGGGCCTTGGAGTGCCCCAAACGCTGCACAGGTCAGAAGACGGATGCTGCTGATGGCGATTGCATGAGTGCAGGGGTAGAGCCTGAGTGCATGGAGCAGTACATGGGTAGTGTCTGAGTGCATGGATGAGTGCATGGGTTGTGCCTGGGTGATTGAAGGAGTGCATGGGTAGTGCCTGAGGGATTGCATGACTGAAGGGGTAGTGCCTGGGTGATTGGAGGAGTGTATAGGTAGTGCCTGAGTGCCTGGATGCGTGCATGGGTAGTCTTTGAAGGAATGGATGAGTGCAACAGTAGTGTCTGAATGATAGCATGAGTGCATGGGTAGTGTCTGCCTAATTGCATGAGTACTGGGGTAGTGCCTGAATGATTGGAGCAGTCCATGGGTAGTACCTGAGTGTATAGATGAGTGCATGGGTAGTGTTTGAGGGAATGGATGAGTGCAGCAGTAGTGTTTGAATGATTGCATGACTGCATGGGTAGTCCCTGGGTACCTAGATCAGTGCATGGGTAGTGCCTGGTTTATTGTATGAGTGCAGGGGTAGTGCCTGGATGACTGTAGGAGTGTATGGGTAGACCCTGAGTACATGGATGAGTGTATGGGTAGTGCCTGGGTAATTGCATGAGTACAGAAGTACTGCCTGGGTGATTGCAGGAGTGCATGGGTAGTGCATGAGTGCATGAATGAGTGCATGGGTAGTGCATGGATGATTGGAGCAGTGCATGGGTACTGCCTGACTACATGAAGCAATCTACGGGTAGAGCCTGAGTGCATGGATGAGTGCATGGGTAGTGCCTGGGTGATTACAGGAGTGCATGGGGAGTACCTGAGTGCATGGATAAGTGCATGGGTAGTGTTTGAGGGAATGGATGAGTGCAATAGTAGTGTCTGAGTGATTAAATGAGTGCATGGGTAGAGTCTGAGTACATGAATGAGTGCATGGATAGTGTTTGAGGGAATGGATGAGTGCAATAGTAGTGTCTGAGTGATTGGATGAGTGCATGGGTAGAGCCTGAGTGCATGAGTACTGCCTGGGTGATTGGAGGAGTGCATGGATGGTGCCTGAGTGCATGGATGAGTGCATAGGTAGGGTTTGAGAGAATGGATGAGTGCAATAGTAGTGCCTGAATGATTGGATGAGTGCATGTGTAGTACCTGGCTGATTGCTTGAGTGCAGGGATAGTACCTGTCTGATGATATCTGAAAGTTTTTAAATAGTGTAAAGGTTCAACGTTATTTTTATTAGAAATAAATAACATTAATAAATAACATTAATAAATAACATAATACATAAATGAATGTTATCATACATATTATGTTATGTGTTCTTACCTTTTTTAGTAATTTAGATACATAACTCTGTTGAACTATTTTAGAATAGTATTGTCGTAAACTGAAATAAAACACTTTTCAATCTTCACCATTACCTACTGTAAAGAAGAAGAAAAAAATGTTATATACTGTAATGTATTACAGAAATTAAAATATTACACTTTTAAGAGCACAGCATAATTTTAGAATTACATAACATTTTCAGTTTCCCTTTTTTGCTGTTCTTAGACTGAACTTCACCATACACAGTGATTTCAACGTAGTATCATCATACAACAGCGGGGAAAAAAACAATCAATGAGATTGTGAAAAAAAAACAAATTACCGCAAAGCATTACTTCCAATATGTTTACCTATCTACAGTTTCTAAATTACGTCCAACTTATACATTTAGGGGCCGATTCCGATCTCGGTCGGAGGCGCACCCAATACCATTCGGTCGGGAAAAAAGCCATGCGAATGCCTGTTTCCCGACCGATCCGTACAGCATACCGAACGAGTAAGTACGATGCGCACAACAGCACAGAATCCGGCCGAGTCGTACTCACCCAATCCAGGTCCTGTTCTCCGACCGAGGCGAATCCGGAAACGCTGAATCGAGTCGCACGGAAGGGAAAATGCAGCCCCGTCCGGCCGAACAAGTATGATGCGTTTCCGTATGCGCCGAACCCGTCGCTACGCACGGCACGTCAAAGCATCCGGGAGAGGCGCACATAAGCTCCGATTCGCGCCACAACACGATCCACGGCTACGAGGCGAACACGCCAGCGACGAGGACGACGCGAAGCGACGAGAAAGACGAACGACACGAACCAACCATGAATCCATTCGTCCCGATCATACCAATATTCTACATTTACTACCGGAACAGGCACGGACGCGTACGGCGCAGAAGGTAAGTCAGACACCAATCACAAAACACATACAACACGTACACGACACATCACACACACACAGAGGGATGCAGAATTTACTTACACCAGCAACAGCAGCACTATAGGGGCGGGATGCCCATCACCAATGCCACATATGCACACAGGGGCCTGAATGCGCACCACCACCACCACCCCTACCCAGGGGGGGCAGGATGCCAACCACTACTACCACCCTTAGCCAGGGGGGTGCCAGATGCCCACCACCACTACCACCCTTACCCAGGGGGGCTGGATGCCTACCACTACTACCACCCTTAGCCATGGGGGTGCCAGATGCCTACCACTACTACCACCCTTAGCCATGGGGGTGCCAGATGCCTACCACTACTACCACCCTTACCCAGGGGGGCTGGATGCCTACCACAACCACCACCCTTACCCAGGGGGGCTGGATGCCTACCACTACTACCACCCTTAGCCAGGGGGTGCCAGATGCCCACCACCACTACCACCCTTACCCAGGGGGCTGGATGCCTACCACTACTACCACCCTTAGCCAGGGGGTGCCAGATGCCCACCACCACTACCACCCTTACCCAGGGGGCTGGATGCCTACCACTACTACCACCCTTAGCCATGGGGGTGCCAGATGCCTACCACTACTACCACCTTTACCCAGGGGGCTGGATGCCTACCACTACTACCACCCTTAGCCAGGGGGCTGGATGCCTACCACTACTACCACCCTTAGCCAGGGGGTGCCAGATGCCCACCACCACTACCACCCTTACCCAGGGGGGCTGGATGCCTACCACTACTACCACCCTTAGCCATGGGGGTGCCAGATGCCTACCACTACTACCACCCTTAGCCATGGGGGTGCCAGATGCCTACCACTACTACCACCCTTACCCAGGGGGCTGGATGCCTACCACAACCACCACCCTTACCCAGGGGGCTGGATGCCTACCACTACTACCACCCTTAGCCAGGGGGTGCCAGATGCCCACCACCACTACCACCCTTACCCAGGGGGCTGGATGCCTACCACTACTACCACCCTTAGCCATGGGGGTGCCAGATGCCTACCACTACTACCACCCTAAGCCAGGGGGCTGGATGCCTACCACTACTACCACCTTTACCCAGGGGGGCTGGATGCCTACCACTACTACCACCCTTAGCCAGGGGGCTGGATGCCTACCACTACTACCACCCTTAGCCAGGGGGTGCCAGATGCCCACCACCACTACCACCCTTACCCAGGGGGGCTGGATGCCTACCACTACAACCACCCTTAGCCATGGGGGTGCCAGATGCCTACCACTACTACCACTCTTAGCCATGGGGGTGCCAGATGCCTACCACTACTACCACCCTTACCCAGGGGGGGCTGGATGCCTACCACAACCACCACCCTTACCCAGGGGGGGCTGGATGCCTACCACTACTACCACCCTTAGCCATGGGGGTGCCAGATGCCTACCACTACTACCACCCTTACCCAGGGGGGGCTGGATGCCTACCACTACTACCACCCTTAGCCATGGGGGTGCCAGATGCCCACCACCACTACCACCTTTACCCAGGGGGGGCTGGATGCCTACCACTACTACCACCCTTAGCCAGGGGGGTGCCAGATGCCCACCACCACTACCACCCTCACCCAGGGGGGCTGGATGCCTACCACTACTACCACCCTTAGCCAGGGGGGTGCCAGATGCCTACCACCACTACCACCCTTACCCAGGTGGGGCTGGATGCCTACCACTACTACCACCCTTAGCCAGGGGGGCTGGATGCCTACCACTACTACCACCCTTAGCCAGGGGGGTGCCAGAGGCCTACCACCACTACCACCCTTACCCAGGGGGGCTGGATACCTACCACTACTACCACCCTTAGCCATGGGGGTGCCAGATGCCTACCACTACTACCACCCTTAGCCAGGGGGCTGGATGCCTACCACTACTACCACCCTTAGCCAGGGGGTGCCAGATGCCCACCACCACTACCACCCTTACCCAGGGGGCTGGATGCCTGTCACTACTACCACCTCTACCCATGGGGGCTGGATGCCTACCACCAACACCACCCCCACTCATAGGATGGACAATGCATGACACAACCAGCACACCACAACCTAGGGAATGCAAGAAAAAGACATCCCCCAACACCATGACAAGCGTGTGTAGACTGTGTCAAATGCCTACAACACTGAACATGACTTTGAACATACAATGTGACCCCCTATCACATGTGCCACACATATATGTGTTTGGCCCCCACAATGCAAGCAGGCCATGACCATTGTGGCAATGGGGTCCAAACCCCCATCATCACAGTGACCAAAATGTAAGTGTGGGGTCCATAGCTGAAGCACATTTTGAACATTGTGGCAATGGGGTCCAAACCCCCATCATCACAGTGACCAAAAGGTAAGTGTGGGGTCCATAGCTGAAGCACATTTTGAACAGTGTGGCAATGGGGTCCAAACCCCCATCATCACAGTGACCAAAAGGTAAGTGTGGGGTCCATAGCTGAAGCACATTTTGAACATTGTGGCAATGGGGTCCAAACCCCCATCATCACAGTGACCAAAATGTAAGTGTGGGGTCCATAGCTGAAGCACATTTTGAACATTGTGGCAATGGGGTCCAAACCCCCATCATCACAGTGACCAAAATGTAAGGGTGGGGTCCATAGCTGAAGCACATTTTGAACAGTGTGGCAATGGGGTCCAAACCCCCATCATCACAGTGACCAAAAGGTAAGTGTGGGGTCCATAGCTGAAGCACATTTTGAACAGTGTGGCAATGGGGTTCAAACCCCCATCATCACAGTGACCAAAATGTAACTGTGGGGTCCATATCTGAAGCACATTTTGAACATTGTGGCAATGGGGTCCAAACCCCCATCATCACAGTGACCAAAATGTAAGTGTTGACAAAGAAAAAGCTGCAACTGCCAAACTGCATGGATGATTCCTGGTCACAGAACATAAAACACATCAGTGGCAAAGTAGTGCATGTGTCCCTTTGCAACATAGATTGGGGGAGGCAAATACTGCAGTGCAAATAAGACATACCTTTGGCCATGTGCAGACAAACAACACACATGGGGGCTGACACTGTCAACATTCATCAATGACACAATGACAGAAGTGACCATCAGAATGCAGACCCACATATTTGCACCAATGGGCACACAATTGCAGATACCCTGTGGAGACTGTAGATGTGAGGTGAACAGATACCATACCATACCATGGCAGCAATGGGACACACAAACCATGATCATTGTGCTGACCGATGACCTAGGAGTCCCAGGGACAGCAGGGGAAACCCACCAAACTACATACAGCCAATGGCACACCCAAGATATTCCAATGCAGTGGTGCAGATGCACAAACACAAACAGGCAGACCCACACTGCACATCATACACAACAGGTGAGGGGGGGTGCCAGTGTCCCCAGGCAACCACACAACACATGAGGAGGCCTGAATACCAATCATACAGATGTGCATACAGTGCCACACAAAGGTAACTCATGGATCCAAATCCCCTATGTGGGCAAGCAGGCATTGTCAGATGAGAGGGAGCACAAATCACACATGTCACACAGGCACGTAGGAACAGCAACTGACACAGCAAGACACAGACACACCACAGCACTACCCCCAGGGCCCCCACAATGTGGTGACCCTGGGCTGCATTACAATCCCACTGTGATGACAAAGCTAAATGTCGTTCACACTGTGAACCACAGTCATGTGTCCTGAGCAACAAACTACCATCACACCTACACAAGCACAAATCAATCAGCACGGCCAGTAAGCCAAGGCCAACATGGAGGCAGGGGTCTAGCCGGTCAACAACTCTCATCTGCACACACTCAACACCACACACCTCGACCTCCAACAATGTGCAGCAGTGAAGCACACATGCACTGGTGACATTGCACATGCACCCATGACTATTCCAGGGTGGTGGGTGGGAACCAAGGTGCAGAAACACATCACACATGGCCACTCAACAAGACTCCTGAATGTCTGACACACTGCACACTACGCTGTACATGGACATGACGGCAATACCACACCAACCAATGGGATCCCAGCCACAGTCACACACCAATGAAGAAGCCATGGTCACCCACAAAGAACACACATAGACAACAACCAACATTGAAGCCCGGACCCTGAGGAGTGCCAGCAGTCACACACACAACGTGTCACAATCACTGAAAGATAACACAAACTGGAAATCACATGACAGGGGCAAACAACAAGTGCCAAGGGGAAACCTGACTGTGACCCATCTGCGTCTGCACACAAACTCAGCCCTGACAGCAAACACACCTATGGGTGACACCCTGATGACCAGTAATGTGCCATGCACCCACATCACAGAGAACCCAGGGAGAAGACTTTGGGGGAACATAGGTCAACTCAGCAAGCATCACAAACAGGTACAACACTAGGGATCACAGCATGCACAGCTAAACGGAAGTGAACACACAGACATGCTCATACAACACACACCTTGGGTGCAGGCAATGTCACAGGAGTACACACTGCCATGAGGGGACTCCACTCCTGTGTGAGGAAAGCTGTGCCGTATGTTGCCTCAGTAGGGCCCCATCATGTCAGCTGAGCACTTGGTCACACAATCAACAATTAGCACCAAATGAAGGCTCCTGTCACATCAGCCTGGTCATGGAAGTGCCAACGAAATCATCAGCACAGATCCAACACACTTGTATAGCAATGCTGCACTGTCAACACAGATGAGTCCTTCCCCATTGATGCCCAAACCTGCATGTCCAGTGGAGATGGCCACACGGTCAGGAAAGTAGACGAATTGAACAATGGCAGGCACAACAGATGTGCAGGGGTGGAAGCCACAGATGTGAAATTGCTAATGTAAGTAGGAAATCCCATTGCCAAATACTGAACACATGACACCCTCAGATGCTGCTATGGATGACATGGATACACCACAGGATAGGACACATTCCCCCTGGACCACATGGGTTCCTGCACAGTAACACTTCATTATCATGAGACCAAATATCACCATCACTGCAGCAAGGGCATGGTTAGCATCATCAACAACATGTACATCAGAAGCATAAGCACTAGAGAACAGAAAGTTGCTTTATTCAGCATATGTGTGTATTGAAAAGTGAAAGTCCAGAAAAACCACAAAGGCCAATGGCCAGTCCATTGTCAAAGTCCAAACAGGGTGACAGTGGCAGATGTCACCCTACGCATGCCTGCACTGCACAAAACCAGGGACAATCCACTAGGAGGGGCAACCGGGGGGCAGGCCAGGCACCGCAGGGACAGGATCAGGGCTCACCAGGAGGAGGCAGGGAAGGGGTGGTGGGTGCTGGAGAGCCACTGACAACTGCAGTGGAGGTGTCTGACATGGTGTGTGCCGGCACAACTGGGGGCATGACTCAGATGTTGTGGGTGCCGGCACGACTGCAGTGGACCCTGCAGATGGAGTGGACAGGTCCACCACTGCAGTGCCCAAGTCAGACAGGGTGGTAGTGGACTCCACTGCAGTGCCTACCACCAGGGGAGGAGAATGGGGAACAGGCAAGGTGGGCTGGACAGAGGGGGAGGACACCCTCACCACATCAGTGGCACAGAGAAGCGCAGCGGGGGGTGTGGTGCCAGGAGAGCAAGTGGCAGGGGGAGAAGGCTGGATCCTCTTGGGGATGGTATATCTATGGGTGGGGGAACCTGGGGCAGGGTGTGGTGGGGGCACCTGTGGAGTGGGGGCCTGAGGGATGGAGGAAGGAGACCTGGTGCCTGAGCTGCAGGGTGGCGGCGGGGTCTTGCTCTTACGACTCCGGGGGGACTTGCGGGTGAGGGCCTCAGTCTGTCTGCGCCTGGGGGAGGGTGTCCGGGGGCGAGGGGCACTCTGCTCCGTGTGGGTGGGCTTCCTCTTCCCCCTGAATGCTGTATCAGCTGGATCGGAGGGGAAGAGGCCGAGGTCACTGAGGAAGAGCCGCTGGGTCTTTGGGGTTGCAGGTGAGGCAAGGGAGGGTGCTTTGGAGGGAGAGGCAACTGAGGACTGCGCAGTGCTCGTGGATGCGTGTGTGTGTTCCAGGGCCCCATCCCCTGTTAGTCTGGTTTCAGTCCCCTGACTGTGCGTGCGTGTGCGTTTTGTTTGTGGCGTGTGTGTCTGTGTGCTGGACGTGTGTGTGCTGGTGTGTGCCTGTGCTGGTGTGTGTGTGCTTGGGACGGGTAAGGTGCTGGGGAGTGTGGATGGAGCAGAGGCAGGAGGGGTGAGGGACTGTCTGAGGAGGGACACTGCTGCCGTCAGGGAGGAGTCCATGGACCTATTGCCCCTCTGTAGGTCAGACATGCCCGTTGAGATGCCCTCCATGAACGACACCAGCTGAGTCAACAGAGCGGTGTGCGCATGGAGGACACTCAGCATGGCTGTCTGCCCTACATGGAGCTGGCGAAGGAGGTACACAGACTCCTCACTCAGGGCAGCAGGGGACACAGGGGTAGGGGTGCGGTGCCTGGCCCAAAGGAGACACGCTCCCGAACATGGGAGCCTCCATGGACCTGGGGAATGGGAGCCGATGGGAGGGCGGTGGTGGTGCTGGTGGTGGCGGGGACAGCAACACTAGCTGGGGTGTGGTGGCTGCTGACACCCGCCTCCATAAGGGAGTCATCCTCCGAGTTGCTCTGGTCCTCAGCTGAGGTGGATGGTGCTGAGGACTCCTCGGTGTGGCTCCCCTCGCCCTCCGTGCCACTGGGTCCCTCTGACCACTCCTCGGCTGCTGACCCAGTCTGGCTCTCCGGCTCCTCCTGGTCCGTGGAGCTGTCCCCTTCCGTGGCCGTATCTGCAAACAATGGGGAAACAGACAGACATCAGTCACCTGCACCAAACGCACACACCACTGTGAGCACAGCACATTACAGAGCAAGCCCTGGCATCATTAGTTGAACATTGCTAAAAGTGCCCTAACTGAACAGGAGAAGCCAATTGTCAGTCTGATGCCAACCATGGCACTCACATCCCACATGGCCTTGCACCCATCTGTCTGGTGTCTGTTGGATAGCAACACCGCAGTGTGGACACATGCACCACCTACACAGTAGTTGGACAGTGCAGAGGACACGGTGTAGCATGTGGACATGCACACATCACAACTCTTGCCACTGAGTCAGTACAGATTTCCGGATGAAAGGGATGCCCAGAGTCAAATAGGAAATGCATGTGATGCATACCAGCGACAGACACCATGATGCACCCATGTCCTGATAGCCATTGCCACAATGGTGTGCATGTAGCACATGTCACTCCCCTGCAGGATCACCAATAAGTAGACACATGCCATGGCGGAGGCATGACTGCTAAGTCATACATCACTGTCTCAGTGATGTATGACTTGGCAGCCAGACAACAACACTCTGCACTGTGTCACAATAGTAGGTCATGGGGAATGCAAGTCCTGGAGTTGCACAAGTGCACATGTACATCCCCCACACAACACATCATCTTAACCCTCATCTGTCCAGGTCATACCGATTGGACATATGGGAGACCTGTGACACTACCCTCTGAACCTGATCCCCTCACAATCTGCTGTGAATGGGAAACAGCTGCCTGAACTTCACATTTGCATACCCCAGTCTGCACGGGCAGCTGATCAAACACCTATGTGACACACAAGTATCGTCTCCTATGGTCACATCTCCAGTGGCATGCTGAGCCCCTACCGAGAAACACCCCAGCAGTCCTGGCAACAAATCCACAGCACACTGACACAGAGGCAGACACCTGAGGGGTCAAATCACTGCGCACAATGTGTCAGCTGATACACGGGAGTGGGAGTACAGAGTGCATTGCATGGCCTGGAGTAGGCATGACTGTCCTGCCCCACATGAATGAGGGATGAGCCCTGGACAGTGGATAGCTGGCTATGTATGTGTGACACACGTAATCTGCACACTCCTGGGGCCCAAACATTGTTCCCACCCGCTGCATGGGTGTGTGCCAGATACCCCAGGCACATGTGGTGGCTCAGCTCAGCAAGTGGACCGCATATCAAAGCAACACGCAGATTACATGTCCGAACACAGGCGTTGTGTGAACAATGGACCCACCCATGATGCCCACAACAGAGTTAGGGAAACAGATGCTGTCCCCCACCTTTAGTGAAGCAAACTGCAAGGACACAGTCCCAAGTGACACAATTCCCTGAATGTAAGGGCCACACCTGGGTATCAGATGAGGAGTGGGCAGTGCACAATAGAGGGACATGGCTCGTGGACAACATGACTGCTGTACTGTGGCAGTTTAACCAGGCCAGAGGAGGGCACATAGCATGTAATACAGAGTTCACAGTGCAGTCTTTGACTCACCCCCTCCTTGCTGCTGTCTGGCCTTCAGCTGCCCATCCAGGTCTGGAAACACCACCGCCAGGATCTGGAGCATGTGGGGGGTCAGGGTCCGTGTTCCGCCCCTCCTGCGAGGAGGTGACAGATTCAGCTGGACCCGTGCAATCCTCCGGGTCCAGCCCCGAAGGTCCTGCCACCTCTTCTGGCAGTTGCGGATCCGGCGCTTGTAGACCCCCACGGACCGGACAGCCCGGACGATGTCCTTCCAGATCTCCTGCTTCCGATGGGCATTAACCTGTCAGGATGACAAAGTGAAAAGGCCATTACTACACATGCAACATATCCGTGCATGACACAGTTGTATATACATGTCTCAATCACAGGGGCACATGATGTACACAGGCAGTGCAACTCTGCCCATGGACAGTTTGCCAGAAGTCACTACATGGTATCATTGCATGGGAAGTAAAACCTTGTTCAAATGCACTGTCACTGCACAATACCTGTCCAGTGCATGTCACTACACACTATGGGGGGTAACAACTACTCAGTGAGCCTGCTAGCCAGTGGCATGCAGACTTTCAGCCTTGCTAGTCAGACAAAATGCACATTCAGAAAGGCAGTGCACAGAACACTCAACTGCTCCCCTGGTGTCCCATACAGCTTGCTGTACTGTGGAAGTAGGCTGTCCAGCAGGGCCTGGTTCTCCTCAAGGCTGAAGGCTGGGACTCTCTCCACAGTACGTGCCATTGCAGGGTCCAGAGGGGGCAGAGACAGCAGCAGTGCAGTGGCAGATGTCGTCCTGGAGCATGTAGTGCAGGCAAGTGAGCTCTCAGGGGAACAGCCAGCAATATATATGTGCTGGAGAGGCAGATACTGTCCCATGTGTCCAAAGTGATAGGTCCAAGTCGTTTGCATCTTCTGAATCTGGCCAATCCATGGAATAGCAGCACCAATACACGCCCACAGCATCCTTCAAATCTTCAACTTCATGACATACATGATTTTGCAACATTGTTGTGGGTGACCAACTGAATTTCCAGCAACCGACTCGTTCGAACTTCGAAAACGCGTCCGTTGCCAGGCTAGGCCATTGTCAATGGGTGCGCACCGATCGGTCCATTGCTGTTCAACGCGTACAGGGGTACAACGCGTACCCGCACACATTGAATGCAATGGGCCGGCCGAGGGCACCGATCGGTCCATTG